>CM021797.1:72303521-72353521 GCA_011076525.1 Nettapus auritus
AAAAAAAAAAAAAAAAAAAAAAAAGTAAAAAAAGAAAGATGTAAACATATTTTTATTACAATGCTTTTTTATTAAAGGTTTTAACCACCTGAATATAGTTTATTTGTGTACTTGCTAGTTAAGTTTATAGTTCTAATTGAACAGAAAAGTAAAACAATAATTTTGGATTTTAAAAATATGGGGGGGGAGGGGGGCGTGTTAAAATCTGTGTCGTATTCGAAGGTGTGAAAACCACATTCCCCTTGCTTTTCAAATTTAGGAAAAGAGATTTAAGTGGTCTTCCTTAGCTTCCATAACATCTGCAATAGTACAATAGGCTTTTTGTTTAGTGTTTTCAAATCAAACCTTGGGAATAAACCTCACTGCTTTCAGCCATCCTCTTCATAACAGTCCATTTTCAACATAGGTTTTGCAAATCTGTTCTGCTGTATGTGCAAGCTCCACATAAGGAAAAAAAAAATAAAGAATTACATAATTAATATTTATTATTAATAATAATTTATTTCAATTTAAATATCCAGACTCGCACTAATAATGCAGTTAAAATTCAGCATCTTTTTATGCCACTGTAAATTTCATAGTTCCTGGTTTTATTAGAGATAACCTGAGAAACCATGTTTCTAGTTTTCCACTAAATTTTATGGAAATCAACACTGTCAGAGCCAGTATCATCAGCAGATCAACTCCAAACTTTATTCTTTGGTAAGTTACTGGTGTCTGCTTTGTTCTTGTCACCCCATGTCACTACTAGTTTAGGAAAATTGAAGTTTTATGAAATAGCCTGCCTTTTTAACAAACACCTGACATTGCATCTCTAAGGCATAACTGACCTACCCTGAGGCGTTAGCCACTGTTCAGCAAAAATATATTTTCTACCTTTCAGCCTGAAGGAAGACATCTTGTTATGTATGAACATTTGCCAACCTCACAGTCTTTTAGAAGAATGTCAGCTACCTCAAAAACTTATACATTTTTAGGGAAGAAAAATGCTCTGGTAGATATTTTGTTGGCCTGTTAAAAAACAAACATCAATTAAATATGTATTCAATTTCTCAAAAAAGTAATATAATAGAACATCCATGATTTTTTTTTTTTTGTTTTTTTTTTTTTTTTTTTTTGAGAAACTCCAAAATAGTCATCAAGTGATGAAAACATGGACAAGCAAAAACTAATGTGATCTGGTGAAAGTCCACACTGGCTTTTTCGATCCACAACAGTGAAGGTCAATTATGAAGTCTACCTGGTTCGTATCATTTTGGATTGCATCAATCCAATATTAAGGTGACCTCTGTGCCTTTCCTGTTCTCTGTACTCAAAAATATCAATAACAATGAAATTCTGTAACATGCTACAAAGAAATACCTTTGGTACGTGACCTTTGAACATAGCAGTGTGGTCATTGTGATCAGTTTGAGTAAGGGGAGGGCAGAGGTTTGTCAGACCAACAGATGGGTTTACTGAAGTCCCATAAAAACAAGGAGACCGGTGGTGTGTTCCAAGCCTTTGTGACAGGACATAACTGCCGCAGATTCCAGGAGCATCAGCTGCAAGTCTGCTGGCTGTTGGTATCTGAGCAGCCTCGTGGAGCACTGGTGGTCTTCGTCCTGCAGAACACCAGGGCACAGCTGCTGGCAGCCCAGTGCCATGAAGCTGATGGCACCAGGTCTGCAAGGGAACCAGGTGCCCCACTACACTGCAGAGCCAGCCTGATTGTTTTCTTGCTAATTTAGAATTAGTCTTCTTCTTGCTCTCAACATTCCCTGTGCGTATGTAGTCTGAATATCCCCACTCTTCCTTTTCTAAAACTGTTTCTCTCTAGTTTAGGGTATTAATTATTTTTCTTCTTTATCTAACTAATGATTTTGAAGTCAGATTCATAGTTCACTATTTGCTTTATTAATTTTCTTCAAAAAAATAGATATGGAGATCGATTTAAAATTATTGTCAATTAAAATAAAACATATTATTAACTTGCTTAACAAACTAATTTGTGCTTGATGTATTTACAAGCAACGTCCCTGACAATCTTCCACAAGTACTGTCTGATGCTATCAACTGATGTTATCAAATACCAGTATTTTATCTGTGAAGAGTGACAAAATTCCTGAGGTGTTGAAAATGCAGAGGGTCTTCATATGTTATTAGTAAAATATCAGGTTTCCTTCCATGAACTGTCGTGAATACAAAACTCATGGATATAACACAAAACACATAAAATTTGCATATGTGACAACTCTACTTGTAACTGGACAGATAATTGACCTGGACAATACTGTAAGATACAGATTTTCATTTATTTTTACTGTGATCAAATGCCACCTTAAAACTGGCAGGAATTCTTGAAAGGGAGTCATGTAGCAATTACTATCTTCCCTTCCTTGGGGCATTGTGGATAATTTCACAGATATGGTATCCCATCTGGTGTCTCACAACCTTTAATTTGTAGGGAAGAAAAACTGTATTTTCATGATTATTTCAAGCTGACACAATTGTCACCTCTGCTGAAAGACTTAGATCATTACCCATTTAGAGATCAAGTTAATGAAATGGTTGTGGAGAGAAAATAAATAAATAAATAAATAAATAAAAATTAAGCATTATCTCTCTCTCTATATATATATATTATATATATATACATGGAATTAACAGTGTGATTAATAGTGAGGTGGGGTGAGAGAAAAGTAACATCAATTTTAGAGATTTTTTTATTTTTTTATTTTTTTATTTTTTTTAGGATTTACAATGAGAATAAAACTCAGTGTGTTACTCTTTCTTCCATATTTACTACGTCATGAATGAACATTCATCAGTGTTCTTGAATTGCCAGGAAGATGGCTAATCATTCATTTCTTCATTCTTTCCAGCAGCCATGCAAGATGGTTCTCAACTGGAAATAAACTCTTAAAAATTATAAAGTGCTCTCTGATTAGTAGGAATTAATGTGAATTGAGAGCTTAACAGCCAGCCAACAGATTGCAGTACAAAATGTTTTCAAATTGAACCTGATGTCAGACTGGAGAAAAAGTCATGCTGGATGGCAAGCTTTATAGTGCCTTTGCAGTAGGATCCTCCAGTCTTGGATACATAGATGTCTGTCTTGTTTTCTCTCCTTCCCTGGGGCTTTAGGAGAGACCTCAGGTGTAGATTCCCAAACTGTGTGTCATACCCAGAAGGTTTGAATTGATTTTGAGGACAGAGCCCTGGAGATCCTAGCTCAGCAGTGTGTACATTCCTGCATCGTGAGAGGCTTCAGGGCTTATATTACCTACGGTAGTCAGACAAACTGGACTACCTTGTTTACTGCAGGTCACATTTGTAAGGAGAATGTAAGAGAAGACAAAGCTAAAGTTGAGTCAACTCTGACCACTGTGGTGTTTTTAATATGCCAATATTAAGGCACTTTAAAGTATGTCAACAAAAAGAGGTCTGAAGAAAATATTGGATGGATATTTGATGAAGATGGTCACCTAACAAGTAGGGATGAGAAAGAGGCAGAGACATTTGATGTTTTATTTTATTTTATTTTATTTTATTTTATTTTATTTTATTTTGTGGAAGAGGAGGGAACAGCATGCTTCTTGCGAAGTGTTGTACTTACTGTCCTGTTGCAGTTGTTGCTTGAACATCAGGAGTTCCTTGGCAGAAGAAAGTCCAGACATAAGCATAATGATTTGTTTTAAAATTAAGTAGATTGAAGAGTAATGATAAAAGAGTACAAAATGATTCCTGAAAATACACCATATAAAAGCCAGTCAACTGCTTTTAGACTTTTTTTTTTTTTTTTTTTTTTTTTTTTTTAAATCTAGGATTTTATTTGGAATTAAGTGCTCCCCTGAGCTCAGAGCTGGTTCTGGAAAAGCTGCCAATTGGACAGGCCAATGTGTGAGATTAAAGAAATATGTTATTGACTTGTACTACAGTTCTTGGTGAAAAATAAATAAATAAATAAATAAATAAATAAATAAATAAATAAAATTTATTTATTTAAAATTTAAATCCCTCCAAAAGAAGGAAAAGATCAAGGTCAGATTTAAAACTTTCATTCAAAACGCAAATGCTGTCTGACATTTTTGTGCACTCAGTTTGTATAAGGGTAACTTCAGTGATTCATTTTTACTGTATTTGTTTCAGGATGAAGATGCTGAAGGCACAGGTGATCCACGTGGTGGGCTATCATTCACTTGCATAATTCCTTCCCCTCTCCACTGTTTTTTAACATAATTTAAATTAAAAGAAATATATTAAGTGATAATCCAAAGGCATGTTAAGGGCATAGCTTTGCATATCTAGTGCATTGAAATTAGAATTGTCAACTGTAATGTCTTGCAGTCAGCAACTGATAACTGAGTTTATGTTATATATTTAAGACTGCTAAAAATTAAAGTGTCTAGGTGAGCTTTCTAAGTTTATTAGAAGTAGCTGTATCATTGCTCAAATGATGGGGACTAGTGTATTTTATAAATTGCAACCTGCAACATTAAAAATCTATAGGAACTAAGGTGTTTCCAAACTATCTCCTATTTTCTTCCTTTGAATCATGATATCATTCATTCATGTACTATCAAATATTGATACCTGATTGCAGCTCTCCTTGCAGCCCAGTGTAGTGCAAAGAGATCCTTTTAGATCCTACTGCTTAATAAATCTCAGAGAAATGTTTGCTAAACTCCATGCAGAAATTAATTCTCATTCACTGCAGGGCACTATGTTGCAAATGGAAGTGCTATCATATGCTAGGTGCATGGGCCACAAAGCATTTTTCAGCACTAGAAATTCAGGTCTTTATTTATTTGTTTATTTATTTATTTATTTATTTTCAATATGGGGATATAATCAATTTTGCTAGACATTCTGCTTTTTATTTTATTTTACTGAGCCATATTACACACCACGTTGTTTCCATATGCTGTTAAATTTCAGGAGGGAAAGAGGGCTAGTGGTGTATAAAGTGTGAAATTCCTGACAGGATGCTTAAAATCTGTAAAAATCAACAGCATTTTGAGATGTATATATGCATTTATCAACTATAGGATTTGGAAATTGGCTTTACTCTGGAAGCTGGTGAGGCTACATTTGGAGGTCTATTTGCAGTTCTTCACATCCAACTGTGGAACAGCTAATACTGTGAAGAGGAAAATAAAGCATACGGCAGTGAGAGATACAGGGACCAGAAGACAATGGATCTTTGCAAAAGCTATAGAAAGTACAATTACTAGATGTTTCTTGAGAAAGTATGAAACACAGAAGAATCTCAATGAGGTAAGAAGACTAGGTGGATAGCTTTAAAGCTGGAATCGGCAAGTGCTAAGGAAAGGAAGAAAAAAAAACAAACAAACAAACAAACAAAAAAAAAACATTAGGCAACATTTCCTTATATGACAGTGGGTGTAACAGAAGAGGTGAAACTATTAAGATCAGCAACAAAAATGTCATTTAAAAAGCTTGACAATGGTAGAGGGGCGTAGATATTAAGATACAGAACAAAAGAGAGTAAAGTAAAAAGGTTTGCTGTGTTTTCCTATTATCCATTAAAATTTCCTTTCGTTTGTGGAGAATCTATATGAAAAAATATATCTAAAAATATTTATATACTAATTAACACATTGAGGAAAAAAAATGATAAAGAATAATTGTTGAGAACTGCTATTGAGTTTTGATTTATAGCAAATTTGCTCCCTGATCTCTACAAAACTGCTGTGCAGGTGTTTCTTCTAAGAGGGTGTTAATGGTCTTCCTGAGTTCTCTGTATGGTTTTCCCACCACTTTTTTTTTAAGATAAACTGCACTCTTGGCTTCCTTCTGTCATAGGTGTCTGCACCTAATCATAAAGCAAATGGAGATCTGACAGCTTTCTGGTATCTTCCCTCACGGGTGTTTAAATGCATTATTTCACCTCTGAAAATTTCATATGGCTTAGTTTTAAGAAGCTTAAGCAGCAGAAAACATTGTTACGTCTGCATGATCAATATGGCATGGCACAATCTTGTGCTGATTGATGTACACAGACACATGTATGTCCAGGTGCTTCCAGCGAGAGTGCGGTGGTCTCAGCATTCAGGGTTTTGAAAAGACTATGGCGGTCTTTTCTCCCAGCAGTGTTTCTCAGCAGCCTTTAAGTGAATGTTAGTGTTTGTCACAGCATGTACCTCAGATGTGACTCAGAAGGCTGCTGTGGAGTCAGGACTATGAAAAGAAAATCTGGCTGGATGGTGGCAGACACTTCTGATCCTTATATGTTATAGAAAGTTCCTAGGAGAACCCACACATTTGCCAGGACAGCCCTGGGATACTGTTTCATTCTTAAATAAATTCATTAAAAAAAAAAAAAAAAAAAAAAAAAAAAAAAAAAAAGGCCAATTTACTTCTGAAAACAACCTCTTCAAAATGATATATCACCATGCAAGTGTTCTAAATGACAGAATCAGTAAATTCTCCTTCCCTAATCTTCTAAGTATAAGTCTCTAGCAGAGTTTTTTTGCTGGTGGTTTCTGTTTTTTATCCAAATTGTGATGCCATTTGTCCTTGTGTTTTCTTCTGTCATTGTCTGCATCCTTCTTTTGATCTCCTAATTTGTAAAAAGAAGTTTGGTACCTTGTGTGAATGCCCAGTGAAATATAGTTTAGCTGGCTCCCTGGCTGTGCAGAAACAGAGAAGTATTTATCCTGTTTGCCTGCTTGCAGCCTGTTAAATAAAATTAAACCTCATTGTCCTTTGGGGTAGAGCTTTAATTTAGGATAGTTAGCACAAGTCTGTGGGCTTAAAATGGTCTCCAAAGAGAACAGTGCAAATCTTAGACGTGTAGGAAAGAAACATTAAGGGTTTGCATGAGATGAATCAAAACCATGTTTTAGGAGACATAGACAGTCAAATTTGTGAGCTACGGAGACTGTTAAAGTCCAACAAATAAAGGAGAAACCCAGCTGCTCAGGGGTATCATTGTTGTTGAGGACAAGAGTCTTCTTTTCCTATGCCAAATAGAAAGACTACATAACTCTGTGCATGGAGCTTCACAATTTTGTGATAGTTGCTCTGGTTTCTCTTGAAATTAAAGCTTTTGAAGGATCACAGACTGTCCCCTTTCTCCCTCTGCATGCTTTTTTTCTGTCTCAGGCAAAATGCTATTGAATTATTGACATCCTGTCTTTTAACACTTCTGTCACAAAACGCAACAAGTCCATTTCTCTTCTCCATTTTGTTGCTGCTTCTCATCAGTAATTTTAGCAAAGATAGACAACACTAGACATGAGGTAATGAAGTGGAGAATCAAGCCAGAAACTGCCATAATGTGACACAAACATAAAGATATGTCATCTGGCAAACAAACTTTACAGCTTCTGTGAGCAGGAATATAGGCCAGAAAGTAGTTTTCTGTAGTCTGTGCCTCAAGCCATGGTGATAATTCTGGCTTCTTTTGTTTTGAAGGTGTGTCACTGAACAGAGTCAAGTTAGGAAAAAAAAAAAAAAAAAAAAAAAAAAAAAAAAAAGTGGCACTTTTCCCCTGTTTTCCCATTTCTCACTGTGCTTTATACAGTGTTCAGTACGATAGCTAGCTAGTAATCAGACTGCAGCTGAGGCATCGTGTAAACTGCATACTGATTATTTTACGCCTGACATGGTAGAATTAATTATTGTCTAAAGCAAGAATATTCTCCATTTTTTTCATTTCCTGTTAGCTTTTGGTTACCGTTTGCATATCTTTGAGGTTCAGGAAGCAAACTGCTTAGCAAGAAAGGATAAAATTGCTTGATTAGACATACCAGCATTGGAGAGTAAGAAAAATGCCAGGCTATTAATTAGCTGATATTGAAAGTGATAGTGAAATATGATACTTAAAACAAACAAAACCCACAAAATTTTGAACTCTGCTAATCTATAATTTCATGTTTTTTTTTTTGTTTTTGTTTTTTTTTTTTTTTGCAAGAGTTATTTCATGCCTTTTTTTGTTTGTTTGTTTGTTTGTTTTTGTTTTTTGTTTAGAAGCTATATATATCTAAAGTAGAGAGTGCATGTGTAGGAGGTGAGTCTGCCAGGATTCCTCCTGAGTGTGCCACCAATAAGATCCATGAAACAAAGTGGTTGTCTTTTACTTTCTTTCAGTTTTGTGTGTGAGCTTCTTTGGAAATGGGAATAAACTTAAAGATTACAAAATAAGAATGAAGTAAGCATATGAAGTCAGCATTTAATATGTTGTGAGAACTCATCAAAGGCAGCAAGACACAGGCAACATTTGTTTGTGGCAATGTCAATTAATCTGTAAATACCAAGGTTGACCTTTTTTTCCAATTTGTTTATGTACATCACTTCGCTATTCTGTGATGCAGGCTGAGATATATCTATACATTGAGAAGCACGATATGCACTGGAGCCCTCTTTTCAGCCAACATTTCTTTGGTTAAGTAACTACAAAAGAAAAACTTAACCAGGCTGGATGAATACTGGCTGACTGATAACATTCTTGATGAAGATCTTTATTTGACTTTCAAATCACTTTAATAAATAGATAGATAGATAGACAGATAGATAGATGTGTTTTTATGTGCTAACTGCAGGTTGAGCCAGCACATACTGATGCTGAACTGGAAGGTTCCTCCCTTGGTGAGGTTGTCTGTCCTCTAGCAGCATTTTGCCACAAGTTCTGGTGTGACTGCTTTCTTGTTTTCTGCCACTTTGGCATGAATTTGGCTGTGGGTTCCCTCCATATCATTACTGGCTTTTTAAAAAGAGGACTGTGTTTAGATTTTCTGGTACATTAATTGTATTTTGCAGGTTGTAACTCTGCACGGAGGTGAGTGATGCAGAAAGAGCACCTTTGCTTTCCCTGGATAACTCTTAAATTCCTTGGTCACTCTTTTGACTACTTCATGGTTTGGGATGCATCATGCATGGTGGATCTCATAAAGGCTGCAAGGATAAAAGACCCCTCTCTCTCTAAAACAGATAGAACTGGAAAAGGTTACTTGAAGGGCACCAAGGAAAAGGGAACTGACTTTGGACTTCACTGCTGAAACCTTTGGTGCAATGACCTGTTTGTTCTCACTGGCAGCCTGACATAACCAGGGAGCAGGCTTCCCCAGCCATGAGATAAACAATGATCAGGACCATTTTAACAAAATAGTAAACAGTGTTTCTCAAGACAATCAATTCTGTATTATATGGGGGACCTTTCTGTGTAATTCTTGCAGCATGAAAAGACCTTTCATTTGCATGACCTGACTTATTCAAAACTAGTAGATACTTAGTTGTAGGCAGGATCAGGTGTCCTTTTATTATTATTATTATTATTATTATTATTATTATTTCTTTTTTTATTATTATTTTTTGAGTTATTTTTGTAACCCACAGCTAGCAGTAGTCAAGCACATATTCAACCAGTTCTGAGGTCATCTAGACCCAGAGAATAGGAATAAGCTGATATTTGCAGATAATTTGTTCCACATGCTCCTCTTCTGTACAGCAAAATAGAATAAATGAGTCCTATTCTTTTTCTTTAGTCAGACACGTTAAAACAGACTTTGACATATTATACCTATTTATTAAATTTTCTGAGACAGTATGGTTAAGATGAGAACAATATTACAGAAACTAATGTTTCTTACACCCTAAAATGAGTGATAATGGAATGTTATTTTTTATAATGATCTCCTGCTTAGAACACCTGCAGTGTGAGCTGAATGTAGGCATTGATGAGTCAGAGTGAGAGTACAATTTATTGGCAAGTACAATTTAAAATGATTGTAAATCAGTTAGGCGTGTAGCCAAACTACCTAGAGTTTCCATCCTCTTTCTTACTAGAGTTTAATTTAATTAGCAATAATATCCAGGATTATTCTGATTTCTGGGATTTTGTGGGTCTCCAGAACCATTTAGGCCGATTTTGAAACAGTTCTCAGTTAGTAAGTCTTTTTGTTATTGGAGAAACTCAGAAAAAATGTACAATGCTTTCCAGGAGTTTTTGTTGTTGTTGTTTTCTTAGTAACACATGTAACACATTTTTATTAATCTTTTGTCTGTATGCCTCTATCTCATTTCTAAAAATACAATAAACTCTCCACAAACTTTTCACTAGAATGGGAACATAACAGAAAAATAAGTAATGAAATAACATTCTCTGAATTATGCAATGGCTTATACATAAACAAAATCAAGGAGTTTAATAGAACGTTCTTCTCATTTATTTGTTTATTTTAAATTCTTGGCTAGTATCTACTTTTATTTCAGCCAGCCAAGGTCAAATATAGAAGCACAGAATCATTAAGTTTGGAAAAGACCTTCAAGATCATCTGGTCCAACCATTCCCCTACCATCAATATCACCCACTAAACCATGTCCCTAAACACCATGTCCAACCTTTCCTTAAACAACCCTAGGGACTGTGACCTCCCTGGGCAACCCGTACCAATGCCTCACTACTGAGAAGAAAAGTCTCCTAATTTCCAACCTAAACCTCTCCTGGTGCAACTTGAGGCCATTCCCTCTTGCCCTATCAGTAATCATCTGTGAGAAGAGGCTGATCCCCAGCTCCCCACAACTTCATTTCAGGCAGTTTTAGGGAGCAATAAGGTCTCCCTTAAGCCTTCTCTTCTCCAAACTAAACAACCCCAGTTCCCTCAGCTGCTCCTTATAAGACTTTTGTTCCAGACACTTCACCAGCTTCGTAGCCTTTCTCTGGACATGATTTTTTGTCTTTCTTGTAGTGAGGGTGTTAAAAAAACAAAACAAAGAGAGAAAAAGTTTATTTTCCAGAAATACATATTGTGGATGATACCTCGTATGATCTTCACCAGGTTTGTGTTAGGACCCACGAGACACTACTGAACTGTGATTGCCCTGACAAGCCTCAACTGGGACATTTATACCTGCCCCAAATATCCACCCGTCTCTCATTCATCATGATAAAAAAATACATTAGCTCAGTCCCTCAGTCCTTGACTGAGTTGTACTGTATGCTTACCTGTTTTCTGCCCTGGTCTTCTTTCATACATGAACTCTAGACATGTATGGTAGCCTTTTTTCATGCTTTCTCTCTGGTTGTGTCTTCAGCTACACCTGACTGGATATCTTGGAAGGACCTGATTCAGCCCCTACATTTTGTGGTCTTCACAGAAGTAAATTCTATAATATAGAACATGAATGAGACAGATATTTGATTGAAAGCATTGCCGTGGAAATTGAGCACTTATGACTATTTAAAACCAAGAAAGATATGATCTGAAGCTTGTTAATTCCTGAAAATTCATAATAGCTCCCCTGAGATCCTAAAGGGGAAAATCTAAAAGATAGAGAAGCTACATATTGTTAGAGACCTCTGCTGTGATAGGTGCCCCATAACAGTTCTCTCCTGTTGCTAATTTGTTGCTAATGCTGTAGAGGTAGTTATAGCAGTTAGTCTTTTCTAGAAAAGGGGGTATATATGATGATAGAATTCAGTAGCATGTTACTATTCTAGTGAAACTGAGGAAAGGAAAAACAAATGCAAACTGCTTTTACTGTGGTCTTTAAAACTGGGGTTCTTACTCTTGTTTGGAACATTGTAACATAAACTCCTAGGCAAGCTCCAGAAGTCTGGAATCTATGAGTGGACAAGGGTGTGGATGCAGAACTGGCTGTGTGGAAGAACTCAAGAGGATGCTGAGTCTAGTTGGAGGCCTGTGGTTAGTGGTGTCCCCCAGGGGTCAGTACTGGGTCCAGTCCTGTTCAACCTATCATCAATGACCTGGAGGAAGGGACAGAGTGCACCCTCAGCAAGTTTGTGGACAATGCAAAGCTTATTGGAGTGGCTAACACACCTGAGGCCTGTGTGGCCATTCAGGGGGACCTAGACAGGCTGGAGAGTTGGATGGAGAGGAATCTCATGAGGGTCAACAAGTGCAAGTGCAGGGTCTTCCCCACCTGGGGAGGAACAACTCCAGGCACCAGTACAGGCTGGGGGCTTACCTGCTGGAGAACAACTCTGTGGAGAGGGACCTGGGGATCATGGTGGACGTTAACCATGAGCCAGCAGTGTGCCCATGTGGTCAAGAAGGCCAATGGGATCCTGACCTGCATCAGGAGGAGTGTGGACAGCAGGTCTAGAGAGGTGATCCTCCCCCTCTACTCAGCCCTGGTGAGACCACACTTGGAGCACTGTGTGCAGTCCTGGGCTCCCCAGTACAAGAGGGACATAGATCTTCTAGAGAGGGCCCAGCACAGAGCCACAAAGATGATTAAGGGATTGGAGCATCTGTCCTGATGAAAGACTAAGTGAGCTGGGCCTGTTTAGCCTAGAGAAGAGGAGATTGAGAGGGGATCTTACCAACATCTATAAATACCTGAGGGGACAATGTAAAGTGGATGGGGTCAAACTCTTTCCAGTGGTGGCCAGCAATAGGACAAGAAGTAATGGTCTTCAATAGGGAGGTTTCATCACCCTATGAGGAAGAACTTCTTTAAGGTTGGGTGACACAGCACTGGAACAGGCTGCCCAGAGAGGTTGTGGAGTCTCCTTTTTTGGAGATATTCAAAATCCACCTGTATGAGATCCTCTTTAACATGCTCTAGGTGACCCTGCTTGAGCAATGGGGTTTGACTAGATGATCTCTGGAGGTCTCCCTTCTAAACCTCAACCATTCTGTGCTTCTGTGATTTTGTGATTCTGTGACTCCGTGAAAGCCATCAACCTCAAGCTATCACAATTTTTACTAAGTTGACTTTATGCTAATAAGTATATGCATTTTTAAAGAGTTGTTTTTGTGAGCATCTGCCCCTAAAACTTATTATTTCTCAACTTCTGTAAATTAATTAGCTAAGCAAGCATATTCTGTCAGTTGGTTTTGGTTCGAAACAATGATCATTATAAGAAAAGGAAGAGCTGTTCCTAAACTCTTTTCCAAAAATGGAGGTGTTGACAGTGATGAAACATACCCAGTGTGAAAGGCTGATTCTGGTCATCTACCCCAGTTTTGATTGTTCTTTGTCTGGTACTCATGACGTGTATTTAATGAAAATAAACTTTTTTTTTTTTTTTTTTTTTTTTTTAATTTTATCACCTAAAACAGTAGTAGTGAATCAGAAACAAACAGTGTTGATGATTTTGAAAGAATCATAACAATTTCATAATATAAACCTCTCAGAAGTTTTTATAACAAGGTAGGAAAACTACAGGAAGCAATTTGTAGCTTATAAGCTTTTAGTTGCAGGTCCAATGATCTTGTGTCTTTATAATGTAGCAGAATCTGTCCATGAATGGGAACTCTATCTCTGTGTTGATAAAACTAGAAGAAGATATGGAAGTATTTATATGTTGCAAATTACAGGGAAGGAAATAGTGTAAAGAAATGTTCATAAAGGCATGAAATTGTCATTGCCAAAACTGGTAAGTTTTTTACATTTATGAAGTTAAGTGGCTCACATGGCCACAATGTTAGCCTCTAGTTGAGAAGTGAAAATGTGGAATCTCTGAGGAGCTCCAGTGGTTATAAACATCTGTGATATCCTGAAGCATAAAAATAAGATTGGTTTACATTAGTATGAAGCCTGACTTTAAATTTCTGTAAAGGCCTGGAGAGGGAGAACAACCTTTTTAAAAATCTCCCTATGAATGAACAAATCAAAGGATAATAGTCTGGTAAATGTAGAACATATTCTTCTGAAAGTCCCACTTTAGAAATATTCCCTTCATTCTCGCATACATGACTCTGCAGAGAATTGAGCTCTTAATGAAGTCAGCAAGAAGGAACTTTGAAGAAGTTACCAGTACTTCACTGGATCAAGAGACATTTTATTATTATTATCATTACTATTATTACTATTATTATAAGTGTCTAATGAAGCAAGCTGTTTGATGAGAAGTGGAATTAGTGCATCTGTGTCCTGTCATTGAGGGTTTTTGAAAAAAAAAAAAAAAAAATTGAGCTGTAAGTTTTCCTGTGAGAGAGCTGTAATTAATTTTTATTCCTCTACCTGACCTCTCTTCACAAAAATTCTGGGGAGCAAATCTGTGTGAGAACTGTATCATGTAGTCACATTTGACTCAATATGGATTGAAATAATTGAGAAGAACAAGTACAAACACAGATATGTGACTGCGTGCCAGAGGCTGCTGTGAGAGACCATGCAGAGCAGCCCAGACTCCTCAGCTGTATGCAGGTGTGCTGGACTCATGGATTTACCAAGGATGTGGATGTTTGCTGGCAGTGTTAAACCTCTCTGATGAAGGACAGTGTAGCAACAAGAAGTTCAATGTCAGTCCTTGGTTTGACATGTACAAAAAATAATTAAGTCCTTGTTCTAAGAGTCTTGCCTGGTGCAGGCAGTACTGGGAGGCTGGAGAGGACTTCACCCTTCTATAATCCCTCTGTCTTGCTCCCCCCACATTTCTGCAGCAAATTCTTGGGTTTTCACATCTAAGCATCAGCCAAAAAAACCTTTTACAGGACCTAGAGTTGACACTGGGCTACCTGCTGGGTCAGCCTCTCTGCTGGTTAAGACTGAGCACCCCATGGCGCAGCTAGTGGCAGTTCTCCCCCGAAGTCCTCTCTGCCTTCTAAAGGGGTGCCAATGCATATTTTGTGTCACTTCTTCCACCTGTTAGGGTAGTGGGACACACAAGAATTTCTTTGTACACATCTACAAGGTCATGCATATATTTCAGCCTCTGATTGCTTTTTTTGTTTTCTTGTTTCTGTGTCATTAGAGGGGGTTATTTTTTATGAAGTCATAAATATTTTTTAGGGTGCTACTTTTGCCTGTTAGTTATCATTATATAAAAGTTATATATTATATAATTATATATTATAAAGTTATATATTATACTGTACTGCACTGACACCAACAGAAATAAACGGATAATGGAGTTGGATAGGTGCTGTATCTCCAGTTATCATGGAACTTGGTCATCTGTTCTTTTTTTTAAAGATGAAATATGTATCTTATTTAAATGCAGCCATACAATGAGAAACAAATGGTCTCTGGTCAGTATTATGAAGCAGATTTCCCTGCCTGCTTTAGCTAGTTTCTGTAATGGCAATGCCCTTTTGCACAGTGCCTGTGAAATAATGTTGCTGAGCAGCACATGAAAAGAGGATGGCTTGCCAGGGTGATCCAAATAGCAAGTCAGCTCTGAGGTTATGGACTGGGGTTTATGGCCCTAGATGTCCATTTCTGTGATGTTAGAAAACCTAAATATCAGACAAGATAGATACCATGAAGGAATTATAAAACAGAGGGGTTTCTGGTCTGCTATTGTGGCTGGTGAATGAATAAGTTGCAGGAGACTTGATTCAGAGGACCAGTGTGGTGCAATTGTCTAAAGTAACTAGGAAAATAAAACTAACATTCACATTTTAAAGAAAATGTACAGCATTGAAGAGGCTTTCAGGGTAGGGTGTAGCTGCATTACCTGAGCGTTCCCTAGGCTTCCAACCTTAGATGCTATCAAGTTGGGGGAACCTGGTGTGCTGGCTCTAAGGAACAGTACGGAGCCTAGAGTGGAGTGGAGACACCACAGCTAGGCTCTGTGACCAGGTGGGGACTCGACTGTTCTTGTGCACACTGATACTGACAAGCTGCACTTTTTGCTACCCTGAGCCAATGACCTGTCAGGTTTTGACAAATGCTGTACTCTAGTGTACTTTTGCTCATTATAATATCCTTATAATACCAAAACACACCTCCATCCCAAAAGCTACCTGCCTCCAAGGTGCGACCACCCCTCACTGAGCATGCGCTCTGAATTTCTCGGAGCCTATTACTTTAAACAGAGATGGGAAAACTTTTCACCAATCATAACTAAGATATGCTTTATTAGCATACTCAAGCTCCACCTAAAAGATAGAAAATAATATAAATTGGCCTAAGAGAGAGGGGATGTTAGGGAAGATACCACCGTCAGGGGAGATACCATCCCAAGGGAATACACCATCCCAAGGACATCCTGACTCCTGGGATCAGTCGATGGGCTGAGCCTCTCTTCCCCCCCACTGGGACATTTTTGAGTGATATTTGAGCACTTGGTTATACTCCTTTTAATGCATTAATTTCCAAGCTGCACACCTGTGTATTTCACGCATGCTAGCTTGCTTTTGCAGACAGTAACTATCGCCAGCAATCCAAAGAACATGTGTACCTGTTGCTGTAATAAATTATACTTAACTGCATTGTTCCTAGCCATGCTAGTTCTCATTGAACAAGACTAGAATAAGGGCGGTTATATGTTATTGGTGAATCTATGATTGTGATTGTTCAGTAACCTGAATCTGACCGGACCCATAATGGTTAGTCTGCTACACCCCTTACCGTGACAACCAGGGAAGTTTGTGATTTGCCACTTTCCTACTTCCCTGCTGGTAAGTTCCTGACAGCACAGTGTGTCCCATACATTTGTCCACTGGAACAGATTTCTGTAAAAAGGTTTTGAGTTATTTGAAATCTACTGTGGAACACTGAGCAGACCATGATGGAACTGTCATTTGAGGGGTGAGAAGTTGCATTTACAGCAGAACAGAGGAAAAAATAATAACAAGGAACAAAGGAACAAAACATTTAATTAAGGCATATCTTAGAAACAGTCATGCACAGAGAAGTAATAAGTAACATCAGGAAAACATGCATATTCATATGCAGCCCATAGGCATGGTACATGCCTTGGTCAGTCCAGTGGCCTGTTGGCTATATCATAGCACTTTTTATGTGAAGTCCTGTTGTAGTCCTTGTTCTTCCAAAGTTAATGATGCTCTTCCAAGAACTTGATTTGTGTGAATAATAATAATAATAAATAGTTTATTTTTTTTCACTCTCAGAACTGCTCAATTAGTACAGCAACCTGAACCAAAGTAAGTTAGTGTTTTTTTGCTTTTTGTGCCTCAATTTCTGTATCCCTCTACCCCATCAGATGAAGACACTGGAAGGCAATAATTTTTACAGACAGTGCTGTGACAAGTCTATCTTCACTTTTAAAGTAATTAAATACTTTGCAAATAGGAGAATACGAAGACATTTGAGGTGGATATTAGCTACTGGATCTAGCTTTAGGGACAGGAAGGAATAAAAAAAATATACATATTTTTCTTATTAAAAAAAAAAAAAAAAAAAAAAAAAAAAAAAAAACTTTTTCTCTCCATTACAAAAACTGCTCTGTCAAATATGGCAGTTACCAAGTTCTTTAATTTAAATGAACATAAGTAATAAGTACAGCCATTATAAAGAGAGCAATAAATCAAGGTATCAGCTGCTGGTAACAGCCCAGGGAGGGTCCAGGACACGGTCTCCCTTGGCTCTTTCGGGGTCCCCTTCCTGCTGCTCTGTGCTGCTGCACTCCCTCTTGTTCCTGGAGGTGAGCCCTGAGTCTCTGAGACCTTCATTGTTGTAACACTTCCCTCTGTATTAGGAAAAGCTGTCAAGATTTCTCTAGTTAATAGAAATTAGAAGAAAAATATAATTAATTCTACATCTGTATTTCACATGTGTATATATATGTATTGTTTTTAACATTAGAATTCTTGTGAAAGTTAAAGAAGTAAGTAAAACAAATGAATAAACAAGTCAGTTTTAACCTAGAGAGATGGGGAAGATTAGGTATGAAAACAGAAGTTAAGAAAAAAAATAAGAATAATAATAATAATAATAGATTTTCCTTTTTAGACTTTATAACCTGTGCCTAAATCTTATTGTATGGCTCATTTACTAAGCTTTTGAAATTCTGTTTGTAATCAGTGCAGCCTTGTCTTCTATGAATGCAATAGAAGAATACAAAATGACAAACATTTACTAAAAACTGTTGGTTTTTAATTCACTAAGACTTTCTGATCATGTGATAATTAGTGTTAATTCACTAATTCACTGGACTTTCTGATCATGTGATCCTTATAGACAAACAGATACTTTACATATTTGCAACTCAGACAAAAGGGAAAATGAGGCAGAGTAAAAAGAGTGAATATGATTACACATGACTATAATTGTTTTGATTTTAGGACAGAGCAGACTTTAAGTATGAGCAGCATTTCTCTTCAGGAATAGTTATGAATCCTGAGTGTACTGCTGCATATTCTAAACCTAGACAAAACACTTTTGTGCAGAGGATTAATTTTGGTTGATTTATATACTGTGTTGTCTGGGTAAGTGAAAAAGATAGTTGTGGACTGATCAGTTTATCTGTCCTCAATTGCCATTTGACAGCAAACCGTGTAAATTTCAAGACATGCTTTCAATTATGAGTCATAATGGAAAATGCTGTAATTTTTGTTTGTTTTTCAGAGAAAATGAAAGCACCAACTGAATAATGTCTTGAGATACATCAGAAGTCTTCTTATTGGTAAGGCTGAAATAATATATAGTTAAAACTCTTGATAAAATAGAAGTGAAATGAAACTGGATCATTAGAATAAAGTATAGGGAAGTTTCTTCTTTACTGGTATTTCTATATTGTTAGAATTAAATGTTTTTAAAACAAATGAAATGTTAAAGGTGAAATTAATTGTTTCATCATTTTCTGTGAGGGACAACATCTTAGTGAGAAAATCTTAATTTTCTATGATTCTTAACTTCCCTCCCCCCCTTTTACTTTAAATTGTCTGTTATATACATGAGGAATCAGTGGATTAACAGTGAATTATTCAATAGAATGTCTCATTTTTTTTTTTATATCATCATATATATTACATTTTCAAAATAGTTTTCTTGCTGTTTTAAAGCACAAAAATATAATGATAATACATATTTGCTTTACTTATGTGTGAGGTTAAAAGAATGTGAAGATAGACTAGAAAACCAATGCAAGTTTTCAGTTAAAATGGAAAAATGAGGCATACTGAGCCAGACACGTAAGACCTAAATGGTAATTTTTTGAAGATGTTTGCAGGTTTATTTTGACAAGGAATTTAAAAGCATCTCTGTTAAATAATGTGCTCTTTCTCCAGCCAGGTCAGCTTAGGTTTTCTGCAACAATAATTTATTCCTGCACAAAGTGTCCTGGATGGTAGTTCACACCATTGCGGAATTCATGAGACGACCAATGCCTCCAGGTTTTATTGTCATGCATTTCTCTGTGTCTTGTAAGAGCAGTTGTTCCATTTATGCATGTGTGAATACAAAGCCAGTTTTTTAGCTACCTGATTAGATTCCCTTTAGGAAACAAATAAAAGTTTGTATATTTACAAATAAAAGTTTGTATATTTTTATGTGTTCCATAGCAGTTCAATCAGATTAGTCAGGCTGCATTTTTTTTCCATGGATATTTGCAAGTATTCAATTCAGATCAGTATTTCTTTTTACCTTCTCAGAGAAACTCTAACCATTTTGACAGTTCAAATTGAGCCCTATGAGCCATGAAAAGCTGATGGACAGACTGTCATTTTCTTTTTCTGATAGCAATAAGCTCTTGCCCATAAACAAATAATTTAGTGTGTTGAAGAGCTATAGGAAACATTCAATATTTCAATGATTGCCATGAAAAATTGTGCTTGTGATTTCAAGCTAAAAATCTTATTCAGGACAGAAATAGAGATCTCATTAAAGTAAAGAATGTCTAACATGGTAAATAATGATCATAGCTTTTCTTTTCTCCCCCCACAATAGAAAGAAAAGCAGTATTTTATGTTTCCCCACAGAGCACTGTTTGTGTACTTGAAGAAGGCAATGCGACTAATCAAATCTCAAACTGTGCACTTGCTAAAAACAGGCAAATATTGAAAAATCAGCATGGTAGTGCAAATGACTTCTTTATGGAAGAATGACCAAGAAAAATGTAATTATTTTTAAGAGACATTTGGCTAGTATTTATATATTTGAGATTTTTAGGTGTGGTCACCCTGGGGTGTTCACAGTCAGCACTAGATATCCAATAGAATAGTGAATGAGGAGTCTGAAATAGGAATGTAAATACAGTCATTTATGTTGTGAGGGAGTCTACCTTTTAATGTATTATGCTTACATGCAATAAATAACACTTTTAGTTTGTATATAGATGTGATTGGAATTTTGTATGTTTCAGAAAAATAGGACTTGTAGAAAGAAATTCAATTTTTCATCTGCTATTAAGCTACAATACATTACAGCCAAAATAATATATTTGACAAACCAAAACCAAAAGGAACAGAAAGAAACTATGCCACACTACTTGTAGTATGTAGTAGATTTGGAACCCCTCAAAATCCCAGTGATTAGGGGAATGTAGTTATAAACACAGAAACACAAGCCTTTTAAGAGTTAGCTGATTACAATTAATATATGTTACACGAAATACTCTTTGTATTCATGAAGATGTAATCTCATGTTTCTCCCACAGTATTTCCTTTTTTTAAACATAAAGGTGTGTCCAAAGAAATGTACATTGATTAAGTAAGAGAAAAGTGTCTTTGGCATGTTTCAAGATGTTCATCAGAGAAATAAAAATTAAAAATTAAAAAAAAAAAAAAAAAAAAAAAAATTTATAGTTCAATTTTCGAACAGATGAACTGGAGAAACTGAATGTCCCTGACTGCTTCTTGTTTTCATGTGGCATTTTCTTTATCAGAAATGGCTGTTGATTGTCAGCCTGACAATATATATTTGCAAGAAATTACTGTGGGAACAATACCAGGGAAAACTGTAAATTTGGGATAGTCTTCATTAATTCCTGATGATGACAGAGACCCTATAGCAAGTATGCAAAATAAATTCTTTAAAGAGGAAATGAAAAAATGGAAGTTTGAGTTTCACATGAAACATAATTCTTAGCATAACTTGATTCCCAGATGTGTTCATTACAGATATGGTAGCAATGAGGATGCCATTCCTAAGCTGAACTTCTGCTTGGAGCTGTCTAAACACTGCACATAGTTCATCTTAACATAGTTTCACCTTAAATACTTTGCCTGCTTAGTACACTTTCCCTACAAGATGTTTTGGTAACCCAGTTTTAGTGGTAAAAATTGCTCACAGAAGACAAATTTCAAAGTCATACATTCCAGTTGTCATGGAAACCACCCTTTCAGTTTTTATGCACAATTATTCTTGATGGAATCATAAGCTAATCTAAGGAAAGGAAAAATGTGTGGACTCTCTGACCTGCCACAAGCTATTAGGCTAGAAACTTGAATGCATACAATGAATTCCTAGGGGTGAAAACAATAAAACAACTATTTAGAAAAGAGCTGTATGTACAGTTAATTGACTGCCAGCTTTGGCTGGGTGAGAAGCTGTCGTGATGTGCTCCAGAACATGCGCTCATTCTGCTTCTGAGGTCAGAGCCCTGATGATAATGATAATATCTTCTTCCTACAAAGTACCTCCACTTCTGGGTTGTGTGGCTTAAGAATATGTACAGTCAGTGCTATAATGAAAAGAATGTGTCCTTGATCATATTTATACTGCCTTTCTGGCTTAAATTATGTCTGTGGTTGTATTTTTTTAGTTATAATTCATCTATATCTTACAACAACTGACTGTCATTTTCTTTTTGCCCTTCTCCCGACAACATACTTTGTACTGTTTTAATGCCATCAGTGTCACTGACTGCCAGCACTGAATTGTGTTCAAATCCTAGAGGGTAGGAGTGATCCAATTCTACGGCAAGCCACGGAAAAGCATATTAGATTTCTATTACATGGTGAATGTAATTGGAAATTTTGACTAGAAGATAGTCAAATCTTAGTGTCATTAAAAATCATTCTCATCTTTTTAGTGATTTCTATTAAAACCTGTAAAAAAAAAAAAAAATCTTCTGTAATATAGAAAGAAAATCACCATGGCAACTCAAATAATTTTTATTGGGTGGGAGTGTCAACAGAGATCATACACATAAATTATGTGTAAAAGAATGGATATTTAAAAGTATAATGTCATGTGAATCAGAAGCCATTAAATTGTTCAATGACAAGATGATGTTGCCAGGATAAGAAAACTGAATTTTACTTTGGAAAAATAAAAATATCGTCCATTACCATGCAAAGGACCTTGTAACTTTCTCCATTACACTCTTAGACTGCAAGCCCAAGTGCCCATCTCTGCCAGCCTGGGGACAGCTGCTGAAAACTACGTTAAATGCTTTTGGATAGTTGCACAAATCTTGCAATGCTAATGTGTTTATTCAACACAGAATACTTCCTCTATCAGCTTCAACATAAGAGGGTAAAACGTGGTTAACCAGCTCTCACTGTTCACCTCAGAAATGAAATCACGGGACAAATGGGGTGGTGAGAGCTTGCAGCTCTCCCTCACATACAATGTTCCATGCCCACTCCACAAGGCCACCTGCCATTTGATTCTATGCAGGAACAAAGAAATACCTTCTAGGGGCTGCTGCATGGTGTCACTGCTGGTCAAGGCTGTTGTGACACCAAGCTGGGTGCTAGTACATGATGTCTGTGCTTAGTGCAAGGTGCTTAGCACAAGAGGATGTAAGACATGGACAAATTACACTGAGAGATGTAAAATGATGGTGTAGGTTGACGCCACTTTTCCCAAAGCACACACTGCCCCAGGATAAACTTGCCAAAACTTTTGTCTTGACTCTTGGTTCTTCAGGCATCAGAGAGTCTGCTCTAAACATCTGGGTTTTGGATTTGTATTGTTCGTTTCCCTTGTAACCTGTCTGGAAGATAGGGAAGGAAAGATTTTCTTCATTAGAAAAACAGACTTGAATTTGTTCTTTAAACTAAGAAACCATTTGTAGTGGGTTTACGTGGCAAGGTTTTGGTAGCAGGGGGGGCATAGGGTTGGCTTCTGTGAGAAGGATCTTGTTGAAGCCGCCCCATGTTTGGTAAGGGCCCCACCGCTGACCAGAGCTGAGCCAATAAGCGATGTTGTTTTGTGCCTCTGTGAGAGCATATTTAAGACAGGGAAAAAACCGCTGTGCCACTCAGCAGCTGGGAGGGTGAGAGGAGTGAGAAACAGCCTTGCAGGCGCCAAGGTCAGTGAAGAAGGAGGGGGAGAGGTGCTCCAGGCGCTGGAGCAGAAGTCCCCTGCGGCCTGTGGTGAGGACCATGGTGAAGCAGGATGTTCCCCTGCAGCCCATGGAGTACCACGGTGGAGCAGGGTTCCACACTGCAGCCTGTGGAGGAGACCACGGTGGAGCCTGTGCCCCGAAGGAGACTGCGGCCTGTGGAAGACCCCTGCCGGAGCAGATTCCAGGCCAGACCTGCAGCCCGTGGAGAGGAGACCACGCAGGAGCAGGTGACCCGGCAGGAGCTGCTGCCCTTGGGGGACCCAGGTTGGAGCAGTTTGCCCCAAAGCGATGGACCCCGTGGTACCGACCCATATATGGAGCAGTTCTTGAAGAGCTGCTGCCTGTGGACAGCCCACGCTGGATCAGTTCAGCAAGGACTGCATCCCGTGGGTGGGACCCCACAGCACAGGGGACAAGAGTGACCGAGAAGGAGCGGCAGAGAAGAAGTGCTGTAGACTGACCATAACCCCCATTCCCCCGTTCCCCTGTGCCGCTCGGGGGGAGGAGGTGGAAGAGGGTGGATGGGGGGGAAGGTGCTTTTGGTTTCTTTCCTTTGTTTCTCACTTCTCTAGCCTGTTAGTAATAGGCAGTAAGTCTTACTGTCTCCCTATGCTGAGTCTGTTTTGCCCGTCACGATAATTATTGTGCAATTTCCTAGTCCTTATCTCAACCCTTGAGCCCCTTTCATCGTATTTTCTCCTCGCTCCTCTTTGAGGAGGGGGAGTGAGAGAGCGGTTGTGGTGGAACTCGGCTGCCCACCCAAGTAAAACCATCACACCATTGTCCCATGACAATATCCAGTCCAGACCTTTTCTAGGTCTGAGGTTAAGGTTGTTTGGGTGGGGGTTAAAAAGGCATTCATTTTAATGTTACTGTTTCTTAGGCAGCTCTGCCTAAGAGTTTCAAATTTAATGTAACTGGAGATTTATGTATTGCAAAACTACATCATTTACACATATCTGTGAATATATATAAATGTTATAACAGGGCTCTAAAAGACTAAATAAAGTGCCAAAGAGAAAGAAATAAGGAAGTTCAAAGTTCAGAAGTCTTCAGGGAGGAAAAAGACCAGGACAGAGAAATGAGCATGGCCAGTCTCGGAGCAAGGTCAGACACAGGGAGGTGAATTAACTGCCTGAAAAAAAAAAAAAAAAAAAAAAAAAAAAAAAAAAAAAAAAAAAAAAACTTGTTTGGCAAGATGGGGATATATAAGTTAAGGAATTGGTGCAGACCTGCTGGAAGCCAGTGACAGCTGTGGAGGAGGGAGAAAACCTGGAGCCGCTGTAGTGGCTCCTGGCATGCAAGCAGCACATGAGATCCACCTGCACTTCATGGTGGTGGGACACATGGGCACAGGCAGATGCTTGCAGCTCACAGGTGGATTGTTTGCCTGCCAAAAAACTCCTCTGGTGACACCCAAGTTCCATGTGTGGTGCTGTCATCAGCTTAATCCACCTGCACCTGAATTCAGGAAAGAGAAGAAAGTTTAATTCTCTCTGAATAAACTTCTGCCTTCCTTTCCTCTCCTTTAACTGCATTTTCAGCCATCCACAATCTGGTCTCAAAGGGCATGCTTTTACAGTTTTACTCAATTTGCACACAAATTTGTGGAAAAGTTAATGCCCCCAATTTTGAACCAGATCCCAAGCAATGTTGATTCCAATGGAAAGATGTATTCTTCTTCTAATGATTAGGTCAGTACTGTTTTGGTTGTTCTGTCTTTTCTTAATTTTGGTCTTTTTATGTCCCCGCAGTTCCCAAATCTCTAGGTAGATATAAAACCCCAACTGCATGTGTAATCAGGAACTGGAATGTTTATTTGTTTTTCTAAATTTTTTACATTTACAGCTGAATGCTTTGTGCTGAATTCTGGTCTAATCAAAGAGAAGGACTTAAAAGAATTCCAGCAGTCTTGAAAGACTCAGGTCAGTTTTGGCTGTGCTGGTGCAATCACATCCCTTCCAGTGATGTATGGGTGCGTGTGCTAGCTGAAATGAGTTTCCCAGTCTTTGTTTCATGTACCCAAAACAGGGGACTACAAACTCCATAGCTCTGAATTGGAGACTAACTCTAGTTCTCAATAAGAAGTCTTCAGTTTGCACTGAGAGCAGAGGCTGAGTGTGGTAGATATGGAGATGTAATAACCCCCTTCCAGCTGTCCCAGGTAACACTCCCATATATCCCATAGATGCTTGATCTTCAGTTTCTTCCTGTTGTACAAGTACAAAGGTCAGATTTTACCTCTGCATTTAATGAGGTGCATAATGATTGTGCAGAGATACATTCAAATATATATATTTTTTTTATTTATTTTTTTAATCAGATGTTTTGATTTTCTTAAACAGAGCTTTTTAATTTAATAAATGTTCAACAGCTGAGAGGTGTAATATCAGCAGCCATTTTTGAAAATGTAAGCTGAAATGCACCTTGAAGATTTTGTTCTATATAAAATATTATGGATGAAGTTAAATAGTCCATTGAGCTAAATAGTGGAAAGATATGTGGAAGTAGCAACTAGAGAGCTTTCATCTCTTTCCATGTGTTGGGGATGTAAAACATAGCCACACTCCATTCATTGCATGGTTTTCTGAAACAAGGTGGCATTCTTCATTTTTTTTCCAATGAATCAAGTGTGTAATCAGTGTGAATCAACTGTGTAATCAGTTCTCATTATTGTACATAATGGTATGAGCAAACTGCAGTGAAAAAAAGGCATAGCCTGTAAGTCTTTACATCAGTGTATATCATGAAAGAAATGAATGCAGAGTAGTATTGACTAAGAAAATGTATTGAATATTATGGCTTTAAAGTGATGCAGTGTGTCATCAAGTCCTGCTCCAGTGAGATCCAGTAGAATTTATCCAGTTAATCTAAATTCATTGTAAAATTCATAGTAGTGTATCTAACAACAAAATCTACCAGCCATCAAAACTCAATAAAATTCTCACAATGAGGTCAGTGTGTGAATAATAGCCTGTTTTTGAGAATGAGAGACATCACTAAGAGGTCTGTTTTGATAGCACTATTCTGTTGACCTATTACAAAAACTGATTTTTTTGCAATTATGACTAACATCAAGTATTTGTTGCCATTTTCACAAATTTCTGTAAAGCTAAAAAAAGGATCAAACTTAGAATAAAAAAGCCATACACTGTAATAATGGTAGATTTACAATCCTCAAAAATATATTTTAGCACATTTTTTTAAGCTCAATGTTGTTTTGTTTTGTTTTGTTTTAGAATTGGAATATAAAAGGAACAATTCACTCCAAAGCATAAATCAATTCATTATAATATTTTGCATGACAGAATGATAGATTATGTTTTTTAAACAAAGTAGAGGTCAACACAATATACATTTCTTTACAGAGGGCAGCATCTATATGCATTCCTTTCACTATTTAAACAATAAGTAATATATAAAAAACACCCTGATATTTTGTTTTTCTTTGAACTCAGGTGAGGCTATACAGTATAACCCCTCTTTTCATATTTTGTATTGCTGGCTGAGAAATTCAGCTTGGTAATTCAGAGGGTATACTCTGAAAAATAAAAATAAAAAAAAAAAAAAAAATCACTGTGAAACTAAGACAGATGGAGTTGAACAGCATTTTCTAAACCTGAGACAAAACATTACCACAAAGTCATCTTAAAATGTCAGTTACTTTAAATTGGCAATGAATTTGCATTCACAACTGTGTCATGAGTTGAATAGTTGAATAATAGCATTCTCCTTCATCATGTTCTGCGTGAAAATGTTTTGTTTGTTTGTTTGTTTGTTTGTTTGTTTGTTTTCCCCACAACTCCATCTTAGAAGTCTTCATTCTCTCTGTTTTCACTCTCATAGTGAAAACTTATCCTTATGGTAGCTGTCAAAATGCAATGATTTAAAGAAAAACATTGCCTCTGAGGTGCAAATAAGAGTATTCTGCTTTATCTCCATCTCCTGGGACAACCAGAGTTTCAAAGAGTTTTTTGGATATAAATATTATATATCATATAATATTTCCTCTTTACTCTTCAGTCCCGGACTCTCAGGACTAAGATCCTGTCATCTTATATTCAGGTAATTAGATAATCACTCTTCTAGCGAGAGGGTTTGAATATGTGAGAGGGACTTAAATCTCAGCTCAGCTTCTTAGGCACTTTTTAAAGAAATAATTTGAATTACAAGTAAACTATTATATCATTGACATTGACAGTTCTCTGAATACTTTGGTGTCTGAAACATGGCAGAGTCCCTAAATTCAAGCAGGTGAGCTACAGGTTCCACAGCAAGGTACAAAAAGTCTGTGTCTCCCCCAGCAAATACTATGGAAGCAGGAGTGGAAAGGAACAGCTCTGGTGTGTTGCATGTCCAGACTTTTAGAGCATTGTTCTTCAGATTTATCATAGTCCTGTCCTGTAGGCTAAAAGTCTGCTAGTAGCTGTAGTGCATTTGGCATGCTCCTGAAGTTCATCCTTTGGGTTTCTGTCATCTGGAGGGAAGCCAGTTCATCTGCTCTTAGACAGCTTTGTGATGTGAGTGGAGATGATCCAGGGGTTTTCTACAGAAATGCTTTTCTTAACTGAACAAATATGGCAAGTCTCCTTGCTGGCTTTGTGAAGTTTTGGTTTTAAAATAACTAAAGCACATTTGATCTGTGATGCTATGCAAGGATTTTTCCATACTATCACTTGAGAATTCCATTCCAGTGTTAGTGGCTTGTAAAAATAACAAACTAAATCTGGAAGAGTAGCAGTAGAAGAAACAAAGCAAAACAAAAAAAAGGCTTATGTAGGCTTAGTAGGAAGTAAGAGGGAGACAAGTCTGAAATGGGACTGTTATGGATAGGATCCACTCTTCACACACCTAGAAGACTCCCAGTTGTCTTTCAAGTCTGATGTGGTCATGTTCATTCCTTTCAAAAATAGTTTTATATGGAGATTTTCATCATCAGTGACAGCTGTTTTATGACATTGTAGTAACGGTTCACATGTTTCTGCACATCTGTCTCTGTTCCTTCATGCAGCAGTATGCTTTGAATTAGATGGATCCCTGCTTGTTCAGCTTTCCCTCTGAAGTACTGGACTAACAACATGAGAGGAGAATGTATAGATATTATTTTGTAATTTACTCACTAATTGTACAGAAATTGATAAGAAACACTGCTTAAATTATCCACAAGACCACTTATTGATCAATTGCACCAGTATCCTTATTCATTATTTATGCATAAATCAAATAAAGATAATTAATTTCCTATAAAACTAGTGAAGTGAAATAAGTAAATAAAGTATATACACTAAACTAAATTACTTCCCAGAGTTCACAAACTAGAAAGAAAGATGTGTTCACTAATGTTGAGTAAAAAAAAAAAAAAAAAAATCAGATTCCTATGTTTTACGATCTGCACTACTTTCTAAAGATTGTAAAGTAAAAGTCTTCAGGCAGATTTTTCTTGAATCATTTTAAGTAATTGTAATGTGAAAAATTAAGAATATATACTTATTCTTGTTAATTTGGATCTACTGCGGAACATAATTTTAAACTATGTGGAAATATATATTTTGTTTACTTGCTTGATCTTAAAATGCATGCCTCGTCTTACCAGTTTTATACTGTCCAAGAGAAAGAAATGGAAATAAACTTTTTCCAGGTTTATTAGCAATATTACCTTAATGGAAATAAATATAAAACATATTTAAATTCTTACCTTAATAGGAGGTCTTTAAGAACCAGCCACTTGAAAGGATGAGTTTTGTCTCAGGGCTTGGGTACTGTCCTTGAAAAATCTCATTTGCCTTGCAGCTATATGTCAACAGAAGATGCAGCACTTTCTCTCTTCATGATCACGGTAT
The DNA here is from genome assembly GCA_011076525.1 of Nettapus auritus. NCBI lineage: Eukaryota > Metazoa > Chordata > Aves > Anseriformes > Anatidae > Nettapus > Nettapus auritus. Next base: position 72,332,262 of record CM021797.1, read on the forward strand.
AAGACAGAGAATGTCTATTTAAGCATTGCCTTATATTTTGCATCCACCTTCCAGAAAATCTTATCTTTCATAACTCATTTATTATTTGCAGTAGAAAATAATAATAATAAATAATAATTATGATGACAATAACAATAACAGCAAAACAACAATGAAACAACAAAAACAATAATAATATACAGGAAAGAAAATAATAACAATGATGTTTGCTTAAAATCTAGTATTATTTGTTTTGCTGGTAACCAACCATGGAGAGGTATTTGTACAAAAGACTTTTACAACTTGATTTCAATTAAACAAATAAAGTCCTAGTTTTTGCTTTCTTGATTGTTTGTTTATTTGTTGTTTTTTTTTTTAATAGTAGGGGATTCATACCTGTCCAGACTTGAAAAGTATATTAGCCAATACAACTTGGTGGTTGTTCAGAGGAATAACATTATAGCTTGGAATGACCAATAGTATACCAGAGCTTTTTTGGTTGTTCAAAATTCTTTCTATAGATATGTCTCAGTCTCTGTCCTTTCTACTAATTTAATCTTTCTGTCATACAATAGTGAGTATTTCATGGAACTACATGCATTTAGGTAGGACCCTGGAAATAAAATCTGTCATTCAGCCAGAGTTGATTATGATATGACAATTGCTTACTTGGTGGAGATACCAAACTTCAGAAAATAATTACTTTCTTAACTCCCTCAAAAAGCCATTGAGAATCCAGTTTTGTTATGGCCTTTGACCATAAATTTCCTTTTGGTGTCTTTCCTTTGTACACTCTGAAGAATTTTACAGTTCAGCATAATTCCGAGGAGCTTTGAAATACAATGATCTCAGAATTGTAGGCTTTTTTGCAAGGATTAAAAGATTTGGAATTTTTAGATTTCAGGAAGTAGTTTCAGTCAAAAAAATGCTCCTACTTGATTAGCTATTTCAGATGCAATATTTTGGAGTTTCCTTTCAAAATGAGTTTTCACCTATAGATAGAGAAAAATAAACCTTGAAATCTTGATAAGATTGAGTACTCTTTCTAGCCACTTACACTTAACCTGATTTTTAAGAGTGTAGAAAATCAATTTTAGAGTGAAACTAAATCAGTAAACTCTCAAATCTATAGATATACTATTTTTCTGCTATAAATATATTAAATATAATTCCTCAAACATTCACATATATTTTGTTTTTAGAATGTCTGTGCTACAAGGGAGAATTACAGTTCATCCAAAACTGTATTATCAAAATTTATTATCAAAAATTAAAGAGAGAAATTTCTAATCCTTAAACTCTCATCTATTTCTGTAATCTCTCAGTATAAAGGTGACATCAAAAGAAATTTAAAAGTTTGATAATTATTGAAGATTACTGTGAATGTAACTCTCCAAGTTTTGTGTAAAGGTTGAATACATACATAATAATAGTGTTTTTAAGAAAGGGACCGTGGTAAGAATTTAGACAAAAAAAAAAAAAAAAAAAAAAAAAACTCATAGAGACATTGTGTTTTCTTCTGTTTAGAACTGTATTTATTCTAAAACAGATTGAACAAGATCCCTACTTCACTCCCATTGAAGTTCTTCATACTGAACTGAAGTAGTAGATGGGAAATTGTACTCTTTTGTTGGAGAGATGTCTGGCTGAATGGCAAAGGGCCAATGGAAGACTTTAAAACAGGACTAAACCAAGACCTAAGATCTCAGCAATAGATCTCCTCTAAATTACCAAGGATTTCAAAGTCGATTGATGTTTTATGGAAAGCTGACATCTTTCAAGCAGGGCTTAGGAAACCTTGCTTTGTGAATGTTCTTACTATATGAGTAATACTAGTGTTCCTTAAAATAGTTGGGTTAACAATAAGTGGAAAATTGTAGAAAGGTCTAATATTACACAGAAAAAAAAAAAAAAAAATGAGAAAAGTTGTCTACTTATGTATATATGATAGTCTTTTATAATAGTTTCAAGATATAAGTTTGTTAATGTCATCACTGGATAATAATGTGATTATAATTGGGTCTCAAATAGGATTCCAATTAAAGTTTACAATGTATTAAACAAATAGAGGCAAGCAAACAGCGCTGGTGCCCCAGGAGTCTCTGCTCCACCAAGACGCACACCTGTTACATCAGGTGGCTGGTTTTTATGCTCCTAGACTAATACATATTCATCACTATTCCTAGAAAAGGCAGGGTTGTTATAATTATTTCTCAGAATCCAAACCTTCTCCCGGATGCATGCATATTAGTCTCTGGTGGTCTCTCTGGGGGTCGCTTTTGCTGCAGGCTCATAGTCTTCCTCCCAGGCTTTGAACCTCAGCTCCCCCTTTCTCCTTATTTGGTGATATCTTTGTCAGATATCAGAGGCTTGCACAGCATCCCATGCAAAAGTCAGAAGTTTCCTAAAAACTCCTTGGTTATTTCCCAGACCCGAGTCTCAATGTTCGTCCTTCAAACCCACTTATTTACACAAATTGCTGGACCCTTCCTTTGCATGATACAAGAACTATATACACTAATCACTCTGTTTTTCTTAGGTAGAAGGTTATATTTCATCATGCGGCCCTAGCATTGTTCTATACTGACACAAATCAAATTAACACATTTCACAATCCCCCATTTCCTTTTTTCATGGTATTGATTTGTGTTTCCTCTTCAACCCCTGCTAGTAACAATTAGATCTCATCAGTCAGTTCTTGGGGAGGAGTCCATTTCTTAAGAATTATTATTGACACATCACCTTTCTTCTCTACCAAAGTCATCACAAATTGGGTACTATTTATTATTCGGCGTATCAATAATGTAAAGCAAGGTATCATACACAGTACAAACAATAACATCATTGCACCACATAAAAATAAAAATAACATCCTTTTAACTCCTGGTCCACCAGGCAGCCATGAAAACACATCCGAATACATACCCCTCCAAGTTCGTACTGGGACATGTGCAATTTTCTTCATTTCTTTTACAAATTCATTCACAGTTTTTGCTTCATCATCAATCTCTAAACAGCAATTACTAAGGTTAATTTTTCCACAGACTCCTCCTTCTTGTGCTAGCCAATAATCAAAAGCTAAGTAATTTTGATACAAAGCAGTTCTCATTTTGGTATTTATTTTTATTTTTATTTTTTTGCAATTAATCCAACTGCATCTCCGGTTTTATTCACAACTATTAGATTTTTAACAACTATGGGGATTTCATATTTTACTCCTGTTTCCATTTCGTAATAGAATGAGTTGAATAACAGTCTATGTTGCACTGACTCTCCTGTCACCTTCTCTGCATAGAGCATACTGAGTTAGGTTAAAAATACAGCTTCCTATTTTCTGGCCTTTACAGTCATAGACAGTATGATACAACCAATGTCTGGGAGCTCAACCATCCTTTTCTAGTAGTTATTATACATTGACTGCAATTGTTGACCATAGCTTGGGCCAAGAAATTGACCCCAGGTAGGACTAGAAGAGGTCCAGTAAGGGCCACAGTGATTGGTGGTCACACCCCAAAGGGGTTGCATCCCTTGGCAGACCTTCCCAGCCGCAGCACCGGTTCCCTATCTGGTCTTGCCTTCTTCCCTAATCTTAAAGGGGTGTATACTGTGGATAGCCTACCATTACCTTCAGGGGATAATGATTAACTGATCCCTGTTATTGATAAATCTCTTCCCTTAATAGGTATCTATTCAAGAGTTTCTCTGTTTACTAATTTTACAGGAGTAATTACAATAAAATTCCCACAGCAACTTAGCTTATACTCTCTGATGAAGGCTTCTTCAAGTCAGTCTGATGGTTCGTTTAGTTTCTCCTGGTTCAGATGCTAATTTCCACTCTTTCACTGGACCTTTTACTTGTGACACATATGTCCATCCTTTCTCAACAGTTCTCACAGCTGTTTTGGCTTCAGCTTCATGAGGTCTCTAAGGTTTTTACACAGGGCAGAAAAACAGGTTGACTTAGATGAGCTGCACACAAGCACTACTGGGAAAAGACTGGCTGCTGACCCATCATTCCTTCCATTGTTTCAGTGCACTTCCCATGGACGTATGGCATTAAGAAAATTCTCTTAGTGTCCTGGTTTTAGTTAGGATAGAATTAATTTTCCCCCAGTATCTGATAGGGTGCTATGTTTTGATTCTAGGATGAGACTAATGTTGATAACACACTGATATTTTGTTGCAGAGCAATGCTTACACTAAGCCAAGGACTTTTCAGCTTCTCGCTCTGTCCTGGCAGCAGGCAGGCTGGGGTGCAGCAAGAGCTGGGAGGAGACAGAGCCAGGACAGCTGACCAAAACTGGCCAAAGGGATAGTCCATACCATCTGACGTCATGCTAAAATATATATATAGGGGTGGATAGCCAAGGGGGGGGAGGGAAGGGTTGGGGCAGATGCTCAGAGATAGACTGGGCATCGGTCAGCGGGTGGTGAGCAATGGCATTGTGCATCACTTGTTTTGTACATATTACTATTAGTAGTATTTTATTTTCTGTCCTTATAAATTGTCTCTCAACCAACAGGCTTCAGTTTTTTCTCATTTCTCTCCCCCATCCCAGAGAGGGAGGGGGGAGGGTGATCGAACAGCTGTGTGTTTAGCTGCCAGCCAGGTTAAACCACGACACTTAGTTTTGTTTTGTTTTGTTTTGTTTTGTTTTTAATAGCCAAGTAATAGGTATGATACAAAAAGATTATATGAAGAAAAGCAAGGATAACACCCGTCAATTGTTTTGCTTTTAAAAGAATATTGGCATAAAAGGACAAAGTCTTAGCCAATATCACAGTTCAATAATAGAAAAAAATCTTCTGATACTGCAAAAATATCTCAGAAATTATAATTTGAGAAATAAAGCTCACTAATTAACTTATTTTCTAAAGGTAGTATTTTCTGGATATCTCCCTTTTCACCAACACCATATTAAATAACTACTTTATTACTGTTTTTATTTAAGACTATGAAAGCAACATTCTGGACTGCCATGCAAGCATTATTAGCTAATTTAATGGCAAACTCTTCCAGGACTCATCATTTCATTTCAGCTGTTTTTGCAAATTCACAGCTTTGTTATTACCTGCATTTGAAGAATTACTATTTACTATTACTAATGAAAACTGTTTTTCATTTTCAAAATGTCCATATGGGAAAGATTAGGTAACATCCCTTGTTTTAAAAGTCTGGACTTCATTATTATTATTATTATTATTATTATTATATATAATGACATACAATAATAATCAGAAACCTTGTCCAGATATCCAAGCCATCAGGATTATTATTTTAATAGTGTATCACCGGATAGCTCTGAAGTCTCTAAGATAAACAGAATGATCAAAAATATCATTACGAAAAAAATAAAAAATAAATAAATAAATAAATAAAAAATTAAAAATAGATGCCGTAAGTAGCACTACTATTAAAAATTACAATTTGGTTGTCTACACAAAGCTTCTAAGGTAGCTAAAGAACGTCACAAACTGCCATAAATTTCAGAGCTCTGTATAATATGTTATTCCCATTCTCAAAAATGTTCTGTTAATATTAAAAAGAGGGAAATAAATAGTCTCGGATTATGTAACAAAGCACCAATAAGTCTAACATTACACATACAAGTGGAAAGAGGGGAAGGTCTGAGCATCAGTTATTTCCCGTTGCATCAGACAATACCGACAAGGCTATTACCACACTCTCATGGCCTAACCCGGAGTTATCTGTAACAAACATGCAATTCAGGCAGTTGTATGAGTGACCCATGGGTTTACCCAAAGTGGCTCTGCTCCTTCTCCCCACAGGCTTTCTCTTGGCCACTCTATCACACAATACTGGACTAATTTTAATTTACTTATTCCTTCTCTGGGGCCCCTATCTTTCCAATTTCTAATAATTATTCCTAATGGACTTTCTGGTGGTATGTCTCGTAATTTGCTCCATTTTCTCTGGTCAATTTTGTCTGATCCATCTAGGAATTTTAATGTGGCAATTTCTACAGCCCTTGGTTACCAAGTAAGAGTGTCTTGCAGGGGGTTTAGGAACTATCACTCACCCACGAATCCTATAGGAATCACTTTGGTCCTTCACTGGCCAAGTCCCTCGCGGGAGATTGGAAACACGGTTAGAAGACCTCCAGTCTCAGTCACACTCTTACACAGGCAACCAAATCCCACCCAAATGAACGGTATATACTTTAAATACAATTCCGTCATCTTCATTCAGATCTTCATGTGCAGAATTATGGTAAAATATAATGCTGCAGCCAGCAAGGGAGCTCATAAAAATTTAAATTCTTTGCTTGCCTTTATTCAGGTTCGAGATGGCATTCTGCCTGCCCCAATCGGAAATTTTTCCTTATTTGGTGTTCTCTTTTTTTTTTTTTTTTTTTTTGCCAACTGTTCAAATGTGGCTTCAGTAATGGGTGTAAATGGTAGCTCTCCAAAGAGAGTGGTAAGGTACTGAAGGGTTGCTTTACTTATTTGCATCTTGGACATGTCTGAACATCTTACTGGATATATTAAGACCTCTATGACTAACTTTTGTCTTACAAAGCTAACCACCTTAAATTAGCTTGCCAAATTTTGATAATCTAAAAATGATTGAATTCCCAATCAATTAAATAAATATTTAAAATTTAAATCCATCTTATAGGGGTGACTTATGTTTAATGTAAGGGCTGAAAATAAAATTCAATTCCCAGGGCTTCAGTTGAATTATTTTGTGAGTAAGAAGAGCAAAAAGCTGAAAGTAAAAAGTTTTTTTTTCTTTTTTTTTTTTTTTTTTTTTTTTTTTTTTTTTTTTTGGCATAGAGTTTTTCATCTGTTGTCCTCATTTCCTTGCAGTAAGGAGCTTTAACATAGATTTGACACATTATGGCAATAACCTGTATGTGTTCAGTCATGGAAGCACTGCATGCCTGTATATAGTAGTCTATCTTAAAAATAATTACTTGATTTCAGTCAGAATCAAATCCTGTTGCTTCACTCAGGTATCCCTTTTGACTTCAGTGTAATTGTCTATGTGAGTAAAAATAATTGGGCTTAGTCTCCTATAAGGTTTTATCTTATGCTGTTAAAGGAGAAGGTTGCTCAGCTCACAGTTCTGTAGCTTCCATCACATGTCACAGCTCACTCTCAAATTTATTTGAGATAATTTTCTGAGCTTCAAATTCATGTGGTGAAAGGCTTCCTACCATGAATTAGGCCAATTATAAACAGTTCTGTAGCTACTTTCTCTTTACCTCTTCTTTTTTTAATTCATGAAAATGAGGAAATACAAAATCAATAAACACAAGGTGGTTTTAAAAGGCAGCATTGCTACCAGGCAAGAATATTTCATTTGCAGCAAGATATATACAGGACTAAAGGCTTTTATGTTGGTCCACATTATGCTTCAGGCATAGAGGGCATAGGTATGCCTGGAAGGGGTGAAGGTACTATTGTTGGAGTCCTGGCCTCGAAGCTTGCTCTAACTGCTTCTCGTCTTGATCATGAGGCAGGATGATGTCAAAGGACATTTGTGCCTTAGGTCTTCCTATCAACCTAGGCCTTCATATCAACCTTTATGCTTAAAGAGGGTGTCACAAGTGAACTTGTTTCTCCTAAAGACGATGGTAATGCAATCATGACATGTTGCTAAAAAATATTCCCATTCTTTTTCATTCTTTCCAAACAGACTCCTGGAAGAAGTCTTCCAAAACTGACTGTCGTATCTTTCCTCACAACTATATTCTAGAGTTGAGAACATTTGTTGGGAAACTCTACAGTGAATGTTTCCACCAATTAGTATTAGATATATTTTGGCTAAAGAATTTGTTATTACCTCTATTGTTTGGAATAGTTACGTTAAAATTAGTCTTGGTATCATAACTTTCAATAAAATTACCTTACTATTATTTTTGTTTTACTTTTCCATCATGTTAAGTTTTCTGTCTCTTTTTAATGTTACCTCAGGAGAAGAACATATTCTTTCAAGCATTACACTAGTTGACAGGTTCAAAGTCTCAAATTTGGAGAATACTTATTAAATACTACAGACACTTGTTGTTAACTAATAGAAATAAGGTCAGCACCAGAGTGGTTGAGGCAGGTAACATTGTCTGAAATCTTTTTTTTCTATTGTGTCTCACTTTCTTTGTTCTCTTTTCTCTTTCCTACCAGAAGTGAAAACTGTTTCACATGTCTGGAGCTCCTGTGAAGATAAAGCTGGAAGTGTTACTATTTTTTTATTTTTATTTTTTCACTCCCCATCTCACCTGCACATCTTCAGCTACTATAATTGTCCTCATCTCTTCTGTGACAGGCTTCTCTAAAAATACTATGAAGAAGTTCTTTCTGAATTCTTTCAAAAACCCTGCACTACTGTCTTTATTTGCTTCCTTAATTTTTTTGTTTGTTTACACCATTAAACTGCTTGCATATGTAAGTACAAATACACATAGCACAGGTCCTCAATTGTTGTGGTTTAACCCGGCCGGCAGCTAAACACCATACAGCCGTTCGCTCACCCTCCCCCCTCCCTCTCTGGGATGGTGGAGAGAAACGGAAAAGTGAAACGAGAGTTGAGATAGAGACAGTTCATTAAGATAGGAAACAATAATAATAATAATAATAATAATAATAATAATAATAGCGTGTATGAAACAAGTGATGCACAATGCAATTACTCACCACCCGCTGACCAGTCTGTCCCGAGCAGCCAGCCCCCCCATCCCAGCTAGCCACCCCTATATATTGTTTAGCATGACGTCAGATGGCATGGAATACTCCTTTGGGTCAGCTGTCCTGGGTCTGTCCCCTCCCAGCTGTTGCTGCACCCCGAGCCTGCCTGCTGGCAGGACAGAGCGAGGAGCTGAAAAGTCCTTGGCTTGGTATAAGCACTGCTCTGCAACAACCAAAACATCGGCATGTTATCAGCATTCTTCCCATCCTAATCCAAAACACAGCATTCCACCAGCTACTAGGAGGAAAACTGTCCTAACTGAAACCAGGACATCAATAAACATGGCAGTTTACGAGAATAAACAAAACCTTAAGCAATGTGTGAGAAATAAATAAATAAATAAATAAAATAAAAAATCAGTTCTGAGGCTTGTATGTAGCCATTACAATTTAGCTGGCTAGAGTGTGAGTGCAGAAAGATGTAGGAAAGGGCCTGAGTCATTTCTTGAGAGAAAAGAAATGCAACGAGTAGCAGAACTTTTTCGCAAGTGGCTCACTAAAACTATACAGATGAGCATTTTTCTCCGGGAGTGAAGAAAAGTTTTGTTTTCTTTGTTTTTCTCCTGCAGCTTGTTTTCAGAAAGCTTGCAGGTAATGTGAAATCTCTGTGCTTATGGTACGCTTGAATGACAGCGGCCACCTAGCCAAGGATATTTACATGAAAGAGGAAGGAATAAATGTATCAACTTCCATTCTCTGAAATTTCTGGGTATGTTGACTTCAGTTTGTTTCTTTTGAAGAGGGACTACTAAAAATACAGTGCAACCTGGCAGCATTCATTTAGACACAGACTTGCAAGATTTGCAGCTTTCAGACAAATACCATATATTATGAAAATCAGGACAAACATGGTGAGAAATTACAACTCTGTAGGATGGAAACGGAAAGTCACAGAAATAGGCACCCAACAAGAAAACAGATTAGATTGCCTTGAAGAGACTTATAAGAGTAAAAGAGAGCTCTGAATTTATAATTTCACACAGTTTCAGTGGCAACTGATAATCCAGTTATTTTTTGTTTTGATACTGTGGTGCTGTAAGTACTGAACTAATAAGTATTAATGAGATCCACAGACTAAAGTTTTCTCAACTCATTAAAAATACAATCTCTTGAAAAGTGGAGGGTTAAAAAGAGTTTCTTACTTCACCTGATGCCAACTGGGAGGAATTTGTTGCATTTGAACCCACTGCTTGGGGCAGCCTTCTAATACAAGTGAATTGTGTATGCTGATCCCTGTCGTAGGCAACACTGCAAAGTCCACATTCTCCTCCTATCCTATGTCATATCATCCACAAATATTTCACTCAAATGTGCATTAATGAAATAATACCCTAAGCCACTGGGGTGACATCCAAGCTGGACTTGGTATGACCTAGATCTTCCTTTGCAGACATGTTGTTAGGTTTCCAAAATCATACTCAGAACCCCAGCAGCAGTGTTTGAGTGCTTGTGCTGCAGCTATAAGAGACCAGAGAGCCACAGGGTTGTTCTGCAAACTAATGGTTGAGGCAGCATCCCTTAGAATCTGCATTCCTTGTTATTTTTGTAATACCCTTTGTGAATAAATAAATAAATAAATAAAATTGTTATTCATGAATATTTATCAGCCTGGAAAAAACAAATTACACTGAGAAATGAATGTTCATACACAATTCAGAGCCCAGATGGTTCATATAGCCATCAACCATTGTGGTATATATACACTGTGGTGCCTGGAAGTATTGTCTAAACCCATTCTAGCTAGCTTTACGTACAATATTTTGGGTACTACCTGGCTGATACATCAAGAATTTTGATGCAGAATGACTTTTTGAGTGTGTACACTCCATTTGGTCATGCACTGCAGCCCTTGCTGAGCCTCCTAGCTGTGGTACATATAGCAGTCAGTGCACCAAATCATGTACATGACATGGTGTTTGAGTAGTGACTGTAAAAGACATACTCATTCCTTGCTTCTGGATTTTGTTTTGTAATATCCCAGGTGCATAAAGTACCTGAACTGCCGAGGAACAAGGAAAGGAGCAAGGAAACAAGTTTCTCTTTTTCCTGTTTTGGGCAGAAACACAATAGAAGTTGACCTTGTGTGTTTAACTCTCTTTCCTGTTCAAAGTCCAAAATAGTTTAGTGTAAGGGGTGAAGTATGTGTTTGTGGCAAGTTAGTAATAATGCACATTTCAGTATTAGCTTTGTTTCTGTATTAATTTTATACATCAAAAACTAGGAATATAGGCTTTACCTCAGGAGGTATTAAAATAATACTGTAAACACACACACACACACACACACACACACACAAAAAAAAAAAAAAAAAAAAAAAAAAAGGCAACAAAATGGTTAGTAACCTGTATAACATGTTACTATTTACTTCTGGCTTGTGATCTTGTGTGTCTGTTTTACTGTTTTTGCTGATGTATATTTAAATGTCCTTTCACAGAAATGCCAGTGGCATCTTGGCATGCATCAGAAATAGTGTGGCCAGACTGGACATGGCAGTGGTGAGACTGCATCTCTACAACTGTGTTCAGTTTTCGGTTCCTCACTACAAGAAAGATACTGAGTTGCTGGAACACATTCAGAGAAGAGCAATGAAGCTGGTGGAAGGGACTAGAAAACATGATGTATGAGGAGTGACTGGGGGAACTGGAGTTGTTTAGTTTGGAGAAAAGAAGGCTGAGGGGTGACCTCAATGCTGTCTTTGACTACCTGAAAGGACGTTGCAGGAAGGAGGGTGTTGGTCTCTTTTCTCAGGTGACAAGTGATAGGATGTGAGGAAATGGTCTCAAGGTGTGTCAGAGGAGGTTTAGATTGGACATTATAAAGATTTTTTTTCATGGAGAGGGTGGTCAATCATTGGAAAGGTCTGCTCAGAGGAGTGGTAGAGTCCCTGTTGCTGGAGGTGTTTAAGGGATGTGTGGAGCTGGCATTTAGTGGTGGACACAGGAGGTTAGATTTATAATAGATACTAGTAAGAAATTCCTTACTGTGAAGGTGGTGAGGCACTAGAACATGGTTGCTCAGAGAAGCTGTGAATCCCTGGAAGTGTTCAAGGCCAGGCTGGTTGGGCCTTTGAGAAACCTGATCTAGGAGAAAGTGTCCCTGTCCAAGGCAGGAGGCTGGAACTAGGTGACTTTTAATGTCCTTTCCAACCCAAACCATTCTATGATTCTACAATTCTATGATGCTATAACATGATTTAGTGGTGGACTTGGCTGTATTAGGCTGATGACTGTACTTGAGGATCTTAAGGGGTCCTTTCCAACCTAAATTATTCTATGAGTCTATTCTGTCTCAACGTTGGTCTGAGCTTCTACAGACTCAGGCAAAATGCTGCACCATTTAGTGGTGTGTAGATACGTTATGGACAAACAAAATACAAAGCAAATGTTCTGGAAAATGGCACTTCCTTGTACTGTATAGGCACAAAGAAAATGCATTATATCTTGTGAGAAAATCATTACAGTGAGTGTTTGGACATCTATTGGTTTAAATTATGAATGACCACATATTATTAGCCTAGTTTTTTCTGTTAAACATATTCCAAAGCATTTCTTTGTCCTACTGTCTTTAAAATACATTTTTAAAATACAGGGAAGATGTTTATATAGTTATTTTGCTTCAATAAATGTACCTAATTTATTTGTCCATTGCCACAATTATACATAAAAACAGGATCTTTGAATTCTCAGTATGTCTTCATAGTCAAATAGCAACAGACACTAAATTAATTCAAATGGCATATTCATGAAAAATATGGTAGTTTGTATAGTAGCTATGCATGAAATGTGAATATAATTTTTGAGAAAACATACCCTGGCATAGTTGGCCATGTTCCCCACCTGAGTGTTGCCCAGCCTGTTCTGGCATAGTTAAGCAGATCATGCTCAGCCTACACCTCCTGATGTCAGGGGTAGCATGTAATTTCTGCTATGTCAGCTCTCATCCAGGAGTGAGATCATAAGAGACACCAACAGATACTCTGAAGAGTTACCACTCCTACCCAGTGCAAAGTGAGCAATGTAAATGAGATGTTGAGAAGACATCTTTGATCTGGGGCATTGTGTAAGCAATAACAAATACATACCTTCTCTGCTTTATTTCAGGCTTCTTAATACATTATCACAATTAAAAGCCAACCTGTTTATTCATATTTAATGATACTTTTGTAGTAATGCAATTTCTGTCATAAAAGATGAAGGATTTCTTCCATTCTGGAAACCAGATTAAATAGTTTAATTTTTATTTGCCATCAATAAAAACCTGACACTAACTTTTACAACGTCTGTCTGCTGGGGCTGCACTGTGCTTTATAATTAAAATAATATCTTTGTGAGTGGTTACTGTTTGTGTACTTTATTGGTTGGTAATAAGGATCCACATCAGGATAAAATAGGTTTTTGTACAGCTGTAGCTGTAGAAGACAAGGAAGATGGAGGATTTTTAAATAGAGTATCACCAGTGAAAACACAAGAGATAGTTCCTAAGAATACGTGGAATGCTTTTCAGATATAGGGTTCAGATATATGACAGAGAAACATTTCTATTTATCAGGGAGAAGTTGCATCTGGTTAAAAAATTAATTCTACCACCTTTCTGATTAACAAGTAACCGTTATTTCTGTGAGTATCTCATTCAGAAAGAAAGATATTCCCCAGAAGGTAGTTTAGACCATTACTGAATTTTGAGATGATTGGCTATTGGCCTCCCTTCAGTGGCTGTCATGTGCCAGGGATGAGTCATGAATCTGATGCAATGGCACCCTCCAACATTGCTAAGTAGCCTTCCCATTGCTTCCTGCTCCTCTGATTCTAAAAGCTTTATTTTCAGTAATTTTGAGCCAAAGTTCAGTTCAGTCTTGCAGAAAAAAAAATAGATTTCCTAGATCAGTGAAAACAAAACAAAACCAAAAACAATGGAGGCTTATTCAACTTGTACAAGACAAGAGTGATTGTAATCCTGGCTTAAAGAGAGCTGTGGCTAATGTTGTCTCTCCTGATGTATTTTAGAAAGCCAGTCCAACATAAGAGGGTTGAACCTGTGAGGACAAGGAAAGGCTAGAGCTTGGGACAGTTGCTCTCTCTGTCTGCCTCCTCTTTTAAAAAAGCAATAATGGCAATACCCTATCTCACACACTTATGTTAATAAGTCTCATGAACTGGTCTGCTGTGGCAATGGCTTCATGATGCTACCAACGGTGGGGAGGTGTAGCTTTTGCCTAGAGAAATCTTGCTTCTAGAATTCAAAAGTGCAGCTCTCAAGTGAAAATACAGCCCTTTTGCTCTTCTGTCTGTTGAAAACCTTCCCCCTGTCTCCCCGGCCTTTTTTTTTTTTTTTTTTTTTTTTTTTAATCCTGAGTGGCTAATTCAGGCTGTTTTGTTTATTTGGAAGCTATTGGTGAGCATCATTTCAATCTGCAGGACAACAAGTTCACAGTTGTATTTCAGAACTGTTAAATACTTGGAAGCATTCTACCCTAGTTGTCATTTACTCTGTACATTTGATCAGCAAAAGACGGACTTCATTGTTTTGCTCTCAGAGCAGAAATTTTGCCTCTCTTGAAACTGTAGTATAATAAACAAAATATTGCATGAGGTCAGTAATGAAAAATATGTTGCATTTCTTTCCAAATGTTTCCCTTTATAAAGTGCAAACACCCACAAATTGTTATGAGATAAAAAAAAAACCACCAGTGGGCATTTTAATATGAGTAAAATCATCAAACATGGCAAAACTGAAAAGGCTCTAAGATTTGAATGAGTAAACATCACTTTTTCAGTATGCAACCATCTTTGCTATTCTGAGAAGTACATATGGAATCTGCTATTCATTTTGTAATTATAGAAATGATGCAGAAAACATTGGAGCAGGATATTTATTAGATGGCTTTCCATAAATGATCTGATTTTCTGTAATCCTCAAAATTACAAACCCTCTGCTTCTTCAGTGCACTCATTAGGTTTACAGAGGGGTGCATCATGCTTGAGAGTCAAAAAAATTAACTTTGTTTAGTTCTCATAATAAATGATAGATCTTGAAATCATGTTTTTTATTCAAGTTCTCTAAATGTTTCAGCATCTCAGTTCATAATGAATGTGTAGGCCAGTGCTTTATGTATTGAACGGTTTATACATTTCAGTTGCTATCACCAGCAGATACTTCAGATATTCCTAGAATAAATATTGACTTTTTTGCAGTTTTATAACAAATGGAAACAAGAATTTCTACCTAGATTGAAAAGCATATTTTAGTCACAAAACAAACAAACAAAAATTCATGCTAAAGCCTGGAGCAGTTACTTGAAATTAAATATTCTGTTTTATCAGATAATACTTTATATTTTACTTTCATTAGAAGTAGAGCTGTAGAAGTGAAAGAAATTAATTCTGAGCATCTTTTTTTTTTTTTTTTTTTCAGAGGGGCTGGGGCAGCAGAAAGTGGAAGAGGGTAATATACCCTCCTAAGACCTTAGAAAATCCGGTATTGTTTCTCCCTGTGCCTAAACCCAAATTTCTTTAAGTACCACAGAATCACAGAATTGTAGGGGTTGGAAGAGACCTTGAAAGATTATCGGGTTCAATCCCCCTGCCAAAGCAGGTTCCTCAGAGCAGGCTGCCCAGGTAAGTGTCCACATGAGCCTTGAATATCTCCAGAGAATGAGACTCCACAATCTCCCTGGGCAGCCTGTTCCAGTGCTCTGTCACCCTCACCGTGAAGAAGTTCTTTTGCATGGCAGTGCGGAACTTCCTGTGTTCTATCTTGTGGCCATTGCCCCTTCTCCTATCCCCACAAACCACTGAAAAGAGGGTGACCAAATCCCCGTCTCCCACACCTCAAGTATTTATAAACATTGATGAGATCCCCTCTCAGTCTTCTCCAGGCTGAACAGACCCAGGTCTCTCAGCCTTTCTTCATAGGGAAGATACTCCAGGCCCTGTATCATCTTTCTGGCCCTCCACTGGACTCTTTCCAGGAGATCCCTGTCTTTTTTGTACCAGAGAGCCCAGAACTGGACACAATACTCCAGGTGAGGCCTCTCCAGGGCAGAGTAGACGGGGAGGATCACCTCCCTTGATCTGCTGGACACGCTCCTTTTAATGCACGCCAGGATCCCATTAGCCTTCTTGGCCACAAGGGCACACTGCTGGCTCATGGTCAACCTGTTGTCCACCAGGACCCCCAGGTCCTTCTCCTCAGAGCTCCGCTCCAGCAGGTCATCGCCCAGCCTGTACTGATACATGTGGTTGTTCCTTCCCAGGTGTAGGACTCTACACTTGCTCTTATTAAACCTCATCTGGTTTCTTCCTGCCCATCTCTCCAGCCAGTCCAGGTCTTGCTGAATGGCAGCACAGCCTTCTGTTGTGTCAGCCACTCCTCCCAGCTTTGTGTCATCAGCGTACTTGCTGAGGGCAGACACTATTCCCTCATCAAGGTCGTCGATGAAGATGTTGAACAGGACTGGACCCAGCACCAACCCCTGGGGATCACCACTAGTCACAAGTCGCCAGCCGGACTCTGCGCCGCTGATCGCCACCCTCTGAGCTTGGCCAGTCAGACAGTTCTCAACCCACTTTACTGTCCACTCCTCTATTGCACACTTTCTCAGCTTTGCTAGCAGGATATAAGAGACAGTATCAAAAGCCTTGCTAAAGTCAAGGTAGATGATATCCACTGCTCTCCCCCCCATCTACCCAGCTGGTGATGCCATCATAGGAGGCAATGAGGTTGGTCGAGCACGACTTCCCCTTGGTGAATCCATGCTGACTACTCTTCACAACATTCTTCTCTTCCAGTTGCTTGGAGATGGCATTCAGAACAAGCTGTTCCAACACCTTCCCAGGGACAGTGGTGAGACTGACTGGCCTGTAGTTTCCCATATCCCCCTTCTTGCCCTTCTTGAAGACTGGAGTGACATTGGTTATCCTCTAGTCTTCATGCACCTCACCCACTCTCCAGGACCTTTCAAAGATGATAGAGAGCAGTTCAGCAATCACCTTTGCCAGCTCCCTTATCAAGCGTGTAGGCATTCCATCGGGACCCATAGATTTGTGTGCGTTGAGCTCACTCAGATGCTCCCAAACCACTCTCTTGTCATCCAGGTGGGAGCCCTCCATTTCCCAGACCTTTTGTCCTATTGCCAGGGGTGAGGAGTCCCGGAGGGGTGTCCTTGAAGCAAAGACTGAAGCAAAGAAAGCATTCAGTATCTCCACCTTCTCGGCATCTCCCGTGACCAGGACACCCCCCTTGTTCAGCAAGGGACCCTCATTCTCCCTAGTCTTCCTTTTGCTGTTTACATACTTGAAAAAAATCTTATTATCCTTTATTTCTTTTGCAAGCCTCATCTCTAGGTGGGTTTTAGCCTTCCTCATGTCCCTGCAGGCCCTGACAACACCTCTATACTCCTCCCAAGAGGACAGGCCCTTTTTCCACATTTCATAGGATCTTTCTTTTGATCGTATCGATGAGCTCCTTGCTCATCTTCACAGGTTTCCTGCCCCCCTTCCCCGATTTCCTACTCTTCGGGATGCACCGATTCTGAGCTTGGAAGAAGTGCTGCTTAAATGTAGCCCAGCTCTCACAAGCACCCTTGCCTTCAAGCAACTTAGCCCATCAGATACTCCCAGGCAGTTCCCAGAAGAGGTCGAAGTTGGCTCTCCGAAAGTCCAGGGTAGCAATCCTGCTTTTAGTCTTACTTCTTCCACCAAGTTCCATCTTGAACTCCCCCATCTCATGGTCGCTGCACCCCAAGCTACCCCCAACCTTCACATTCCTAATAAACTCATCCCTGTTGGTAAGAATAAGGTCCAGGAGCACCCCCCACTTCATCGGCTGCTCTACCACCTGCGTGAGAAAATTGTCCTCAATGCATTGTAGAAACCGTTTGGACTGCCCCTGCCTGGCCGAGTTGCTTACCCAGCAGATGTGTGGGTAACTGAAGTCCCCAGTGAGGACCAGCACCCATGATCGTGAAGCTACTAGCAGCTGCTTGTAGAAGGCCTCATTGACCTCCTTCTCCTGATCTGGTGACCTGTGGTACACCCCCACAATAGTGTCCCCCATACCAGCCCACCCCTTAATTCTCACCCACAAGCTCTCCACTTGTCCTTCACCCTCCCCCAGGTGGAGCTGGGTACACTCTAATTGCTCCCTCACATAAAGGGCAACCCCACCCCCTTGCTTCCCCAGCCTGTCTTTCCTAAAAAGGACATAGCCCTCCATGATAGGTTCTAGTCATGTGAGCTGTCCCACGAGGTCTCTATAATTGCAACAAGATTGTTGCCCTGCAACCGAACACAGATCTCAAGCTTATCCTGTTTATTTCCCATGCTCCGCGCATTGACATACAGGCACTTTAGAGAAGCAGCAGGTGCAGTTACCCCTGGAGGGGTGCAAGAAGAAGATTCCGGACGGGGTATCGGGAACATTACCTTCTCTAAGGAGCCCTCAGACAATCCTATGGGAGTGCTCAGAGGTTTTTCCCTGCCTTTAACAGTGACAGTAGTGACCACTTCCCCCAGCCCTTCTCTGTCACTTTTAGCTACCCTCTGCCCTATATGAAAATATTTTACAGTATTTTAAACTGAAGTTCAAGAAATGATGGCACATTCAAGTTAGAAAGGATTACAAAGAGTTGTGCCCAGTGAGCATTTAGAAATATTCATGCTATTCAGAAAAGTGTTTGGTACAGCACGCGGACATGACCACCAGGTAGTTAGAAACAGGGATTTGGAAAATTGAGCTGTTCCTCAGGTCAGCAACAGACTGTTCAATTTAATTTTCTCCCTTTAGTATACTAGGCACAAAATTCATGAATGGAAGAGTGGATTTCTATGGCTTTTTCTGTTGCTACTATTTCTGGCCTGTTCCTTTGCCTTCATGAAAAAGAAAGTTTGATGACTGACAGAGGAATCTTGTGTTGTACATCTTGGAATTGTTAGCATGTGTGGTGTTTTTGTTGTTGTTGTTGTTGTTTGCTTGTTTTTCCCTAAACTGCAGTTTAGTGCTGCAGTCTCATGTAAGACAGCTGTTTGTACTGTTCCTTCCCCTGCCTGTGGAAACCTCCACTTGTTAACCTTTGCACATTGGGCATGTTCACTCAGCAAATTTAATTACAATGTAGGGAGATCTGAGTTATGCTGAAGGCAGTATTTGTGTAGCAAAATACTTTAAGGAAGAGAAATAATTATAAATAGAATTTCTCATTTCCAATATTGCCCTTATATTGTAAGGAGAGAGAGCAAGAAAAATCACTGACACCAAATTTAACAAAATTGCATAACGTACAAATAAGCCGCAGCCGTCTATATCCCCAAAGTTGCTTATAAATGTTGTTTGAAGTGGCTTATCTACCATAGCACTGAGACATCCATTTTACCTATTTTTCAGCCTCATAAAATCAACTAATCCACTCTCAATTAGACATTTAAATTACCTGTTGTCTGTATGGAGAGGAAGCTGCAGTGGTCCCTGGTACAATGACATCCTTCTCTGCCTCCTGACTACCAGGATTATGAATGAAAGCATCCCCTTACAGGTTTCCTTACCAGCCTGGCGCAGTGTCCAACCTGTAAGATTAGCATCTCTTACACTTAGGCAGTGCTACAATCAGTATAGACATTTACTAGTTCACCCAATTGTCAGAAAAACATGGTGCTCATAAACTTGGTAGAGATCTGGTTACTTCAGGCAGATGTCTAAGATATTTAGGGTTTAGGGATCTAAGAGATCTCGAGCTTAGATGTCTAAACTCATGGGGAGATGGGTATTGGCTTTTCTGCAGTTACCTCTAGTAGTCAGAACTAGAGGGAATATCCTCAAGTTGCACCAGGGGAGGTTTAGGTTGGGAATTAGGACACATTTCTTCTCAGAAAGAGTGGTCAGGCATTGGAACAGTTTGCCAAGGGAGGTGGTGTCATCGCTGTCCCTGGGGTTGTTTAAGGAAACGTTGGACCTGGTGCTTAGGGACATGGTTTAGTGGGTGACATTGGTAATAGGGATATCATTGAAAGAGATGATCTTGGAGGTCTTTTCCAACCATAATGATACTATAGTTCTATGATTTAACATGCAGAAGTACAGGCAACATGACTTGGATTCTGGTGCACAGGACAAAACTATGGTGTCCCACAGACTCACTGCCCAGCTCATCCTGGTCTGTTTTCTTCTTGTTTTAAAAAAAAGAACTCCAAGAGCCCTCATATAAAAAGGAGTTTTTAAAGGTTACAGTTGCTTAATAGTATGCATAACCACCTTACAGATTTTTATGGCCTTTATATTTAATTCAACATCATTGGATCACAAAGTATCACAAAGTCTACAGAAGATTACAGCTACTCAGAGTGTGCCACCATTAAAGCATTACAGCAAGTGCCAGCTCTAAGTGAAAGATTAGCAGATTAGGTACGCATGTTTTAGCTATATCTGTGTGGTTTAAAGGCTTTAATTTTTTTTCCTGGTTTTCTGGAAGTTTCCTGGTCTCTGAAAACAGTCACGATCACAAAACAAATTGTAGATTTTACAAAGAGAGGGAAAAATAAATTGTTACACAGAGTGCAAGAACAACACTTTGCCTTTTGTGACCAAGCTGTCAAAGAAATGGTCATTTTCCTCTGTAGGGTCAAAAAAGCAATTTAAAGAAGTTTATGGTCTGCTTTCCTCAAGTTGTTGAGTACGTGTCAGCTCACTCAGACAAGGCTATATGTGCAAACTTAGTTTTTTCTGTGCAATGATATGTCTTCAGTTTCTAGTTTGGGCAAATGTGAGACAGTTTGCTTTAGGTCATTCCCTTTTAACCATGTCTACATCACGTGTCATCCCTTACAAAATTCCCAAAACTCAAAGTGGCCCATTTGCCACCTTGCCACTCTTCAATACTTCCTGACCTTCTTTTTACCCCTCCATTTCCACATTTACCATTCAGATCTCACCTCCACTTTTTTATTATTATTATTTTATTTAATGTGAAGAATCCTCTAGATTTTTAGGTTCATGTTAAGACTATAATGAGTATGTTACTGATTTTTTTCCTAAGGCTATGTCACATGTTATGGCAATAAGTAATAAAATTCTCTTTGGTATCGCAACAGCCATACTGTAGTTAGATATCATTTTAAAAGATACATATAATAAAAACCTTAGTCATTGAAGCACACATGACCATTCTGGCACTGGTTAGTGGTCTTATTAGCTGGCATTTCAGAAGTTCCATAAAAATGTGTACTGAGCAAATAACATTGCTCTTTTTGGCACAATTGAGGTAGGTGTTCATTGGCACATAGGGGATGGCAGATGGTCAGAATAGAGGAGGCAGATCAGTACTTTTGATTTTACCTAGCTTCTGGCTTCATTTCCCCAGGCAGAGCATTTTCTGAGTTAGCTTTCAAAGAGGGTTTAGGCCTTTCAGACTTCCTGGTTTGCCACTTCCCTGGAAGAAACACTTGAAAATTCTTCTAATGAGCTATGAGTTTCTGCTAGTGCATCATTACTATTATCTTGTTTCTTGCTTAACTAACTCTTGCAGAATTTTGTGTGAAGAAAAACATCAACAACAAACCAAAAACAAACAGTATCAGTTGGTT
>CM021797.1:72356021-72363423 GCA_011076525.1 Nettapus auritus
TCCTGGTTTCAGATCTAAATGGCCATCCTTTAAAATTTTCCTTCTGCCATTGACCACTGGGAAATAAGCTGGCTGCAGGTAGAATGAGACTTGTGTTTTCATAGCTTCTTTCAGGGTGAAGAGTGTTAGTCCCATGAAATGGGCTGGTCTTTCTCTAGCAAAACTCTCCAAAATGACTTTCAGAACCTCACTCCAAAGTCCACAAGTGCATACATCACTGTTGTGGTTTAACCCGGCTGGCAGCTAAACACCACACAGCACTTCACTCACCCTCCCCCTCCCTCTCTGGGATGGGGGAGAGAAACGGGAAAGTGAAGCCTGTGAGCTGACATAAAGACAGTTTATTATGACATGAAAATTATTATTATTATTAATAATAATAATAATAAATAGATAATGTGTACAAAACAAGTGATGCACAGTGCAATTGCTCACCACCCGCTGACTGATGCCCAGTCTGTCCCCGAGCAGCCACCCCTTCCCACCCCAGCTAGCCACCCCTATATATATTTTTAGCATGATGTCAGATGGTATGGAATACCCCTTTGGCCAGTTTAGGTCAGCTGTCCTGGCTCTGTCCCCTCCCAGCTCCTGCTGCACCCCTAGCCTGCCCACTGGCAGGACAGAGCGAGGAGCTGAAAAGTCCTTGGCTTGGTACAAGCACTGCTCTGCAACAATTAAAACATCAGTATGTTATCAGCTTGCAAAGGAGCTGCAGTTGTTGAACCACCCATTTAATTGCTACCCACTTATCCAATGATGTGAAAGAATCATAGAATCATAAAATGGAAACATAGAATATCCCAAGTGGGAAGGGACCCATAACAATCATCAAGTCCAACTCCTTGCACTGCACAGGTCTACACATAATTGTAGACCATGTGACTAAGTGCACAGTCCAAACATTTCTTAAATTCAGACAGGCTTGGTGCAGTGTCTACCTCACTGGGGAGCCTGTTCCTGTGTGCAACCACCCTCTCAGTGAAGAATCTCCTCCTGATATCTAGTCTAAACTTCCCCTGCCTCAGCTTCACCCCATTCCCACAGGTCCTTCACTTATGCTGAAGATGTCGTAGCTGTGGGACTGGGCCAAGACTTCTAGCTCATCCATTTTGTTCCTCATACTGTGTGTGTTTGTGTAGAAGCACTTCAAATGAGCCTCCCTACACGCAGCACCTTGTGGAGCTGACCGAAGGTCCTCACTGGCACACGGTCCCTCTGATTCTAGCACACCATCCCTTAGCTCATCAGCGGCATGCCTGGTTTTATCTCCTTCCCCCTTCAACTCTAGTTTAAAGCCCTATCTATCAGCCCTGCCATCTCCTGAACAAAAATCCTTACCACTCTCTGAGAGAGGCGCATCCCATCTGGTGCCAGCAGGCCTGTTGTCACGTAGACCTTCTTGTGATCGAAGAACCCAAAGTTCTGCTGGTTACACCAGTCCCGAAGCCATGTGTTAATGTGATGAGCCCGCTTGTAAGCATCGAGCCCCCCTATCGGAAGGACAGAGGCAAACCCAACCCGTGCCCCTGATCCTTTAAGCAGTTGCCCCAAAGCCCTAAGGTCCCTTTTGATGGCTCTCGGACTTCTCATTTTTACCTGATCATTACCAGTCTGAAAGACCAGTAGCGGGTAGTAGTCAGTGGGCTATACCAGGTGCTTGACTTTCTTAGCAAAGTCTCTCACCCGAGCCCCAGGGAGGCAACAGACTTCCCTGTGGGTTGGGTCCGGGCGGCATATCAGGCCCTCTATCCCTTTCAGAAGGGAGTCCCCCATGACAATATCACTTCTTTCCTTTTTGACAGATGATGTAGCAATGTGGGGGGTAGGTTGCCTTGGCTTAGGCACCTTCTCCAACTGGGACGGGGTTTCATCTACTTCCTAGTTCTGACTGTCATGTTCTAGACCCTCATACCTGATATATAAGGATAGATGGGAAAGTGAGGTGGGCAGGGACAGGGCTTGCCTACCACCTCGAACAGGAACCTGCCTCCGTTCCCCTCCTTGGCCTAGGTCCTCTCCTGCTGCCTGGCAGGAAGAGGGAACCTTTGTCTGCTGCATAGCAGGAGACACTTCTGCTGTGGCAGGCTTGTGACTCTGCCTCAGAGAGGGTAGAGAACACCTCCACCAGTTGATTTCCCTCTCTGACTCCCTGATGCTCCTCAGCCTGCTCACCTCCTCCTGAAGCTGCACTACCTGGCTCAGCAGCTCTTCAATCTGGGCACACCTCCCACAGGCATACCCCCCACTGCTGCTGTCGAATACCGATAGAAGAGTCGGGCACACCCTGCAGCCCAAGACCTGGATGGCCACGTTTCCCCGAGCCCTCCATCTGAGTAGCTACATCGGTGACTGTGGCTGGCAAGGCCACGAGAGATGCAGAGTCCATGTTTCTCTGCCTGGTTGATACCATGGCCAGGTTCCTCGCAAGCTGGTTACAAGTACTGAAGGGAAAGACCACTCCAAGGGAGCGCTGAGGAGCCCTCCCTGCTCGCCCTGCCTTCGTGAACTGCCACGCAAACTGCCGCACCTCACCCTTCTGATGCGCCCTGCCCTGTTTGCCCATCCTGGTCGCCACGCTCCTGGTCGCTCACGCTCCCTGGGGGCTGCCTTTGAACGGCCATCTGTCTGAATTTATGTCTTGTTTCTGATGGAGCAGAGGATTTAATCATACTATAAATACTTAGCCTATGCATCTGGGGCAAATGATGCAAATGCTAATTATATAGCCTTCAGGCAAATTGGAAGGGAATGACTTCAGTTTCTAGTGAAATATGAACATTTCCAGTTTATCAGGGATAGAAAGACTGTTCTGGCAGTCTACCAATCAGGGAATTCCTTCCAAATTACCCGAGTGCACAAGGAAAACTGCAGTCAGAATCTTTAAAAATGTATTTTTCCACCATGTCATTTGAAAAGCATGAAGTGTCAGAGATTGACCTTGGCTCTTCCCATCTTCTCTGCTGCTGTCCAGCTTCGTGCCCTGTACAGACGCAAGCTGTGATGGTAGTCAGCGTGCTGTGTGCTGATCAGTGACTTCTCCCTTGCTAATACAGATGGTGGGGTGGCAGAGCCACTTCTGGTGGTGTTGAGGCATGACTGGCATACTGATGCTTGCAGAACACACCATCCTTTCTGACAGTATATTCTCAGGCAGTGTGAGATGAATCCAGGCTGTCTGCATTAAATGGTCACTTGTGCAAGTGCAGGAAAGTCTGGAAGGATTTGCTACTTTGTGCTAACAGCTGTGCATGCAAGACTGGAGAAAACAGACCACACCTTTCCTGAATGCTGTCCAAGGGTAAGATGGCCAGAGCTGAGTGGTGAGATGTGCTCCTCTGGGAACTGACATTATTCTCAGTTCCTCTGCTGTTATGAATCACCTTTCAGTGATTTTTCAGGTATGTTTGATCCTATTTAATTACAGGTGTTGGGCTGTAAATGATCTCTTGGGACCCTCCCCAGTTGTGCTTCCTTCAGAGACAGTATAAGATGCTCTCTTTATTGCCACATGCATCCTGACTGTGCTCCAGCTCAGTCAGTAAACTGTATTACTTTAGATATGTATCTGTATTATATTCTTAGACTGGCAAAGGAAGACATTTACAAATTATCAATTATTATTTTTTTCCACTGTCCTTTCTGCAGAGATACAGCCTATTTCCAAAATTTGCCTGCTGCAACAAGCAAAACTGAGCAGCTTCACAAGTCAGCCATTTTATGTTAGCCCCAATGGGACTTACAGTGTCCTGCTTGACAGCAGTGTCAGAAACTGGAGTTTTGCACAAAATACAGCAAGAGGTTTTTCCATTAGAGAGCATCAAAACATCGATTTAGCAGTTCCAGATAATATTTTTGCTGCAGTGAAAGCCTAAGAAAAAAATGTGACTTATTCTTGTTTTGAGATATATTTCCTCTTCTCTAACCCTTCCTTTCTTTGCTGCAGACTCAAACTGAAAACCCCCTCTACTGTTAGCCTATCTTGACACAAGATGTGTGTGAACTCATCCACTCTGCTTCACTATTTTGTCTTAATGGGGGTTGGAAGTGGGGTGGGAGCAATCTATGGCTGAGAGAACAACTCTAAGTGGCCAGCCCACAGAATATTTTACTTTGTTTATGTCATCTTGTTGAGCTGACTTCCAGACAAAAACCAGTGGTGGCTGTGCTCCAAAACCTTATCCATGCCTGAATCCAAAGCAAGAGACGCAGGTCTGCTTCTGCTTCTGTAGCACTTTTGAGCTTGGATCACCTTCCCCAGACCTCTGCTTATCCTGCATATCAGCACTGTAGTGGGATCATAGGACTGCCATCTCCAGATGCTGCAGTCATACCTCTCCTGGGCTCTTACTGCCTGGATCCTCCTGTAAGACCAGAACAGAATTTGCTAGTCAGTGCAATAGAGTTTGTTGCAGGAGTTCTTGACCCTTCCCACTTGTATTTTCCCCCCCCCCCTTTTTTTTTTTTTTTTTTTTTTTTGGAGGGGTGTGGGGGGGGAGCTCTTCTTTGCTATATTATTCCACACATTTTTGTTTGTTTGGTTTGGTTTGGTTTGTTTTTTTCCATCCTCCTCCACACATTTCATAAATGGAAAGGGACACTTTACTATAAATATATATATATTAAAAGCCACCTCCTGACTACTCTGCCCACCAACTCAAGTGGATGCCAATTCTGCTTCCACTTCATCAACCCGGAAAACCAGAGACTACTTCATTCGTCTCTGACTTCATTGCCTAATGCTAGACTTATAATTCCTTGTTCTGGTAGCTGAGCACATTATTGAACAACTTAAACAAAAAGCTTAAAAATACCATCTGAATATATGTGACTTGGTAAAAAAAAAAAAAAAAAATAAAAAAAAAAAAAAAAAAAAAAAAAAGGATTATATTTCTTTTGAAAATAGTGGTAATTATACTGACTCAGAAAGTGGATATTTCTGGCAGGTGATCAAAGCTTGGTCGTACATCATGTAGTTTTTTCATAGTTTCATTGGAGTAAAAGCTTTCTTTATCAAGTTTCTACCTTAGTTGGCAAAATGAGCTGTTCCCTATTTTTTTAAAACAAGCAAACAAACAAACAAACAAAACTATTTTCAGTATTATCACTGGCCAACAAACTGGTATTGTAATTGTACCTCAATCCTAATGGAATGTGAAGCCCAGCAATGCCAGTATTGCAGCAGCGTTTGGAATAGCTTCCTGCTTTTTTCACATACTGGCTTTGTTTCACCCCATCCAGCCCTGTTACACCTTTATATCTTCTCCTTTTTCTCGGAACTGGATCCAGCAGGCTCCCTGTGTGGCTTCTTGATTTTAAGGGTAAAAAGAGGAGGGAAGAGTAGGTGGTGGTAGGCTGTGCTGGTTGTCACTGTCAAGATGATCTTTTCTTGGGTATTGTTACTTAGTGGTTCTAGATTAAAACTGCCATCAGCAGGTTGACACCTTCATCATGCTGTACAGGCATTCCCTAAGAGTGGAAGGTGCAACTCCTTGTTCTGATAGTCTTTGGCCCAGATGCAAAACCCTGTTTTCATTCTAGAATTCAGAACTTTGATTGTAACTTGAGAAATTCATACTGATGAGATAAACTGGTACCTCTCTCTTACTGACCGGAAATGCTTTTCAATACTTCTGTTGAAATAGATATATTCTTTCAGGCAAGTAATTTAAATAAATCTAAATTTTCCAGTGGGAAAAATATATATATATATATTTGTGGTAGCTCAAAACTAATTTTCATTGTTTTTTCTTACAGGAATATTATGAAAGATATGTATTTGCCTTGCTTTGCCTTGTTGCACAGCACAGATGTGCAAACTGGAGGTATCACACTTCAGATTGACCTCACTTCTTAGACGAATTTCAACAGTCTGCATGGTGCCATCAGTTACTTCACTAAAGACTCTTTCAAACAGATGAATACACAAGATCACTGCAAAATTGAGTCCCTAGCTTTGAATCTGTATCTGTAGCAAAATACGGGCCCCTGACACATTAAAATACATTAATCAAGATAGAATGTGAACCCAATAAAAAACATTGACCATGTAAAATATTCTATGCCCATAAAAGCATTGGCCTAGAATACAATTCTAAGCATACTGAAAATGTGTAACCAGAAGCAGTGTGTAAGTATTTAGTAACATTGTGATGCCATAGTCAGCAAAATTTACAAGTATTTTAAATAAGTGACCAAGTTGTAAGCTAAGATATGCACAGTGCTTTTGGGAAGCATTCCATCAAAAGGGTTGTGTGGTGAAGAGCAACACATGCACAAGAGACCATAAGTAGGAAGGACAGCCTGGTGAATACAAAAGGAAGGTGACAAAATGCAAAACAAGGTAAATACTTGGAGCAGATTAAATACCCTTTGGGAGTGAGGTGGCTAAGCGATAAAAAGCAACAAGTAAAGGCAAGGAAAGATGGGGCAGAAGGAAGTTGTCCCTTCTCTTATCAAAAATGTCTTGATCCTGAACAACAGTGATGCTGACCTGCAGTGATGCTGTCCTTGCAGTGATGACCACTGAGGACTGAGACCAGCAGCGCTTCCTGTACCACTTCAGCTTCATGATTTTGTAGACCGACAGACAGCTGAGCATGCACATTGAAAGACAAGCACTAATATATGAATAGTAAAAAGCAGCAAGAAGGTGTGGGTGCAGACCTTTAGCAATAAATGTGTAGTTAATGAGTACATGCAGTAAAGGTTTTCTTTAGAGTTCAGAATGTGGCCTGATCTGCCAGCCTTCTAAACATTCCCATCACTACCATCTCCAGACCCCTGACTGATGAATGTGGGGATATAGAGGTCTATATGTCTACAAATGCAGAGAGAAAGAGAGAGTTATTCCATTGGAAAAATGTACACCTGTAAAATTACACCTGTGTGCCTTAGAGGTAAATAGACAAAAATGTTTGTTATTTCACAATTCCTCTGTGCTGTCAAAATGAAGAAAAAAAAAAAAAAAAAAAGAGTCAGGTTTTCAGGTTTTCTGTGTTAAATTTCTTTTCATTAACAAAGTTGCACTTGCTAAACTCCCATGGGGTTTTAAGTAGAAGTTTAACATAGCATTTAATGCTTTGCTGAAAATTTGAATGATTAAGCTTCATCCAAAAGGTAAATTAAATTATGGCCTAGCAACCAAATCTAGTACATGATCTTGAAAAAAAAAAAAAAGAAAAGAGAAGAAAAGAGAAGAAAAGAGAAGAAAAGAGAAGAAAAGAGAAGAAAAGAGAAGAAAAGAGAAGAAAAGAGAAGAAAAGAAAAGAAAAGAAAAGAAAAGAAAAGAAAAGAAAAGAAAAGAAAAGAAAAGAAAAGAAAAGAAAAGAAAAGAAAAGAAAAAGAAAAAGAAAAAGAAAAAGAAAAAGAAAAAAAAAGAAAAAGAAAAAGAAAGAAAAAG
>CM021797.1:72363523-72410776 GCA_011076525.1 Nettapus auritus
AACAAAAACAACAAAAAGAGATACGCAGCATTTTCTTTTCTTTGCCTTTTTTTTTTTTTAATTGAATACATTTCCTCAAATGGTTGATTGCAAGGTTGAAATGTCATTTAATTTTTGACATAAAAATGACTGGTTATATTTTTCTTTAAAGAATAGTTACATGCCTTTTAGAAATCTACTGCCTAATTTTTCTCCTGAACATTACCTGAAATCTGCATGCACTGCCTATTTTAAAGGAACCTTTTTTTTTAAAAAAAAAAAAAAAAAAGAGTAGTTTTATTTATTACCTTAAAGTTTGTAAGTCAGTAGCTTTTATCCTCCATTATAGTTAAGATCTTTTGTGACCTTGTTATATATATATATTTTTTTTTTTCAAATAATAGTATTTTGAAATGTTGATGAAACCCGGAAGTGTTAATTTCACAATGCATAACTAAGCTGAATTTGTGCTGGTGATCATATACACAGTTTCTGTTAATAATGGACTAAGTGGTAGTCTCTGTTAATTTGGGGAAGATGATACTGGAAGATGGGAAGGAATTGATTGTTAAAAAGTCTGAATTTCATTTTTCATGGTAACAATTTATCCTGTTTGTGACAGGAAAATAATATGGGGGAAAGTGACCTTCATTCATGTTTCACAGTTTTACTCACTTAAGTGTCAGTGAACTGTGATCTACTAAAATTAGCTGTCTGGGAAGCAATGACAGCATTTCATCTTTGTGTGGAAATAACTGAGGTGTCTCTGGAGTGTGACTGAACTCTCTTAGGGCCCGCATCCTCAGGGAGTGCCTCCCTCCTCACCTTCGCTGCAGAAGGAACCAAGAACCTCAGTGATATGCCTGAACTTTAGAGGGTTAATCTTGATGGTAGTGCCTTGGGAACCATAGAACAGAAACACAGGGGGCTGGCCAGGAGCTGAACAAACATCTGATAGACACAAACTAGAAGAATGTATGTGACACTCTTCTGTCCTCCTGGCTTTGCAGCAAGAGTTGTACACCAGTGTCATGACTTGGAAATGATGGGAGTACATGCTAGCATAAAATCCCAGCATAAAATATGGCCATATTTTTCTCAGCAATGAAGACATGGAGACTGGAACGAAGGCACTTTTATGATTTATATTCCTTCTAACTGTATCAGAAGAGAGAAGTCTATATTATATTTGCTTCCATCTGTCTTATTCTGATATGTGGTGGTTTTACCATACTAGGCAGCTGAACACCACAACCACTCTCTCACTCCCCCTCCTCAGATGAGGAGGGGAAGAAGTAAAGGAAAGAACAACTCATGGGTTGAGATACGGATAATTTAATTGAAGGAAAAAAATAATAATAATAGTGATTCAGGAAATATTATTATTAATTCAACAATTCAACTAAAGGGAAAAAAGAGAAAGGGGAAAAGGGAGGGAAAAAAAAAAGGTCTACGTGGAAATGCAGGGGAAAGAAATTACTCTCTACTTCCCACAAATGAGCAATGTTTGACCACGTCCTTGAAGCAGGGCCTCAACACACGTAGCCGGTGTTCGCGAGGAGGACAGATGTTTACACAACGAGAGCCCACCCCTCCCCTCTTCCTCCTTTTTCCACCTTTTATTGCTGAGTGTGACATCATATGGTATGGAATATCTCTTTGGTTGGTTTAGGTCAGCTGCCCTGGTGATGTTCATTTCTCACTTTTCTGCCCACCCCCTAGGAGGGTTAGAGAGAGTCCTGATGCTGTGCCAGCACTTCTCAGCAGCAGACATTGGTGTGATACCACTGCTGTTCTAGCTACAAGTGCAGAGCGTGGCACTGTATGGGCTGCTGCAGGGAAAGTTAACAACCCAGCAAGTCCCAGTACATGGTAAAAAGTTTGATTTCATTGCTTCTTTGTTCTGTTAGTTTCTTTTGGGAAACTATTTTTTTATGTACTATGCCAGCGCGGAAATCTTTTAATCTGTTGCAAAGCAAGGACCTCCACATATATGTTACACTTAGCTACAATAGCTAAGATCCACGGTGTAAGATAAGTACAAGACCGGAGAGGGAAGCTCAAAAAACCAAGCGATTTATAGCAAATGTTAACATGGCCTCTGTTTTTACGTTCTCAGAGAAAGGTAGTCTGTTTTCTGAGTCCCTGCCAACTCCTAAACTCTTTTTATTTGTAAGATCAATACCAAGGGAGAAAAACAATATTTTCACCTGGTGTTTCCTGATATGGATATGGCAGCTACGGGAGATCATAAGGTAATAAAGCCTGATTTTTCTTCTCCATGAATTGCAGTGTTATTGGACTTACAGCTTAAAGCAATAGATTTCTGTCCTCCAAGTTCACTTCTGTGATTTTAATCTTCTTTTTTTCTTAACCTTTTTTCCCTTTTACCTTGAAGAGTTATCCTTTTGTATGGCAAAAAATCTAAAAACTAATTTAAGATCTCATTCTTACATCTTTTTATAGATACTACTAAATTTGCTAACAGATTCCTACACTTACTATTATTTTTAATAACATATTCTCTCATGTTAGCGAGAGGACAAAATCAATCAAGTTTTTCTATGTTACACTCAGCAATAAAAGGTGGAAAAAGGAGGAAGAGGAGAGGGGTGGGCTTTCGTTGCAAAAACGTCTGTCCTCCTTGCAAACACTGGCCACGTGCATTGAGGCCCTGCTTCAAGGACATGGTCAGGCATTGCTCATTTGTGGGAAGTAGAGAGTAATTTCTTTCCTCTGCACTTCCACATAGCCTTTACTTTTTTTGTTTTGTTGTTCCCTTTCCCCCTCTCTTTCCCCTTTCCCTTTTTCCCTTTAGTTAAATTGCTTAATTAATAACATTTCCTTAATATATATATATATGTATATATATTTTCCTTTAATTAAATTATCCGTATCTCAACCCATGAGTTGTTCTTTCCTTTACTTCTTCCCCTCCTCATCTGAGGAGGGGGAGTGAGAGAGTGGTTGTGGTGTTCAGCTGTCCAGCACGGTAAAACCACCACGCAGTGATGCTGGAGTATGTGACATATAATAAATGTATATTGTTGAAAAACAGTCCTATAAGAATTTCACTCAGTAGAGGATGAATATTCACGATCTTCACCTATCATTCAAGCAGAGGATGGACATAGTCAGAGAGCTGGAAAGAGATAAATTGAAATGGATCCTTGATGCATTTTCCTTCAAAGATGTTTGTGGAAGAAGCAAGAATACCTCTTGTGCATCCCTCTTGTGGATGGACTTAAAAACAGAAGATACAGTAAATAGACTCACTTGGGTTTGTTAACAAACTCTCTACTTTCTTTCTAGTCATTGAAGAGAGCTGGATTCACATAAAAAGTATGTAATTAGAGATACCTATCTTAACAGCTGTTCTTCATGCCCTGGAGAAGCTTGTCTCTTTCTAGAGCTTAGAGAGCACTTCTCCTCATTGTGATGAATTAGACACTTTGAGTGCTCATTTCAGAACCTTCCTAGCCTAAAAATATTGTGGTAGCATAACCACACCAATCAAACTAGATCGGTTTGCTTCAGTGAAGTCATCTTATTAGGGATGTTTTGAGTAGGCACACAAATTGCTTCTGTCCTGCTATGTAAACAGAAGAGTATTCTGTAGGTGATTTTAGCAGGGAATGATTCCACAGGTAGTGACTGGTGTTATAAAAGAAGCCTCTACCAGTTATTGTCAGTAGCCTGTCTGTTCTGATAAGACAAAAACATAACCAATCTAGTCTGTATTTTGAAAGCTGATCCCTACTAAATATCCCTGTTGTAATGCCCTCTTTATTTAACATCTTTTTCCACAGCATGCCTTTCCATTGAATTTGGTAGAAATTAATACTCTACTGTATCCATTTTGTCAATGACAGCTGCTGTGTTCATGCAACTGTCTTTTTTTTTCTGTGCTAAAATGTACTGCATTTCCTATTGTTGTGTTTTCTCTTCTGTGGAAGAGAGAGCACATTCTTCAGGTCACATATCTCGACTCTTAATGTGCTTTCTAAAGTGTCAAGTATTTTGTAACAGTGCCTACTCAGTTGAAAACATCTTTCTCATCCTCACTGGACTGCAAGGAGATTTTAGACTCAAAACAGAAGTTAATAACTTAGAAATGGTGGACATGATCCTTTTGAAAAAATACGTGTTTTTTTTTCTTGGAAAGTCTGGATACCCTCCTTGTAGTTCTCATGGCATGGCTGGAAATGTTGCATGTTGAATGTAGCACCCTGACCAACATGTTTGCTTTACTAAGGCACTTGCTTAGAATGCCTGGACTGCAGAGAAACTAAGTGACATCCCATGGCCTGAGGCTTTGCTATTTTAGTCAGCTGAGGATTTGTTATGCTGCTGCCATGTACGAGAAGCAATAGCTGTCAGTGCTAGCACATAAGTTGACATCTGACCTTCACTTTGCACCCATAACTTCCTTAAAAAATATATTATAAATATAGATTTGTAAAATAAAACATGATGTATTTTCCAGAAAGGAAAAACAAACAAATGTACAAAAATGTGTACAGAGAACACTTCATTCTAAATGCTTTTGGAATAGCACTAAGCAACAATTCAGTAAGAGTGCTTAGGGGATTTTAAATATAGATAAAGGGCATGTTTGTCCCAGGATGATATTGTAGTCTACAGCTCTGGAAATAAAGCACAATGAATAACTGTACAGCACAAAAATGCTGCAAACCTACAAGCACAAACTTTTTTTTTTTTTTTTTTTTTTTCTTCCCTAAAGAATGAGAAGTCTTCTTTATGTTTTGTTTTAGTATTAGGATTATAGAAGTAGTTTACAAATATTAACAAAACATGAGAAGCAATTCAAAGAGAGGAAAACAAAGTCTGGAAATAAAGTACCTGGGTACTTATCAGGTGATACATTGCAGCAAATAAAGAAATATAGGTCTGACTTTTGTGCATGCTGGACGCACCTCTACGTGCTCAGTACTGTATGCCTGGCATTCCTTGGAGCTTATACTCTTTTAAATAT
This sequence comes from Nettapus auritus, assembly GCA_011076525.1. NCBI lineage: Eukaryota > Metazoa > Chordata > Aves > Anseriformes > Anatidae > Nettapus > Nettapus auritus. The sequence continues at coordinate 72,368,499 of CM021797.1, forward strand.
TAAACTCCCTGTCATATGATATTATCAAAACTATTCATTTCTAGGGAAATAATGATTGTGTGAATGTCTTCAGTAAGGTCCAGTGTGTTCTGCAAACAAAGGTTTGCTCTGCTTAGGCAAGAAGAAAAGCTTGGGGAGGATTTATTGTAGTTTAACATAGCAGACAGCTGAACACTACACAGCCATTTGCTCACTCCTTCTTTCTCTTCCCACAGTGAGATGGGGGAAAAACTGAAAAGTGTAAGAACACATGGGTTGAGATAAACAGTTTAATAAGAAAGGAAAAACAGGAAAGAAAAAGAATAAAGAAACATAGTGAAGAAACACAGTAACAACAAAAAGAAAAACAAAGCAAACAATGCATAATGCAATTGGTACCACCTGTTGACCAGTGCCCATCCCACCCCTGAGTAATGGCCCCCCAAATCAGCCAAGCCCCCCCCCCCTCCCAGTTTTATTGTCCCAATGACACCACATGCTATGGGTCATCCCTTTGGCCAGTTGAGATTAATTGTCCTAGCTGTGTCTTGTCCCAGGTCCCTGTGCACCTCCCCCTGTGCACACTCAGCCTCCTCGCTGGTGGGGCAGCCCGAGAAGCTGGAAAGTCCTTGGCTTTGTCTGAGCACTGCTCTGCCATGACTAAAAAGTGGGTGTCACTGTTCTCATCCAGAATCCAAAACGCAGCACCATAGCGGCCACTAGGAGGAAAATTAACTCTGTCTCAGCTGAAACCAGGACAAGGAGAAAGGAAGATTGAAAAAGGGCGTTGCAGTCTCCCTGTGCAGCCGTTCTGTGACTGGCCACCGTGACATGAACTGAGCCCATTCACATCAGCTAACACTGTTGTTGCACTGGTGGCAGATGTCCCTGTCTGATTTCCCACCCTACCTGAAGCCTGACAGAGGAGGTCCATCCACACAGCAGGCCAGATGATATGTCCACCCACTTCCTCCTTTCCCTTTCTGTCAAGAACACTTACTATGTCTTGTGTAAATCAGATTGGTTCTGTTATTGCCATTCAAATTCACTCAAACCAACTCTTTCACTCAAACCAAAAGGCAAATGCAGCAGAGACAGTAGGTTCAGATTGTCTGTTAGCTAGGGAATAGTGGTTATAACACTACATATTTGAGAGCTGTCTGTGAAGTTTCTTTGCTCATATCAGTGTTATTTTTCATGTTGTATATATATGTATTCAACTATACAAAATTCTTCTTTTCTGGAGCTATTGTGTGGATATTTTCAGCCATGCAAGCACTAATTTCTGTTAAGACTGCACGTCAACCTTACTGCTATCACTCATGAGTTGTTAAGATTAGTTATGATGTGGTTGGTTGGGCCTATTCATATCATGTTTAAAAATGGAGGAAATGCACGTGTATGGGGAGTGTGTGTGAAGGACGTCTGTGCTGAATGGTACGTCACCACACATACTTCTGAGTGGTGTTTTGTCTCATACTAAAGGAAGGCCCTCAGGTGGTAGATTGCCAAGAAACCTTCAGTATGACACCATCCTAACAAAAATTTATCAGCTTGTCATTCACTTTCCTTTCCTCTGCAAGAAAGCATACGCAGGATCTTCACAGAGGAGAAAGTCAGAGGAAGGGCACAGCTGTGCCCAGAAAATGCTTGTGAACTAAGCCTTCATTGTGAGCCTCTGAAATGAGATATAGGAACAAAACAGAGATGAGTGAGAGACCTGACATGTTCGCAGTGGCCACCTGAGCAGCTGGCAGTGCCTGGCCTAGAAAAGCTCTCCGGCTCAACACATTGCCATACTGACTTGATGTCAATGATTTCAGACGAAGTGGACAATTTTGCTGGCTTCAAGAAACTGGACTCTTCTGGTCTGTATTGAAAAGACCTTTTTTAAGTTGGTTGAATTTCTCAATCAATTTAGTAAAATTTCATTGTCATGAGAATTGTCTACTTTGATAGAAAAAAATAATAAAACACAACAAAACACAGTGTGTTGTATTTATCAATAGAAGTGTGGTAATCTTGTTTGGCACACATATGTTGGCATCACTTCTTATGGCAAAGAAGAACATGGGAGTATAGGAGTTCAGGCAGCAAAATGAAATTTTGTTAAAGCCAAACTATATCTTAAAAAATATATTCTACCATTAATGACTCTTGTCATCATGACTTTTTATGGAATTGTGGGAGTTGTGGTCCAAACCTAGAGCAGAAATTTTAAAAGTATTTGGGAGTATTAGCAAATCAAAGCCCTCTGTATTTGTAATGCTTTGATACCTTGGTTTTCTTCTGGAACAAGTCTGTATTTGTTTTTAGCTAGAAAATTGAACCTTTTTATACTGAAGGATATTTTAAGTGTAATACCAAGTTACCTCAAAAACACAGCTGGGATGTTAATCCTAAATTTGGAATTATGAACTCTTTATTAAATAAATAAATAAGTAAATGAATAAATAAAGTTGTTCTATGAGCTCTGATTAAAACAGTAATAATAGTTAATAAAGGAAAGTCAGACTTGTCAAAGCCACCTATTGTTGGTGTTGGAAACTTCTCAGCCTTGGAGCTGTTCTTTGAGACTTCAGTCTATGGCAGACCCACAGAGAATTGACGTGGTGGAAGCAAGTCCTATCCCACCATGCAGGAGAGCAGATTTCACTGCTCCTGAAATTACTGACACTGGATAATTATTAACTACACAGGGAAAGAGTCTGGCTTTTTTTTCCTGAGTAGTGCCAATAAGCTGGAAGGTACAGGAGGACAACAGGATAAATCCATCTGTTCCAGAATGAATTACAACAGGACACAGTGATGTAGGTCCAGTATCCATACATAAGTATGTATGGATGTACGGATGACAGCTGGCAGCAGATAGGCTGTCCCAGATCCAGTGTACAGCTGCAAGGATTTTTAAATTGCATTGTAGTTTGTTCTCCAGGAGAGGTTATAAAAGATCCATTACCTGGCATTGTAGATCTTATATTAAAAAAAAAACAGAGTTCACAACAGTTGCTATAATTGTCAGCTGCAGTGCAGAATTTTCTTTGAATACAAGCAATAAAATGGTATACATTTTATTTGAAATGAGTTAAATCTTGACTGTCTATTATAACTTTACAAATATACTGCAGGGAAGAAGCAGCATGATCTTAAGTAAAAGTTAGTGCTGAGACTAACCTTGTTTCATTGCTTTAAATAAGTCTTAACAAGTGTGATGAAAATCAGATTGTTTGAAATTTCTCACTATAAAAAAATTAATGTATGCTGTAGAGTTTGTTGTTGTGTTTATTGTTGTTGTTTTGTTTTGTTTTGTTTTGTTTTCATTTATTCTACTAATACCAGGATGATTGGAAATCATTCCAATTTAGAGCTTAGGGATATGGTTTAGTGGGGACTGTTAGTGTTAGGTCAGAGGTTGCACTCGATGATCTTGAGGTCTCTTCCAACCTAGAAATTCTGTGATTCTGTGTGATTCCGTAATTTTATGACCAAGAGCTATTCACCTCACTGCAGAATTGAACTTGTACTTAATAGAAAACATGGTAAATGCTGAATTTAAAATCTTATTGATATCTGGGTACATGAACACTGAAAAACAAACAAACAAACAAAAACAACACACACACTCTCAAAAAAAAAAAAAAAAAAAAAAAAAAAAAAAAAAAAAGCATACTAATTCCAAGTACCGTTTCAGTCGTTTAACTCTGAGAAACAGCTTTGATAATCTACTATCCTAGGGGGCTGAGAAAAGGTATGATCTGGAAAGCTAAGACTTTCAAGAACACTCATAATTCTAAATGATTCCCTCTCTGAGTATCCAACCTGCAGATCTCTTAAGGCACCATAACCCTTTTTCTAACCTTTAATTTAATTATTTTTTTTTAATATTAATTTTAACTTTAATTTTTACTTTATTTTTAATTTTATTTTTATTTTTCCTATTAGTAAAAGCATTTGTGAACTTTAATATCTTTAAGTACTTAAGTCTTATTTCAGTCTTGTGAGCAAGGCCAATGCCATTGGTTTCGTTAAAAGCAGAGAAACAAACCAGCGATATCAAGGAAAGTCATTCAAAAGTCCTAAATTTAAGTACCTATGACAGATAAACTATGTACGGTGAAAACTTCTTCTCCCTTTTCTGCCTCATCCCTGACTCTCCTCCCTTGTGCTGATCACATAATACTGATCTTCCCCAGGGATTAAGCTTCATCCTCTTTTGCTTCAAGTGCTGTAAAGCTAAATACCAAGGATGTGTTCTTTATATTTTTCTATTTGAGAGAGGGAGTAAAGATATCTGCCACATTTTCCTTGTGTAAGAGTCACTCCACAGCTTTCCAACAACATGTTTTTTCTTGCTTTCCTGTAAAGGATCTGGAACAGGCTATTGATATGGACATGACACTGGACTTGATGAAACACTTGTCTGATCTGATGTGGCAGTTCCTATATTTTATTTTTTGTCTTGCTAATGATCTCAATCATATAGTTGGCAAAAAATATTTTTACTATATTGTCTGTAGTGCTCAAGGTCACCCTCAATCAGGTGAAGAAAGCAAGCATGGCATTTTTAAAATGAGGAACTTTAGGCTGTAGCAAGGACATGTGTTTCCCTGACCCTATTATTGTTGACATGCTGTCCTTCAAATGCACTGAAATACCATCGTCAGTCACTCCCACAGACACCTGCATGATGCAGAGGTTTTTGTCATGCATATTCAACTGAGTCAGATTATCTGGTTTATCAATGAATGTCACTCATCTCCTTTTTGACCGCTTCAGAAGATCTCCTGGGGATACTAACAAGTTTTCTAATTAGACTCTATCACATCAACAGCAAACATAGTGATGCAGCATACCCTCCCACTTGCTGTTCTGCAGCAACAGGAGGTCAGTAAAGGTTTAATATTTCACAGAGTTTATTGCATGAATATTTATCAAATGAGTATTTCTAGTGAAAGTGCATATATCTGCACTCCACTTTCTCTGTTTGCTTTTTAATTCCTCCGCATTAAATTTCTCATATCAACTAGCTAGGAGACAGAGTAACCAACACTAGAAACACTTCCTTGGTTGACATTAGGTCTTTATTTTATTATTTATTTTTTTTTAATTCATTGCTTTAGATTAGTTTGGGGGCTTGAAAAGAGAAGGAAACACCCTAAGATATAAAAAGAAGCTAATTTACAACTTTGTAATAAAGGTCTTAAGACATGTTATTAAATTTGTGATCCAGCTGGCTTTTCATAACTCCTTAGAAAATGAAGAAACAAAAAAGCTCTGTTTCATTTAGAGTAAACGTGTCTTCTCTGACTTTTACCTCCAGAGACTTACCAATTCTGTTTAAAAAGTCTCATTCTTAAAATTTCTACCTATAAGATAAAGCAGATAGCTTTCTTTTTCCCCTAAAACAAAATTCATTATTTCCAGTTTCATTTTCCTATTCATGTCAACAACAATGAAATGTCAATAAAGACTAAATAACAAATTTTCAGTGTATAAAATTATTACATTTCTTTTGCTTCATTGAAGAAAAGTAATTTACTTATCTTTTAAACTGAAAACAACATTGTTCAGTTTACTTTTATGTAGTTTGGATTTGAGAGTTTGAAAATTTTAAACTAAAACTTAGTAATTTTTTTAACAACTTGTTAGACAAAAAAAAAAATAAAAAAAATAAAAAAATCCAAAAGCATAACTCTGAGTCACCCAAGAGATTGCTATGGTGTAAAAACATCTTAGTTACAACTCAGCCTTACACTACCTAGAATAGACAGGTTTCATGTTTAGACAGCTTCAGATTTTCTGCAAATTGTGATATATCTGTAGTTCTACTTTCCACTGCAGATGTTACTTTATATTCAAAGCTACAATCTCAGTCCTCGGTCTAGTAGAAAGAAAAAAATGAATTTTATTTGCAAACCGTAAAACAAAGCTGACCTATGAAAATAATAAAATATTTTAAGACATCAATCTCAAGTATTTAAGTTAATAATTAACTGCCAAAGTACTTTGGTTATAATATAATTGGTTATAAGCATAATTAATAATTATTGGAAGTTATTGTGTAATACAAAACTTGTATTAGAGGGACACATCTATGTATTGTACAGACTATCAGCAATCTGGCAGGTAACAATTGTTTTATGGGCTGAAAAATTGACCCATATTCAGATGTAGAATGTAATTTTAATATTATTTGTCATCAGTAATACCCAGCTCCAAAGTGGGACTTAAATTTGCACAGCTAAATAATTCTGAGTAACCATACATTTGAATAAAATATAACTTCTCTTTCTTATGATGTTTCTCATTGCATAATGTACTCAGACTTTCTACTCCATGGGAAAACCTGATAGTAGCGGGATAGAGTAAAATTTATGCACTGTGTAGGGCATTCTGTACTACATTTCACATCGTTCTTTACCGAAACAATTGCAGTGTTTATTTAATATTCAGTTTATTAAAAGTAGTATTTTTCAGAAGCACAGACATTTAATTTTTTACATTAATAGCACTGGGACTGATCTGAAAAAGTCTTAGAAAATTTTTATTCAATGCAACTGCAACATTTTTCATGAATGAGTTGGAAAGGCTATCATATGTCTTTCTTCCCTTTCTTCTTTTTTTTTTTTTTTTTTTTTTTAATTACCCAGTGAGCAGTCATCTCTCTTTGCCAAGCTGTGACTGACTCACATCACCCTCTCAATGCTGCTTTATATGTTACTTGCTTTAACTGTTCACTTCTCACAATTAGGGGCAACACAAGAAAATGGTAAGTCCTTGTCTCTCTGTAAGCATTGCTCTGCAACAACTGCAACAGAAACACTGGTGTGCTATCAGGATTATTCTCATCCTAAATTAAAATCATAACAGCATACTAGCCACATGAAGAAAATTAACATCATCCCAGCTGAAACTGGGATGCTATTAAATTTTGTTATTTATTGCCTAACTAAATTTAGGTTAGTATTCTATTTTAACTCTCTTAGTCTAATAGGTATGTAGTAGATACATAATGATGGCACATTAAAGATCAGATGAATATATTAACTAATAGCTGAAAAGAATAATTGTAAAATATTATTTTGGATTTTATTTTATTTTATTTTTAGCATAAATTACTTAGCAATCTATTCAATCAGGGAGGAAACTCAAGTGGTCTGCTCTCAGATGAAATAGCAAACATCTATTTGTACAGTAAAAATCCACCCTTCAGATTGGATTACACAGGAGTTCAGAGATGTAGTCTCGGCTGTTGTTTCAAGTCTTAGGTTTCCTGTAAAATTATGAAGGTGTCTTTTCCCTTTTCACTGGTCAATAACACTAAGTGTTTGCCACAACAGCTACATTTCAAGTTATGTAATTATCTCAATTTCAGAATTATGGGGCAGAGTGTACCCTCAACAGTTTTGCAGATGACACAAAACTGTGAGGATTGTCTGGTACAACAGAGAGTCATGCTGCTGTCCAGAGGGATCTCAACAGGCTGGAGAAATCAAGAATCTTACATTTAACAAGAAGTGCAAAGTCCTGCACCTGGGGAGGAACAACCTCAGGCACATGAGGTGGCCTTATGATGCACACCACCCAGCTGGGAAGTATCTTGTAAGGAAAAGACATGGGGCTCCTGGTAGACACCAATTTAAAATAAGCAAGCAATGTGCTCTTGCTGCAAAGAAGGCCAATGGTATTCTTAATCTCTCTCATTATGTTTTGTTGTTGTTGTTGTTGTTATTGCTTTTTAATGAAGAAAAGATTCTTCTATCTCCATTTTATGATTATCATTTTCCTCTGAACACCCAGTTCTCAGTAGATTTATTGCACAGTTCCTCACATTTTGTGATTTTTTTTTTTTTTACAAAGTACTTATTTGTAGCGTTAAAGGGCTGTAGCCAATTAACTGTTATGGGTCCAGTCAGATTCAGGATAGCAGATTAACCATTACGGGTGCAGTCAGATTCAGAACACTGAGCACTGAACTACACGGTCACGGATTCACAAATAACATATAACGGCTCTTAGCACTGAACAACATGGTCACAGATTCACCGATAACATATAACCACCCTTAGCACTAGTCACCAATTAACTGTTATGGGTCCGGTTGGATTCAGGATACTGAACTATCACAATCACAGATTCACCAATACCGCATTAACCGATATGGGTCTGGTTGGATTAAGAGCACTGAACTGTCACGGTCACGCATTCACCAATAACGAATAACCGCTCTTATTCTAGTCGCGTTCAATGAGAATTATCACAGCTAGGAACAATGCAATCAAGTGCAATTTATTACAGCAACAGGTACACAGGTTCTTTGGACTGCTGGCGATAGTGACTGTCTGCAAAAACAAGCTAGCATGCATGAATACACAGGTGCTCAGCCTGGAAATTAATGTGTTAAAAGGCATAAAGACTCTATAGAGATTTCTAAGTTTCCGTGGAGACACACAGTATAATCAAGTGTTCAAATCTCACCCAAAGGCATACCGATGGGGGGGGGGGGGAAGAGAGGCTCAGCCCGTCGACTGATCCCAGGAGTCAGGATGTCCTCAGGATGTATTCCCCTGGGATGGTATCTCCCCTGACGGTGGTATCTTCCCTAACATCCCGTCTCTCTTAGGCCAATTTATATTATTTCTATCTTTTAGGTGGAGCTTGAGTGTCTCTAGCCAAGCATATCTTAGTTATGATTGGTGAAAAGTTTTCCCATCTCTGTTTAAAGTAACAGGCTTCGAGAAATTCAGAGAGCATGCTCAGTGAGGGGTGGTCGCACCTCGGATGCAGGTAGCTTTTGGGATGGAGGTGTGTTTTGGTATTATAAGGATATTATAATGAGCAAAAGTACACTAGAGTACAGCATTTGTCAAAACCTGACAGGTCATTGGCTCAGGGTAGCAAAAAGTGCAGCTTATCAGTCTCGGTGTGCACAAGAACAATCGAGTCCCCACCTGGTCACAGAGCCTAGCCATGGTGTCTCTACTCCACTCTATGCTCCATTCTGTTCCTTAGAGCCAGCACACAAGGTTCCCCCAGCGCGATAGCATCTAAGGTTGGAAGCCTAGGGAATGCTCAGATAACACAGCTACACCCTACCCTGAAAGCCTCTTCAATGCTGTACATTTTCTTTAAAATGTGAATGTTAGTTTTATTTTCCTAGTTACTTTAGGCAATTGCACCACATAATCCACCCCGTGACTGTAGTCACTCCAGCTTCACGACATTTGGAATATGTCGGGGATATCACATACATTCTCGGGACGAGGTTTATCGAGTGTATGTACATTGTGTCGGAATGCTAAATGTTTCACCATAATCCAGGGATTAACATACAAACTAATTGTCAATATAAAGCATAATACAGTGAGTATTAACAGAATAACAACAGGGTGAAGCACCTTGTTGAAGATTCCTGTGGCAGCTGGTGACCATCTCCAAACAAAGTGTCCCACCAGCTGTGTCTTTCATCTCTCTTTACTCTTTCCATCACTCGATGTATTCCTTGTGCATCATGATGGATGGTAATCAGAGTCTTTTGTCCCTTTTCTCGAACTTGTTTCATCAGCCGCTTCAAGTCCTCGTGTATCAGCCATTTCTTCACCAAGGTCAGGTTCATTCCAATAGGAGTAGGCAGCAGATCATGAAGCAGAATATAACAGGACGCAATCAGCTGAAAAGAGGTGACAGGAGCTGAGTAACTAAAATCACATCCTAGAATTTTAGTAAAATTACAAACACAAACATTAGAGTGATTACTGGTACCTACTACTCTATTATCTATGACTACACAATCACAACGAGTTCTCATGCAAACACAACCTTTCCCAATATATACAAGTACAGTTTCAAGGGTTTCATTAGGATGTATCTCAAAGTGGCAAATATTTTGTTCAGTGTCAAGACGAATGTCTTGGGCTTTGAGTGTGTTACTCTCACAGATGAAGCCTTTTTTGTTCATGCACAATACATGCATTCACATCAATTGTTTGCCACTTTCCTCCCTTTTGATGGGCCCACACTTTATGCTACTTAGGATAAGGTATAGTTCCATCATGATTGCAACCTAATGCAATGACTGGATATGCATTTTATATAGTGGTGTTACTTATAGTAAGTATAAAGGCAACAATTTTATTATTTTCTGCATAATAGGTAAAGTTGACTAATTGCCACCATGCTTGAAACTCTTTTTCAAATTCTGAAGCATTATCCCAAACCAGTTTTTGAATTTCAGTGGGCAAAGTTCCTCCTTCTCCCTCTCTAATAATAGCTGCTGCTACGGATTGTATCCATAACTGTGCTTGGATGCAGCTCAAGGCAAGGGAGGTATTGCCTTGAGTTTTTCCAAGGGCATTTATAATTGATTGATGATCGTTTTCTTCAATTTGTTCCCAATGGGGTAAAACTAAGGCCAATAAGGATGATTTTATTGATTGTTCCAATTTCCTTGGGTTGTCTGTAGTAGCAGTTATTCTACTCATTAGCACCTCAGCATTAATGATATTTAATATACCCAATCCTGTTCCACGTTATTATGATTCTTTCAGATCAGAAGTACTTGTTATGAAAGACCTTTCAAATGCATGAGAATGTAATACTTCCTTTACGTGTGTATTATTGCATGCACAATTAAATACATTATTGTGAGCTCAACACTTATTAATAAGTGGAATAGCTTCATGATGCTTTTCATGGTATAGCATCAAGAAATTTTAGGCCTTGTAATACTCTCTGCTTCTGGTGCCATGTATTTACTACTCCCAATAAGTCTTTTATCTCAGATAACCAGATTTCTTTTTTTTTTTTTTTTCCTTTCTCAGTTTCAGTATTTATCTCTAGTCCTCTGACATAATTTCCTCTGTATTTCTCTTCTTCTGCTTCAATCAGTATACCACTTATTCAATATTATAATGTAAAAAACAAACTGTTTACTTTTCCTAAGACTAAAAGGAATCCCCAGGCTCTTCATGTATTTTCCTGAAGAGTAGTCTAGATGACTTAATAGCACAACTGAAACTATATATTGCTAGACTAGAAATATTAAAAAATTAAATTAATAAAATAAACGTTTTTATGGGAGAGATAGAGTAGCATTAACAAGATTTCTTATCTCCTTCAGAACTCTGAATGTGGTATATTTTGCACAAGGAAAGAGATTGCTGAATTTTCTGACAGTTCTGCTTTTTATTCACATCTGAATGATTTAGACCAATTAGAAAAGTCTTCTGCTTTTCTCAGAGAGATTGTTCTCTTAGACCACCAAGATAAATCCAGCAATTTCAGCTATTTGAGCAAATGGATGTGAAGTATGATGTATATAATCTGTTTGAATGTCGTAATTAATTTCATTTTGTGCTTTTAAAAAATCTAAGAGCTTTCAATGATATTTGGCCTTCATTTTACTATTGATATGTAGTTGTTGCTAAAGTTTGTCGTTAAATCTATAGTTGCAAATATCTGGCAACCTGTAATTTACATTGCATAGTTTAGTTACATTTACAGTGTTATTCATACTCATTAACAGGACACTGTATAACTGATTGGAAGTTCTCATTCAGGAGCAAATAATATTTTTAGGGCATTTATACCTCAATGTTCACTTTTTTAAATACACCACTCACCACAAAATCGAAGCCATGATACCCATATCTCTGATATTAAGTCAAAACTTTCTGCTTTCTGTTAGGGGACTGAGAGTGTTACCTAGCTTCAGTACCTAAACCTTGTCTCCATTTATTTTTGGTAACAAAAAGAGGTTTCTGCTAAAGGCAATTTTAAAAAGAAGATAATATTAAAATATTTTTCTCTATCAACAATTAAGAAAACCTAGAAAACCTAGTTTTCTTGTACATTAAACATATGTCACTGAATTTAAGAATTGTGATTCCCATCTTAACTTCCCACAAATGTACATATGGAGAATAAGATCACCACATGATGCATCTGATCTCCTAAACAAACTAGGTGCAGAAGCATTCCCCTGAATTAAACGTGTCAAAATGAATGTATTCATTTATGGCAAATGCTAGATTGAAGTTAGGGAGTGAATCTATACTTTTTAACAGGGTAATGTAGCTCCTCTATTTACATTACAGAGAAAGGAAAACATCACTTTTAGAGCTGATCATTACAGTGAGTAAGACAAAACTGCTTTGTATATGGCAGTCTCAAAATGCATCTTAATCTAGTTGTAGCCAGCAGAAAGCAGTATCTCTAGTGCATTGTGTAATTATTCTAATCAATCTCCATTTCTAAAATAAAGTTGTTTAATTTCTCATAGTTTTTGTCTTGTGATAACATTTTTCTGCTCAGACAGTCTTGTTAGAAGAAGAGCAATTGACTGTATATGTTTAGATGATAGGCACGATTTAAATATTATATTTTCATCATAGATTCAATAATTTGCAATGGTTTTGATACATGGATAGTTCTGCTGGATATTAGAATTATTATAGATAATTAGATAATTAGAAGACCTCTAAGAGGGTTATATATTTTTTATTCTCTAGTTAGTACTTGGTGCCCTATCTGTTCTGTGCCAGACTTACAATTCATCTGCTATGCTATCTAGAATTAATTTACCTAATAACTAACTTATCTAAGTAATTTATCTGATAAGTCTCTGTCTCCTTTCATGACTTTGTTTTCCACAAAGCTAGTGAAATTTAGTAACACAGAACATTCTCAGCAATATTAAAAGATTTTGAAAGTTGTGTCAGTGCCTCAGGGTGGGTGTGACAGATAACAGATCTTCTCTGCAGTGTCTGATTGATCATAATATGTCACATATGCTTCATAAAGTTTAACTGCTTGCAGAAAAAAAAAAAAAAAAAAAGTATTAACCTTAAGCATCAATACAGAAATGAGTTCTGAACTTGAATTGTTCATCTCTCTTAAAAAAAGCTTATGAGAATCTGGATTTACTGACCCTTAGGTCCAATCTGGCACAGTCAGTCTTATGTTGCCATATCCTTTTTGCTCTCTCAGAGTATTGCAAACTTGATCTGAAGAGAGACGATTTCATGCAGGTTGGTGTCGAAGCTTTAACTGTCTATACCATCGGGAAATAGAAACTCACATAAAAGAGTGAAGAGGAAATTCAGAAAAACTTCTCAGTCTATATGACAACAAAACAAACTCAATACATACATATGTATATTCCTATTTCTTTAAATAGTGAGATTCATGACAGCTGGAACAAAGAAAAAAGAAAAAATTTTATTATTATTAACAATAATAATAATAATAGTAATTGTCTTTAGGGAGATAAGTTCTGTCCTGACACTGGAAAAGAGTCAAAGTCACTTAGTGCAAGGACCAGTGAAGTTTTTGGTTGTAAGGAGTGGTTATTTGAAACAGTTTTCATGACATTTTTTCTACCTTCAGTGATTTGCTGCAGAGCAAAATTCAGACCCTCAAAACAGCAATGGAAGATATTTGGAGAAAATCTGAGTGCAGCTTCAGCTTTTCATAGAAATTGTATCTGTCTTACCACTTGGTTCCAGCTATCTGATGGCTCACTTGGCTGAAAATATTTTGGGATTTCACTGTCAAATAGCAGTGACAGTTTTTGTGTGGAGCTGCTGTATTGGATGCTGTCAGAATTAACAGTGCTTGTTACTGAGAGATATCCAAATGCCTTCTGCATTCTGGGGTATCTCTGAGTTCACATTGTTCTCTCTGCTTGAAGCACTGTCACTGGTTAGTCCCTGCTCACCCACTCACCCCTTTTTCCTGCCATCTTCCAGACTCCCCTGGCATATTAATTTCCATGATGGATTAGTTCAGCCACAGCACATCAGTCCTTCAGGAAACAAAATCAATGAAAGCAAGGCATTTCAAAACACTCTTTTTATAGTTCAGCCATACTGAGGACTTTGCATTTTCTGTCTGTTGAAGTGTCAGAAGGAGAACATTTTCCCAGAAGTGGGAAGGAAGGAAAGACTTAAGTGAGGCACTCACAAATCAGCTGCTGTCACAAGGCTGCATGGTAACTGGCATCACATCACATATGCAAATTTTTTTTTCAAATAGAAATTTTCTCACTTTACAGTCAGGAAGCAGCGTGACATACAGAATATCAAACAATATATTAAAATCATAAAAATAATAATTATTTACCCAGATGGGAAGCAACAAATTGGTTTAGTGGCCCTTTCGTTGAAGTGTTTGTATTGTATAGGAAACAGTGAGTTTTAAATCCCTAAGCCAACTTAAGATATGTGTTTTGAATGTGTCTAGAAATCTTCACCCATGACTAACAGTTTTACAAGTTTTGGTATTTTTTCTCACAGGACAGAATTGGGGCAAGGTCCCCACCCGGTACCAGGCTGAAAGAAACACTTAGAAACAAATTTGCTATCATTTTTGAAGGAATCTATTAATCACACTACCACTGGGTATAACAGGCAGTGTTCCTGCCTACAATAGGGGTTTGGAATTAGATGATCCTTAAGGTCCCTTCCAAACCAAACCATTCTGTGATTCTATGAATCTATGATTCTGTGAGGTATTATAGACATTCACTCACTGAAGGATTATTTATTTACTTGTATGTTTATTATATGTTATGTATTTGTTAAACACGCTCTGCACTATGTCTGTGAAAAAGAGGTCAGAGAGTACATCACCTCTTTGGCAAGACAGTGCTAGTGTGATTGTGAGATTCAGTGAAATACCATCACAGAGTGTAGGCACTTATCTTCTAGATAAACATTGCTTTCAAGGATTTTACAGGTGCCTAAAAGCTAGACAAGCTGTATCAATTTCAAAGAAGGCGCCGTCTCTTTTTTCACTTAATCTTGCAGCATTTTCCCTGCTCAGTTCTTTCAGCCTCTTCAGTTATCAAGAACAAAAAGTAATTTCTGATACAGTCTTATTATTATCATTCTATGACTAGTGTTCTGTAAGTGTAATGAACACCTTGCTAAAATTTAATGTAAGAGATAGAGCAGGAATTTGGGACACCGAATGGGATGGCTGTGAGGTTATAACTATCCATTTTCACTAAATGTAATGTGAAAAAAGTCTAAAACGTTTATTCAGGGTGAAAGTGCTGAAACAATTAATTACATTTAATGAACTGCATAAATATTAATCACTTATCCATACAGGGAAACAACAAATTGACCTCATATCCTTGTGATTAAACCACTTAAGCTGGATGGGAAAGGGTGTCCTTCAAAACCCTAACTCACTGACTTTTAAATTTTATTTTAATATTATTGAGTTATGGTGTAAAATGTGGTGAGGTTCCATTAAGACTGCAGATGACACCAGGTGAAGGATGATCAGTCATTGTGTGTCGGAGCAATCCTCCGGGAGGAACCAACGGAAGGAAGACACAGACACTCAATATGAGTGATTCATATGCTTCGATTTATTGGATGGCTCAGTTGCCTTTTATACACTCTAGAAGTAATCAGCTCATACATATTGCAAAAGTTAAGCTCATGATTGGCCATCAGCTTCCTTATCTTGTCAGCTAGTTCCTCATTCCTTAGACTGCAGTTGCAGTCCCCCCTTCAGTACTTTCCCAGACAGATAGGGAAACCGTATCCTTGTCTTTAATTAGTTCACACCAGCTGTGTACAATAATTGTCTAGCTTGTGAATTCCCAGCTTTTTCATGTCAACGTGACCTATCTCAGTTAACCATTCCTCCACAATTGTGCACAGAAGGAGACCCCACTGCCCAGAGGGGATGAGCAGGATAGGAAGGGGATGATGAGGGCCCCAGCAGTGCGGGCAGGAGAAATGGGCAGCCCTACCTCAGGCAGGCAAATCCTGGCAGCAGTGTTGCCTGGGAATCAGAAAAAGCCCCCTCTTCCCAGCACCCAGCAGCCCTTGTAAATGAAAATCTCCATGGAAATGTGAAATGTCATTTTTAATATATGATTATGGCAGCACAGTGTTGACAATGTGGCATACTTCCACAACATTGACCTCAGATGTTGTATAGCAGAAACTTGAACTGGCTGTCAAGAAAGCAAATAAGCTAGGCAAATTGAGATGCTAGAAGTAGAATACAAATGGAATATTCTGAAAAGTATTGTCTGGCATCCGGTGACTAGCAACAAGATTCCTCAGTAAGGGAAAGTGAACAACAAAATAAAGAAAAAAAAGAATTGTTGGAAGCTCTTTTTGTGAGGAGCTTCTGCCTTCTAAAAATGATCATTGTAGGTCCTGATCCCAAATAGATACGTCCAACATGCAAAATTAGGAGAAGAATTCAAAGAAGCTTGGGTTCTATGAAGGGTGGCAAATAAATTTAAGGTTTTTCCACCACCACCATGGGAAGAGTGCAAGATATATTCTAACAAATAGTCTAGCAAAAGGCTGAAGAGATGTATTTACAACAATGAAAATAATTCATTTCTTTGACTTTGTGTTCATTCTATTATAGCTAGTTAAGTGGTAAAAAGGGTCACTTTTTTTTTTTTTTTTTTTCAGCCATGAAGTAAAGCAGTCGTGTATATATATATGTGCATATATATATATATGTATATTTCAGTCTGACAGGTTGCTTTTCATGATAATATTCTATTTTTAAAAATATCCCTCTTTAAAACTTTGTTTTAAAGCACTTGCAATAGACTAATAATAAATGTGTTAGTTTAAGTCAGGTAGTGACCAACAATAGCCAGTGTTTCTTTAGTAATAGTATCAGGAATTATTACTTATAGCTTATATCCCAAATGTATCTCTACCACAGGGAAGAGCTTTCACGGCTCACAGCATATTACTGCAAAACTTTGTAACAGCCAGTCAATACCTCTTAAGGAAAAAAATGGACAAACACAGCACAGTCAGAAACATATTAAAAGAGGTTGACAGTTTTCTACTGAAAAACATAATGGTACTAAATCTACTCTATAGAAAATGTACATTTAAAATAAATATTTCCAAAACATAATCAAGCTAATACATTTTTTTTTCTTCAAAACTGACAACTTACTCCATCTAGTGTTAATATTTTGCTTCATATTGAGAAGTTTTATACTTTCAATTTATTCTCAAACTGGGACTAAACCCATACATGAGTTGTTAAGAATGTTTTGGAAAGTAAATGCATGTTTTCTAATCTCTCAGAGAATTTATATTGTAACTCTTCCAATCCCTGTTCCACAGTGCTTAATATTGGTGGGAAAGTTGAAATAAAAAAAAAAAAAAAACCACCCCCAAACAACTTTTAGCTGTTCCATGAAGCTTTTTATTAGGAATGCAGGAAGAAATGCTTTCTGGTTAGATAAATGTGTGAATATTGAATATATACAAAGAGGCAGCAGCATTCATCCTGAGAGGTACTCATGTCTGGTATGAAGGGAATCAATTTCTGTAATGTATTGACAGCAGCTTTCTGGTTTTGATAAGATACATAAAAGCATACTTAAGACACATTGACTGAAGGAGAAAAAAAAAAAAAATCTGTTTCACAAGATAGGGAGGATTGCAGGTAGTGCAAATATTGGCTACTTTGAATGGGCTCAGTAGATTGTGTCTTTTAAAACACTTACTAATTGAAATTTAGATTCCAACCTGTGAAATTAATTGATCCACTTTCTTTCTGAAATATCCAAGTTTTGCATTAAGATAATGATTTCTTATTAAAGTGGATCTTCACCAGGGATACTAAGTGAATAAAGGAAACATCAGCCAATGGATAGGCAGAGTGGAGATATTTTAGCTGTAACTTGAATAAACAAAGAAGGTACAAAAAACAGATCTTTGGAAAGCCAGTATTTACTGTCCTTGAGCTGAAAACAGATCTTATGTGATGTTGGAAGTTCACTGCCCTTGTTTCTAAAGTATGCACAGCTTCATCTCTACTTGATAGCAGCAGCCTTGCTGCAGGCAGGTTCAGTTTATGATGCTGGTCAATGGGTGGCTCAGTCTTACCAAGGCATCCAGCACTTACCGAAGCTGTAGTTAATGCATCATTGCAGCCCAGCATCCAACCAAAATGTCCACAGTCAGAAGAAAATGTTCTCACAAAGCCTTGCTATGATTGTGCTTTTTTTCAGTGTTAGATTGAAATCTCTCTGGTGTTGGTACTAAAACAGTTGGTACAGGCACCACCAAAGGGATATCTACAACTTCCTCTGTGGCCTGACAATTTCAAGAGCTCTTGCTTGGAAATGCTTTTGCCATTTACCAGAAGGCACTGGCAGACATCCTTTTGCTCACAGAGGGCACACTGGAAAGCACAGCCCCTTAACTGGGACTGTACAGAGGCACACGTGGAGGAGGGTGAACATATGCAGCAGTGAATGTCCCAAAGTCCTTGTGGGCACTGAAGGAAGTGTCAGTGCTTGCCAACAGTATGGATGCTGGACAAAGCTGACCTGTATCAGGACAAGTAGTGTGGAAAAGCATATGCTTTCAAACTGTGTTGCAACTTCAGAGACTCATGTATGTGGTCCCTCTTTGATTTGACAGCAGATTGTAGGTTGAAACCACTCAACCAGATTACACTAGCCATAAACGCCTGTGTATACATATATATATATATACATATATATGTATATATGAGTCTGAAATGTTGCTTTTCATGATGATCTTGTATTTTTTTAAATATTCCTCTTTAAAACAGCTATGCATAGAGCACTCATTCTCTGGTTTTACAGAATCCCTCAAAACAAGCATAATTTTCCCCTCTCTCTCTCTCTCTCTCTTGTGTTTTCTCCCCCTCCCCCTAATTCCTGTTTGTTTTTCTTCATTCTTCTTTTGTTTTTCAACAAAGAAGAATAATGTCAGTGGGTCTGGAGTATTCTGGAAACCAATTACTTCCACTTTTACCCAAATTAAAGAAGCATTTTGAAATTTAATCACCTGAAGAAGGTGCTTTCTCCGTTGCATCCTCCTCTGCCATTAAAAAACATGCTTAGATACACAGTGCATGAGATCTGTAGTGTGGGTGAAAATGCAAGTCACTTCACTGCTGTTTCCCATTACTCATCAATAAAATAAAAAATAAAATCTAACTGCACCTGAGAAACTTTTTTTATGTTGCAGTGATGAATACTCAGAAGCTGCTCAATGCAAAATCAGA
Source organism: Nettapus auritus (assembly GCA_011076525.1). Taxonomy (NCBI): domain Eukaryota; kingdom Metazoa; phylum Chordata; class Aves; order Anseriformes; family Anatidae; genus Nettapus; species Nettapus auritus. The sequence continues at coordinate 72,387,528 of CM021797.1, forward strand.
TCTGGTGTAAATGTAAGGAAATAAATTTTTTAAAAAAAATAAAAATTAAAAGGGGGGGAATAATAACTTGAATTTTTAGATTTTTCTTTCCGGATAAGCCAGTTAAAAATCTTCAGAAAAGTAAGCAGAGAAATCTTCCATGTATAGCCTTGTATATAAACTACAGTCTGGGTCTCTTGGAAGTGAACAAGCATACTAATCTTTAAAGGTATGTGAGATCTGATAAGGAGATGAATAGTGAATTGAATGATTAAAGCAAAAAGTTACTCAAATAGTTAATTACTTTCTGTTCCATCATAGATATGTCCCTGTATTATAATAATTATTGAAGTTTAACATTCCCACTCATATTCTGAAAATTTCTTAATATAGACTTCACTGAATCACAGAACAGCTGAGTTTGGAAGGGACCTTTGGAAGCCATCTTGTCGAAATCCTTGCTCAAGCAGGGACAGCTAGGGCAGGTTGCCAGGACCATTTCTCAGTGGATTCTGAAGATCTGCAAGGCGGGAGACTCCACAGCCTCTCTGCACAACCTGTACCAGTGCTCTGTCACTACACATCAAAAAAGTGCTTCCTGCTGTTTAGATGGAAACCCGTGGTATGCCTCTGTCTTCATTTCACCCTTCCTTCAGGTATTTGTAGATACTGATGAATCCCCCCTGATCCTCCATTTCTGCAGGCTGAGCAGTCCCAGATCTTTCTGCATCTCCTCACAGGAGAGGTGCTCCAGTCCCTCAGTCATCTTGGCGGCCCTCTACTGGACTCTATATGTCTCTCACACTGGGAGCCCCAGAACTGGACAGAATACTATAGGTGCAGCCTCACCTTCAGCATAAAGTTTAGGTATTGCTTTATTTGGAGAATAAATGATCGCTATAAAAAGGCAGGATCATTCCAGTTGATGATACAGTTTGAAAATACTTTTTTTTTTTTTTTTTTTTTTTTTTTCCTGCCCAGACAGGAATTCAATGAAAGTCTTTAAAATCCTTATGTAAAATAAAATTAAATAATAATAATAATAATAATAATAATAATAATAATAAAATAATAAAATAAAATAAAATAAATAATTGAATTGAAATATGGGTTGGGGGAAGCATGTAATTTTGATATAAAAAATGTTCAAAACAATACATGAGTGAAATCTCATGATCTGCAACTTAAGAAACTGTAGGTTCATATTGTCCTTTTTATCTAGTCTGTCCTAATTAGGTTTTCACAGATCAATTGAAATTCAAACTCCCAGGAACCTTTTTTTTTTTTTTTTTTTTTTTTTTTTCCCCAGGAAGTCAGTACAGTAAGATTTTTTTTTAATTTTATTTTACTTATCAGTGTGATAGAAATCTTCAGTGAAATGCCATGTTGTCCCATATACTCTCATAATTTCTAATTAGGCATTATCCTTTGTCAGCATTTTATCTTTTTAGTGAGATTGATGTTTTAATATCCTGTATGTGTAAGATCAATGTGCTCTCCATCACTCTGCCTTTTGAATGGACATAGTACCAGTCATTGTGATTTATGATATTTTAGTCACAATGGCCACTGATCAGATGTTTCTGCTGATATTAACTTCTTATCTATCATGGATACAGCAGAACATCAAGATACAGGATTGGAATTTAAAAGTGGCTTTATGCCAGAAACTCATAAATAGGAAATCATTCTTACTGCTAAGAATTGAAAAGTTTCTATTAACTTTTTTTTTTTTTTTTTTTTCCTGTACCATTGGTCAAAAATTCTTGAAAATAAACAAAAAAATAGGTGTGGCAAGCAGAAATGGTAGAATGTGAGGCACAGGAAAAAGAAAACAGAGATTTGCAAAGGAAGACAAATCTGAGTCAAATTCAAAGACAATGGCTGTAGGTTAAGCATTCACTGTCCATTCAACAAAAAAGAACACTAGCAAACCAGGCAAACCAAAAAAATGTATGGGCAGATTTTGGATAGGTTTAAATGTTGTGGTGGAGCAGAGTAACTCTAAAGAGTGTTCTTGCTGCCTCATGTTGAATTAATGCCCAAAGGTCAGGGAACATGTAGAGAATTCTGCCTGAAAAACCAACAGGCATATGTGAAACAGTCCTAAATGTTCTTCAGAGAGACCCAACAAGAGAAATATCTCCTTCATTTCCTTTTTCATCTGAGTTCCAGTAAACAAACATTACCTCTATTTTCCATTGTTTATTATTATAAATGTGTAAAAGTCACCTGTTGAGATCTTAACATTTTGTTTCAGTTGTAGGCTGTATCAAATACCAACATCTTCTGTTACCTAAAGCCTCTCCTGATTTTAACAGGATTTCAACAACCAGGGGAATCAGCACACTTGTATATCCCTCCTCTCTCTCCAACAAATAAATAAATAAATAAATAAATAAATAATTTTACGTGATTGATCATATATTTGCATTAGAAGACATATAAGGTGTAACTTCATTGTCCTTTATAGTTTGTTTGCTGTATAAATCTATAAAGCCTTAGTTATGTTTACAAATCAAACAAACCACAAACCACTTTGATTTCCACTAAAAAACAGTGTTCAGCTGAAGAAATGCTGGACAGTTAGCTTATAAAGACTGTACTTCACACAATATATAGAAAATGACAAAATGTCATACATGAGGTAGGCTGAAAGTTCACTTTATTTCTTTGTATCACTACAAAAGGGGAGGGAAGAAAACAGCAAAAAAGGTGAGATGTTTTCAAAAGGAATAGCAAACAACCACATTTATTCTACTTTTTAAAGACTGATTTTCCTCATGGCAAGTCCTCTATATTTGAACACTTCAGGGTGTACATTTCATGGACAACTTTTGCCACTTATTTTATCAGAAGCTCTTCAAAAACAGTCCAGCCAGCCTTCTTGTGAACATGATGTGAACATGATTGTCAATGTATGTTTTTGATCTTTCTTCAGTTAAATAATAAATATTTCAAGTAAGAGTACATGAAAGTTAATTTGGATCAATGTGCTGTAGTCTTAAGTACAAATTCACGTCTATGACAGTGAGCAGTGTCCTCATCTGAACTACTGGGACAGCTCTGTTAACTTTCAGGCTTGGGACTTATTTATTTGTTTGTTTATTTGTTTCTTATTTTACTTTTTTAAGAAGGATTGAAGACTGAACTACTCCAAAATAAATAAATAAATAAATAAAATAAAAATAAAGTTTTTGCATGTTTTGGGCCAAGAAAAAGCTGACATTAAGTTAAATAAGAACATGGAGATTAAAAAAAATAATAATAATAATAAAATAAAATAAATAAATAAAAAGAAACAACAACTTAAAAACTTTACACTATTAGAAATGCCAAGCACTGGACCAGTTAAGCAGGAGGTTGGGGGATGCCTATTGCTGGGGTTTCTTCGAGATCTCAATACAGCCCTTACTAACCTGTTTTGATCTCATAGTGAACCCTCCTTTGAGCAAGACTAGAGGCTGGATTAAAGAATCCAGTGTGAATTCTGCTTTCTTTTTTTTTTTTTTTTTTAAAAAAAAAAAAAAAAAAACCTGTACAGAAAGAATCTCACTTACATCTTTCTTTTGCAAAACCACATAATAGCTGGATATGTATTTAATACTTAGAAGATAAGGCCTATTTCTCCACTGGATATTACAGTCTTCAGTCTTCAGTAGGTATCAGATTGAGGTTCACATGTGCCTGAGAATGCCCAAACCCACATGCTGTCTCATTAGCTGGCCACATGGTTTACCTGAGAGCAGGGATGACTTCTACTGTGTCTGTGAATGTACTCTGTAATTTATGATATATTGTAGGGAAAGGTAAACTGTATGTGGAATTAGGGGTGCAATATATTATCCCTGACTAGGAGATTGTGGCAAGTTCAGGAGTTGGTGATCTGCCTATCAGTTAACTGAACAGGCTGGTCAAATTTCACATCTGCAAATTTCACATCTCAGCTCCTTGCTGTTACAGAAGTGTCAGCAGGCAGCTCCCAGTTGGTACCAGCAGTTATGACACCTTCATGACCTCACTTTTATCTGAGAATCTAGCAAGAACTTCTCATGGGAACATCCTTTAGGAAGAGATCTCTTTTCCTGTATGTAACTTCTGCACTAGTTTCATGACCAAATGGGAGAGCTTCCCTTCATAGACAGGATTTGACCTGTTCTGGGCAGTGCACCGTGGCAAAATCCAACTGGAATCCATCGATGTAGCACAAGTGCAGGGTGCCCAGTGCCTGAAGGGATGCAAGATCTACTGTCCACCTATATTGTTATTATTAGACTGTCTTATTAAAGCAGCTATCTTGTTAAGCCCTCTGTTGTTGGGCTTTCCTAAAAGTGCTACAGAAGAAGTTCTGCTACCGGCTCTAACCAACCTGGTCACATGGTTTACCTGGGATCAGGGATGTTTCCTGTGAAACATCCTGTGAAACATCACTGTGCCTGTGAAACCGCCTTTATTTTGCACAGAACTTTGTGGCAGAGTGTTAAATCATGTCTGACTGTTGTATGGTAAAGGCATTTCCCCATGATTCATTGCCTGCAATGTCTGCTTTGCCCCAATCTTTACAGGGTTTTAAGAGATGTAGGAGAAAACTCCCCAGTGAATTCCTCAATGAGACTGACTTTATGTATGACTTTATCCAGTCCATATCCCATATGGACCTGGGCTCACATATGTCTGCCAAACTTCAAAAAAAATTTTAGTTATATTTCAAAGTTGTTTTAGTTGCTCTTAGAGAGTGAGGTGGTTTTACCGTGCTGGCCAGCAGAACTCCACCAAAACTGCTCTTTAAATCCTTCTCCTCCCCCTCCTCCTTCTCAAAATAAAATAAAAAATAACATAATAATAATAATAATAATAATAATAAAGTAAAGGTTTGGAAAGGGCTAAAAGGCCCATATCTGGAGAGTGGCAGGCCGTGTGAACCTGGCTTCTCTCTGACATGAGTCAGCTGCTGCGCTCTGCTCATAGAGGCCACCCCTCCAGCCCCCCTGCTACCAAAACCTTGTCACATAAACATAATAAACAGAAAGGAAACATTTTAGTCTCTATACTATCTCAGCAAAATATGGTCATTAAACTGACCAAATCATCTGCTTTATCCAGCATATAAGTCTGATTTTCAGGTTTAAATATTAGAGATAGATATACCAACAGTGTACAAAAATTACAAGAGGATCATTTTCTTGTCACAATGGGAATACTTTCCTCAAAGTGGAGAAGAATATTTTTAGATGGCTTCATATACATGAAGCCATAATGCTTGCATGACAGGAAAAGCCAGAAACTCCATGTGTGTTTGGTTGCCTATGTGTGGGTGCAGTCAGCAATTTATTAAACAGGTTTTACATTCCATTTTTCTGTAGGGGTTATTAAATATTTTATGTAACTTCTTTGGTTATCTGCCACAGTCAGAGATATGACACAGACCAAGGCCTTGCCTGCTCTGGTATTGATGTGACTGAAAGGAAGACCAACACCACCAGCAAAGCCCTCCCAGGCTATGCAGGAGGCGACCAAGTGGAGAAGTCTGAAGTAAGCACTGCTGGGCGTTGGTCCTGTGGGTGCCACAGTAGAGTGTGGTCCCTTGGTGCCACCTGCTTTAGAAATAGGGGTATATTGTGAACTGAGGAGAATTTGTTAGGAAGTTGACAAGTTCACTTCAGATTTGTAGGAAGTAGGAAAAAAAAAAAAAAAAAAAATGACTCAAGCACTGTTAATTCTGATCAACTATTAATTATAGAAATTAGCAAGCATGCAGTGTGGTTTTACATGTAGTTGCTTGGGTATCTTCTGATTCACCTGCCTGATATCACAAGTGGTCTAAATGCAATTAGTATTTTTCCCATAAAATTTGTTTTTTCACTTGAGGCCCAGAGTATCTGCCAGTGGGTGGATGAATTGAAGAATCTCTCTCTTGTCTGCAGAGCTGCAAATTCAAGCAGTCTGTAGAACACCCTGATTAAAATAGAGCATATGCTTGCCTGTAGCAAACTGGTTTGTTTAGAGTCAGCTTTATGGAAAGACAATTTTCTCATTTCCTTTTGTAAAAAGAAAGCTTGGTGTTCTAACAGTTATAAATCTGCTTCCTTAATCTTGTCCTTGGCTGACACATTACCAAAATATACAAGGATGGTTTTGAGAAGGGAGGCATTAAACCCCATTGCTAAATAAATGCTCTACTTTTTTTTTTTTTTTTTTTTTTGTCTGCCACTGTGATGTGCATTTAATATATTTTCTATGCCAAAGAGCTAGCCCCCTGGCACATTAACATTATGGCTTGGGATTTCTGCTATATACAAAGACAGTTATGCATTCTTCCTCCTGAAATTTCATCTAATTAGACTTTATGAACACCATGCATGTCTTTAACCTATGCAATTATTATTATTATTAATATTATTATTATTATTTATTATTATTATTTTCTCCTATTTAAACGTGATTCATTTCTAACTCTTAGAGGATCCTAAGTGAAGTATTTTTGATTTTAACATCCTTAGTAAATACATTTAGACTCTTTATTACCCTCCTCCAGTTTTACGAACATTTAATGTTTTTAATTAGTCAAAATGACACCTAGAATGGTGAAAAAAAACATATTTGAAGGACCTTTAAATATCCTCCTTTAGCTCTACCTCATTCTGGTGTGCCTACGTAATCACCCTCAAGTCACATGCTTATTTCATCTACTTCAAAGAACTGTAGTTTGCATTTGTGTAGGTTCATTTTCATCAGACCTGTTATATTTTGGATGTCCACATCTACAAATACAACTTGTCTTCTCCTCTTAGCTACATATCTTTTTATTTTCTTCATACAATGCTTGTACTTTGCTGTTTCTAATATTCTTAGTTGTCTTTATCTGTTGAAAGGCTAATCAGACTTCCGAATTGAAGGTCCTTCATTTAAAAAGAAAATAGAGCTGAAAAATGTAAATGCACAGCTTTCAAAGTATCTATTTAGTCTCTTGGCTGTTTGTTGTAAAGGTTATTATTATTATTGTTGTTATTATTATTATTATTATTACAATTAAAATAAGATCTGAAGTTTGTTAGTAAATTTATGTGTCTTCTTTCCTCACCATCTGTCCATTAGGATATAGAGATAGGAGAAAAAATAAGTTTGTTATAACAAATATTTTATTCCTCAAAGGGGTACATTAGATTATATTGAAACTTTTACAGAATATGTGGAAAGAAAATAAATGAAACTGATTATTATTATTATTATTATTTTAAAAAAAAAAGATTTTTATAAATATTCTTTGACAATGTCAACTAAACAAATGGAAGAATCACTTCTAGCCTTTTTCTGGTTTTGTTTAGAAATAAAACATGAGCAAAATGGTTAAAATATGATTTACATTTTAAGGAAAAAATCAGACACCATTTAGGGTTACGTTTATTTATTTATTTATTTTCATTAGTTTCATCTGACTAATGAATACTTTACACTTGTTTCTCAAGGTCTACTGCATGCTGTTTGTTGAACTGCCATTTCAGTTACAGCCAACAAGATCACCTCCCTGATGTTCAAATTTTGATTTTCTTAGCTTTCCAATGAGAAGCCAACGAGAGCCAAGAAGTTGGATCTTCTCTATCAGCTGTTTTGTGGACATGAGTGAAAGGTATGTTTATGTTACAAAACACAATGCTTTACAGCAGCTTGAATTGTTCCAAGCCCAACGTTACGGAAGCCACATTAAATCCTGAGTTAAATCTAATTTAATTGAACATTCATGTTTCATGTATAATATAATATTTTAAATTTTGTTAGTTCTAGGGACTGATCCAAAGACTGCATCAACTAATGGGGAGGATGTTATATCCGTATTGATCTTGAAACAATTATAATAATGCTGAGGTTAAGTCCTGATTTGTTTTAAGTGGCAACTGAGCAGTGAGAGTGACTGAAGGACAACTAGAGTGTCTGTATAAGCTGAGCTTTTAAAGAATTGCCTAGAAGATCTCTCTCAGCTTCTCTTTTCTCTCTCCCCAGAGGCCATCACAAGTAGCCTAATGTAATTATCAATTTTCCCATAAAATTTACATTTTTATTTGGGGGCCCAAAGTAACTTTTAGTGGGTGGATGAATAGAAGAGTATCTTCCTCACCTGTGGAGCTGCAAAGTCTACCAATACGTGTAAATGCTACCATTATGTGACTACTTCTGCCTTCTTTGCCAGTCACTCATATCTTCTTTTTCTCCCACTTATTTTTTTAGTGATTGGACACTTGACACTTTTAAAAAATGCTAGCAAAGAACAGGGAGTCCCTCTTGTAATAAATTGTGAATATTTGTTCATTGAGTAAGGAGGGGGAAGTTACACAATAACAAAGGTTGAGACATGTGGTTAAGCGAACAGACTGTGATGTCACAGGGTTAAGTAAAATTCCTGATTTGTACAGAGACCTTGTGATCTCATGTTAAAACAAATTCACCGCAGAACAATACCCGAACCTATCAGAATATATCTATAATAAAACCTGTCAGAGACTATGTAACTGGGACTCTGAAACAAGCAAGTAAATAGTTAAGTGTAAAATAACGCTTAGTTAATTAGACAGTAGAATAAATTGTTGTCTACATACTGAGATTGGAATAGAATATATAGTCAAGGTTATCTGTTGGCTGGGGAGGAGGTTGTCTGAGTCTGAAGGATGTGCTGTTGGGGGGGGCCAGGAGGCGAAGGATGTGTGGAGACTGGTTGCAGAGGCTTGCCAGACCATCACGTCCCAGGCAGAAAGAAAAACAGATGGACAACAAGAACATAAACTAGCTCAGGCCGATAAAGAAACTGCAAGCCTGTCAAATCACTACATTCCAGGCCAAAGATGAAAAATACACTGCGAGGGAGACCTACGGCCTTCCTCCCAAAGACCACTGCCCACGTCCCAAAGACCCCTGCCCACAATTCTTGGAAGAATCTGCGCAAGCGCAAAGGACTGATAAGCTAATCAGCATACGAAGCGAGAGAAGGCGGGATTGGGTAATGAATATGTATAGGCGTTAATTGAATATTCAGTGTTCTGCTGTACAAATATGAAATAGTTTGTCACTCCAGCGCGCGCCGTGGGTGGAGCTGAGACTCCCCGGCCGCCCAGCGCTGTTTTGCTTGTGTCTGCTTACTTAATTACTCAATTAATAAAGCTTTCTCACTTTATTAAAAAAAATCTTGAAATAGTTTGATTCTATGAGAAAGTAACTTATAACACTTCTCAGCAATGAACAAGCTTTAAGAAATGTGTTCACCCCGGAAATAAAGATAAAACCTGAGACACACAGCAGCTTACAACATCAGCATGCATTTGCATTCCTGCAGTTAAAGGGAAAAGATGTTTATAAGGGTTCATGTCAAACAAGTCAAAAGAATTTGTACGGTGATATATGGGATCTGTAAACCATTTAGGCTTTTTTTTTTTTTTTTTTTTTTTTTTTTTTTTTCTTTGTAGGGTACTGTCATGTACTGAAAGGACTTTTCTTTGTCATCTGTCAGTTGGTCTAATGTTGGACATATTTCTCTTAGAAGGAATCGTGCTGACAGAGCAAATAGTGGTAAGAAAACTGTCTTGGCATCCTAAGTCCAGGCACACAAGAGCAGAGACTGGTTATGTGCAAAATGAACCTCTCTGTAGTCTAAGTAAGATGCCTAGCTCAGTCACATGGCACTAGCACCATGAGGCTGAGATCATTTCTCATTCTGTTGTTACCAGTGTGACTGAATCACTGTGCTTTGAAAAATGCAAACAGCCCATGATTTCTAACAAGAGCACAACATTTGCCATGCAGGCTCTCAATGTCTGCTACCCTGGTCACCAGCAGTGACAATCACCTTCAAGCCATGTGTCACCTAGTCAAGGTCCTCTCTTGGATCTCAGCAGTGGATGATGCCCGGAGTGATTCCTTTTTCTCTAACCTTCCTCTTAAGCAGTAATTATGGTGCAAACATTTGTAGCTTCTACATCAGAAAACCAAGGTTTCACATCTGAATGTTATGGGTGATTTATGACTTTCATTACATTTGATAGAAGGAGCAAAACATTTGCATTTTAATTACGTGTGGGAGTGTGGCCATGGGGGTCAGCAAGCCCCATGGCTGCAGATAACATCGGGCTCTTAATGATGAGGCCATCAAGAATGTAAAGAGTTTAGAGGGAACAAAGAAGGGTGATTCAGGAGATGCCCTGCCCTCTCGGGTTGCTTGTTCTCCAATCGTTGAGGCATGGAAGTTGCTGGGGGTTTGCTGTTGCCAGGCGAAGTTGTTGACCAATGAATAGTGAGTGGGAAAGTACTGCCGTGGGGGAATGGTATAAGAAGTGAGCCTGACCTCAATATAGGGATGCAACAGATATGTAATGAAGTCATGTCACCAATAAAGAAGTAGCAGTTACTGATCCTGAAAGAACCCTGGTGTCCGTGTTGTCTTAACGCAACAATTACCCTTTTTTACTCACTCCAGATTTTATCAATTAGGTTCTGCACATAAATTTTGTAGAATGATTGCCTTAAAAGCCGCTCTCTCCCCTCCCTCCCCCCGCCCCCGCCCCCCCCCAAAAAAGAAAAAAAAATCAATAGAAAAGAACAAATAAGAGGGATTTCCTCTGTACCAACAATTACTTTTGCATCACCCTTAGCTTTCAGGCTTTTGACCCACAGAAAAAATATATATAAATTTAAAAGGGTCCTCTTGAATTGGGTGCTTATTCATTGTGCTGTAAGTGATTATACCCTGTCTCTGTGAACTCACAACCAACAGTGTTATTTTGTGCTGAGGTCTGGTTAAAGCTGCAGCAACATGTTCACTACTGATTTAGCTGTTGAATAATGTCACTAAAATTCATTCCTTTACAGATGCCTGCTAGGACTTATGACATCCTATAAATACAAGATTAAAGCCCTCTGCAAAACTCTCGGATTAAATATATTGAAATCTGTCTTCAGTCTAATTAGGAGGATCTAATTGTCTAATTTGAAATCACCCCTCTAGAAGAAAGTTAAGTTTTTCATCTCCCTACTATCCATCTTAGAGTTTTAGTCTTCGTTCCTTGCTCAGGGAGCTCATGCTCCCGATCTACAAGTGCCAGCAGCACCCAGCCCAGCCCTGCAGAAGCAGTGCCTGTGCAGTGACAGGTACCACATCATGCTGTGAGAAGTGCAGCTCCTCGCCAGCCACAGAAGCATCTCCTCAGACACGTTTTTTGTCCTGAAGGGATGTAAATACCCGTGTATAACGTCCTCCACTAGACACTCCCCCTTTCCTAATAATCCCCCACTGTCCAGGTACTTGTCTTAATATTTGAAGGAACAAGCAACGTCAAATAATTACCTTTAAAGAAATGATTGACCCAATAAAACCCCATCCCCACTGTTGTGGTTTAATCCAGTCGGCAGCTAAACACCACCCAGCCGTTCCCTCACCCTGCCCCCTCCCTCTCTGGGATGGGGAAGAGAAACAGGAAAGTGAAGCCTGTGAGTTGAGATAAAGACAGTTTATTAAGACAGGAAAATTATTATTAATAATAATAACAATAACAATAATAATAATGTGTACAAAACAAGTGATGCACAATGCAATTGGTCATCACCCGCTGACCAATAACCAGTCTATCCCCGAGCAACTGGCCCCAGACTCTGGCTAGCTACCCCTATATATATTTTTAGCATGATGTCAGATGGTATGGAATACTTCTTTGGCCAGTTTAGGTCAGCTGTCCTGGCTCTGTCCCCTCCCAGCTCCTGCTGCACCCCTAGTCTGCCCGCTGGCAGGACAGAGCGAGAAGCTGGAAAGTTCTTGGCTTGGTGTAAGCACTGCTCTGCAACAGTTAAAACATCAGCATGTTAACAGCACTCTTCTCATCCTAATCCAAAACATAGCACTTTACCAGCTACTAGGAGGAAAACTGTCCTAACTGAAACCAGGACATACATACATGTGATTGCATCTCCCAAAGTGCTTCATACAAGATGATGGAATTTGAACCCTTCTTGACAGAAGCCAAGAGCAAAGTGGGGTGTGAAGTTGCTTGGTTCCACCATTACCAGAAGCAGCTCTTTTGTACACATTGGTCTCCTTGGTGTGAATCAGGCTTTCAGGTTGTCCAGGTTTCAGTTAGGTTTTCAGTTAGGGGGAGGGTGAGCGAACGGCTGTGTGGTGTTTAGCTGCCGGCCGGGTTAAACCACAACAGTCCTTTTTGGTGCCCAATGTGGGGCTCGAAGGGTTGAGATAACAACAGATCTGATCAGTGTGTTAAACTAAAATTGACCTGCTTAATACTTGCTAGTCACAATGTTGATTGCTCTAATCTCGCGTCTGCCGCGCTTGTATTCCAAATTGTGTTTTATTGTACGTTACCTCCTGTATGTGATGCCTGTCGTGCTGTTTATCCTTTCCGGGCCCTGGTTTAAGATCGTTATGGTACTGTGCTGTGTAGCAATAGCTTATGAAATGATAAAATATCTGGTCATGATGCTAACCTGGTACTTGTACTCAGCACTGTCGTTGACTCTATACTTTGGAAACCATATCTCGGAAACTATTAGCAATTACACCTATTGCCTTTTTTTGTCAGGGAGCTAGTCTGTGGAGGGGACAGGGGAAGATATTTTTTCCTACTTGTTCACTTCCCTTTTCTCCTTCACCACCCTCTTATCCTCCAAGCTAGTTATGATAGTTCTCCAAGATGTTAAATATCCTTGGGATACTCAGACCAGTATGGTCTTGTTGTTATGTCTCCTGAATATGTTTCAGGTTTTGCTTAAGGTTAAACAGCTACTTAGGAAACTCATTCAGAGATCAGTCCTGAGGCGGGATAGTGGTGAGTGGCAGGGAGTGTGGGAGGATGTGGGCAAGCATCTAGAGCAGTGGGCACCTCCAATGTTTTGGAAATTCACCCCTGAACAACTGTGGCCCCTGCAGCCGCTCCAGTTCTGGCTTCTGCAGCCACTCCAGTTCCAGCCCCAGTAACTGCTCCAGTTCCAGCTCCTGCCGCTGCTCCCGCTCCAGCCCCTGCAACCGCTCCTGCTCCTGGAGCTGTTCCAGTTCCTTCAGCTCCTGGGCCAGAGAAATGAGCTGTAGCCATTCAAGTTGCACCTGCAGAGGGTAATCCAGCCCCAGTGGTAGACCTTATGGCTGGGCCAGAGAAACAAGCCATAGCAGTGCAAGTTGCCCCTGTAACCAAGGTGAAAAAATGGTACAGAGACTCAGGTCGCTTAGAACGCAGAGAGTCTTCTGCTGGGTCTAGGTGTAGAGAAGATGAGGCCAGGCCATCCAGGGAGCAGGATGATGAAGATGAAGATGTTTCAAAAACAGCAGTATCTACCCAAGACCTATATGAGCATGAGCTACGAGATGTGCGAAGAGATTTCAGCCGCTCTGTAGGTGAGCATCTTGTCACCTGGCTGCTCCGGTGCTGGGACACTGGAGCTGAGAGCGTGGAATTAGATAGAAATGAAGCCAAGTGGCTGGGATCCCTTGCTAAAGATGCAGGCATTGACAAAGCAATTGGAAATAGAGTACGATCTTACAGCCTCTGGAGGCGTCTCCTGTCAGCTGTGAGGGAAAGGTATCCCTACAAGGAAGAAATTGTATGTCATCCAAGCAAGTGGACCACTATGGAGAAGGGAATCCAGTACCTGAGGGAATTAGCAGTACGGGAAGTGATTTATGAGGACCTAGACAACGAACAAATATCCCTAGATCCAGATGACGTCAGGTGTACCCGACCCATGTGGTGGAAGTTTGTATGGAGTGCACCATCATCATATGCCAACTCATTGGCAGTAATGACCTGGAGAGAACGTGACGAACCCACAGTGTATGAAGTGGCTAGACAACTCCGGCAGTATGAAGAAAGTCTCTCCTCTTCCTTACAGGCCTGCGTCTCGGCTGTGGAGAAACTTTCTGAAAGTGTCCATCAACTAAAAGAGAATACTTTGGATAAACTTTCTGAAAAGTTCCACCAACTTGAAGGGAGATTATTTTCCTCCCCACCTGAAGGAACCAGTGTCCACCAATTAAAAGAGAATACTTTGGAGAAACTTTCTGAAGAGGTCCACCAACTTGAAGAGAGATTATTTTCCTCTCCACCTGTACAAACCAGTGTTTCAGCTATCAGGGGTAAGCGTTCATCTGCGCAAGGAAGACGATACGGTGGGTACACACCCCGTGCCACCCTGTGGTTTTACCTACGTGACCACAGAGAGGACATGAGGAAATGGGATGGAAAATCTACTGCGACCCTAGAGTTGCAAAAGAAAACAACTGGGAAAAAGGAGTTCTCGGAAAAGTTTGCTGCTCCAACTTCCAGTAGGCAGTCCTTTAAATACAGAAGCAAAGATTCTGACCAGGACTAGAGGGGCCCTGCCTCCAGCCAGGGGGAGGAAAGGGATAATCGAGTTTATTGGACTGTGTGGATTCGACGGCATGGCACGTCAGATGCACAGAAGTATAAAGCTTTAGTAGACACCGGTGCACAATATACTCTAATGCCATCAATCTGTAAAGGGACAGAACCCATCTGTATCTCTGGAGTGACAGGAGGATCCCAACAGCTGACTGTATTGGAAGCTGAAGTGAGTCTAACCAGGAATGAGTGGCAAAAGCGTCCCATTGTGACTGGCCCAGAGGCTCCATGCATCCTTGGCATAGACTACCTCAAGAGAGGGTACTTCAAGGATCCAAAAGGGTACCGGTGGGCTTTTGGCATAGCTGCCTTAGAGGGCACTAAACAGCTGTCCACCTTGCCTGGTCTCTCAGAGGACCCTTCTGTGGTGGGGTTGCTGAGGGTTGAAGAACAGCAAGTGCCAATCGCTACCACAACTGTGCACCAGCGACAATATCACAGCAATCAAGACTCCCTAATTCCCATCCATAAGTTAATTTATCAGCTGGAGAGCCAAGGAGTGGTCAGCAAAACTCATTCACCTTTTAATAGTCCCATATGGCCAGTGCGAAAGTCTAATGGTGAGTGGAGACTAACAGTGGGCGACCATGGCCTGAATGAAGTGACGCCACCACTGAGCGCTGCAGTGCTGGACATGCTAGAACTCCAGTACGAACTGGAATCAAAGGCAGCCAAGTGGTATGCCACAACTGATATTGCTAATGCTTTTTTCTCCATCCCTCTAGCAGCAGAGTGCAGGCCACAGTTTGCTTTCACTTGGAGGGGTGTCCAATACACTTGGAATCAGCTGCCCCAGGGGTGGAAACACAGCTCTACCATTTGCCATGGACTGATCCAGTCTGCGCTGGAGCACGGGGAAGCTCCCAAACACGTGCAGTGCATCGATGACATCATTGTGTGGGGTGACACAGCAGAGGAAGTTTTTGAGAAAGGGAAGAAAATAGTCCAAATCCTTCCAAAGGCTGGTTTTGCCATAAAACAAAATAAAGTTAAAGGACCTGCATGAGAAATCCAGTTTTTAGGAATAAAATGGCAGGATGGACGCTGTCAAATCCCAATGGATGTGATCAACAAAATAACAGCTCTGTCTCCACCAACTAGCAAAAAAGAAACACAAACTTTCCTAGGTGTCGTGGGGTTTTGGAGAATGCACATCCCAAATTACAGTCTGATTGTAAACCCACTCTACCAAGTAACCCGTAAGAAGAATGATTTTGAATGGGGCCCTGAGCAACGACAAGACTTTGAACAAATTAAGCAGGAAACAGTTCATGCAGTAGCCCTTGGGCCAGTCCGAACAGGACCAGATGTAATGAATGTGCTCTACACCGCAGCCACACAGTTCACACAGGCAGGGCAAGCAGGGAGCGCAGAGCGTTCCTGCCCGCCCACAAGAACACCTCACCTAACGGCTGTCTAGCGCTGGCTGGGCCACTATGGTCCTCGCTAGGCAGCGAGCTCGCGCCAGAAAGTCTGTAGGCACCCAGACAGACTGCCCGCTCCAAAATGTGGCAGTTCAGGTCTCTGGGTGCAAGGAGTGCCAGAGCCTGCTGCTGCCATCTGAAGGAGGCAGAGATGCCGTGTGCGTCAGGTGCGAGCAGGTGGACGACCTGGTCCGCCTGGTGGCAGAGCTCAAGGAGGAGGTGGAGAAGTTGAGGGCCATCAGGGAGTGCGAGCAGGAGATCGACTGGTGGAGAAACTCCCTGCAAGGCCCGAAGGAGAGGCACCTGACTGAGACTCCCCACGTGCAAGTGGACCCCCTGCCCAGTCGCTGTCGGGCAGAGGGAGGGGACCTAGGAGTTGAGGAGGAATGGAGACAGGTCCCTCTCGACGATGCAGGTAATGGCCCCCCCCCCCCCCCCTTCCCCACCTTCCCAGGTGCCTTTATGCAATAGGTTTGAGGCCCTGAAGCTTGGGGGAGCGGTGGATGAGGACGTGGAAGGAAGTTTAACCAGGAAGCCTAGGGCGAGGAAGTTTGCTCCATGCCTCAAGACTGCTTCCACCAAGAAGGAAAGGAGGGTTGATTGTTGTGGGCGACTCCCTTCTCAGGGGAACGGAGGGCCCTATCTGTCAGCCTGACCCTACACGTAGGGAGGTCTGCTGCCTCCCTGGGGCCAGGGTCAGGGACGTTGCCAGAAAGCTTCCTAGCCTGGTTCGCCCCTCCGATTACTACCCACTACTGATAGTCCAGGCTGGCAGTGACAACATTGATGAGAGAAGCCTGAAGGCTATCAAACGGGACTTCAGGGGGCTGGGAAGGTTAGTGGATGGAGCAGGAGTACAGGTGGTGTTTTCGTCCATTCCTACAGCGGCAGGGAGGAGTTCAGAGAGGACACGCAAAGACCACATGATAAACACATGGCTTAGAGGCTGGTGCCAACACAGAGGTTTTAGGTTCTTCAACCACGGGGCGCTTTACTCAGCTCCCGGCCTGATGGCCACAGACGGGTCCCAGCTGTCCCCAAGGGGAAAATGAATCCTGGCCCAGGAGCTGGCAGGGCTCATTGAGAGGGCTTTAAACTAGGTAAGAAGGGGGACGGGGAAGAAACAAAGCCTGTTGGAGGTGTGCCAGGGGGAACAGTGGCTAGGCTGGGGGAGAAGACTAAGGCTCAGCTGAAATGCATCTACACTACTGCACGCAGCATAGGCAACAAGCAGGAGGAGCTGGAAGCCGTTGTGCAGCACGCGGGCTATGACCTGGTTGCCATCACGGAAACGTGGTGGGACCACTCTCATGACTGGAGTGCTGCAATGTCTGGCTACAGGCTCTTCAGAAGGGACAGGCAGCACGGAAGGGGTGGTGCAGTGGCTCTCTATATTAGAGAGTGTTTTGATGTCATTGAACTTGAGGCTGGCAATGACAAGGTGGAGTCGCTATGGGTTAGGATCAGCGGAGAGGCCAACAAGATAAGCATCCTGATGGGGGTCTGTTATAGCCCGCCGAACCAGGATGAGGGGGTGGACGAGGAGTTCTACAGACAGCTGGCAGAGGTTGTGAAATCGTCAGCGCTTGTTCTTGTGGGGGACTTTAACTTCCCAGATATATCCTGGGAGCACAACACAGCCCAGAGAAAGCAGTCCAGGAGGTTTCTGGAGAGCGTGGAAGATAACTTCCTGACCCAGCTGGTTGGCAAGGCTACCAGAGGAGGTGCCCCGCTAGACCTTCTGTTCACTAACAGAGAAGGACTGGTGGGAGGCGTGGTGGTCGGGGGCTGTCTTGGGCAGAGTGACCATGAAATGACAGAGTTCTCGATACTTGGCGAAGTCAGGAAGGGGACCAGTAAAACCTCTGTCTTGGACTTTCGGAGGGCCGACTTTGACCTGTTCAGGATGCTGGTTGGCAGAGTCCCTTGGGAGGTGATTCTGAAGGACAGAGGAGCCCAGGAAGGCTGGGCACTCTTCAAGAAAGAAATCTTAATGGCTCAGGAGTGGTCTGTCCCCATGTGCCCAAAGACGAGCCGGCACAGAAGAAGACCGGCCTGGCTGAATAGAGAGTTGTGGCTAGAGCTTAGGAGAAAAAAAGAGGGTTTATAATCTTTGGAAAAGAGGGAGGGCCACTCAAGGGGACTACAGGGACGTTGCGAGGCGGTGCAGGGACAAAATTAGAAAGGCCAAAGCTCATCTGGAGCTCAATCTGGCTACTGCAGTTAAAGACAACAAAAAATGTTTTTATAAATACATCAATACCAAAAGGAGGACTAAGGAGAATCTCCACCCTTTACTGGATGTGGGGGGAAACATAGTTACCAGAGATGAGGATAAAGCTGAGGTGCTTAACGCCTTCTTTGCCTCAGTCTTTAGCAGCAAAACCAGTTGTTCTCTGGACCCCCAGTACCCTGAGCTGGTGGAAGGGGATGGGGAGCAGAATGTGGCCCCCACAATCCACGAGGAGATGGTTGTCAACCTGCTACAGCACTTGGATGTACGCAAGTTGATGGGGCCGGATGGGATCCACCCGAGGGTACTGCGAGAACTGGCGGAAGAGCTGGCCAAGCCGCCTTCCGTCATTTATCGGCAGTCCTGGCTACCGGGGGAAGTCCCAGTTGACTGGCGGCTAGCAAACGTGACGCCCATCTACAAGAAGGGCCGGAGGACTGACCCGGGAAACTACAGGCCTGTCGGTTTGACCTCAGTGCCAGGGAAGCTCATGGAGCAGATTATCCTGGGCGTCATCATGCGGCACTTGCAGGGCAAGCAGGCGATCAGGCCCAGTCAGCATAGGTTTATGAAGGGCAGGTCCTGCTTGACAAACCTGATCTCCTTCTATGACAAAGTGACGCGCTGGGTGGATGAGAGAAAGGCTGTGGATGTGGTCTACCTTGACTTCAGTAAGGCATTTGACACCGTTCCCCACAGCATTCTCCTCAGGAAACTGGCTGCCCATGGCTTGGACTGGCGCACACTTCGTTGGGTTAAGAGCTGGCTGGATGGCCAGGCCCAGAGAGTCTTAGTGAATGGAGTCAAATCCGGTTGGAGGCTGGTCACTAGTGGAGTCCCCCAGGGCTCGGTACTGGGACCAGTCCTCTTTAGCATCTTCATCGATGATCTGGATGAGGGGATCGAGTGCACCCTCAGTAAGTTTGCAGATGACACCAAGTTAGGTGCTTGTGTCGACCTGCTCGAGGGTAGGAAGACTCTGCAAGATGATCTGGACAGGCTGGGCTGATTGGCCAAGGCCAACGGTATGAAGTTCAACAAGGCCAAGTGTCAGGTTCTGCACCTGGGGCACAACAACCCCAAACAGAGCTACAGGCTGGGAGATGAGGGGTTAGAAAGCTGCCTGTCAGAGAAGGATCTGGGAGTTTTGGTTGACAGTCGGCTGACTATGAGCCAGCAGTGTACTCAGTGGCCAAGAAGGCCAACAGCATCTTGGCTTGCATAAGAAACAGTGTGGCCAGCAGGTCCAGGGATGTGATTGTCCCCCTGTACTCGGCTCTGGTGAGGCCACACCTCAGAGTACTGTGTTCAGTTTTGGGCCCCTCACTACCAGAAGGACATGGATGAAGGGTCTGGAGAACAAGTCTTACGAGGAGCGGCTGAGGGAGCTGGGACTATTTAGCCTGGAGAAGAGGAGGCTCAGGGGCAAACTTATTGCACTCTACAGGTACCTGAAGGGAGGCTGTAGCGAGGTGGCGGTTGGTCTGTTCTCCCATGTGCCTGGTGACAGGACGAAGGGGAATGGGCTTAAGTTGCGCCAGGGGAGGTTTAGGTTGGATATGAGGAAGAACTTATTTACTGAACGGGTTGTTAGTCACTGGAATAGGCTGCCCAGGGAAGTGGTTGAGTCACCATCCCTGGAGGTCTTTAAAAGACGTTTAGATGTAGAGTTTAGGGATATGGTTTAGGGGATGATTTGTTCGTGTTAGGTCAGAGGTTGGACTCGGCGATCTTGTAGGTCTCTTCCAACCTAGACATTCTGTGATTCTGTGATTCTGTGATTCTGTTTCAACTATTACAACCCCCACAGCAGACATTGTGGCTAATCCAACTCCCGCAACACATGCTGCAGCTAATCTAGCTTTGGCAACAGACACCATGGCTGCTCAAACTCTTGCACAGACACAGCTGGGTTAAGCAACAATAGAGGAGGTGAGATGCAGTGCATAGCACCCTTTTATCCCATGACCATCCATGAAAAAAAAATAGTGAAAAAAACACGGTGAGATATCAAGGGGATAACTATCTACTTCACATGATGCAAAGTGATTATTAATCTTTATTGTCATACAGGAATACAATTTGTAACATTATTGTTTCAATCTCTTCTGTTAATTATAAAGTTTACTTAGTCTTCATTATTTCTAATCACCTCAGTACATCTTCAGAGCTAGGTAAGAATGAAAAGGTACAGTTTGACTGGTTCTGCAGAAAACTGAAATCCTAGACTACTGGTCACATTTGATGTGAAATACTTAAGGTTAGCTATCAAAACATCATATTCATGAAAAATAATAATCACTATCATTGGACTGTTAAACAAAAAGCCACAAAGACTTAAATATTATGCACTAACTAGAGAGAGATTGCAAAGGCTTACTGTGGTATAGCATCAAACCTTTCAGTCCAGTATCTAGAAATAATCAATAGCATATTAAATGGCAAAATTAAACACTCATCCAAAACAATTAACTGAAAAAATGATAAATGCCAGAGGTGCAAACTACATCTTCCTTAGGGATTACTGGTAAGATTTTTTTTCCTCTCCATCAAAAACATTCAAAAGTTCATGTTTCTCATTTCTAAATATATTGAAAGGGTGGCAGTCACTTGCTTCCATAAATTTAGAATAGAGATGCCTTGAGATGTGTGGAGGGAAGATGCCAACTATCCATAATATCCAAAATATAATAGTTTACAGCTCATAATGCAGTTCCAGTTTTCATAATAGCATGCTCACTAACATTTTTTTTCTTTTCTTTCTCCTTACTTTTCCTGAAACAATTGCTCTTTTCATGAATACCTGTTGAACTTAGATTATACCATTCAACAAATTTTGTCTTGGCAGGTAACTGTAACACTGGACTAGGTAATTTCCTAAGGACCCCCAGATAGCTATCAGTCTTTAAGGTGCCATGTTTTAAAGCTAACTGACATTTTCGTTACTAAATTGTGTTTCTATAATTTCCTCCATTTAGAAAGAGATTAGAATTTACTAAGTGCAAACTATAAAAAGTGAACAGGATATTGACAGTATTCTGCCTTTCTCAGGAAGAAAAATATCAGTGAAACAATTTATATTCCTATTTGTGTTTTGGAAGCAAAATTCAACCTCTAAAGTTTCTTGATATTTCCTACATTAAAGTAGCCACTTTCTCTTTCTGAAAAAAAAAAAAAAAAAAAATATATATATATATATATAAATAATGCAATATTTAAAGTCTGCATGACACACTTCATCAGAGCTATATATTTACATAGTTTTCGTTAAGAGATTCCAGTAAATGCATAATGTCCTAAAGAATTAGTAACAGCAACACTGAAAAGAGATTAGAATCTTAAAATCATAGTATAGTACCATAATCTATTTCCTTTTACTAGTCAAATTAATAAATGCCTCAAAAGTACAGATTTAATATTTCAAAATGTATTTAACCTTCTAGAAATGACGAAATAGGCCAGCTAAACTCTTCCAAAACACAGAAAACACACAAAAAAAGAATTCCTTCTCTAAATTCTCAGTAAAATCATGTAGCCATTTTCAGAATAGCAGTCACTTATCTTAAAGGTTATTCAGTTTCTGAGCTTGTCATCTGCCTGGACTTCTGCAAGGCCTTTGACAAGGTCCCACATGACATCCTGGTCTCCAGACTGGAGAGAGATAGAAGGGTGGACCACTGTGATGTTTTTACTCAGGTGGGTGGCCGAACTCCACCACAATCACTCTCTCACTCCCCCTCCTCAAAGAGGACCGAGGAGAAAATACAATGAAAAGGGCTCAAGGGTTCAGATAAGGACAGAGAGATCGCACAATAATTATCGTGACGGGCAAAACAGACTCAGCATAGGGAGACAGTAAGACTTACTGCCTATTACTAACAAGCTAGAGAAGTGAGAAACAAAGGAAAGAAACCAAAAGCACCTTCCCCCCCATCCACCCTCTTCCACCTCCTCCCCCCGAGCGGCGCAGGGGAACGGGGGAATGGGGGTTATGATCAGTCTATAGCACTTCTTCTCTGCCACTCCTTCTCGGTCACTCTCGCCCCCTGTGCTGTGGGGTCCCTCCCACGGGATGCAGTCCTTGCCAAAGTGATCCAGCGTGGGGCTGCCCACAGGCAGCAGCTCTTCAAGAACTGCTCCATATATGGGTCCGTACCACATGGTCCAGCCCTTGGGAGCAAACTGCTCCAGTCTGGATATCCCACAGGCAGCAGCTCCTGCCAGGTCACCTGCTCCTGCTTGGGCTCCTCTCCACGGACTACAGGTCCGGCCTGGAATCTGCCCTGGCAGGGGTCTTCTACAGGCTGCAGTGTCGATCGGTGCAGGTCCACCTGCTCCACCGTGAGCTCCTCCACAGGTTGCAGCGTGGAACCCTGCTCCACCGTGGTAGTCCATGGGCTGCAGGGGGACATCCTGCTCCACCATGTGGTCCTCACCACAAGCCACAGGGGACTTCTGCTCCGGTGCCTGGAGCACCTCTCCCCCTCCTTCTTCACTGACCTTGGGGCCTGCAGGGCTGTTACTCACTCCTCTCACATGCCCAGCTGCTGTGTGGCGCAGTGTTTTTTTTTTTTTTGCCTGTCTTAAACCTGCTCTCACAGAGGCGCAAAACAACATCGCTTATTGGCTCAGCTCTGGCCAGCAGTGGGGCCCTCACCAAACATAGGGCAGCTTCTAGATCCTTCTTGCAGAAGCCACCCCTGTGGCCCCCTGCTACCAAAACCTTGCCACGTAAACCCACTACAACCACTCACTGGATAAGGAGTTGGCTTAAAGGTCACACCCAGAGTGGTGATCAATGGTTCTATGTCCAACTGGAGGCCAGTGATGACTGGTGTCCCTCAGGGGTCTGTCCTGTGAATGTCACTGTTTAATATCCTTACCAAGAACATAGTGGAATTGAGTGAACCCTCAGCAACTTTGCAAATGACACCAAGCTGAGTGGTGCAGTTGATACAACAGAAGGAAGGGATGCCATCCAAAGTGACCTGGACAAACTGGAGAAGTGGGCCCATGTGAACTGAATGAGGTTCAACAAGTCCAAGTGCAAGGTGCTGAACCTGAGCTTGGGCAGTCATTTACATGAGTACAGACTGGGTGAAGAACTCAGTGAGAGCAGCCTTGCAGAGAAGTACTTGGGGGTTCTGGTGGATGAAAAGCTCAACATGAGCTTGCAGTGCGCGCTTGCAGCCCACAAGGCCAACAGCATCT
>CM021797.1:72435776-72459032 GCA_011076525.1 Nettapus auritus
AGATGCTGTTGGCCTTGTGGGCTGCAAGCGCGCACTGCAAGCTCATGCCGAGCTTTTCATGGTCTGAATCCTGGAATTAACTTTTAATATTTAATTCACCTTACATAGCGCTTGGCTGTCTTTTTTTTTTTTTTTTTTTTTTTTGATAACACTCTGATGTGCTGATATGTGGCCTGCAATAGGTATTTGAAAGTCATTTTCAACTTTCATCGAAAAAAAGGTTCTCCAGCTGAGGACATGACATAGAATCATCGTGGAATCCTAGAATGGTTTGGGTTGGAAGGAAGCTTAAGGATCATCTAGTTACAGACGCCCTGCCATAGACAGGGCGACCTCCCACTAGACCAGGTTGCCCAAAGCTCCATCCAACGTGGCCTTAAGCACTTCTAGGGACAGGGCATCCACAGCTTCTCTGGGCAGACTATTCCAGTGCCGAGCCAATAAGTGATGTTTGCGCCTCTGGGATAGCATGTTTAAGAAAGGGAAAAAAAAAAAAAAAAAAAAAAAAAAAAAAAACTGCTGCAACATAGCAGCTAGGAGAGAGAGAGGAGTGAGAAACAGCCTTGCAGGCCCCAAGGTCAATGAAGAAGGAGGGGGAAAGGTGCTCCAGGCACCAGAGCAGAAGTGCCTTGCAGCCTGTTGTGAGGACCATGGTGAAGCAGAATGTCCCCCTGCAGCCCATGGAGTACCACGGTGGAGCAGGGTTCCACGCTGCAACCTGTGGAGGATCCCACCGTGGAGCAGGTGGACCTGCACTGATGGAGACTGCAGCCTGCTGGACTACTGCTGGAGCAGATTCCAGGCCGGACCTATAGCCTGTGGAGAGGAGCCCATTCAGGAGCAGGTGAGCTGGCAGGAGCTGCTGCCTGTGGGGGACCCAGGCTGGAGCACTTTGTTCGTGACAGATGGACCCCATATTATGGACCCATATCTGGAGCAGTTCTTGAAGAGCTGCTGCCTGTGGGCAGCCCCTGCCGGATCAGTTCAGCAAGGACTGTATCCTGTGGGACGGACCCCACAGCACAGGGGATGAGAGTGACCGAGAAGGAGCAGCTCAGGATCAGTTCGGGAAGGATGGCATCCCATGGGAGGGACCCCACGTGGAGCAGGGGCAGAGAGTGTCCATGAAGGAGCAGTGGAGACAAAGTGCAATAGACTGACCCCAACCCCATTCCCCCATTCCTCTGCACCGCTTGTGGGGAGGAGGTGGAAGATGGTTGAAAAGGGAGATGGCATTTTTGGTTTCTTTGTTTCTCACATCTCTAGATTGTTAGTAATAGTCAATAAATCTTGCTGTCTCCCTACTCTGAGTCTGTTTTGCCTATTATGATAATTGTAGAGTGATCTCCCTGTCCTTATATCAAACTTTGAGACCCTTGTTTCGTATATTCTCACCCTCCTCAAGGAGGAAGGAGGAGTGAGAGAGCAGCCATGGTGAAACTCAGCTGCCCACCTGAATAAAAAAAAATTCATGTAGCCAAAGTGATGTGCATGGTCATGCTTCCTGCATGGAAAAGAAGACGAAGTTGAATTAGCACTAAGACAGAAAGACGAGTGATACTGAGAGGAGTTTATAGGTTTGCAAGGGAAAAAGTAGGGGCATATTCAAATACCATGTTATAAAGAAGCAAAATGCTATCTTCACACCTTGATGCCCAAAACAGGCAATGGTGCATGATTTAGACAAAGTGCCAACATGGACAATATAGTCATTAAGGAATATTCTTGATTGCCCTCTAAAACATCCTGGCTTCTGGGTCAGTCTGTTCCTGACAGGACCGGACTCACCTTCAAACTATTAACCATCTATAAATCATTTGTAAAATACAGCTTTTAAAAAATCCTCAGATTGTTGGACTGCCTTTAGTATTTTGACTGCCATGTGTAAGTGATACTAATTAAAATGTTCAGGAATCCAGGTGATGGGAGGAATATAAGTACGCCATAGTACTGCTGCCAACAAAAGTAACTTATACACATAGACAGAAAGACGAATACACGGTACTCAAAGCTGTTCTATTTTAATGAGAAAGAGAGAAAGTAAAATAAGACATCATGCAGAAATGTATTTTATCTGAAAAGAGTGATTTATTATTCTCTTCCTATTTTTCAGTATTCAAAGCTGTAACTTTCCTACTTGAATTTCCAAATAAGTTTCACCAAGTTATTGCCATATATGCTCTGTGCATGCATCTCAGGTTCTTTTACAAATATAATCCATGCTCAGCCTGAATAACGTATTCTTTTAAATCATATGGACCCGAACTTAAAAAACATTACTGTAGTTGCAAGCATATGGAGGGAAGACTTTTAATTCACATTTAGGTGCTACAGTGGCAAGCCCTGAAGAGTAATAAAAACTTCATATCCTATTCATCCCAACAGATGAACAATCAACATGGATCATGTAGGTTGTCACTGTGTTCTATGACATCAGGGTTATCAGCAGGGAGAAAAA
This sequence comes from Nettapus auritus, assembly GCA_011076525.1. NCBI lineage: Eukaryota > Metazoa > Chordata > Aves > Anseriformes > Anatidae > Nettapus > Nettapus auritus. Next base: position 72,438,235 of record CM021797.1, read on the forward strand.
CTGGACAGTGGGACAGACCATGCATATAAGCATGCCAGGCAGTTTGCAGAAGACATTGCACTAATAAAAACAGGTTAAAGCTCAGACATTAAGAGCAGTGTCTAGCCTGTTTTCCCACACCCTCAAAATTAAGGTGGGAGAATGCATGTGTCAGTTCAATTAAACCTGATACACCATTGAACACCCATAGGACTAGAAGCAGTACATACTTTCAGCCACAACATTTTAGGAAAGTGTTTTGTGAATTCTGATCTTTCAATTCATTGGGGGAAAGGGTCAAAAATTCAAAAACAAAAAATAAAAGTCAGTCTAAACATTTACATATTTTTTCCACTTTCCAAGTCACATAAGCATTTTATTTTAACAATATTGTTCTAGACTTTTTATGTATTTGTCTTCAGTAAGTTTGACAGGCACTCCTTTTGTTTGTTTGTTTGTTTGTTTTTCCCAAGTTCAAACATGAAGGGTGATTAGTTTTAGACAGAAGGACCATAATACAGAAATGTCCATCATTCACACAGCAAATGGTGTAACACAGTTGTGGTAGGCTGACTGTGGCTGACTGCCTGGTGCCCACCCAGCCACCTCTCACTTCAGTCCTCAAATGGAAGGGGCAAGAAAAATAAGATGAAAAATCTCATGGGTTGAGATGAAGACAGGAAGATTGCTCTGTACCATGGGGTCCATCTGTCAGGAGCAAACTGCCCCAGCATGGGTCCCCCACGGGCAGCTGCTCTTGCAGTAAATCACCTTATGGCAGAAATATTGCAAGGTCTAATGTGGACTCTAGCAATTAAGTGAAAATTTCACACTCCTTGACATCCTTTTCTGGAAGGGTGGAGAGGATCAGACAGTAAGGAAGCAATTGACTAAGTTCTGGAAACTTGGTTTCCTTGAATGAAGTGCTTACCTTTGGCACTTCTCCAAATTCAAACTGCATCAAGAAAAGTTGTGGGAGTTTCAACATGTGAAATATTATTTGTATTGCTGTACCTGGACAAAGGGAATGAATTACCACAATTTGAGACAAAAGATGCTTTTCTTAAGAAATATATACTCACATTGTCATCATCTTTGTCATCTCTCAGGACCTGTAGATCAGTAGCTCAAACCCCACCTCTGGAAGCCCAGATCCATCCATTTTGAGCAGGATGTTGGGTTTTGATTCAAATATGGAGAGAATTGAAATGCTCCCAGTGCAGTCCTGTGGGAAATAGCACTGAGCAGCTGCAGGGTACCCTCTCCAATGGGGTCTCTTCAACAGCTAGTGCTTCCAAGGCTGCAGCCCTTGCTCCCTGAGACCAGGGCAGGGCATGACTTTTCTGCTTGTGTGTGTGCTTCTGCTAAAGCAGGTGCCTTGCACAGGCTCACTTTCATCTTCAGAGCACAGGTACTGTAGACACTCATCCCTCGGAGGGTGGTACGGTCCCTTGGCTGACCCATGTCTGGATAGCCGGGCCCAAAGAGTGTTAGTGAATGGAGTCAAATCCGGTTGGAGGCCAGTCACTAGTGGCATCCCCCAGGGCTCAGTACTGGGGCCAGTTCTCTTTAATATCTTTATCAATGATCTGGTTGAGGGGATCGAGTGCACCCTCAAAAGTTTCCAAATGACACCAAGTCAGGGGTGTGTGTCAATCTGCTCAAGGGTAGGAAGGCTATAGGATGATCTGGATAGGCTGGACTGATGGGCTGAGGCCAACTGTATTAAGTTCAACAAGGCCAAGTGCCGGGTCCTGCACCTGGGACACAACAGTCCCAAGCAGAGCTACAGGCTGGGAGATGTGTGGTTGGAAAGCTGCCTGGCAGAGAAGGATCTGGGAGTTCTGGTTGACAGTTGGCTGAATATGCACAGAGCATGTGCAGGCAGCTTTTGAGGATCTCCGTGGAGGGAGACTCCACAGCCTCTCTGGGCACCCTGTGCCAGTGCTCTGTCACAGGTCGCCGTTACATCTGAGTGTGGCTGTTTTATTTTATTTTATATTATTTTAATTTATTTCAATTATTTTATTTTATTTCATTTTATTATTTTAATTTAATTTACCATATGCTGTATTTATTCTAGTTTGCTAGAACCGGTCCCAACTTCTCTGAATTTCCCCCGATGTTGCACTTGTGTTTAGGCTGTTAGTTGTAAGGAGGACACATCTGGGACTTCGCTTCCTTCTGTGAGGCTGGTTTAAGCTCTGAATTACACACTTGTTGAATACTAATAGCAGTGTGGTAGCAGCAGAGCATTTGTGCAGCTCCGTACTCAAATCTCTTTCTGCAGGGCTGCACTTCAGCCGTTAGTCCCCCTGTCTATATCCAATGCCCTCCTCTTATCTTGCAAGCCAGTCCTTTCATCACATAATTTTAAGAGGTTTATCAAGCATGACTTCCTCCTGGTGAATCCGAGGAGGCTGGGGTGCAAAGGAGCTGGGAGGGGACATGGACAGCACAGCTGACCCCAGCTTGCCAAAGGGATGTCCCATACCATGTGGTGTCATGTGGGACAAGAACACCTGGGGGGTTGGCGGGAGAGGCCACTGCTTCTCAGGGACAAGGTGGGCATTAGTCAGCTTGCGGTGACCAGTTGAATTGTGCATCACCTGCCTTGTTTATTCTTGTCATTCCTTTTTTTTTTTTTTTTTTTTTTTTTTTTTTTCCCTTTCTTATTCCTTTTTAAACGGTACCAATCTCAACCCCTTTTCATCACATTTTCTCCTCACTTTCATTTGAGTAGGGGGAGGCGAGAGACCAGTGCGGTAAAGTTTAGCTAGCCATCATTGTGAAAGCACCTCATGGCTAACAGTGTTTTCTTTATCTAATCAGAATATTCCTTGCTACTCTTTTGTTTTTGCTGCCTCCCATCTCTTTGCTAAACATTTCCAGAAAGACTCTGTCTCCATCTTGTTCATTACTATCCACAAGGAGCTGCATATACCTAGAAGTTTCCCCCTTACATTTCTTTTTCTCTAAATTAAATAAACGCAGATTTTTCTTTCTGTCATATGCGACACCCCTGTAACCATCCTTGGAGACCTTAATTTTGCTCATCCCGAATTCTCAATATCTGAGTGATTCCAAACCTGGGAATAGGGAGGAATCAAATTTTCCTACTGCCTATGTACAATTTCCATAGATGTGTATGCACACACTATACACATACACATGTGTATAGTATATATGTGTACATTTATATGTATGTATAGAGGTATAGAGGTATACAATTTGTCTGCAACTGGGTCACAGTACAGAACGTGTAGCTAAGAAAAAGCATGTCAAGAACTGGGGCTGAGTTTAGAAGGGTGTATGAGTGCCTTAATGAACAGGAGTAGTATCTGATCATGTTTACTAAAATAAGTAGGCAGAGGCAGTGAGACTTATTCCAATGGGATTGGTAGCAAGTACAAGTATTTTAAAGACCTCTAGTTTACGCAGGTAAAAGGAATCATAGAGCGGCTTGGGTAGAAGGGCCCTCAAAGATCACCTAGTTCCAACCCCTTGCCATAAGCAGAGACGCCACCCACTAGATGAGGTTGCTCAAGGCCTCAACTCAGTAGTTGAGGTCAGCCGCATCAGAGCCGCAGCAGCCCTCTGCTGCAGGGCCTGAGGACCCCCTGTTACCATATACGCCTCTTACTCCAGCTGGCCATTTTCCTCGCTATGCTGCTTCCACCTTTCCAGCATCCCCACCTTCATTGCACTTACAGTTGTGAGGAGGACACATTTTGGACTTCGCTCCCTTCCATGAGGAGACACCCTGCCCCACCTTCCAGATCGTTAATGCAGATGATAAACAGTGCTGGAGCCTGGCTTGATGCCTGGCCTACCCTGATAGTTACTGGCCTCCAACTGAACATCAACAATCACTCGATGAGGCCATCGGCCCTGGGACAGGCACGTTCTGCAGCGGAGTGGGGGATCAGTGTAAACCCCCTCTCAATGTAAACCTGGACACTGACACCCCTTACACCTCTTCTATTTTTTCTCCATTTTGCTTCAGTAGCATTATGAATACAATAAGCCACAGGTAGCATTGGCAGAAGATTGTTCATGGTCATTTAAATAAATTTAACCTTGTTGATGATTTCACGTCCAGCGCTGTATTATAAAAAGAATGAAAACAGAGAAAAAAAAAAAAAAAAAAAAAAAACTGTTGTTAGTACACTGACTGGTACATTGTGTCCTAAATTTTGTATTCATGTTTATGATATCTCCTTGATTACAGGTTTGTTAGTTTGCAAGTTATGCTGTCAGTACAGGTTACAGGTTATGCTCTTAGTATGAAAAAAACAAGATCTGGAGGTTTATCTGGAAGTTTGTATTCCAAAGTTTCCACCATTTACTCGCATGAAAAGAATATAACACTTTTCTCGGAAATTTCAGAAATTAAGTATCACACCATCAGTCTCTACTTCTGCATGTAGGAGATTCTGTTGATATTTTTCTTGTCACTTGTGGAAGGACACAACATCTAGCACAAGTTCTATTTGCCTTGGCTTAGGGAAAACAGATGTTTTATGTCTGCCCTGTGCTCACAATTGAGTGAACACATCTCATCAGCAGAAGTTGTCAGTGCAAGTGAAAGAAGTCATTCTGGCTTCTTCAGAATTCAGTCCGTATTCCCATCCTCTGCTCCCATCTTGCTTTTGACAGAAATGTTTCTTCACTGAAATGGATACAGTGAAATGAATGCAGGAACTGAGCTACCTGATTATTATTACTAATAATATACCTATTATTATTATTTTTTTTTCTCTCTCTCTCTCTATATATATATATTTTAACCACAAGTTAGTTTTAAGTCTTAACAGTTTCCTCTTCAGTTCTTAGGTGCATATGCAAAAAAAGAAGTGGAAGACTGCTGTATTCACTGGAGTCATATTTGCTGGTAAACTTGCTACAGGGAAGAATATGATAATAGATTATAAAAAAATGAGGACTATATACTGAGTTCTGCACTTTCCTCTCCATTCTTTATAAGTGGATTGCATGTTTATGTGAGTCTTCTTTGCACATATAGCTTTAATCTATACATTCTTTCTATATGTCCATTTGAAGAACTGCATTCATACTTCTTGGAAGTGAATTGTGGTCTCACGGGTATGTTTCTGTATCACAGTTTGCCACACACACAAGCTGTTATGCCAGACACATGGAACTTTTAATGGACCTCACAAGTAGTTTTTCTTGAGAAACTGATTGCAGAACAATGAGCCTTTCTCAGCACCATCCAGGAGACCCTGAATATACCAAGCTCAATAAATGGCATGAATGTCACAAATGACAAAAATACTGTATTGCTGCCTTTTACTGCCAATAATCTTGCAAAAATGCATGCAGCCAAAGAAGAATATATAAACTCCTGTGTTTTCCCCTACATAGCCATGATAATTTTTCTCTTCATTTCATAGCCATGATATTTTCACAGAGCAAATAAAGGAAAATGGTTGCCTGTCTGTCATTGAGACCATCATTTTCCTTGCAAAACTTCTGTCACTAGCAGCAGGAGACAGACAAATCTCAGGTGGGTCTTAAGAAGGTGTTTATGGAGCCCAAAACAGCATAATAATAATAACAATAATAACAAAATAATAATAATAGCCAATTGTTTTTACTTGTAAAATAGTACACTTTATATGATACCAGGAAATTATTATACTAAAGGTTCTTGTGTTATTATTAGTGTTCTGTTGTTATCGCTGCCATTATCAACTATTATTATCAATTAATTAGCAGAACTTCAGTTTAGTATGAATTCTTCCCAAAGCTGGGCCAAAGCTTGATACAGGGATTGAAATACACACAACAGGAAAAATAGTAGTAGGTACATAAATGTTTACCATTCCTCTTTTTCAGCTCAAATTTCCACGAAACTAGAGAAAGTGAAAAAATGTGGATTCCTTTCCCAAAATATTTTTTGCATGTCTGCAGCTAATAAATTCTATTGATAATGGATAGATACATCTACAACTGTCCTACATCAGCTGGAGAAAGCACCTTCAATAAATGTTATTTCATATGTATATTTTATGTTCTTCCATCAGAGCGAAATAAAAGCATGCTACAGCTGCACGGATCTAGGTGGTGCCTTCTGTCTGCTGAACTTCAGACCTTAGATATGGTCTTTGTATTTATCCAACTGTCCTGCTTTTCAGCTGGGATAGAGTTAATTTTCTTCATGGGGCTGGTGTGTGCTGTGATTTGTATTTAAGAGAATGTTGTGGTTTAATCTGACCAGCAGCTAAACACCACACAGCCATTCACTCACCCTTCCCTCCTCCCTCTCTGGGATGGGGAAGAGAAACGGGAGAAACTGAAGCCTATGGGTTGAGATAGAGACAGTTTATTATGACAGAAAATAAAATAATAATAATAATAATATGTACAAAACCAATGATGCACAATGCAATTACTCACTACCCCCTGACTGGTGCCCAGCCTATCCCCGAGCAGCCGCCCCCCCATCCCAGCTAGCCACCCCTATCTATTGTTTAGCATGACATCAGATGGTATGCAATACTCCTTTGGCCAGTTTGGGTCAGCTGTCCTGGGTCTGTCCCCTCCCAGCTCTTGCTGCACCCCCAGCCTGCCCGCTGGCAGGACAGAGCGAGGAGCTGAAAAGTCCTTGGCTTGGTGTAAGCACTGCTCTGCAACAATTAAAACATCAGCATGTAATCAGCACTCTTCTCATCCTAAATCCAAAACATAGCACCCTACCAGCTACTGGGAGGAAAATTAACTCTATCCTAACTAAAATCAGGACATAGAAAAATAATGATGATAACACACTGATGTTTAGTTGTCGCAGAGCAGTGCTCACACAGAGCCACAGCCTGTCCAGCTTCTCATGCTGCCCCACCAGCGAGGAGACTGGGGGTGCACAAGGAGCTGTTAGGGGACACAGCCTGGAACAGCTGCCCCCAGATGGCCAAAGGGATGTTGCATAGCATGTGGGATCATGACGGACAATAACACTGTGAGGGTTGGCTGGGCTGGGGGGCAACTGCTCAGGGACAAGATGGGCATTGGTCAGTTGGTGGCAAGCAATTGCATTGTGCATCTCTCAGTTCATATATTCTATTATTATTATTATTATTATTATTATTATTATTATTATCCCTTCATTTTCTGCTCCATTAAACTGTCCTCATCTCACCCATTAGTTTGTTTGTTTGTTTGTTTGTTTGTTTTTCTTATTCTCTTCCCCCATCCCACTGTGGAGCAGGAGAGAGGGAGGAAGCAGCTGTGTGGTGATTAGCTGCCTGCTGGGTTAAACCACAACACTGACTCAGTGTCCCCAGGGAGTATGACAGAGGAATATAGCAGAAGTGTGTCCTTTGCTTTTTTTGCACTTATTATCATTGATGGATTAGTCTTTCCTATTGAATAGAAACAGACAAGCAGAATTATTCATTTTTACAAGTAAAATACACAGGTAGTTCATGTGCAATTTGGTTTAACACACTTATAAACCTGCCTGACCAAATACTTCCTCACTAGGTAATGAAGTGCCCTACTGAGCTGTCAACAGCCTCCACCAGATAGACAGAATTTGTCTCATCTAAGTTAAGGCATCAACGGTGGAAACCTTTTAACTGCTTATTCATCTAGTGGAGAAAAACAGGATTTTCTATGCTGCATATCATCTGAATTACTTTAAATGTCTACCAGTGTTAAAATGCATCATTTATTAAAAGTACATTTATCTCTTCCTGAACTATGAAGGGAGTCTACACATTAACCACATATAGCCATTTAGAAAGCAGGCATATAGTTTTGGACAGATTAATTCCATCTCTTATGCCTTTGGCTTTGGTCCTGTGAGTCCACCTATCACATTTCCTCTTGGTTTTCTGCAGGACATGTAATTTTTTATTTTTATTTATTTTATTTTCTTTTATGTCTTGCAGTCCAAGAACAGAAGAAGATGATTTTAACTATACCATTTCTGTATGGTGAGAAATATCTGCACCTTCTCAGATTAGTCTGTGAAAGATTAGAGTATTGTTGATTACAGTGTATTGCACCAGCAGTTCATTAAAATGAATGTTGGGCACTTATCTGATGATCAAGAAAGAACAATTTTTAATTAAAATTAAATTTCCTGAGAAATATTTAATCTTATTCCTCAAATTATTTTCTTCTCATCTGCACCTTAACTCAGGATTGCAACAAAAATTGACTTGGATCCATTGTTCTAAATGCATAGTATTTATTTCAAATTACTTTTCTGGAATATTACTTATAAGAAGTCTGGAGGTTACTTATAAACAAAAAAAAGGAAGAGCAAGGAAGTTCTTTCCATGCTTTATCTGATGTAGTAGCATAGCACATTAATGAATATTATTGGCATATACCTAGATTTGACCTTGGCACTGAAGTGGGAAAGGAAAAGCATTCATCACTTACAATTTCCAAAGCTTGTAACTAAGGAATTCTGGGAAGTAAATAATCTTTGTCTTGTTATATGCATTTGTCTATACACTCAACATTCTGAAGAAAGTTTCCTAAGAGTACAGTGAGCCATTCTAGTAATGCATTGCTTCCATTTTTGCATTATATGACCTGCTGTCTTTCTACAGCAAGAACTTCAGTGTGTTATTTTAAGATGAGTGGATTAAATTATGTTATTTAAGGGCTACGGTGGAATAATGTGAATTTTGTATATGAATTATTACCAAAGGACATAGAAAGGATGTGGATCAATTGCTGCTTCTCAGAGTGAAATCAACAGGAACAGAATCTGATAAGGTTAGTCTGGACTATTATATCTTCCCCATCTATTTTAGGACACTGGAATATGGAGAAGATTTGACCCATTTCCAGTTAAATGAATGAATACACTTCAGCAGCTTCAGTGGACTTTGGATCAGACTGCATGTGAATTTTTCTGTTCTGTAATTTTATGAGTCAGTAATATAGTTAAGAGTAAATGGAGAATCAAACCCCTTCTGATCTGGGTAATATACATTTTGTCATACTCTTACATCCAGTCCAGGAAGACCATCAATGGGTTGATCACACTTTAAGATCACTAGCATGTTAAGAGTGATTTTGGAGCAAAAGGTATACAGGGGATGGCAAAGGTGTTGTGTCACCTGTTCTTCATTCTGTTGTAAGGTTCTGTGGTTAACAGACCTAGCATAAAAGAATTTAGCATTCAGGCACGTAACTAAACGTTTTGGTAGAGACAAGGACTGTACATTGCCAGAAACATAAATCCAAATGCAGGTGCATGTACAGAAACAGCTTTAATTTACCAGATAAGGCTGGGCAACAGAAAGGAGAAAAGTTCATCCTTCACATTTCTCTGGCGTAGATCCAGCTTAGGAATCCAAAAATTGTTGTCCTGCTAAAGGGTACAAAAAGGAGAAACAAATACTTAGGCATAAAGTAAATACAAAATTCTCCTAAAGCTATCATTCATAGCTTATATTTGTCAAGAATACATTACTACGTAAGATATTGATAAATGTCCTATCTTAGCCTTCATTTCAGGAAAGAAAGAGCAGCTAAGTGCACTGTGTTGTTACAAAAATTGGAGCTTTGTTATATACTTTCACTTAAGAAACATGAAGAAAAGAAGCTTACCAGACAAAAAACATAACCCACACAAAGAAAGGAGTTTAGCCTGAAAACGCTATTTGCAAGCAAATTATTTTTTCATCTTGCTCCTGGCACAGCTTAAGGGAAAATATTTTCTCTGCATATTTTTTAAAGATGAAGTCACAACTTTTTTGTTTCTACGAGGAAAGACAAAACAACAACAACAACAACAAGTGTTATGTGAACAGAAAAGTGCTGATATATGGAGTATCGTCCTAACTTCTCTGAGGACAAGAGGAGTTTGGCATCCATAGTGGAATCCACTTACACTTAAGAAGTTTCTCATAAAAACAGAAACAAGATTTCTCTAAATAAAAATAGAGAATCATAGAATGGTTTTGGTTTGAAGGGACCTTAAATATCATCCAATCCCAACCACCTGCTGTGAGCAGGGACACCTCCCACCAGATCAGGTTGTTCAAAGCCCCATCCAGCCTGACCTTGAACACTTCCAGGGATAGGGCATGATACCAATAATTCCAAGATGATCTTTAGTTCAAAGAACTATCCCAGAAGAGTAGCTAAATTCTATGAAAACTTTTACCTATTTATTACAGGAAGGAAATGAGATGCAGGAAATTGTTGTTGGAGGTATCCTATGAGTGCACATCTACTATTGTGTCTCCAAAGAGTTCTTGGATTAACAAGTTAATAGGTAGAAAACTGTTGAATTTTAAGAGATTTTTTGTTTGTTTATCATATCACAAGCATTCATTTTGCCTTTTCATTAAAGATCCAGTATACCTTAAATTGAATGTTCTATATGCTGGTTCAGTTTGGGGTTGAAATTTCTTTACTTTCTGTAGCTAATAATTTTGGAGGAAGGAAGGGGGGGGGGGGCGGTTGGGATGGAGATGGGGAGAGAGAGAAGACCCAGTCTTAGTGATTCTTCTGCTTGATTTTTTTACTTCATTGACAGTTTTAATCATAGTGTGATCAGACCAATTTTAGGTTGTACCAAAAATTGTACCTTTTAAACTAATAAAATTGTACCAAATTTAGTAGTTTAAAAGTAGTTTAAACTACTAAAAAAAGTAGTTTAAACTACTAAAATTGTACCAATTTTAGTAGTTTAAAAGTACAAATAAAGCCATTCAACAAGGTAGCTAAGAATTTCCCCAACATGAGGGTCTGACTGTAAAAGGAGCATACCCAGAAGAAGTTGATGGCACATGACTGAAAACAGCCAGAAAGGCTGTTGTAATAACCCTGAAATAGATGGAACTCATAATGAGTCTCAGCTTTGCCCCAAATAATGCACATTAGAAAGTCCTACAGACTTTTTGTGTCTATAACCAGCCTTTTATTTGCAAAAAAAAAGTAAAAACCTGTCCAGATATCCAGATACAAGAAAGAATGTTCTGAGTGGTAAAACTCCAAAAGAAAATAAGAACTCTTATCTCAATAGCCCAGGAAAACTATTACCTTGCCCTAGTGAAGACAGGACTGTGGTTTTGCTACTATTTTTTCCAGCTTTGCAATTCTATAAGTTGAATGTATAGACCTGTAGATATCATGTAATAATTTTATGTAACAGTTTATGGCATATCACATTAATAGTTTATATAATAGTTTGTTTCATTTTATATATTTTATTAAAATATTTATATTTATATATTTTATATAAATTTTTATTTTATATAAATTATTTATATTTAAATATTTATATAAATATATAAATATATTTTAATAGTTTATGGTAGTTTATGTAATATTTTATGGCATATCACATTTATGTAACGCTTTTACTCCTGATGGATTGCAAAATATTTCACCCCTGCAGTTGATTCTAGCTAGCATCATACTATATCGAGGAATGAAACCTGGCAGACTGAAAATCTCCATCTGTTGCAGAGCACAGCAGCCTTTCTGCCTAGCAAGATGAGTCACAGTAAATATATCAGCCCAGTAATCTGCACTCTGTCTTTGCTACTTCTACACAGGACATAGAGACCAGGTCAAGGTTTTGTTAGCACTATTCAGAGCCCTCTGAAATATTAGTTATAGCAACTTAGGATATCACCTCTCCCTCTACAAAAGAGCATCAATTTTCTGCTACCCTAAAAACTTCAATAAGAAGAAAGATGTAGTGTTGAAGAAGGGGAAGTAGAAAACAGGATCTTAGAATTTTTTGTCTTAAGTGTTAAAAACAGTTATTTACCACAGAAGACTCTGATCTGAGCATGAACATCTAACTTGCCTTTCCATAGGTACAGAGAATAAGTCTGGGGAGGCTAAGAGGATTTGTATCATCTCCTATCCATGCTGGAGGAGAGAATTCTACTTCCTATGGTGGGACACTGCAGCTTCACAGTGCAGAATCAAAAGCAGGAGATAAAGACAGGCACTTTATCAAAATTCACAGAGTGGAAACTCAGTCATGGAATAATGAACGTCTGTGTTTTATTGCTCCATAATTAACCATATTTAATGTCTCGTGGTATGATTGGGTCCCATGAAAGTCATGTACACACCTGAATCCAGATTGTCTTATGGGTTTTGTTTTGTTTTGTTTTGTTTCTTTGTCTTTTTTTTAATGGTCCTATGCCAATTTCCTGAGCTCAGAATCACTGCTGATATACAAATAAATAAGAGTTTCTAGCCCGGTTTGGAGGATTTCAATATCTGCATGTTCAAATGCAAATGATCATAGGTTTTAAAAGAAATGTGTTTGTTTGTTTGTTTGTTTGTTTGTTTGTTTTTTACAATTTCATGAACCAATTTCATGTCTGAGCCAGGAACCATGAAGTTCCATACAAACTGTATTCTATCCCTTCATACCTAAGTAACCAGTAGATAGGCACCATAACCCTTCCCCCAGGAGCAGCTGAATTGCTATTGAAGTGACAGAGAAATAAGAAGCTGAATAATTTAGCAAATTATTATTAAGCATGTTGTTACATTTAGTAGCAGAAAGCCAAAATAGCAAAGCTTCAGCAGCTTGTATCCTACTATAATCTTTAAAATATGTCAAGGTAATCATCATTGCAGTGGCTGGTATTACTAATATGAACCATGGTCAGACTGTGCTTGGAGCATTACAACTATACATGTTGACAGACTTGAATTTTTATGAAATCTACTTTTTTGTCACATGCTTTTTACTTTTTTTTTTTTTTTTTTTTGTCAGTTTAAATGGTATCAAGCATTAACTAGCTAAATAAACTTTTCTATGAGTGTGAAAGATTCAGTGTTGATATTGTGTGTTATATTGCTAGAGGAGAAACTACTCAATTTGCATGACAATACACCTCTTTCAAAGAGAAGTTAGCTTGTAATTACTATGTTCAGCTTTACAGAGTCCCTTTTTGTGTTCTACTCCCACTGAAGTCAGTTTCTGTCATGATATTTACACATTCTTGACAGCAGAAAGAAACAAGATTCAGCTATGAATAAAATTTTATTATTTTTTCTAGTACTACTACTATTACTATATACAACTCTCATATCTACTATGATTATTGAATAGATGCACCAAATAGAAACCACCCAGGCTAGTAGCAGCAACAGGTGAGAGACCAGCCCTTACTTGCTATGTCTGTATGGATGCCTTACAGGAATATAACTCTTTGGGACAAGTGAAATGAATTCAGAAAAGGAAAAGAAAGCATTTTGAAATAGGACTTTTTCAGACTAACAGGCTTATCTGGAACAGTTTCTTATGCAGTGTGCATGGCCTTCAGCAACTTCATGACTGCATGTCAGTTTAACCATTGCACAAACTGTGCTAACCTGCTTGTGTGCTAATAATGGATTTACACTTATTCCATAGAATCATAGAATATCCCAAGATGGAAGGGACTCCCAAGGATCATCGAGTCCAACTCCTTACTCCACGCAAGACCACTCAAAAATCAGACCCTATGTCTAACAGTGTTGCCCAAACACTTGTTGAACTCAGGCAGGCTCACGGCCATGACCACTCTCCTGGAGAACCTGTTCCAACCACCATCTCAGTAAAGAACCTTTTCCTAACACCCAGCCTGGACCATTTGTCTCTTGGAAAGCGAATATTTAGGGCAGCAGGATTTTTCTGGTTTTGAGGCTGATCAACTGAAATGGAAAAGGCATTCCTTCTGGCTTCAACAAACAGGGTTTGTTGAATAGACACTTCAGGTCTATTTTAGAACTGCTTTAAGCCCCACAAAAGCATATCTATCTGCTCATATACCCAGATTTGAAGTACATTTCTTTCTACTTGAATTTTTTTTTACTTAATTATTTTCCTGCTTATTCTGTAGTTTTGTAAATAAAACAGTCTGCTTTGGTTGGCAGAAATGATAACTCTCTTGTGTACACAAGAAAATAAGTCATTTGAAAGTATTGGAAACATTAAAATCCAGAGAGGACTCCCTGTCTTAATACATGTATAACTCCAGTAACTCATTAACCATATCTGCCTCTTGCCAATATTGTGTTTGCAGCTGAACATGTTGTGTTTGTACTATACACACAGACATAATAACACTTAAGGTCACTCCATAGGCAAATAATCTTAGCAATTTTCTCTGCTGTTGACAAAACTGTGATAGAATTCATTTCATTATGAGGTGGAGTGCAGTGTTTGTTGACTGCATCATGGCTAACCATAAGAAGTTTCTTAAATATACCGTGTTTAATAGGATTCATTTGTACTATAAGGCAAAGTAAACTTTAAGTTTTTCTAATTCCCCTGCTCTACTAAACCCGTTGTGGTATTGTGTTGCAGTGCTTGTTCATTTTCTAAGCACTTCTACTGACAAAAAACAACAACACACCATCTACCATCCAAGTTGGGGTGGTTCTGAGTTACAAACAGAAGTGAACCTCTGAGAAGGAACTGGTGCTTGCAGCATGCAGAATTTTGGTCCCTATGCACAACTGTCAGGGCCATGAGCCCAGGCAGACAGTCTCTAGGGTACTGGGAGGAGGAGTGGGAAGAGCACGGGTCCCACAAGCAGCTAATAAACAAAAGCTCAAAAGGAAAACAATTAAAGTCATGTCTCCTTCAGAGAATTGTCTTTCTGCCTTTCTCTGAAACTCTTGGCTCAGTCCTTGCATAACAGTAAGATCATGCTTGACAGGTTATGTACTGAGAGGAAAACAGGTAAATGCTTCCACTCCCTTTAAGATGGAAATCATCTCCACCAGTCTACAAGACTGCGTCACTGGGTCTAACTGGGGGTGAGTCATGCTATGGCAGCCTTGCATCTTGTCCTTGCCTTTCCATGAGAAACATTACAGCAGAAAATCCACTCGTGGCAATGTCTGTCAGTGATGCTGACGACACATCATGGAAGGTTTGCTGGCTTTTCCTCTTTTTCTCTTTTCCTTTTTACCAACACACAAATATACAGAAACTGACATCTGTGGCTGTGAGAGGAATGTGTAGTGTTTCTATTTCAGAAAAAAAAAAAAAATCTGTAAAGCACATAATCTGACAGATTATTCATCCCATGTGGAAATCCACTTTACCAGGAGCAAAGGGAGGTCACAGGATACATCCCTGTAAAGGACTGGATGATCTTGAAAACAAACAAACAAACAAACAAAACAAACAAACAAACAAACAAACAAAAAACCTTCTTCCTCAACTCCAATTCCAATCCACTCCTCACTTCAGATATTTTTCTATGTTTTGGGGCAAATAACAAATATCTAACCTGATCTAGCCCAGTCTTGAGTGGGTCTCCTGTCACTTGCAGTAACAGAACTCTTCTTGCTAACAAAATGACTGGAAATGATACAGAAATGACTGGCTGCTATGTTAGGGCTGAACAGTGCCAAGAGAGGCTGGTCAGGCAACATGATGCCATGAGCACAATATAAAACTAAGCAGAGAGGAGAAGAGAGGTGGAGAAGAAGAGAAAACTTTGTAGTGTTCAGCCACTGGAAGAACTTTATAAGAAGTCACTTGCATTCATTGCCAGAGTAAGAGTCCATAAATTGCTCAGCAGAAGTACAGTCCCATAAGTTTTCTTAATAGTATTAGGTCAGAGGCTAATACAGCCTTAGATTTTATAAAACTGAATTTCCTGTGCATGTCACTTTACATAGTAGCAAACCAGATTAAACTAGTGTATGACCTACATTATACTCACTTATTTACTCAAGATGAAATAAATCCCAAGGAAGCCTATTTTAGCAACTAAGTTAAAAAGCTGAAGTCTGTTAAAATCTCTAGGTTCAGCTTGCAGTTGATACCAACAGTAAAGGGGGACTGCATGTCATCTGAATTAAACCCTGAGATATGCTTATATCTGTAGGAGAACCAGTTCTGAAGAATGACAGACGGTTTCTTGGAAAAGGCTTTAGGCTAGCCATTTTGACCTATAAGTACGTAAGTGAAGAAAGCAATTCTGTAATCCCAAATTGTATGGACATTATATTTGGTTGATACAGAAGAAAAAAAAAAAAAAAAAAAAAAAAATCCTCTATTTTCACTTTCCCTGAAAAGTATTTTCCTTCTTTTTCTTACAACTTCATTGGAGCAAATATCTTTCTTCATGTGTGGTTTCTGAGTGATATGAGTGTAACAACATATAAAAATGCAGAGGATAATATTTTTGTTATGTATCTATGCGACTTATGAGTAAATCATAAACAAAAGAGACTCAGTCTTCTTATTAACTTTTAAACATGCATTTCCCAAACCATAAAATCATCTATAACCCATGTTCAAGAAAACAAACAAACAAACAAAAAAACACTAGTGACTTAAGTTCAAAGTGTGCTGTCACAGCTTTTTACAGAAAAAATTATTTTCAGATACATACATAATGCGTATAGCATCCTTTTGAATCTCTAGTTACAAGATCCACAGTTATAGGGTCCTTTTGAAAACCTGATCCTTATTCAGGTTCTTAAATAAGGAGATGAAAAACTTTACTTCATCAGGACCAGTTGGAGATGAAATACCTAAATTGTAAAAGCTGTAGGTCCAGGTGGCAGTTGATAGTATAAATCTGCAAATGTAGGAAGACCTAGATAGAGAAGATAATGTAAGAAATCAGAGAGAGACCGTGTATGAGTGTGTACTAAGTGTATCTATTTTGCTTTTAAAGTTTAATTTGACAAGTTTTAGTCTGACTTATTTCTGCCATTCCCCAGCTCATTGCTTCTTCATTTTTGCTTGTTTTATAATCCAACAGTAAGTGTTCAAATTGTGGTCATTTTACACCACAGACTGGAAGCAGCAGCATACATTAAATAGTCAGACCCCATTCACACATTCACAGTCCAAGCAATGACTCTTTGTTTATCCACTGCTGAGTTGTAGAAAAAGACTTCCAAGCAGCACATACTTGGCCAGATTTTGGAGTACAATTCCCATGAGGACATATATTTACAGGAACAGACACCTACTTGCTGCTGGCTGAACATAAGCAATATTGCCCAAGACCTGCAGGTTCTCCAGCCTTTACTGGCCGAAGTAAAATCCTAGTAAACTGCGTGTCACATTTTTTGAGGAGTAAGAGCCACACTACAAAGAAGTCAAAGCAGTTTCTCAAGTGAGCCCGAATATGGGATTGGCTTCGTCTTACTTTCCAGTAAAACTTTTTCTCCTGTAGGGTGTCTGTAGGGTGGCAGACACCTTCCTCTATCATTGAATTATATTTATCATCCTCCAAAAGTGACCGCTTTTCTCCATTGTCTTGATAGGGCACTCAAGTGATGTCTTTCAAAAAGACATCTGTTTGCAATCTGTTCAGGATAGCTGAGAAGTTCCACCATAAGTGGTTTCAGAACTGGACTTTTGCTATTAAACTAATTTAAAATATTTAAGACCTTCTCGACTGGAAATTGAGGCCTATCTACCTACAATCCCGTGATCTGCATGACAGCATATCCCTGTTTGCCTCTCTCAGGACAAAGCCAGTCCCCTTGAAAGCTAGATGGTGATGAGGCAATAAATCATGTAGAAGTTGTGAAAGATCAAGATGTAAAGAGAGATCATACAATTCAGAAGTTAGGAATTGTTAAGATATGAAAGTTTGTTCTATAATCTGTACTGAGGTGTAGTTCAGATTACACAAATAACCTGCAAAAAACCTTCTTGCCTTCAGCAACTAAAATGTCTGGGAGCAAAGATACAGCTTGGAGCATAACTTGGCCACTGACATGTACGTATGTCAATGAAGTGTGAACTAAAGATGGAAAGGAGAAAAAGAAGAAGAGGAGGAGGAAGGAGAAGAGAAGGGAAGAAAGTGAAGAAAGGAAAGACTAAGGCTGAAACTATGCTTTAATATTAACTGGTATAAAGATTTTGTAAATGTATGCATTCATAGAATGTGTTTGTATATAGAATGTATGCAATGTATCATAAAATGTATGTAATATACATAATATACAATAAAAATAATATACACCATGTATCTGTCTTGTACAGAAATGTTATTAATAGCAGGGCTTCATGCAGCAAATGATCCATGTGGGCTGATCTCTCCATACCCTGCAGCACTCCAGAAATGTCAGTGAAGCTTCCATAGGTGTGGGGGTGTCAGACCAGACGACTGGATCTGAGCATGATGCCTCTCTCCTGACCTGTTCTGGTGGCAAATGCATATCTGAGAATTTATAATTTAAAATGGGATTTGTTTCCATAACCTTTTCACCATGCAAAATGGGAACAGATATAGTTAGAATCCGGAAAAAAATGTGTAATGCATTGTCTTTTCAGCTTGAGGTATGAAAATTGTTTGGAGCATGACAACAACTATTTAATGATTTGTCAAGATCTAGTAGATTAGTCACATTTAGACCTTAAATCTTTATCCTCTTGCTGCAAGCCAAGAAAATTGTCATTTTTTAGAGGACTCTTCTAATCTCCAGTAACTCGTGATATTAGCAGGGGTTGCCAGCAGTTTAAAATTACATTCTCCAACTGTTATTTTCCTCAGTGTCACTAAAATATATCATTTAGGCCACAAAAGAAATCATGTCAGACAAAGACTACTAGTATTATGAATATTCTCTCATGTGCAATGTAAATAAGCACCCTCCTTCCCATTGTAAACTGCTCTTATGAAGATGCGGAGTACTACCTAATGAGTGCTGTGCTAGCATTAACAAATGAATCGCACAATACCTATACATGATGAGAAAATGGAAACATGTATGGTCACTTGAAGAATTTCTTCTGCCAGTAAATAAATGCACAAACTGACTTTCAACATGGGTGGTAATTAATGCCAATGTTTATGCTTATTGATTGTAAAACATGTCCAAAAAAAGTAATTTATTTCTATGAATGTATTGGTAGAACTGATTCAGAAATTTCACAGTTTAGTCAGACCCTTGATAACATCCACCACAGTCATTGGAAATGGTCTCATTTAATTCCAAGTTCTTCAAATAAGACCAGGAATTATATTACTATTAATATTTCTTTAATAGTAACAGATTAGTCTAGATAGATCAAGAGTGTCAATATTTTATCTAAAGAGGAAGTGCTGAGGACATGACTAAGGCACTCATTCAAATGTTTTTCTATTAAGCCATTTTTTACCAGAAGGAAAAAAAAAAAAAGTTTTTGATGAAAATCTTTGTTTTCTTTTTGTAAAGAAAAATGGCCAGACACCAGCACTGATTTAAAGTCCTCCATGTCCATCCAAGCTGAATTATTCTGTAATTTTATGTCCAGAGACTGTATTATGAGAAAATTCACAAGAAAAAGAAAGACATAAAATATACCAAAACAGACGTCAGATTAGTCTGGGAGCATGATTTAGAGGCTCTAAATCACTATTTTCTAAGCACAATTTCAGTTAAAATAATGTGTTGAAAATTTAACACCTTCTATGAAAGATAGATAACACTTTCCTTTCTCTGTACCTCTCTCCAATCCTGTTGCATAAAGAGGGATACGGGTCCTTATGACTGAGAATTTTAGCTCTGCAGCACTTCCCTTTTTCAAGCTAAATGAAAGATTTTGTATTACCACTTGTCACCACAACTGAAAACAGAACTGCCTTCATGAGTCAGCTGTCACAAACTCTTCCACCTGCTACCCCCCAGATATCATGAACTGTCAAAACCATTCCCTTTCAGTCCAGATTTGTTTGGAATCAGTAAGGGTTTCAGGAACACAGAAGATAATTTAACTTCTTGTGGTTTAACCCGGCCGGCAACTCAAAACCACACAGCCGTTCGCTCACCCTCCCCCCTCCCTCTCTGGGATGGGGGAGAGAAATGGGAAACTGAAGCCTGTGAGTTGAGATGAAGAGAGTTTATTAAGACAGGAAAACAATAACAAAAACAATAACAATAATAATAATAACGTATACAAAACCAATGATGCACAATACAATTGCTCACCACCCACTGACCAATGCCCAGCCTATCCCCGAGCAGCTGGCCCCCCCACCCCAGCTAGCCACCCCTATCTATTGTTTAGCATGACATCAGATGGTATGGAATACTCCTTTGGCCAGTTTGGGTCAGCTGTCCTGGGTCTGTCCCCTCCCAGCTCTTGCTGCACCCCCAGCCTGCCCGCTGGCAGGACAGAGCGAGGAGCTGAAAAGTCCTTGGCTTGGTGTAAGCACTGCTCTGCAACAATTAAAACATCAGCATGTAATCAGCACGCTTCTCATCCTACTCCAAAACATAGCACCCTACCAGCTACTGGGAAGAAAATTAACTTTGTCCTAACTGAAACCAGGACATTTGTGAATACAAGCATTAGTAGGAAGATTGTGCAATGTGTCCTAAGCATTGCTCATCTCCAATTTTGCCAATCTTTCTCTGGAAGACTGTTACACTCGTGGTTGATCTTGGAGAACACTGTGCCTTCAGCTCACACAAGTTTCATTGTAAGGTTTGTTGTCTGCATGGGCCTAGAAGAGGAAAAGAGAAAAAAAATATATATATATTATAGACTGAACCTCAGCTTCTAATGTACCTGGATTTGCTACATTACTTGCTTTGGAAATTAGAATCAAAGCTTTAAATGCCCAGTAGAAGTTGATTAGCAGCCCACACAGAGACTTGATCATGGTCCAGATGTGCTTGTAGTGTGCTAATCCAAGGGAAAAGGCAGAAATAAAGTGACCTCTTCTTGCACATCAAGTCTTCATGTGTTACTGTTTTTACAACCAACTAGAATAAGAAATAGTAATCCAGCCAGAAAAAAAAAAAAGGGGGGGGGGAAGAAAAAGGAAAAAAAAAAGAAAAAGGATGCATGAAATCTTATAGCTACATGCCTCTCCAGAGTGAAGAGACAATGCCAG
>CM021797.1:72468994-72502835 GCA_011076525.1 Nettapus auritus
TTTTTAAAACAAGAAAATTTCTCAGCTTTGGCTCACCACTTGAAAATGTCATTTCAGTTTCTATTGTTGGTCACAAAATTCCAAGTGATTCGTTTGAAATGGTGTGGTGGTTTTACCACGCTAGGCAGCTGAACACCACAACTACTCTCTCACTCCCCCTCCTCAGATGACGAGGAGAAGAAGTAAAGGAAAGAATAACTCACGGGTTGAAATAAGGAAAATTTAATTAAAGGGAAATATATATATATATTAAAGAAATATTATTAATTAACAATTCAACTAAAGGGAAAAAGGGAAAAAGGGAAAAAGGGAAAAAGGGAAAAAGGGAAAAAGGGAAAAAGGGAAAGGGGAAAGGGAGGGGGAAAGGGAACAGCAAAACAAAACAAGTAAAGGCTATATGGAAGTACAGAGGAAAGAAATCATTCTCTACTTCCTGCAAATGAGCGATGCCTGACCACGTCCTTGAAGCAGGGCCTCAACGCACGTAGCCGGTGTTCGTGAGGAGGACAGACGTTTTTGCAACGAAAGCCCACCCCTCTCTTCTTCTTCCTTCTTCCACCTTTTATTGCTGAGTGTGACATCATATGGTATGGAATATCTCTTTGGTTGGTTTAGGTCAGCTGCCCTGGTGATGTTTCTTTCTCACTTTTTGCCCACCGCCGAGGAGGGTTAGAGAAAGTCCTGATACTGTGCCAGCACTTCTCAGCAGCAGACACAACACTAGTGTGATAACACTGCTGTTCTAGCTACAAGTGCAGAGCGTGGCACTGTATGGGCTGCTGCAGGGAAAGTTAACATCCCAGCCAGACCCAGTACAAATGGAGTACTCTTGTTCTGAGCAGGGAGTTGAAGCTCGTATTATTTAAAAGAAATTAAAACACAGAATTTCAAATGTACATTTTACAAAACAGCATGTGCTTTTGGTAATGTTTATAGAACATCTTCGGTTGAGCTGAGCTAAACAGAAACACTGTGATGAAAAGGGAAAAAAATAGCTGTAGAGTATGCACAAAATCCATTAATTATGTTGTATAGTCATTAATAATTTGATTACAGGAACACTATAATTTTCATTGGCATAATTAAAATGGCACAGCACAAATTCTATAAGACCCTCTGGAATCAGAATATGGAAGTCCTCCAGGAAGGAGCTGAGCTAGGTTTTTATTTCAATGATGCTATAGTGATTTGTAGCAGCTGAGTTTCTAGCTCATTGTCTTTTGTAATCTAGTTATGTCTGTAATTGGCATTTTAAATAATTCAGTTTTAAAGAGCTTCCTTTCTTCAAAATTCAGCTGGTAATCAGCATTAATACAATGTTATCACATTTGCCACTGGATTTCTGGGAATATTAGGTAGCTCTAATAATACTAGGACTAAGTATCCATCCCAGATCTTTTAAGAACCTTCTTTCTTTAAAGGAAGAACCCAACAAAGCTGAGAAAGTACTGATCAATGGTTTGAAAATGTATTAATGAGACTATTAATGCAACTTTCATGGTAAAGAGCAACTCATACTTTATATGTATCATGTTTTTTCAAATGATAATATAAATATTCTTTGCTTCAATCACAACCATAGGGTAAAATGAGAGCCTAAATAGCTATTCTTTTCTTATTCTGATAAAAATATGAAATAAAGCCATTACATTAAATTTCTCTATGTTAATACTAAGTTACA
This sequence comes from Nettapus auritus, assembly GCA_011076525.1. Taxonomy (NCBI): domain Eukaryota; kingdom Metazoa; phylum Chordata; class Aves; order Anseriformes; family Anatidae; genus Nettapus; species Nettapus auritus. The sequence continues at coordinate 72,470,676 of CM021797.1, forward strand.
TCAGAAACAGGAGATCAGAGGTTTAATATTGGTATCCATTACTATAAGACCAAGGACATCTATGTGCAGGCAGCTCTGTATTTTTTACTTAATGTCAAGTCTCCAAGATGCATTCATTTCAGCCTCATGCAATTCAAAGACATGCTGGAGATTAGTATGTTTTCAGTAATTTCATAACACTCAGCCTGATAACCTGCAGATATAACCTGCAGGTCCAGGTCCTTAGGGCATTTAGTATGTGCACAGTACATAAATAAATCCATTAAAATAAATAGAAGCATTGACACACTTGAATTTAGAAACCTGCTCTAGGACTATGCTGAACTGGGCCTCTGAAATCACTCATCATCACTGCTTTTGCAGTTTATTTTTTGTCATGGAGAAAAGGTAAAATAAAGTACACTTTCTTAGACCTATTCCCATGATAAACATACATAGATTTTTAACCAGCAAAGATTATTCTATCTCTAGCATCTTCTCAGGTGCCTACGAAGCAAGGACTGTAGTTTTTGTCTGGTGCATTTACTAAACACCTGTTTCTTTTATTGTATTGTGCAATGCTGTCCAATTGTAGGGAATGTTCCTGGCATTTTGACCCATATGCCAGAACTTCCTCTACAAATAAAAGAAACAATTACTCACTTCTGGAAACAGAAAAAAAAAAAAAACGGTTCACTTGGGCCACATAAATGATTGTGACAGGTAAAAGTTGATGAACGTTTGCATTTATAAAAATATAAAAAGGGTATATAAAACATTTTCTTTAAAATATTCAGTCTTTTCCTCCCTAAACACTTTACATTGAAAGAGGTGGGATTATTTCAAACTGTTTAGGGTTTTTAGAAGGAGAAATAAAGTCAACAACAACAAGAAAAAAACATTTGCAAAGATCTAAAAGTCAGCCAGAGGGAAGAGGAGAATCTCTTTACCACTTCTGTGATGAACAGGGCAGGACATAGCCTTCAGCAAATGAATTTAAGGTTCAACATTAGGAAACATTTACCAACCATCAGATTAATAAAGTGTTCAGAGAGATTTTCATGGGAGGCTGTTGAGCCTCTGTGAAGAGTGACCTGTCCCAGAAACATGGTAATAGCAGACTTAAGTCAAAAATAATTCCTACCTCACTTCTCTAGTTCCTCCTCTACCCTCTTTCCCAATCCCTTATGTCTAAATCCAGTAAGTCTGCACACCTCCACCACCATAAATTTCAGGACACTGCTGTCATCGCCTAGATTAAATATATATGGAATAAGTAGAACTGTCAGTGGCATAAAGTGTCTCTCAGTTAAGATGAAATGTCTAGTGCTGCATGCACTACATTCTGTAAGCTCCTTGAGTCAAAAGTCAGAGAAGTTCTCCAGGGACCTGTTCCTCCTGTTCTGTGTTAGCACAAGAATATTTTGAGGTGCGTAATTCTTTCTGTTGACAATAAGGGAATTCTCAATGGCTGCCTTAGGTGAGATGTGTAACACTTTTTTACTGTCTGAGCTAGATGAAGCTTGTAATTCATGCATGATTTGGTTTTAACAAAACTGGGGTTTCAGTTGATGTGACTGGCAGTTAGCATGTAGCTCAGTTGCAGTATAACTTGGAATTTAGCATTCAATCAAGAAATGTTGCAGCAAGATTTAGCTTAAAACCCTTTTCTACCTGGCAAGTTTATGTCAACAAGACCCCTTTTTTTCCCCTGTTTTACACAGCTTTATTGAATAAAGGTAAGATTTAATCATGAAATTAATGTTATAAGTACACTGGTTCTTAAACCTCTATTCTGAATTAGAAGGAACAGTGAAATGAAGCCAATGAAGCCATTCAGAATGCCTCCGGGTGTTCACAATACCTCCTGAGAATTAAATCCTTTTGATTTAGTGAGCAGTGAGGCCACTTAACAAATGAAAATCACAAAATTTTAATTGAAGTTTGGTGGAAAAGGGGAGGAGTTCATAATGTTTTTGTGTGCCCATATGTTGACGTCATCATAAGGAAGTCTGTTTTCTAAGATTCTTTGTCTGGTGCAGAATTACTGCTTATTATTACTCGTGTGCCAATTCAAATTCCTGGCTCAGCTTTGAACCTGTCTTATCACTACTGATTTTTCTGGTGATCACTGAACTCTTGGCTGAACCTTGCTGCTCTCAGGAGATATGGTCTACCCTCATTGTTCAGGCACTGTGGGGTGGGACTGCATCCTGGTCTGTGAGGACACAGCTATACTGCCTACCTTACCCTAGACTCCTGGTAGGTGTGGATGGAGGTGCATTCCATGCTGATGGTCTTTTTTCATGGATATTTCATAATGTCACAGTGACAAGAGAGTATGATTTATTTTGTAAAACTTGCACTTGAGAGACTGGAGCTCCTTTTAGAATCCTTACTGGTCAGGACCATTTTACTTAGCTTCTGTGTCATCTTTAGAGTTAATTGTATCTGCCCTGTAGTCCAAACACTTGCTAACCCACACAGCGCTAGAAGTACATCTGCTAGCTTGCTCACTGTTCTGGCTCAGCGGGACAGACTTCAGGCAGGGCTTTGCTCTCTATAAAACTTGCCATTGCTCTCTAGGTTGCATTGTAGATATAACCTCCATTCATCCCTAGAAAAGCTGAATAATAAATGGGTTCAATCCGATGTGCAGTAACTGAATCCTTGCTCAAGCAATGTACAAAGAACTAGGAGCTGAAAGTGAAGTGAAACACATTTAGACTTAAAAGAAAGGTCAGTCTCTATGCAAGAAATTTCAGAAGATTAAAATATCCACAAAAACATGTTTTTTTCCTCACTTGGAAAGCTTGGCTGTGTACTGCCTATTACCCAGCTGCTTGCACTGGATGATGCTAATGATTTCAGGTTAACAATTTAGGAGATTTTTAAATTGGGGTAGGGTATTTCAGAACTGTGTGGTACTATGACCCCTGTTGTCAAGCACCAGACCTGCTTCTTTATACTGCAAATTGTTGTGAGCAGGCTTTAATCAAGCTTTGTTTTTTTACAGTCCGGTTGGTTCCTAAAAGTGGCTCACCTGTGCTAGGACTTTTAGAAAACAAAAAGCACCTATTTTTAACTGTTCTTTATTCCTACAGGCATGTGGGGGAAAAATAAGTAAAGGTATAAGAAAGCAAAATAGTGTTAAAATAAATTGTTTTCAGGTTTTCCTTTACTGAAAATGAAAAATAACATCACTCTGAATTTGCTGATTCTTCCTCTGAATTAATGTTATTCAGTAAGCTGATAACTAGGGCACAGAATGCATTTATCTGTCAGACAATTTTCTACTAAAAAAACACAGAATCAGTGAAACAATTAAAAAGTTTTTCCACAGAAGTGTCCAAAGGATTAGGTTTCCTATTAAAATGTTATTTTAAAACATATACCAATACTTTGTAAGTGGTAAATCCAGGCTTTGTAGTTCACAATGACTATTTCTGAATATGCATTTATTTATTTATTTATTTATTTATTTTCATTTTTTAAGACAGAGATCAAATTTGGTGCTTAGAGGTGGCATCTCTAAAGCAGGAATAATAATAATAAAAAAATCTTGGTACAGCAGAACTACTTTTTATTTTAATGGAGATTGTTGAAATTTTGCCTTCAAGGCACTAATTTGGAGTGGAGAAATCTATCAAAATATATGACATTTTCCTGGAACATGCTCTTCCCTGTATGACTCTTACCCATCCCTTTAAGTTTATAGGCTGGACAAAAGGATTCACATCTTACTCCCTATAAAGAATCTGAGCTCAGGAGCTGCAGAAGAATGCGGTATAAAACTAGTCCAGCTACCTCTGATTGCTTTGAAATATATTTCTTCATGTCAAGGAATGCCCTATGCTGAATGGGACAGATTGGTGGTATAGTAAAAATGCACCGCAGACAATGGATCAAGGAAAAGAAATTTTGTCCAGCTATGTGTTATGTGAATTCAAGTATTTGCTGCATGCATATTCATGTCATTGGAGCATTTGCACAATTTCACTTTTAGCTCTTCCTGTCTCCTCCACACCAGCTAACAGCAGTAACAATTCCTGGCTGATCTCCTCCCTGTCACCACCACAGAAACAGTGGAGGGAACTGATGTCAGAGAAATAACAGAAACATACAGGAAAAGACAACAGTTTTCAATATCAAGTACAGACCCTGATATTTATTGGCCTAACAGATTCTATACCCACAAATCATTTTCCAAATATTTCAAACTGAAAAATTGTTCATACCCCCAAAAATGAAATGAAGTTAATAATTTCAAGAATTATTGCATTATTCTTAAATAAGTAATTATTCATGAATTCTTGCAATTAGTACTAATTGGTCTCAAAGGACATTATTGGCCCTATTACCAAACACACACACATCTTTCCAGGTACCTCACTGTACTTGTGCAATCCTTTTGTGCACCTTCTGTAAACTGTTTTCTGAGCATACGGAATTCACTAGGTGTTTTAAAACTTTCTAAAAAAAGGTAGACAGCAACAGTGTTTTCTATAGGTACTGGTTATATCTTCTATGTTCATTCTGTGCATATTCTAGCAAATCCTTCTGCCTGCTTCTGAAAATAAACATTTGAATCTGAATGCATAAATGACCTGCTGTGTCTTTCAGATGTTTCTAAAATGAATGCCTCAGGGAATGAGAGAAACTGCACCACTTCTATCACCAGGTCTCAGTGTCCAGACAGATTGGTTACACATGGCAAATCTCAATAGACTACCTTGATTGTGTGTTACCAGGTATGTCATTTCACCAGATCTTCAGCTGGTGTGAACCAACTTATCTCCATAAAAAACAAGCAGTATTTTACTTCTGAAGCTAGAGTTCAGAAATCCTCCCTGTGCACAATACATTTCACTTTTTATTATTTTAATTTACAAAATACATAACAGTCAGTCCCCCCCGCTTCAAACAATAAAATAAAATAAAATAAAATATAAAATAAAATAAAATAAAATAAAATAAAATAAAATAAAATAATAAAAAATAGCTAGCGATAGATATAACTTGCAACACTTTCTAACTGACACTTGGAGATCTGACAAGTACTAAAATTGCATGAAGATGGATGAGTCCCTTCACTCCCTCTCTACTCAATATTAAATTAGCTAATTAAGAGATTTTGGTTTTGATTAGTCTTTGTGTTCTATTTTTTTTCTTTTTTTTTTATTTTATTTTTTAACCTGAAATTCTTTAAAAGCCATTGCACTCCTTTATTAAACGTGATCTTTCATAACGTTCCTTGTTTAAACAAAAGTTAAAGAGAGTGTCAGCTGTTACACAGAGAAGATATGGAGAAATGAAGGAGAAAGATAAAGTTCACAACTGCAGAAACATCATTACAAGACTATTCTCATAAAACTCCTGAACTAAGAAACAATCAAAATGAAGACAAACATTTTTTGCCATAGTTTCTGGATATTTAAAAATAATTCTCATATTTTATTGCTGTTGAAATTATTTATTTGATAAAACATTTGAAATACACTTTGACAAAGCAATTATGTATCTGTTTTTTGGTGTCTATGGAACTTTTGGAGAAGGACCTTAGTTTCCATCTACAGCAAAGTGACACCTAATGAACAAAAAAAGCCAGAAAAAAATTCTATTGGGATTTGGATTTTCAAGTAAACTTTTGCAACATACTTTTCTTAGTAATTTAAATCTATGTTGAAAAAGAAGTAATGGAAAAAAAAAAAAAAATGTATTCAAATATTGGTGTCACATGCAAATTTAGGGTACAATTTCTCCACTGCTGTAGAAGGTTCTGCTCTTATAGACCTGCTGAAGAAAGCAACATTCCTGAACTAATGCATGGTTTCAAGCTGATTATCAATATGGTTGAGTGGCAGTATCACTGAACAATGTAGTGTGTTCCCTAACAGGAAATTACTTCATTTCTCCCATCTAAATGTACAATATCTAGACATTGATATAATCTGAAAATACTTATCTACCCAGGCTTGATGATAAAACAAACAAACAAGTAAACAAACAAAAAAAGTCTCTGATCTGGAAGTGATTTACATTAGAATCATGCCCTAGTCTTCCTAAAATGTCTGTTGGGGGAAAAAAAAAAGTCACAAAAGAGCATGGGAACTCTTTTGTCCTGGCATAAAAACGTATGGAGAGGATAGATAGGTAGATAGATAGATAGACAGATAGATAGAGGTAGAAGTATAGAGACAGTATGGAAAATAATGTCATTTTTATGGCTAAAGAGTAGCCATACGTATCACAACATATAATATATAATGATATATATCGCATATAGTACATATCTGTATATGACTTGCATATGTGTGTATAAATACACATATTTCTATATGTAAATATACACATTTGGAAATGTATGCAGTCACTTTTATGTATTTACACGTTTAGAACCATATATGCACATATCTATATTTAGTTATAATTAGACAAATTAGACATCTATTCTATTCTATTCTATTCTATTCTATTCTATTCTATTCTATTCTATTCTATTCTATTCTATTCTATTCCATTCCATTCCATTCTATTCTATAGAGATTATATATCACTACTCTTCACAATTACAGCTAAGATATATGTATTCTTATAATAAGCACAGATATATTTAATGAAAAATTATAACAAAATTTTTAATAGAACAGCCTTCTGCTGTAGAATAAACCTTGGTATTTAGTTTACATTCCTAGTGTGATACTGAGTATGCAACTGATTCTCTCAGGTAGCTGGGATCATCAACTGCATCAAATCCAAATGAAGCTCTGTCCCCACATATGGATTGAAATAAACCAATATAAAAATAGCTAAAAAAATTATATTGGTGCAACATTTAAATTGTTTCCTCTTACAATATGCAGTCAGTTCCAAACCATTTGAAATCTAGCTGCTGTATCCTTGAGGGGTGTTTAGAATAACAAAAACTGCTGAGCCTCACAAAGCTGGCTAGGGCACGATGCAAAGGGAACATCTGATTCTTCCTTTTTTTTTTTTTTTTTTTTTTTTTTTCCTGAGTGCATAGAATGCCAGCACTAGTGATCTACATAGCAATGTCACTGCCAGGCACTGTTGCTGAATAGAAACACAAATGGAAGACAGAGCAGTTTCTTAATGAGCATAGGCAGATACTTAGCATTTAACCAGAGCATAGACTACAACAGCAGCAAAGTTTTCATTCACAGATTACCATAACTTGCAATATAACCGGCATTTGCTGATGGAACAAAAAATTCAAACTATATCAAGTCAGAAATAACCAGTGGAAGATGGTAGTGCAGAATTCTCTTTTTTCTTCAGCAACTTCTGAAGTCTAGCTCTCAGAAAAACTTTCACAAAATAGTATTCCCAAAACTATGTTTGTGTTGTGGTTTAACCTGGCCGGCAGCTAAACACCACACAGCCGTTCGCTCACCCTCCCCCCTCCCTCTCTGGGATGGGGGAGAGAAATGGAAAAGTGAAATGAGAGTTGAGATAGAGACAGTTTATTAAGATAGGAAACAATAATAATAATAATAATAATAATAATAATAGTGTGTATGAAACAAGTGATGCACAATGCAATTGCTCACTACCCACTGACCGATGCCCAGTCTATCCCGAGCAGCCGGCCCCCCCCCACCTTGGCTAGCCACCCCTGTATATTGTTTAGCATGACGTCAGATGGTATGGAATACTCCTTTGGCCAGTTTGGGTCAGCTGTCCTGGGTCTGTCCCCTCCCAGCTCTTGCTGCACCCCCACCCTGCCCGCTGGCAGGACAGAGCGAGGAGCTGAAAAGTCCTTGGCTTGGTACAAGCACTGCTCTGCAACAACCAAAACATCGGCATGTTATCAGCATTCTTCTCATCCTAATCCAAAACACAGCACTCTACCAGCTACTAGGAGGAAAACTGTCCGAACTGAAACCAGGACAGTTTGGAAAATGAAACTTCAAAAGGCTGGGGCTGATGCAAATATCAGCAGCCTCCCTCAAAAGCAGTATGAATAGAAAGTGAATGTTTCACTCTTGTATGTTATCCTAAAATGTCAAATTGCATGGACATATACTGGGTTGGCCCGGGCAAACAAATGTCCACACAGCTGCTCCCTCACTCCCCCTCCTCCTCAGAGCGATGAGGAGAAAAAGGGTGGGAAGGCTTGCTCCTTGAGATAAAGACAGACACATTGCTCACCAGCTACTGCCACAGGCAAAACAGGCAAAGCAGGCAAAACTCATGCAATTTATTGCTAATTTTAAAATATTTGGGCAGTGAGAAACAAAAGATAAACATTAAAGCAGATTTTCTGCCCTAAATGTGCTTTGACAAGAGGCACTGCAGCTGTAGCTGATCTGCTCGGTTTTGCCCCGTGATGGGTACCTGGAAGCCAGCTGGAACCAGATGGAACAGGCTTCAACCAGCCATGACCAGTGCAAGGCAGCCCTAGCTGCTGATCACAGATGCCAGTCCTGTAGCCCCCCTTCTATCAAAACCTTGCCATTTGCACCAATGAAACATGTTACTTTGCATTGAACGTAGACACGAGCCAAGAAATAATCTCAATCTGAATTTAAAGTCTTAGGACAAAGTGTTTTTTCATTTTTCTCCTTAGACTATCTGCAAGACCGTCTCCAACATAATTTTTCTGTCTCCAGTTCCCACTACTTTTATGCAAGCCTGAACGTTCTGTGAGCCACTTTGTGGAATGGCAAGTGAGTATCTTCATCTTCTACAAGAAAGAGCCACCAAAACACTACCTCTTTCCTGAAGTACTGAAAAAATGTCATCTGATATTCTGTATATCTCTGTCATGTCATAGAATCACAGAAGGGTTTGCGTTGGAAGGGACCTTAAAGATCTAGTTCTAACCCCTATGCCATAGGCAGAGACACCACCCACTAGACTAGGTTGCTCAGGGCCTCATCTAACTGGATCTTGAATGCCTCCAGGGATGGGGCCTCCACAGAATCTCTGGGCAACTGTGTCACCACCCTCTGACTGAAGATTTTACTCCTCACATCTAATCTAAAACTATTCTCTTTTAGTTTAAGACCATTCCCCCTTGTCCTGCCATTATCTACCTGTGTTCTTCTCCATCCTTTTCATCATTTTTATAAGACTCCTTTAAGTATTGAAAGGCCGCAGTGAAGTCTTCGCAGAGCCTTCTCCAGGCTGAATATCCCCAACTCTCTCAGCCTGTCTTCATAGGAGAGGTGCTCCAGCCCTCTAGTCATCTTTGTAACCCTCCTCTGGACTCTCTCTTCCAGGTCCAGATCTTTCTTGTGCTGGGGCGCCCAAATCTGGATGCAGCACTCCAGATCAGGCCTCACAAAGGCAGAGTAGAGGGGGACAATCACCTCCTTTGACCTGCTGGTCATGCTGAAGAATGTACACCCATTCTTATCTTCCTTTATTCAGTTTCTTTTTCCTTTGAACTTTCCTTCTCCTCCCAATTTCCATCACTATTTGCAGCATCTTTCTCACATTTTTGCTGTATTTTCTTTAAAAAAATTACATGTTAAATTAATCCAGTATCTAAGCAATATTCACTGTTCTGTTTGCCACTGTAGTCTATGTCTCTTACACTTTTCTTGCCATTCTGTCCACTATTTTGCTCTGAACAATGGTGTTCACCACCCAGTCTTGAGTTTGATACACAATTTTCTTTGTATGATCATATTTCATTCTCCTATTCTTCATTCAGTGTCTCATTTGAAGGCACATTATGTTTAATAATAATATCAGTGATAAATCAAATTAGACCCACTACAGACTCTCTCTTGGCTTTGCCCTCTCTTGGCCAATGCAAAGACTTTACAGAAGTTGCCATTTTACTAATTGATTTTGGGGGGAAGAAAAGCCAGACCTGACACAGGACTGGGCTTCTGTTGATATTTAACCTAGTTAATAAGCATTTGTCTTGCTATTTTGATTTATGTTATTTATTTTCAAATCTATGAAAGCGTTTTACATCTCATCTATAACTATACATCTTATTAAATAGCTTCTTATACAATATTTTGCCAGGTGCACTGGAAATTTCCAAATAACCCTTCCAAGTTTTTTTTACTTTCCTTACTCGTTTTTTCTATTATGTGTACTTGGTTTACACAGCAAGGTTTTAGTAGCAGGGGGACTTCAGCGGTGGCCTCTCTGAGAAGAGTACAGAACTTGCCCCATGATAGATGGGGGCCAGCTCTAGCCAGCTCCAAAAGGGACTCACCCCTGGCCAGCGCTGGGATATGAGTGATGTTGGTTGGGCCTCTATAAGAGCAGACTGAAGAAAGGGGAATAAAACACAGCAAAACAAAAACAAACAAACAAACAAACAAACAAACAAAAACTGCTGCACAACAGCAGCGGGGAGAGAAGAGTAGGAAACGAGAGAGAAGCAGCCCTGCAGACCCCAAGGTCAGTGCAGCAGGAGGGCAGGAGGTGCTCCGGGCATGCAGCACAATTTCCCCTGTGGCCTGTGGAGAGGGCCCTGGTGGAGCAGGCTGTCCCCCTGCAGCCCATGGGTCCCACATGGAGCAGCTCTCCATGCTGCAGCCCATGGAGGAGCCCCTGGTGGAGCAGGTGGATGTGGCCTGGAAGAGGCTGTGGCTCATGGAGTGCCCCTGCAGGAGTAGGCCCCTGGCCAAAGCTGCAGCCTGCGGAGGAGCCCACACAGGAGCACGGGGTTTGGGGGGAGCTGCTGCCCGTGGGGGACCCATGCTGGAGCAATTTACTCCTGATGGGTAGAACCCGTGGTATGGAGCCACGTGGGAGCAGTTCCTGAAGAGTTGCTGCCTGTTGGCAGCCCTCTCAGGCTCAGTTTGGAAAGGACAGCATCCCATTGAAGGGACCCCACATGGAGCAGGGGCAGAGTGACCATGAAGGAGTGGCAGAGATGAAGCATCAGGGATTGACCTGCTCCCCATTCCCCTGCTTTGCTTGAGGGAAGGATGTAGAAGAGGGTGGTTGGGGGGAAAGTGTTTTTAATTTGTGTTTCTCACTGTTCTTTTCTACTAGTGATAGTTAATAAATTATATTAAGATTCCCTATACTGATTCTGTTTTGCCCATGATAATAATTGTTGAGTGATCTCCCTGTCCTTACCTCAACCCTTAAGCCCTTTTATGGAATCATAGGATCACAGAATGGCTCACGTTGAAAGTGAGCTTAAAAATTATTTAGTTTCAACAACCTCTGTCATGGGCGGGGACACCACCTACTAGATCAGTTTGCCCAGGGCTTCATCCAGCTTGATCTTGGACACCTCCAGGGATGGAGCATCCACAACTTCTCTGGGAAGCCTGTTCCAGTTTCTTACCACCTTCTGAGTGAAGAATATCCTCCTAACATCTAATCTAAATTTCCCCTCTTTTACTCTAAAAGCACTCTCCCTTGTCCTGTCATTGTCTGCCCGTGTAAAACATTGCTCTCCATCTTTTTTATAAGCCCCCTTTAAGTGCTGAAAAGCTACAATAATGTCACCTCAGAGCTTTCTTTTCTTTTGGCTAGATATCCCCAGCTCTCTCAGCCTTTCTTCATAAGTGCTCTAGCCCTCTGATCCTCTCCGTGGACCTGCTCTAGGAGCTGCTCTAACAGGTTTACATCCTTCTTGTGCTGGGGACCCTAGACCTGGACTAAGTACTCCAAATCAAGCTTCACAAGAACAGAGTAGAGGGGAATGATCACCTCCCTCAACCTAGTGGTCACCTCTCTCTTGATACAGCCCAGGACACAGTTGGCCTTCTGGGCTGCAAGCACGCACTGCTGGCTCATGTCAAGCTTTTTGTCCACCAGAACCCATAAACTCTTCTCTGCAGCTCTGCTCTCAATTAGATTTTCTCCCAGTCTGTCCTCATGTCAGAGATTGCCTTAAGATGGGTGCAGCACCTTGCATTTGGACTTGTTGAACCTCATTAGGTTTACATTAGCCCACTTTTCTAGCTTGTCCTTTCCATCTTATTTTCTCCCCCCCTTTTCCTTGAGGACGTTGAGTGAGAGAGCAGTGTGGTAGAGTTCTGCTGCCCAGCATGGTAAAACAACTACATTGTAGTAATATTTCACAACTGAATTCCTTCTGAAGAACATGCAAGTTCATGTGTCTTGAAAGACAAAGTTGAAAATGAGATGAAGATTCAGTAAATTATTTTATGAAGTGATTAAGTTTCAGGTGATCCTGAGGATTTTCTGAATTTCATTTAAATTTCCTTCATAGTTTCAAATGGGAAAAAAAAAATAAAATAAAATAAAATAAAATAAAATAAAATAAAATAAAATAAAATAAATTCCTCTCCAAACTATCAAAATGGTGCATTTCAACATTTCAGATGCAGAATGCTTTGCCTTGAGGCTTAGAGTCACAGTGAGATTTATACAAATTAATAAAAGCAAACAGATGCAGAAATTATCTGACAAAGCAAACATATAATCACCTGAAATTCATACAAAAAGGATCAAACCTCTGAAAAATGATCATGCAAGTATTTACAAAGTGGGTAATAAGCATGAGCTTAAATAAAAGCAAAACATAAACATATTACAAGAAAGGAAATGTTTAGACCTTTGGATAAAATGAAATGTTTTGGAAGAAACTTCTGTTTCACTAATGAAAATTCATCTACACAGAATCAGTCATTGTGTCAAAGAAGATCACAGAATCACAGAATAGTCTAGGTTGGAAGAGACCTACAAGATCACTGAGTCCAACCTCTGACCTAACACTAACAAATCTTCCACTAAGCCATATCCCTAAGCTGTACATCTAAACGTCTTTTAAAGACCTCCAGGGATTGTGACTCAACCACTTCCCTGGACAGCCTATTATAGTGCCCAACAACTCATACAGTAAAGAAGTTCTTCCTCATATCCAACCTAAACCTCCCCTGGCGCAACATTAGCCCATTTCCCCTCATCCTGTCACCAGGCACATGGGAGAATACACCAACCCCCACCCTGCAACAGCTCCTTTCAGGTACCTGTAAAGTGCAATAAGGTCACCCCTGAGCCTTCTCTTCTCCAGGCTAAATAGTCCCAGCTCCCTCAGCCACTCCTCATAAGACTTGTTCTCCAGACCCTTCACCAGCTTCGTAGCCCTTCTCTGGACGCGCTCGAGCACCTCCATGTCCTTCTTGTAGTGAGGGGCCCAAAACTGAACACAGTACTAGAGGTTTGGCCTCACCAGAGCAGAGTACAGGGGGCCAATCACTTCCCTGGACCTGCTGGCCACACTGTTTCTTAGCGGTTGGCCTTCTTGGCCGCCTGAGCACACTGCTGGCTCGTAGTCAGCCGACTGTCAACCAAAACTCCCAGGTCCTTCTCTGCCAGGCAGCTTTCTAACCACATATCTCCCAGCCTGTAGCTCTCTTTGGGGTTGTTGTGCCCCAGGTGCAGAACTCGGCACTTGCCTTGCTGAACTTCATACCACTGGCCTTGGCCCATCGGTTCAGCCTATCCAGATTTTCCTGCAGAACCTTCCTACCCTCGAGCAGGTCGACACACGCACCTAACTTGGCGTAATCTGCAAACTTACTGAGGGTGCACTCAATCCCCTCATCCAGATCATTGATGAAGATTTTAAAGAGGAGTGGCCCCAGTACCGAGCCCTGGAGGACTTCACTAATGACCGGCCTCCAACTGGATTTGACTCCATTCACCACAACTCTCTGGGCCTGGCCATCCAGCCAGCTCTTAACCCAACGAAGTGTGCGCCAGTCCAAGCCATGGGCAGCCAGTTTCCTGAGGAGAATGCTGTGGGGAACGGTGTCAAATACCTTACTGAAGTCAAGGTAGACCACATCCACAGCCTTTCCCCCATCCACTAATCGTGTTACCTTGTCACAGAAGGAGATCAGGTTTGTCAAGCAGGACCTGCCCTTCATAAACCCATGCTGACTAGGCCTGATCGCCTGCTTGCCTTGCAACTGCCGCATGATGACGCCCAAGATAATCTGCTCCATGAGCTTCCCTGGCACTGATGTTCAACTAACAGCCGCGTAGTTCCCCGGGTCTACCCTCCGGCCCTTCTTGTAGATGGGCATCATGTTGGCTATCCGCCAGTCAAGTGGGACCTCCCCCGATAGCCAGGACTGCCGATAAATGACGGAAGGCGGCTTGGCCAGCTCTTCCGCTAGTTCTCGCAGTACCCTCGGGTGGATCCCATCCAGCCCCATTGACTTGTGTACATCCAAATGCTGTAGCAGGTCACCAACCATCTCCTTGTGGATTGTGGGGGCCACATTCTGTTCCTCTTCCCTTCCACCAGCTCAGGGTACTGGGGGTCCAGAGAACAACTGGTTTTGCTGCTAAAGACTGAGGCAAAGAAGGCTTTAAGCACCTCAGCTTTTTCCTCATCTCTGGTAACTAAGTTTCCCCCCACATCCAGTAAACGGTGGAGATTCTCCTTAGTCCTCCTTTTGGTATTGATGTATTTATAAAAACATTTTTTGTTGTCTTTAACTGCAGTAGCCAGATTGAGCTCCAGATGAGCTTTGGCTTTTCTAATTTTGTCCCTGCACCGCCTCGCAACATCCTTGTAGTCCCCTTGAGTGGCCCGCCCTCTTTTCCAAAGATTAGAAACCCTCTTTTTTCTCCTAAGCTCGAGCCACAACTCTCTGGTCAGCCAGGCCGGTCTTCTTCTGTGCCGGCTCGTCTTGGGGCACGTGGGGACAGACCACTCCTGAGCCATTAAGATTTCTTTCTTGAAGATGTCACAGAATTACCAATTATGTTCTTTGTCAAATGAAAGCTCTGCATTTTTCTATGTTAAACAAAATACAGTGAAGTTTTTAATGTGACAGTTTGCAATTTCCTACATTATTTTCATCATTGATAATAATTGAAGACAATACTATTATTTTGAAATTAAACAAAATACTTACTGTAACTGTCACAGGTAATTGATTTAAATTCTTTTTTTTTTTTTTTTTTTTTTTTTCTCGGTTCTTACAGGACTGGCAAAGAACTGAGAAGACTTAAAATTGTACTATAGTAGAACCCCATCTAAAAACTTGTTTACTTGTTTTGCTTTCTTAAGGTGCAAGGGCTTATTTCCTAAGAACTGATTTGCGTGAATCCCACAAATGAAGAAAAGGAGTGAAAATGAATCAGGGTTGAGCAGCAATATTAATGATACAGCACAACAGTGGCAGTAGTAGAATATGACTTCGTCCTTACTCAAGCTTCCTTTCTGCTATTTACTCTCTTAGACTGTCATGAAAGATATCTGCTGCTGATAAAAACCTGTGCCAGTTTAAACAATATAATTTTGTTTAGAGTGAGCTGGAAGACTATGGTCAGAAGTAGGAAGACTCAAGTGTTATAATTACATGCTTCATCACAGAATCTGTTGCATTCATTTAAAAGCACAGTTTTTGCAATGCTGATGCTGTGTTCATTTTGTTGCATAGAATATATTTCCAATATAACTTTTCAAGAAAAGCCCTGGTAATCTGGGGGCTTGATCTTATTTCTATTTCACAAAATACCTTATTTTAATTGGATTTGGTGCCATTAGCTATCTAACAACCCAAAAGACATGGATCTGAGCTTTAGACTTGTTGAATATAAATTAAGTTTTAGCTTTAATTCACTGTTCACTTTTGAGAATTCTTCCACAGTATTTCAGTTTTGTAGGGCCATGCATTTCATAGCATAAATGGAAATACTTGCTTCAAAGGGATTTATTTCAAATAAATGTTACTAGATTTTTTTTGAATATGTATAATAATTGCAAAGTGTTCAGTTATGTATTGTACTTCATAGCTGGCTATGCTGATGTTTTCAAGATTTCAGGGCAGTTTTCTAAACATTTTCAAAGCTGCGTCTGGTTTGAAATTTGGTTTTAAAAAAGTACGTCAAGTACACAAATCATAAAAATCAACAGTTTAAATAAATTTTATGATCACAATTACTACGATAGGAACAATGGTATTTTGATGTCCAAATATGTAGGTAGCATGCTGAAGAAGAGGGAGTATTGGTGGCTAAAACATCCAGCCACTGACTACTTCTTTAGTGTTCTCAATCACTCTCCATTAACAGTATCAATTCAAATACAAAGTAATTACATTATCATTTTAAACTGGAAATGTAGGAATGCTTGTATTCATGGCCAAACACACACACAAATGTATAAGAAGCCTCAGAATACTCAGAAAGAAACTTCTGACCATATTGCAGCTCATAAATCTCAAACCTAATTAAGAATAATGCATACATTTCTTATAGTTGGTTTAAATAACATCAACAAGATTTATATATATTTTTTTACATATTGATAAAAGTAGACATCTCTGTGTTGGACTTGTAAAATCACACTGTTCAAACTGACAACTCAACAAAACTTTGTCAGTCTGACAAAATACTTTCTGTCTTTCCTTTATTATTTCCTGTCTCTCTACTCAGCTGTCTTTCTCTTCCTCCACCTCACTTCTCCTCCTCTTCCTCTACACACACCAGCTGATTTGGCAGGCAATCATCAGATGCTGTCTCTCTCTTTTACTTTTAAAATTGGACTCATAGATGATGAGGATTTTGTTCCTGACTCAGATGGGAACATTTCAATGGAAATGAACTGTTAATTTGAGTAATTTCTTGATTATTTCTTTTAATCTGTTCTCAAATACAGAAGAGGATGTCTCTTTCACTGACCTGTTTTCTTCTTTCCTTCCTGCTTGCAGAAAATTATCCCTGCATAATATTTTCCACCTTTCAATTTTGTCACATACCCTAAGGAATAAAACTTGTAGATCTGGTGGTTTAGATTTTGTTGTTGTTGTTTTTTCCTCCAAGTGGCATTTCAAAATTGTCCTTGCAACCAACAGTACCATCACCAAAAAGGGTGAATTAGACAAGGACATTTTCACTCCTGAATTTCTATGTCCTCCCTGTGTTCACTATCTATCCCTATTTCAGTTAAAAGGGAATCTGCAGCTGTGAGTTAGGATCTTCCAGGCAAGCAGCCTCTTTATCCCTCTAACTATCAAGTTGGAAAATACTAGCCACATACAGCACTGAGAAAAAAGGATGATTTAGATGTCTTATTGCTATTTTTTACCCACTTAAACGATCTAAAATTATTTTCACCTAATAATGTTATTGTTCTTAGTCTTTCGGGTAGAAACTTTCTCCTTTCTGTCTGCCCTCAAGCAATCCCTGTAGATACAACATGCAGCAGGCATATACTTTGAACATCCTGCAAACATTCATTGCAGACCTTTCTGATTGTTTTTATTCCAGCAACTCACCTGACTACCAGGTTATAGAATTTATAGTAAGAAGCCAGGCTATAAAAATACAATTGCTTCTAATACCTTCTAATTTTGTTTATTTTTTTTCAGGGAGAGAGAAAGGCTGAATTTCCTTTCTAGGCACTGCCAAACTTCAAGATCTGTCAAAAAAAGGCCATCAGCATCACTAGAAAGATCTCTTTGTTGTCAGACACAACATTCAGTTAACTTATCACTAGTGAGCATAAGGTAGACCTTAACTTTTAATCTCATGTAACAGGCATACTGGTGAAATGGATGCCGAGTTAAATATATATATATATTGGTGCAGGTGTATACAACAACTTGTGGAGGCAATGAGCTGTATGAAACACTCAAATTAAGTTGTAGCGTTAGGCCTTACTTTAGTATACAGTAGCCCTTCTCAAATAATTAGACACACTCTATTACAGGAAATCAGCAATAAATATGCCAGTATATGGGACATCCACAGATAAACTCAGAAATGGAAGTCTCCCGTTCACTACTGATATTGTTGCTGAATCCTTTCCCCATGTCCCAACACTTTCCAGCACTACAAAGTGTTTTTTCAGTATAACGTTAAGCTGTTTAGATCACCAGCCTGTTAGGAGGCATGGCAGGGTGACATCCTGCAGCCAAGTGAGAAAGCCTTGCAGCTCAGCTACCTAAAAGAAAACACACAAGAGTACTTGACACGCTCCCCTCCCCCCCAAAAAAATTACTCCACCATGACTCTGATCTAATCTGTGGAAGACAAACTGAAGAAAACATTTATTTTTTGCATCCAAGACATCTTTATCTGACAGAATACGAAAAATAAAAAAAGGCCTATCTGAAACCCACTACCAGAATAACTGTAAACATAATGGTGTCCTTTACCTTTTTTTTTTTTTTTTTTTTTTTTGGTGGGGGAGTTGGTTTTGTTTTTATTTTTGTTTTTGTTTTTAAGTGACTGGTAATGGTTTTCTGCATGCCAGGCATTCATGACTCTTTATGACAGAAAATCAAAGAAGTTAACTTTGTTCCTAGGTACTATTATAATTTGAAGTTCTTACTAAGAAAAGAGTCTTCTGAAAACAGAGAATTTTAAAGTTCTTTCACGTTTTCAATTAATATATCCTTCTTATGTATTTTCATTAATCCAGTTTTGAGCTTGGCATAAAAAAACAGTCTAGTACAAGCAGTTGGAATAGTAGAGCTGCAGGAATTCTTTGTTGTGTTGTGTTGTTGTTTTTTTTCTTCTCAGTTCATTTGTTAAATACATTTTTTTAAATGAATTGACTGATTAAAAAAAAAAAAATCTGACCTCTTAAGGGACTTCTCTTCAGGTTGAATTAAATATTTTGTTGTGTTTTTGTTTGTTTGTTTGTTTGTTTGTTTGTTTCTGGGATATTTATCATCTTCTTTCTACAACTAAGTTTTCTTAAGTGCAACCTTGATATGCAATAGTCATATTTCTGCTTTGGAGCCCCAAGCTCCAAAGGGAGCCCCAAGGCTTTATCTGAGACCACTTCCATTTAATGTTGAGAATAACTACTGGACACCTTCACTTTTTCTTTTAAAATTGTCTGGACTAGATCTGATAAAAATCTTGCCACAGAGACCTACCATCTGTAAGGTAATTTATACAGCCTCTAGTACAAGTGTTTTTTTAGAAGTCATATTACCATCTGTAAGACTTTACTCTGAATCTTTGAACAACATCTCCCTCATGTTTCCTGTTCTATCCTTAGATACAGAAGAGGAGTTATATAATCCTTCATATAGAGGAGATATTAAATGGTCAAGTAGAACAGGCATCTTAAAGTCTGCTAATTAATGATACTTTCACATCCCTAAATCAGTATTAATTAATTTAATTCTCAGACACATATGTAATTTAAATATATATCTGACAAGGCACTGCAGAAACCTGTATAATAATTGAAGATAATGGCAAGAATTGTAGATTCACATGTTCTCTCATGTTCAGTCATCAGTCTTGTATACAGCCTCTAAACAAAGGAACCTTGAAAACCTGCGGAAAGATACAGGGGATTATGGAAAGAAAGATGACTAACCAGACCAAGAAGACAGGCATTTTGAACTGAATAGTTATAACAATGGCTTTCATAGACCACCTAATGGTGGAGACTCTTAAACTTCATGTTTATACATTAGAAAGGTATCCA
Source organism: Nettapus auritus (assembly GCA_011076525.1). Classification (NCBI taxonomy): domain Eukaryota; kingdom Metazoa; phylum Chordata; class Aves; order Anseriformes; family Anatidae; genus Nettapus; species Nettapus auritus. Next base: position 72,490,042 of record CM021797.1, read on the forward strand.
GAAATCAGCTTGGGTGTAATTTGATTGCCAATATACCACAACTTATATTTACTGGAACCTTAAATCTTCACAGTATTCAGGAATCACAGAAATAAACTTTGTTCCAAACAGAACAGGCAGGTTTGGATAACATGGGAACTAACAGAGAACTTGTAATCATTAGTCATATTTCCTGGCTGTAGCAAAATTAACAATAGAGGAAGCGAGGATATGTAACTGGATTTTTGAGATTTCTGATTGCAGGTCTAGCATTTCCAAAGTCAATGAGCAGGTCTCAAAAGTACAGAATAACAGACAAAAATGTAGAAATACAGGGCAAGAGAACTCCAGTACTCCAAAATGCTTGTCTTTGGAACGAGAGATTTAGAATTATTTTTATCCAAAAAAGGGAATTCCTCCAGCTTTGAAACCTGAGAAAAGCGTTACGAAAACAAATAAACAAACAAAACCAGAGGAAATTATTTTTTGAACTTGCCACTTGCCGAGGCGATCGGCTCCAGGGCAGACGCGTTCTGCAGCGGAGCGGGGGATTGAGACAGGTAGGGCTTTTCTTCTCAGAACCGAGGCCACTTGAAGCAGCCGAGGAAACCGCCAGGGCCCGGCAGCCCTCACGAGGGAGGCTGACGAGGCATAGGCAGAGGCAGCAGCGCATCCCCTCTTCCCCCCGTCCCCCCCGGCTGTTTAAAGGCAACCCCTAGGAAGCGCGAGCGACCAGGAGCGTGGTGACCAGCACGGGCAAACAGGGCGGGGCGCATCAGAAGGGTGGGACAGGGCAGTTCGTGCAGGGAGGGCGAGCAGGGAGGGCGTGCAGGTAGGGCGAGCAGGGAGGGCGAGCAGGGAGGGCTTCTCAGCGCTCCTTTGCGCGGTCTTTCCATTTGGTACTAGTAACCGGCTTGCGAGGAACCTGGCCATGGTATCAACCAGGCAAAAAAACATGGACTCCACATTTCTCGCGGCCTCTCCAGCAATAGTCACCGATGTGGCTACTCAGACAAAGGGCTTGGGGAAACATGTGGCCATCCAGGTCTTGGGCTGCAGGGTGTTCCCGAGTCTTTTGTTAGTATCCGACAGCAGCAGTGAGGGGTATGCTTGCGGGAGGTGTGCCCAGATTGAAGAGCTGCTCAGCCAGGTAGTGCAGCTTCAGGAGGAGGTGAGCAGGCTGAGGAGCATCAGGGAGTCAGAGAGGGAAATCAACTGGTGGAGGTGTTCTCTACCCTCTCTGAGGCAGACTCACGAGCCTGCCACAGCAGAAGTGTCTCCTGCTAGGCAGCAGACAAAAGTTCCCTCTTCCCGCCAGGCAGCAGGAGGGGACCTAGGCCAAGGAGGGGAATGGAAGCACGTTCCTGTTCGGGGTGGTAGGCGAGCCCTGTGCCTGCCCACCTCACCTTCCCATCTATCCTTATATATCAGGTATGAGGGTCTAGAACATGACAGTCAGAACAACGAAGTAGACGAAACCCCGTCCCAGATGGAGAGGGTGCCTAAGGCAAGGCAACCAACCCCTGCATTGCTACATCATCTGTCAAAAAGTAAAGAAATGTTATTGTCATGGGGAACTCCCTTCTGAAAGGGACAATATGCTGACCAGACCCAACCCACAGGGAAGTCTGTTGCCTCCCTGGGGCTTGGGTGAGAGACTTTGCTGAGAAAGTCAAGCGCCTGGTATGGCCCACTGACTACTCCCTGCTACTGGTCTTTCAGACTGGTAATGACAAGGTTACAATGAGAAGTCTGAGAGCAATCAAAAGGGACCTAAGGGCTTTGGAGTGACTACTTAAAGGATCAGGGGCACAGGCTGTGTTTGCCTCTGTCCTTCCGATAGGGGGGCTCGATGCTGACAAGCAGGCTCATCACATTAACACATGGCTTCGGGACTGATGTAACTGGCAGAACTTTGGGTTTTTCGATCACGGGAAGGTCTATGTGACACCAGGCCTGCTGGCACCAGATGGGATGTGCCTCTCTCAGAGAGGGGTAAGGATTTTTGGTCAGGAGATGGCAGGGCTGATAGATACAGCTTTAAATTAGAGTTGAAGGGGAAAGGGGATAAAACCAGGCATGCCAGTGATGATCTAAGGTATGGTGCACTAGAATCAGAGGGACTGTATGCTACTGAGGTCCTTTGGTCAGCTCCACAAGATGCTGCATGTAGGGAGGCTCATTTGAAATGCTTCTACACAAACACACGCAGTATGAGGAATAAAATGGATGAGCTAGAAGTCTTGGCCTACTCCCACAGCCATGACATCATCGACATAAGTGAAACCTGGTGGGATGAGTCCTGTGGCTGGTGTGCTGCAATAGATGGTTACAGGCTCTTCAGGAGGGACAGGCAGGGTAGGCAACGTGACGGGGTGGCGATGTACGTGAAGCAAGGGCTGGACTGTGTGGAACTTCAGGTTGGCGATGGCAAAGTTGAGAGCCTCTGGGTAAGGATTAAGGGACGAACAAATAAAGGGGATGTTGTTGTGGGAGTCTGTCCTGGTTTCAGTTAGGACAGTTTTCCTCCTAGTAGCTGGTGAAGTGCTGTGTTTTGGATTAGGATGAGAAGAATGCTGATAACATGCCGATGTTTTGGTTGTTGCAGAGCAGTGCTTGTACCAAGCCAAGGACTTTTCAGCTCCTCGCTCTGTCCTGCCAGCAGGCAAGCTGGGGGTACAGCAACAGCTGGGAGGGGACAGACCCAGGACAGCTGACCCAAACTGGCCAAAGGAGTATTCCGTACCATCTGACATCATGCTAAACAATAGACAGGGGTGGCTAGCTGGGTTGGGGGGGCCGGCTGCTCGGGATAGACTGGGCATCGGTCAGCAGGTAGTGAGCAATTGCATTGTGCATCACTTGTTTCACACACTATTATTATTATTATTATTATTATTGTTGCTGTTGTTGTTGTTGTTGTTGTTTTCTATCTTAATAAACTGTCTCTATCTCAACTCTCGGGCTTCACTTTTCCATTTCTCTCCCCCATCCCAGAGAGGGAGGGGGGAGGGTGAACAAACGGCTGTGTGGCGTTTAGCTGCCGGCCAGGTTAAACCACAACAGAGTCTATTACAGACCACCTAGCCAGGACGACAACGCCAATTAATTATTCTTTGCAGAACTGAGAGATGCCTCAAGATCAACTCCCCTTGTCCTTATAGGGGACTTCAACTTGCCAGACGTCAACTGGGATCACGACACAGCTGGCACGAGCAGGTCCAGGATGTTCATAAAGCACCTCGATGATAACTTCCTGGTGCAGGTGCTAAGGGAGCCAACTAGGAAAGGTGCCTCCTAGATCTGTTGCTGGAGAACAGAGAGGGTCTTATGGGAGACATGGCAATTGGCGGCCATCTCGGTCATAGTGACCATGAAGTGGCTGAGTTTAGAATTTATGGTGACAGAAGGAAAACTGCCACCAAGGTTTTTTTAGATATGTGAACAGAAAAAGGAGAACAAAAGAAAACATAGGTCCACTGCTTGATGGGGAAGGTCTTCTCACAGGCAATGATGTAGGCAAAGCAGAGATGTTTAATGCCTTCTTCGCCTCTCTTCAACGCTGATGATGGGCTTTGGGACCCAGGGTGCCCTGTGCTGGAGGACCTTGACAGTGGGAATAACAAACTCCCAACCGACCCTGAACGTGTGCGGGATTTGCTGCTCCACCTGGATCCATACTAGTCCATGGGTCCAGATGGAATTCATCCCAGGGTGATTAAAGAGCTGGCTGATGTCATCGCGGGATCTCTCTCAATTATTTTTCAATGATCTTGGGAATCTGGAGAGGTCCCATTAGACTGGAAGCTGACAAATGTTGTGCCAATTTTCAAGAAGGATAAGAAAGAAGACCTTGGCAATTACAGGCCTGTCAGTCTCACGTCAGTGCCTGGTAAAATTACGGAGAAGTTGATTCTTGAAGCTATTGAAGCACACCTGAGGGACAATGCAGTCATTGGTCCCAGCCAACATGAGTTCTTGAGGGGTAGGTCCTGCCTAACAAATTTGATTTCCTTTTATGGTAAGATCACCTGTCTAGTCAACCAAGGGAAACCAGCTGATGTGATCTTTTTGGACTTCAGCAACGCTTTCGACATGGTTTCCCATAGGATCCTACTGGATAAAATGTCCAGCATACAACTTAACAAAAACATCATGCAGTGATGGGTGAGCAATTGGCTGATGGGCAGGGCTCAAAGGGTTGTGGTAAATCGGGCCACATCAGGCTGGTGGAAGGTCACTAGTGGGGTCCCTCAAGGCTCTATTTTAGGGCCAGTCCTCTTCAATGTCTTTATAAATGATTGGATGTTGGACTAGAAGGTGTTTTGAGCAAATTTGCCGACAACACCGAACTTGGAGGAGTTGTAGACTCGGATGAGGGTGGAAAGGCCTTGCAGAGAGATCTGGACAGGTTGGAGAACTGGGCAATCACCAACTGCATGAAGTTTAACAAAAGCAAGTGCCAGGTCCTGCACCTGGGACGAGGCAGCTCTGGTTGTACATACAGACTGGGCGACGAGACGCTGGAGAGCAGCCCCGCAGAGAGGGATCTGGGGGTCGTGGTCGACAGCAAATTGAATATGAGCCAGCAGTGTGCCCTGGCAGCCAGGAAGGCCAACTGTATCCTGGGGTGCATCAAGCACGGCATTGCTAGTATGGCAAGGGAAGTGATCATCCCGCTCTACTGTGCGCTGCTGTGGCCTCATCTTGAGTACTGTGTGCAGTTTTGGGCACCACAGTACAAAAAGGACATTCAACTGTTGGAGAGTGTCCAGAGGAGGGCAACAAAGATGGTGAAGGGCCTGCAGAGGAAAACATACGAGGAGCAGCTGAGGTCACTGGGCCTGTTCAGCCTGGAGAAGAGGAGGCTGAGGGGAGACCTCATCACACAGTCTACAACTTCCTTGCAAGGGGGAGCAGAGAGGCAGGTGACTTTTTCTCCATAAACACCAGTGATAGGACACACGGGAATGGGGATAAGCTGAGGCAGGGGAAGTACAGACTAGACATCAGGAGGAGATTCTTCACCAAGAGGGTGGTAGTGCACTGGAACAGGCTCCCCAGTGAGGTAGGCACTGCACCAAGCCTGTCTGAATTTAAGAAACATTTGGACTGTGCACTTAGTCACATGATCTAAACTTTTGGGTAGACCTATGCGGTATGAAGAGTTGGACTTAATGGTCCTTGTGTGTCCCTTCCAACTCGGGATTTTCTAGGATTCTGATTCTATGATTCTATGAAATGTCTGCTTGAGGAGAAATGTAAAAAAGGCAATGGAGCACCTATCAACACTGAAGCTGAGGGATTCACTTGTGTGGTCTTTTTTTCCCTACACTATCTAATTAAGGCATGGAAGAGGAAAAGTGCTTATTGTTATTATAACAAGAAAATGTTCTTATAATTTAAAGCTTCGAAGAGTTGATAAAATCATTTTCATAAACAACTGACACACTGATGCACTGATGATTTTAAAGGAAATGGCAACAGGCAAAATGTCAGCAGTCAGACACTTTCCAAATAAATCAGGATTAAAATTTTCAGTAACATCAAGGAGGACAAGATTCAGCCCAAAACAAGTGCTTTTGAAAACAGCATCATATGAAATCCCCACTGGTGTGACTACACATAGAAACGATACCCAGTACCTCCTATGCAAACCACTGGGTAGGTATTACATGGACAGGAAAATAAAAATAAATGTTGAATAACTAGAGAAGCAAAGGGTTTCACATCCTCAAATCACTCTATCAGGAATGACTTTTTCATGTTCACAACCTTGAAGTGCATCTTCCTGTCATTTCTCTCCATCCAGTCAACTACTCCTTGCATCAGCTGCAGAAGGCTGAAATGTGCCATGCAAAACTCCCTTCTGTCAGCTATTCTGTGCATTGCAGACTGCGATGCAAGCTGCAGGTCCCATACAGGACGCCTTCTGCTCAGTTCTCATCACTCATTTTAGTCCAAAGACATTAAGCATGCTTAGATTAACTGTAGTGAAAATGTCACCTCTGATCTTTTTCTCCATGCCCTGCCCGTCAGCAACAGACAAGATACTACTATCCCCACCTCTTAATACCCTGTCCCATCACAGCATATCCTTTTAATATCCTGTCCCTGACAGCATCACCTGTCTCCATACACAGGACTGAGCCATAGCAATAATTTACTCCCATAGCTAGGAAGCCCAGCTGTCACAGACCACATTTGGAGACTGTTAGTCTTGCTAGATTGTTTCTTACACAACAAATAGGTTCACATACTTGATGGAGCTATTTGAGGAGAAATATATTATTCTTAATGAGAAAAAAGTCTCTAACCAGGCTGATCTTTTATGAAATAATGTCTTCCTCCTCAAATTCTGAAAAACTGAAGAGCTGTTAGTTTATGAATTTATGTATTTATATGTATTATAGTTTATATATATTTATATGTATTATAGTTTATGAATTTATGTATTTTATATTGTTTCTGCCTCATTTTAATTGCCAATAATTTGATCTTATTCATCATCATTGTGATTTATGTGACCTCTTGAAACAGATTAATTTTATTTTTACTATACCTGTTACTTTCTTCTTTTCTTTTGCTGTGCTAGAAAAAATAGCAAAAATATTAACGTATTAAATTTATATAGATTATATAATGAGATTATATAATGAGATTATATTATTATATAAAGAGGTATATAATGAGATTAATATTCCACAGTTTGATAAAATCATTGAGCTATCCACTAAACATAATACTTTTGTGCATAAAAGGCAATATATTCATTGTAAACTGAATGATAAAAGTGAATGTTCATGTAATGCACACATATGCCAGATGTAGGGGAAAATATTAATGTAATTGAAGCTATAAGTATCATTTTTCATTCTTGAACATTAAAAGGAATTCAGTATGCAAAATACTAAGACTTGTAATTCATGCCAATTAACTAATCCTCCCTCTCTCTCCATCTATGTCTCCCCCAGTTCTTTCCACCTCCTCCTCAGCTTGGCTAGTAGATTTAACTAGAAAGGAAGAGTGGATCTTCCACATATATGAGAGTATTTTAGTGTGCATAATATGCTATAATCACAGTAACAATGCACCTCACAAGTCTGATTCCAGAGGGAGAGCAATATAATTTGTAAGTTTATATAAGTTTATATAACTTTATATAAGTTCAGCAATATAAATCCGTAAGTTTAAATTTGTTTTTATTGGAATTAGCCATGCTTTCCTACATAAATAAGTCTTCAGTCATTTTAAAGGCTTTCTACTAAATCATGTTTTGTCAAGTATCAATGCATATTTACTATGCAAAATGTTCCTGCCAAATCTGAAAGGACAGTTTAGGAAAAGCAGTTTTACATCTAACCACCACTTTTGCTTATGTCTAACAAGGCATAGCTGATTAGACTTTTTCTAAATCTTTTTTTTTTTCTTTTTTTTTTTTTTTTTTTTTGCCAATAATTTATTCTCTCTGAATTCAACGAGAGTTTTGCCAATGGCTTCCTTGGCAGCAGATGATAAATTAATTCCTTTTCACTTAGGATACAACTCAACTAATTACAAGGCTATGCATTCATTTTCTTGGCCGTAGCTCAAAACACAGATCAACATATGTTAGAACAGAGAATAATGATTTTGCTGTGAATCTCTGTTTTCAAAGCGAGAACTACTGTACACTTGCACTTATGCAGAAGTAAAGCTAGGAAAACCAAAGCCCATATGGAATCAAACCTAGCAAGTGATGTCAAAGACAACAAGAAAGGCCTCTTGTGCATAGATAATAAAAGAAATACTACAAAAAATGTCAACGTGTGAATAAGACATAAGTAAATCCATGGCCCTGATGGGCTGCACCCACAAGTCTATGATGATCACAGATAACTTCCCATGCTGGTGCCTTAACCCCAGATACAATAACTCCATCTTCCATTCAGAAATGTTTTCCCTAGCATCATCCTTCACATTGCAGAACAAGACCTAGCAGATGGGCAGAAGAAGCCCAGACACAGATATGCTACAAAAACTTTGAAAATAAAATATATATCTTTGGTATAACATGTGATGCAATCTTTCAACTGCTTATCAAAACCATCATACTTCTTAGTATGTATTCTCATACTTTACTCATTAATTATGTATAGTTGTATTTAGTAGCAAGGAGAAAGGTTGAGCTTTTGCTTTTCTGAATACCCTGGGCCCTCCAAGCCTCCAAGCTTCAAGCTATAGCAGTACTTGCTAAATAGCTATGGTGGTGGCTATGCTGCAAATCTGTGTTAACATAAAGAGTCAAGTTTGGACCTCTTTTCCAAAATGCAAAATTTAAAAAAAAGAGAAAAAAAAAAAAAAAAAAAACAGAAAACTAAAAACATAAAGAATAAGAAAACATGAAACTGTTACCAGCATAAAATATTGTTTATTTACATATGAGATGTAAGACTTCTGATGGGCATTTGCAAGAGGATATGAGGAACTGGATTAAGTTATTTTTTCATATACTTTTATAAGCACTGCTTTCTCTAACTTTGTGGACATTACTTAAATGAAACTTAAAGAACGGAGGAGCACAGGAGTTGAGTTTCCAAACATGCAAGACAGCTTCTATTCAAATATGATATGCACCATTAGATCAAGTGAGAAAAGGCAGTGAATATTTGTTTGTGCCGGTCAAAGGTAGAAATCAGAAGTTTGGTAATGAATGGCAGGGATTCAGTAGGGTTAGGCCATAAGATGGTATGGCAAAATATCTTTGCCACAGCTAGGGGCAGGAACCAGGGAAGGCAATTAGAGAGAGAGAGAGGTTAAGCAGTTAAAGTAAACACAAAGGAAATAATCTTGGTAAAGACAATCTAGAACTGATGCATTATGGGTGTGTGGATGTACAGGTATGTCATGTCTCAGCTTGATATGACTATCTAGGACCAGCTCTGATTGTTTTTACTTAAATCTGTACTGAAGAGCAATTCCTGATAATATAAAGGATAATAAAGCTAATCCTGTCTTGAAGTTATGATACATTAATTATTAGCATTTCCTTCACTTTTATTCATATCTCCAGGGAACAGCGTTTTGTTCTATTTAGATTCACTGTGACAAAAAAAGACCAGAAATAGTCCCATCAACATTAGTGAGCACACATTATTTCCAGTATTTCAACTGAGAGATGAGTATAAACTTAAATCAAATCTGATGTGAAATCATCCAGAATAGCTTAAAAATATATATTTTTCCTCTGTTCCTTCTCAGTCTCCTTTCCCTGAATTAATCTCTTTCTCTCTCTCTACATATATATTTTTTTTCCTGCTGACTACTTCCTTGACTAGTTCTCAAGATGCTAAAGGAACAACAGTGAGCATATAAAACCCTTGTGTCCCATGCACATTCTTGAGAAGAAGCAGAGTACTGTTTTGAAACTTGGACCACCTTAACATGGTTTGATAAAGTAGCTAAATAAAATAGCAATGGCTGACAGAGAGATACTGAGGAAAAAAAATAAATAATGGCTAGAGAATTAAGAAAGATTTATTTTCGTAGAAAGTATGGTATCTTTTTTCCTCTCATTTTGGTCATAGTTTATGCAGTATATATGTAGGTATGTAGGTAAGTATTTATGCTGCAATTGTGTTGGAATTTTTAGTCCAGCCTGAAAAGGGGAGAGGATTGTAGGGAAACAAATGCCTATCCACATTTCTTAACCTTTCAGACAGACTATGTCATCATCACTTGTGTAAAATTGATTTAATATTCAGATGTTGAAAACAATTGTGTTAATGTTTTCCATAATTTGAAGTCTACCTAGAGTCTCAGAGTCATGCACACTCATCCTTAAGATCTAGCTAAAATGATCACCTCCCTTCACTTGCCTGTGAAATATTTGCTGGTAAAACAATTCAGTACTATTACTCAATGCTAGTGAATGGGGTGCAGAACTACATTTCCTATATATGCATATCCCAGAGAGACAGGCATATACCTTTAATTCTCACTGTCTGTCATTCAGAAAATTGGCATCTAACCATACCAAGGACAATAATGAAGAAACTGCAAATAGTGCCCTTTGAATGATCCACAGCAACCTGTGAAAGTTTGCGTTGTGGCACCAGCTATGGCAAGCTCATCATCAAGGAAATTCTTGAAAACATTGTGGAGTGAAAGTGTACCTCTCCCATTCAAAGCAACTAGTTCTTCCTGGGTACTACTGATATCACTCTTTTCTTTTGGTGAGCAGGTCATATAGGAAAGAAGTTTCAGTATGTAATTGTGGGCACAGACTCTTGTCTCCCCTGATGCCCATGATATCTAGGAATTTATTCCAGGGAAAAACTTGAAGCTACTTTAGAAGCATTGCAGGGTAGAGAGCAACACAACCTGGTCACAGGGTCAGTGAAGTTCCATATAAATTCCTGTAGTGTACTGCTTTTTTAATGTGAAATGGACACTAATGCATGTGTGTTTGACTACACTGTAATGCATGGATACCTCACATAAAAGTGGAGACAGACCTGTGCATGGAAAATATTGATAATAAGAGTTTTCTACTGAAACACCTGTAGGTAAATCTGATTGTAAAGACTGTAGAATTGGAAAATGATGTTCTGAATAAACAGCAATAAAATATTCAGCAGCTCTAATGTACTTTCTACACAGGTTGCTGCAAAATGAGATATCAGGAAAGTCCTAAGTAGGGGGCTTCCATCTGATTCAAGTGCAGAAATATAAAAAGTAGTGCTACCTGTGAATCAAGTCAGAAGTTACTCATATGATGTGGATGCTCATCACATATGTTTCATAGAAAGTACATTACAGGCTGCAGCAGCAACAGCCAACAAGCTAAAGACCTACAGCTGTGTGATTTGGCTGAATCCTGAACAGCCATTAACTTCATCCTACTGCTACCTGTTAAGTAAATGAAAGGCAAGTAGTCTTTGCGCTGGAGAGAGGACTATCAACCATGATTCAGTCTCATTTGTACCTTGCACAATGTGTGTGCATGGCACAAGTCAGACACAGCTAGAACCTTTTAATCCAGCACCAGTGAAAAATTGTGTCATCATAATACTGTAACTGGTAAAGGCAGTGAGTATTGTGTATTGCACAAGGGAAGAGGAACTGTAGGTGCAGCTGCCTACACTTGCGATTAACCCAATCAGTAGACTTAAAACAGGATTGGTGAAGGATTTTGCAGAATTCCTTGCTTTGGCATATGTGGGAAGTACAAATATTCACTGAAAAGACAGTGATTGTCCTGTGTAAAACAAAGACGTAAAGATGGCCTAAATGTGCAAAAGTGATTAAGGTTGTGGGAGTCATATATGAAGACTATCTGGCATATCTGTTCTCCCTGTATCTGTCTGCAAGAAAAAGAGATAATGAATAATTAAAAAATAATAATAATAATAAAGTGTCAGATTTTACTTTTTATACTAGATTTATACTTTTGTCCCATAATGCCACTGAAGTTAAGACTTAACCACATCCAGAAACTATCAAGTGAAAATAAATGAGTACAAAATCTCATTTTCAATGGTTAAAGGCAAATTCATCTATTACAGATTTTTGAAACCATCACTCTTCAAGAAAATATTTAGGAGCATAATAAGCACTAGTATGGAAATTCCTTTTCCAGTTACTAATTTTTAAACAGTTATGTAATAGCTGTTATGTAATTCAGCACTTCTGTTTTCTTTAGAGGAGAAGGATGACCTGATTATTCAGAAATACCACAAATAATTTTCACCAAAAGCACTGTTCATACACTTCAAATGTTGAAACATTTATTGGGACATAAACATCATCTGAATAATACACACACTGTTAGGAGATGGGCCACATTTAATATTCAGTTGTCAGTTCTTTCCACTGCCCCTTTGATCTCTGATCTGCAACATGAATAGCTCTACAGGGGAAAGTGTTAGAATATAGACCTTCAGGACCGAATATTTGAGCAACTCCTTTGGGGGATGATTTAGAAGCTCACCTGCTCATAAAAGAGATATTGGGGGTACTCCCCCTACTAATTATTGCCACTCCAGCAGAATCAGATGATCTCACGCCATCCAAAGCTCATCTTTTGAAAACACATGAACTGTCAGTCCAACTCAAAAGCAAACCAAAAGCAAGAAAACCCAAACTTGAAACCCTCTAGAAATAGGGCTGTATTGCCTCATGCTTTCTCAAATGTGCAACAACAAGGCCAACACTGAAAACAACATCTGAGTATACTAGAATTTATTGAGCAGTTTCCTTACTTCCTCACCCCCAGCAGATCTAGCCAGTACTCCTACCTGAGTGGGAAGGACATGGCATAGTCAGGCCTGTCATTTCTCTGCTCTTGTGTGAGTCCCTCCAGACTCTCTGCAGACTCTTCTTGCCAAATAGCCTCTCTGCTCACCTTCCTGAAAAGGAGCACCATCCTCTCAGCAAGGTGAAACCAGCCAGAGCTAAGGTAACTGTCCTCCTTTCCAAACATTTCAACCTGTATTTACTGGAAAACTTTTTTTTTTTTTTTTTCCTGAATGATTCCTTTTAAATTTCTTTGAGGTTTTCAAATTTTCGTTTTGTTTTCTTTTGTTTGTTTGTTTATGCTGCTAAGTGTACTACGAACATTATCTGATCTGCAATTTAAGCACATGCTGAAGTGAAGGGGGGAGCTAGATTAGGCAATGTCTCTCTAAAACTTTAGGGTTTCTGGCCTTAAGCTTCAGTTGTTGAGAATTTCAAAGAGATTCACACTCCATGAGGAGAGAACAAATTTTCCCAGATACATCCACAGCTCTCTTTAGCATGCACACACAAACACACACACAAACTCAAAAGCAGAA
>CM021797.1:72503235-72513987 GCA_011076525.1 Nettapus auritus
TAAGGCTCCTTATATTTTTTTTTTTTTTTTTTTTTTTTTAAGGAGAAAAAAATAATGATGGAGGAGACAGGGATAAAGGGGGAAAGAGAGGAAAGAATCTTTGCATTTTTTACAAGAGAGAATTGAAATTAATTTTGAATTTAGCAGAGCTTTGCTCTTCAGAGGAACTTGTCTAAAATAATGAATATATTTCATAAGGACAACTGCTTCTTGTGTTCCAAATGTGCCGCAAACTGATCAACACAGGGCACTGTATGTATACTGTGAAAGTCCTAACCCCTCAGCATAAGACAGCTAGGAGTTGTGTCTTTCTGCTACACTATCTCCCTGATGGACAAATCCTGATGCTTCCTGATCCTGATGTTCGTGCAAATCCAACTGCATTTTCTTTTACCCAAAGGAACCCCCTCAGACCTATACTTCTGTTATTAGATGCAGAATTTGTTTTTGTCACACACACAGTTTTTTTGGGGAAGTAGAGTCACCTGTGGCTAAAAAGACTGGGGAAAGAATTCATGAGTCTAGTTCAGAGTTATGTTGCTAGTCAGACTATTACTGTGAGCAATTTATACATCCTGTCTTCATTGTCCTGTTTAAACACATTGCAGAGCTCTTAAAAGTGATACATCTTATACTTTTGCTTATCTGGCTATGACAGTAATTTCCTGTTTTAATCACTCTACATGTTAATGAAATTGTTTTCCCCTATAATTGCATACAGCAGAATAAAATACAAGTGCAGTCAGCAAGGCAGGAACCTGAAGTCACTGGTACATATTACTGACTGGATATGGTGGGGTGAGGTCTTCTGAGGTACCTAAAATTTCTCTCCCACTTCAGTACTGGTGAAGTCCAGATCAACATGCTTTCAGCTGGAGTAAGGGAGATGTAGGAAAGAAATTAAGAGAAAATATAAGGTGTAGTTGCCCAGAGAGTCTGTGGTATTCATGGTGCTAGAGGTGAGAAGTCTTCCTGTCCTAAGGCAGGAGGATGAACTGGCTAATGTCTCAAAGCACTATTCAGTCTTCATTTCCAGGATTCCTGTTTGTGAATGGACCCACTTTTTGCTCTAGAATCGCAGCTAATTGCAATATCTTCCATAACACTCAACAAGGAGTAGCCTGCTTGATGTTGTTGTTGTTGCTGTTGTTGTTTTGTTTTGTTTCGTTTTTACCTGCAGAAATTAAACAGTTCTGCTTACCAAGAAAAAGCAGTGTTAAACTTCTGTCCCACTTCACTATTTCATTGCAGGCCAAATAAAAGAAAAAAATAAATAAATAAATGGTAAGCCTATAGATCTTCCAATGTTGAGCACTTGGCATCTCATTCAGTTCTGCAATTCACCTGATTTGAAAAAGGTGCACCAACTTTATGCATTTCATATCCTAAGGACCCAAAAGGCCAGAGAAGTAGGCCAATGTTTATTGTAAAAGAAAATAATCCTGTGAAGTCTACTGGGAGACACAGACTCTGCGGACATAAACCAAACATAAAGACCTCAGTATTTCCAAATCTAACCCCACTGAGAAGTGGATGCAATGAGCTGATGAGGAGGTAGTACACCACAGGCCTTCATGAGCTCACTATTCTTCAGTTATACCAAGCTAGCCATGATCCAAAAGGTGTATGATTCCATAAAAGTCTTGCTGAAGATCATATACACTGCTTCCCAGGAGAGCTCATTGACTGAAGTACACTGCCAAGCAGGTCAGTTACCTGGCCTTTGGTTCCTATTCCTCCTTGCTTTGTGTAGATTTGGAATTGCATCCAGGATGGGGTGCAGAGAAAGTGTGGAGCAGCTGACAAAGCTGGTCTCATTTCCAATACCTATGTCATGTTTCTAACAAAGGTGGGCATAACATAATCACCTGGGAGAGCCTGACAGAGCAGCACTATTGCTTTTTTATTGCCTAAACTCTGGAGCAGCTTAGGCAGCTGGTCATTAAATACTGATCTCTGATGAGAAATTAGCTCTGTGACAACACGACCTTCATCTGCTGAGAACAAGGTATTTGAAAACCACGAAGAATGGAGTCTCACCTCAAAGCTGGACTTCCTAGAAAGAAAAAGAAAAAGCCCAAAGAATATGCAAGCCTGGTAAACCTGTAAACCTACATTTAGAGTCTACTTCTAAATCCAGGTAATTGTGTATGCCTACCATGATGGCCTTTGTGCCCAGGTTTCCTTTGCATGGAGACAGAAGTCTGGAAGAAGCTGATACAAGGCCAGGAGTTGCCTGGTTCCCATGCTCTTGCAAACAAGAGAATATAAAGGATGCAGAAAAAGCCCCTGCAGGCTATTGTACAGCCATTATGTTAACTCTAGAGCTAAACTACAAATTCATCCCAAGGAAATGGATCTCTAAAAATTCTGAAAGCTAAGCTGTGTAGCAACTCTTGGTATCTACAGCAACTTTTTATTCTATAGCCAAATTCCACCCTGCACACACTTGGGTGAGAGACCATCGTTTGCTGTCTGTGAATGAAATGTTTGTCTGGGCTGAGTCACCACCAGAAAAAGCTCTTCTTCAGAAATCACAGCATTGCACTCATTGTGTGGCTTTTATCACGTGCCCCAAAAAGAAACCATGATACAGAAATCATGGAATGAGAGTATGTGCTACTGACATGTTGACACAGGGGAACAAAAAGTACTATTTACCTGCACAGTTAATTTTCTGGCCCAACAGAAAAAAAGCATGCATTTTTTTATTGCTTTTGCTCCTGATTACAGAGTATAGTACTGCTGTTCATTTATTGACTGAAGGCCCTTTTAAAAAGACAAAGATGACAGAGTTATAATCATTCTGTGAAAGTCCCGAGCAGACCCATCAATCATTGTCACTTACCTCAGCTAGGTTATTTACTTTGTTCATTTCAGAAATGATGAGTAACATATTAATTCATGGCTGCTATCATATGCCTAAGACACTTGCCATGCTATAAAAACAACATTTTTAAATAGTGATCTTCTATGTAATCCCATCAGACCTGTTCCTTAATGCATATATGATTTTCTTCTTTTTTTCACCACATATTTTGAAACGATCACAAATTAGAAATATAGTGAAATGCCAGTTCAAAAAGAGGTTCCTGTTCTTGAAATATAAATAAGATGATGACATATCAGTAAAGTGTATATTTTGTTGCTTAATGCACCACTTAGAAATAATTCCTTCATAACCTTTCAAGTCAGGAAATCAGTTCAGTAAAAGCTATTTTCAGCTGACAATTCTAAAATATAAGATTAGAAATTACACCTTAACTTGAAAAGTCAAATAATAGTAAAAACGTTAGATTAATGTGTATCTGATCTGAAAGCTTTAACTGTAAATGCTTTTGCTCCTAGAAAATACCACTGTGGAGCAAGAAGTAATATTTCTCATTACACCAAATGACTGTAAAAATATAATAAATATATAAATAAATAAAACTGATAGATTACGCATTTTCCTGACAGACAAGAAAGGCAAAGAGAAGGCTGACTGTACCTGTAAGCCTGTGTGCTTTTTGCTAGCTATCAGCAGTGAATCTTTTGAATAACTTTTTTTTTTTCTTTTCTTTTCTTTTCTTTTTTTTTTTCTCTAAGCTTTGCTTCCTAAAGCTGTTTTAGCTGGTTTGTTTTGTTTTGTTTTGTTCTGTTGTTGTTGTTGTTGTTGTTGTTTGTTTATTTGTTTGTTTGTTTTTATTATTATTATTATTTTTACCTCCTCCTTAACAAAGCAGCAAATGGAAAATCTCAATGGATTAAATGCTCCTTTTTGTCTCCACATCAGTATTTCATAAGGGAATTACAGCTAGTATGTTCCACTCCTACTGGTCACTGTGCACAGATAAGCAAGCAACTGTGGGTCAGCAATCATATCTCAGGGTGATGTGCACCAAATAACACTAACATTAGTTAGTTCTTGCCACGCCCAAACTGCTATTATTCCCCACTTGTTTCCCATTATCCTTGTCCTTCCCACTCTTCCCACCTACACAACATTAAAAACATAACAGAGAAATATAGCTATGGGATCTGTGGGTTTTCCAGCTGTATTTTTTAAGCAGTCAGCGTTTAACCTCACCAGCGCTGAGATAACCACCTCATCTATATCACTTTTCTCTTTAAATACCCACGTCCTCAAGGACAGTTCTCAGTTTTTAGAGGGGGAAAATGAGGCATTGGTGGAAGTGGGACTCAGCAACTAAGGCACATGCTGAGTTTGGAAGCAAAATGTATGCTTCCCAGCTCTGGCCCCTGGTGTTCTGCTGCATCTCCACTCGCAGCAGAGCAGCGAAGGCAACATCTTTCCAAGGTGAATCTTCCCTGCAGCAGAACAGCCCTGAGCTCCATCCTCACTGGCAAGAAATAGAAATGGTGCCTTCCCCAAACCAACAGCATGCAACAGTGGTGCAATTGCCTAAAGTAACTAGGAAAATAAAACTAACATTCACTTTTTAAAGAAAATGTAAAGCATTGAGGAGGCTTTCAGGGTAGGGTGTAGCTGTGTTATCTGAGCATTCCCTAGGCTTCCAACCTTAGATGCTGTCGCACTGGGGGAACCTGGTGTGCTGGCTCTAAGGAACAGCATGGAGCATAGAGTGGAGTGGAGACACCACAGCTAGGCTCTGTGACCAGGTGGGGACTTGATTGTTCTTGTGCACACCGAGACTGATAAGCCATGCTTTTTGCTACCCTGAGCCAACGACCTGTCAGGTTTTGAAAAATGCTGTACTCTAGTGTATTTTTGCTCATTATAATATCATTATAATAGCAAAACACACCTCCATCCAAAAAGCTACCTGACTCCAAGGTGTGACCACCCCTCACTGAGCACGTGCTCTGAATTTCTTGGAGCCTATTACTTTAAAGAGAGATGGGAAAACTTTTCACCAATCATAACTAAGATATGCTTGACTAGATTCACTCAAGCTCCACCTAAAAGATAGAAAATAATATAAATTGGCCTAAGAGAGAGGGGATATCAGGGAAGATACCACCATCCCAAGGGAATACACCATCCTGAGGACCTCCTGACTTCTGGTATCAGTCAGTGGGCTGAGCCTCTCTTCCCCCCCATTGGGATGCCTTTGGGTGAGATTTGAACACTTGGTTATACTCCTTTTAACATGTTAATTTCCAGGCTGCGCAGCTGTGTATTCATGCATGCTAGCTTGCTTTTGCAGACAGTCACTATCGCTGGCAATCCATAGAAACTGTGTACCTGTTGCTGCAATAAATTGCACTTGATTGCATTGTTCCTAGCCGTGATAGTTCTCATTAAATGCGACTAGAGTAAGGGCGGTTATACGTTGTGAATATGTGACCGTGGTAGTCCAGTGCTAAGGGCGGTTGTACGTTATTGGTGAATCCGTGACCGTTTAGTTCAGTGCTCAGTGCTCTGAATCTGACCGGACCCATAACAGTTAATTGACTACACCCTTTTAAAGCAACATATGCCCATCTAATGAGTAGGTGAGAATGGGACCACCCTCCTCAGGATGCTTCGTGACTATAAAAGGAAGAAGACCCTCCAAAATTTTTTTTTTTTTTTTTTTTTTTTTTTTTTTTTTGCTTCCCCTCAAAGAGCCTGCGGAACAAGGCGGCCTTCCTCTGCGATTTCAGAGTTATTTGTGAAGAGATCTTGTTCCTTTCACCAGCAGTACAGCACACAAAGCTTTCTTTCCCTTCTAGTTTTCAGAACTTCCACCCTGATGCTGCTTCTTTGCCATCCCAAAGATTTCATGCCAGCAGCCAGAGATTAAAGAGTGAGCAAACAAACAAAAAAGGCAATGATTATGGCCATTGATGGAATACATCATAAACATAAAGATTTACCTGTCCTCATCTTACATGACCTCTGTTTGAGAAAAAGCTGCCACGTGCACAGCCAACTGCTTATTGACTTAAAGATGTAGAGCCCTCAAACTACAAAACTCCTAGATGACCACAGGTACTGCAGCCATCCACTGAAATTGTCTCAACATGCAAACTACACCTTCCGGCAATGCCCTGCATGTTGCGGTGAGTACATAAAGCTCAAGCCTGTCATTACCGAGGGGCAAACACACTGTTGCAGAACTACCCCTCATGGAGCCAGGACAGTTTGCAATCATTAATATTAGCGCATATTTCTGTTATCAAGCCTGGAAAAATCTGAGCTGTTACAATGAAGTGATATAAGTTGCTGGGAAAAGTGTTTCTTCCTGCACGTGTTCAGTTTCTAAAGCACTTAACTCTGCTCTTGTGTGGGAGCCCCTGCCTTCAGCTACCTGGAGGCTAACAGCAGAGCTGACCACATAGCACAAGAGCCCCAGTTGTTCCAAAAGGTGATCACTTCTGTCCTTCAGCCACTGAAATACTTGCTGCAAACTACAGGAGCAAGGAAGGAAAGCATTTCTACCCATGAGCATTGTGAAAAATTGGCTTTTCTGTTACCTGTTACAGCTGTTTGCAAGGATGTGGATACTCTTGACAAATGAAGAAGGGCTGCAGGAAATGAAGAAGGATTGTTTCTGAAAAATACAAAGAGACTTGGTGGAGTGCCACCACATCCCAGGGAGCTACAAGTAGGTGCTCTTCACTTGCTGTCAGACAGAAAGTTTATACAGACAGTTTTGGGACATACAGAAACCGCTGTCTAACTGAAATCTCAGAAAATTATTTTCACCTCTTTGAAACAACTGAGGAAAACAGTAATAAACTACCAAAAGATAAATAATACAAAATACGGTGTGCGTTTATGACATGATCCGTTTATGGTTAAAAACAAGCATGAATGCTGTTGAGAATCCATGTGCAATTGCACAAACAGGCTTATTCTCCTGAAGATATTTAAATTATTTCTGAGTAAGATTTGTCAAAGCAATATCATGTGGAAATGATACTGTTTTATAGAGCAAACATACATGCATGTGAAGAACTTGTGAGAAATACTCTATAGCCAATAACTTAGGCTCAGCTGAGGATCTCATTGAAGTAGAAATTTATTCGCTATTGCAATTGCAGGCATCCCACAAGCAGGAGTGCACCTACTAGTTAAAAGTATGGCTTATATACTTTATTTCTTGATGACCTGGACCCTCCCCTGTTTCACCATTGACTGGGTAATCCAGGTTCACAGACTATCCAATGCTTCACAGACAATACATGGCCTTCAGTTTCCAGCTTGTTAAATTTCAAATTTCTTTTGACTTATTTTACTGTTTGAAGTGGCAATGTTTCTTCACTTATCTGACTTGACTTTACACTGTGATTTTCACTTAATTGTTCTAAGGAGTCTGGTTGCATTTTACAAGGTCACCTGCTAAGTTTTCTTATCACTGCAAGCATATCTCAATACCACACTCCTTGCCTTTAAACCATGTAAAAACAACATTTTTATTCCCACAAACTGCACACAACTCAATACTTATGCTCTGGGTCTTCTTGACAGAGCTGTCTGGCACCATGAACTAAGCCAAAGCTACAAATCAGAGGACAGAACTACTCAATTTTAGCAAAAAGGAAAAAGCAAACAAAGGTCCCAACACAAAGCTGTTATAAACACACACATACAGCAAATTCTTGTGATTTTTTCTGTATCTTCTGGGTCTTGTTGAGCAAATTTTACAGTGCAGTTTTTATTTTTAAATGCTCTTATCTTTTCAGTGTGACTTATTTATTACACCTGACACTTCTATTTTGCCTGGTGCACAAGATCTTCTCACACAGGTAGCAGCTGGGGCCAGATGAACTCTGGTGCTCTGGCTTTGAACAGAGCATGGATTTCCCACTCCTCTAACTGCATTAGAGGTTGCCTTCAAAGCACCAATCACATGCCTTTCCCAACACTCCCAGGAACATTTCAAAAACAGAGCACCAATGTAAAATTACCTTCCTCCCCTTCTGTAGATTGGAGAATAATTGTCAAGATCTTTCACTCCAGGAGTGTTTTTTGTTTTTGTTTTTGTTTTTTTCCTCTTGTTATCACTGCTTCTACAGGAAGATGGTCCCTAAACACTTGGCTGCATTTTATATTGATATAAGTAACACTACTTCAATTAACAGAATGCTAATTTACATCATAATGTTCATGCCCATATTTGGATTTGCTATTTAATCCAGCCAAAACTGAGTTTGTTTTTTTTTTTTTTTTTCAAGGCTATGCAAAAGTACCTGATAAGCTTTCAATACCATGAAATGAAAAATAGAGATATTCTGTTCTGTATTTTGTGCTAATGGTTTAATCTCAGCAAGATATCTGTTCCACAAAAGCTTTGAAAGGCATACAAATTAGTTACATGTATTGCAGAAACCATCACAATTCCCACATCTAATTAGCAGATAGGAAGAATAAATGCAGAAACATTCACAATGATATGCTGTTCACCATAATCTCCTTTGCAAGAGTTTATTTTCTGTTTTCACAGTAATGCTAAAGAAGACAGACAATCTAACAGTTTACATATCAAGCCATAAACATTTATCAAGGTGTCAGCAGAGAGTAACAGTTCTAGGTTGTCAATATTTAATCTGCAGTAAAATTAAATCATAGGCCATTAGGCCCAGTTCATTGAGTTTAGAGTTAAGTGCAGTTGCTGAATTGGATGTCAGGGAGCTTCTAAGCTAAGCATATGCAATCTTCTGCCCCTTTCGAGGATGCAAATACAATATAGTATCTGCATATGCGTGCAACATAGGCACAGCATCACCCGACAGCACAGCTTCTTTACTTTTAAGAACAGGTTGCATCATCACTATTCCTCCTGAAAAATGGCCATGTTTCTGTGGATTTGCAGTATCAACTCCATTGCCTACATGGCAGAGACCAGTACAGGACTAAAGGGCCATTATTAACTTTCATAGACAGTACAATTTCTAAGAGGTCTCTTGGAAAATTCCAAGGAAGTTTGCATAATCCACTAGTAAAAAATATGCCTGCTACTCATGGAGTTCTGTCCTGTGCTCCCTATCATTTTGTAGAAATAGACCCAAGCCATCAAAAGGTGAAAATGAAAGGATTTATGACCCTCCATTAGGAAACTGATGTGGTAGACATGATATTCATAGAATGACTAAGAAAACAGTATGCCACTGTGCAGCCCTGTATTTGCTTCAGCCTTTTCCCTCCCAAAGCAGAACCAAAATTATTTTTGATTTCATATATAAATGTGCCCTTGCAGCTAAGAAGGTTAACAGCTGTATTAGCTGTATTAGGTAAACTATCACCAGCAGGTCCTATCTACTTAGCATTTCTGAGGCCACATCTGGAATACTTTGTTCTGCTCTGGGTCCCCTAATATGAGAGAGATACCGACAGACTGGAGAGAGTCCAATGCAGGGCCACCAAGCTGATGATGGGACTGGAGCATCTCTCCCATGAGACAAGACTAAGAGAGCTGGGTCTGTTCAGCCAGGAGAAGAGGAGGGAGGATCTTATTAATGTCAATCAATACCTGAAGGGCATGTGCAAAGAGGAAGGACCCATACTATTTTCAGAGGTGCCCAGACACAAACTGGAACACAGGAGGTTCCAGATAAACATCAGGAAGCATTATACTGTATGGTAGCAGAGCACTGGAACGGGTTGCCCAGAGAGGCTGTGCCATCTCCCTTATTGGAGATCTTCAAAAGCCACCTGGATGTGGTGTTGGGCAAAGTGCTCTGCGTGTCCCTGGTTAGATCAGATGGCCCATAAGTATCCCTTCCAACCTCCACCATTCTGTGATTCTTTGATTCTGCAATAAGCTCTCAGCAATCATCAATGTGGAAACAATGTTAGTGCCCCAAGTTATCAGAACTCCTTCCATTTCAAAGACATCTCAGTGCTTTCTGAATTTTAACAAACTGGGCTCGATGGAAGACCCAGGCTCATTCCTCCATACTATTTTTTTTTTTTTTTTACAGGAGCAATTAAAAAGAAAACCTCCCCTTGGACTGACTGCCAGCAGCTATGCCTTCACCCCTTTTTCAGCTTGAAGATGAGAAAAACCTCAGGCCTGATTTTTTTTTTTTTTACTTAGGAAGACAGTTGTCTTATCCTAGACAAGTGCTAAAGCAAAGTGAAGGAGTGGGGTGGAACTGAGTCCTTGAGTTCAAACCTTCAGCTAATATGGTATTAGAGTCACAGACTGAAATGTTATTGCTTCCTAAAGCAGTGGTTGAGAGTACTACAATAACTCTGTGTTAATCTGATGATATTACTCTCTTTTTATATTAATATTAGCTGATGATACTATTCTTCTTTAAGAGACTGAGTCACTAGAAGATTTAAGGCACTGGTGAAAACTAAAGCAACTTATTTGATCTAACTAGAATACAAAGATCCCTTTGTCTACCCATGCAGCCTTACCACAAAACTACCCTTCTCCCATTTGTCCAGTAATGGACAAATACTAAGAACTACCTTCATAGGCAATTTTACCAGCCTATATCCAACAAAAGGTTTTTGATTTTTCCATATATACTTTGCAAGTAAGCAAAAGTATTTCTGTTTTTGTAAAAGTACAGGTCTGAGAGTAGAAAGTAACTGCATATGACCTGCCCCCTAATTCCCATTTTTTCCCATTTGGTCTAGTTCTCTCTCTCATGCAAAATCTTCTTCCAAATCTTTCTCCTTTGCAGCACATTAGTTTTTGATTAATCCTCATTCAAACTCTTCACTGCAGATAACTCAGGTAGCATCTACCACTGCTGCCATCAGAAATATGCTTACACCTGCTAAGGGCTTTGGAAATCCCCCTTTTCAGAACATTAGAATAATTTTTTTACTTCCACTGTACTCCA
>CM021797.1:72514087-72564754 GCA_011076525.1 Nettapus auritus
TTAATTATTTGTGGTTAGGTTTCTCCTTTGCCATGCATGCCTCTTTGTGTTAGGGTGTAATATCCAGCTGCTATCATATGCAATATGTGCCTTCCAATTTTATCATTTCTTAGCAAGTCAGAAAAGGAAATCTAGTGCTGCTTTCTTTGCCTACTCAATCTGTCCGTGCCCTACTTATTGCTTATACATCTAATTTTGCCATAAGATGACATACAGCCCTAGCACAGACATTTACATTTTTACATTACTGCTGCATGGCAGTTTTTTACTTAGGTATGTATTTCCTAAATAAGCATTAATGACTTCTGAAGAGTAGATCTATGAAGAAAATTTGCTAATTCCATCACTCATTCCAGCTTATAAGTACCATTTTGTCACAATTTGCTGGCTCTGATATATTTCTGACATCTCACTTCTTGTATCAGGTACATATATATTCTCCCTTCAAGTACTGTACTGCTGATACTTGTTTATTCCACATAATCTATAGGAAACAGACTCACATGAGTTATGACGACCTTCACATACCTTCCATCTCTCAGCAGAGGAAGCAAAAATGTAACTGACTGTGAATATTGCAAATAGGCAAATGTGCCTGTAATTTACTAATACCTTACACTTTCTCAAGAAATATTCATTTCTATTTAGAGACTGCTAGATGCTGAGGCATAGAGACTGTAGGGAACTCAGGGAAGCTGCTGAAGGAAAACTTCCTAAATAGCGCCCTACTTGAAAATCATCATATCCTAGGATCAGTGCAGACCTCTTGATATCATTTTACAAAATTAAGGCTTCAAAAAAATAATATGAATCAAATTTCAAAGGGAACATTGTTCTTTGGTGGAGCTGTAAGCATAAGGAAGAAGATGTTTTCAAAAAAAAAAAAAAAAAAGTGTGCAAATATAGTTTTATAAAAAGTGAGTAAATATTTGGTTTAGTTCTTACCAACTTTTGCTCAGTGACATTTGCAGGCAGGATTCACCTGTGCCAGCATCTTCCTGAGGACTGGAAATTCTATGAAAATATAACTGTTTATTACCATGTAAGGTAAGGAACTCAGAGAACAAATATAAAACTCTTAATAATAATGTCCTTGCCTATAGTTTGCTGTGTTATATACAGACATGCAGATCAAAACCTTATGCAGAAACTCAAAGGCCTGTTGCCAGATAAACTCAAACCTTTAAATAGCTCTGGATGTAAAAGTAGCTCTATTCCCACATTTTGATAATCCAAAACATTTTTTTTTTTAATCTAAGTTTTTGAACAAAATTAATTCTTTTGACCAATGCCATAGGAGGGAGAAGTACACATTTTTCTGCCTTTATCTTTTTATTTGTTTTCACCTCATTCATACACACTGCGGCATTGACTTAGATTCCAAGGTAACGTTCAGAGGAATTAAAGCATTATTATTTTTTTTTTTTTTTCTCACAGCTTCTTTCCATAGAAAAGCTAGTTTCTGGCTCCATTGAAAATAAGAAGATTAATTTTCTAGTTGAAGTTTTGAACTGGGACTCAGAAGACCTAATGTTTGCTGCAAGTTTGAGTTACTCTGAATGCATCATCTTATTTCCATAAACTATATCTTTTTTAGATTCACCTTTGCTCAATATCCCTTCTGTCTTTTTTCCCATGTCAAACTCTCAGTGCTTGTGCCCAGGAAAACATAAGAATTTCTTCCCACAGCCTTCACTCCTCTTCACAATTTGGGTAAGCAGAATGATGGAAAATATCATGAAAAAATATTCTGAAAGGGTAAAGACTGTGGGCTTGGGATCTGAAAAATTAGTTCTTATAACTGTTTCTGCAGACCTTGTTAACACACTAGTTTATTCCAAAAGTAATTCTTGAGAAGTGAATACTATTCATTGTGAATAAGGTAGTGGGACGGCAGAAAGAACAGGATAGGGGAAATTTAGATCCAATAGTTTTAAATATGAATTTATTATTTTTCTGAAATTTCTGTGACTGTATTTGAAATGTAAAAAAAATAAATAAAAATAAAAATAACAACAACAAAGTAAGAATTCTGAAAACACTGATAGTACCCAGTGAACAAGTGAAGTTCACATGAATACAATAGGTTCACAATGGTCTTTCTTTAAGACAAGTCGTCATTACCTTCAGATTGAAAAGGAAGATAACAACTGTTTTACTCCTACTCATGGTCTATACACAGGGTTTCTGTGCTTTCTAGCAGTTCACATGCTTGCAGGGACTGGCACAAGCATCAAACCAACATAATTTAATTTGTCTCATGGCTAGTCTGCTGAGATGATATGAAATGCTAGAGGACATGTCCAAGCTGAAAATGGAATCTGGGTCAGTAGCTAGAGAGGAAGAGAGCTCTGTGGAAGTGTAGGAGAATCCCTCTAAAATAACAAGGGGCAGAACACCATAAGAATAATGGGAAAAAAAAAAAAAAAAAAAAAAAAAAAAGGAGCACCATAAAAGAGAAATAGGAGAGATGGAGATGACAGGATAACTCTTTCCAGGAGAGAGTCACAAGTAATTCTAAGACTTACCAGCTTTAAAACTGCTGCAAGCAACAACTAACCCTCCTATCACCAGTTCTGTAAAATAATGATTTCAATTCATGTAAATTCCAGATGAAAGAAAAAATCATGATTTTCAAAAATGTCCAGAATCCCCAGGAACCATTATCATTTATGGTAATAGTTGGATATTGAGTACATCTCAAAGCCTGGCAAATTTTGAGAGAGTTGAGAGATCATAATGTATCTTATCCGGTGATTTAGTTGAAAAACTTGGAGGGGGAGCCAGCAGCAAATACTGGCTTCTAGTTTTATTAAATCAATTAGATCACCCTGTCTTTCAATTCTGGGAGTCAACTAAGTCTGGTAAATGCTTTATTTCTTAACTGGAGAACAGAGAATGGGGGTGGGGGAGGTGGGGGGGAGAAAGGTAATAAAACCCCAGGAAAAGTACCCTCATTACCCAGTGTAACCAAAATTACTTACTATGTTTTCCTTTATTTGATCTATATCATTACATGGGAGATTAACAGTGATTCCTGGATGCTCTATTCATTCATTAAGGCCCACAATAAAAACATAGCCATCTGAACATGGAAAAGTGTTCCATAATGACACATATATTTCAATGCTGTGAAGTAGTTAGATTTGGACAGAACATCTCTGAACCCCAAAAGGCACTGAAGTATAAGAAAGAAAAATGCTTTCCTACAGAATAGAAGGATCTTGTCATTAGTCAAGATTATAATAAACTCTATGCCTCTATTCATCACATTTGAAATACAGCTTGGCTTTCTCTCTTTTTCACATATTTTTACTCAAGCTTCATGGGACTGTCACTTATGCTAGAACATGTGTGTCTACGCATACACATCACAGAGTGCAGCAAGTTCTCTGGCAGAAGCTTCTAGTAACTTCTTCATGCAGCTGTAATAGATTCATAAGGAATCACACACATCTTAAGACAGCTAGAGAGTGTGTATTTTTACAAAGAAACATGTTAGTAAGATAGCTTGAAATTTTTTACAAAGAGGAATAGGACTTAAACCAGTTAGGAGGTTTTTCTTCATAAAAAAAAAAAAAAGGGGAGGGGGGGATAAAGCAGTCTTTGAAAGATAGCAGCAGCACACTATTTTAAAATGAGACCAGTATGTTTATTATAAATGGAACTAGCAAATCTGTTTTGTTGATTTTTATTTTTTTTTCACTCAAGGGGATCGATTTGCAATGTCCACATAAATGACTATTCCCTTAACACATAACATATTTTTACTTGAAATCTTAATTAAGCACTCAGATTCCCTTTCTTATTGTTGTGGTTTAACCCGGCTGGCAGCTAAACACCACACAGCCGTTCGCTCACCCTCCCCCCTCCCTCTCTGGGATGGGGGAGAGAAACGGAAAAGTGAAACGAGAGTTGAGATAGAGACAGTTTATTAAGATAGGAAACAACAATAATAATAATAATAACAATAATAATAATAATAGTGTATATGAAACAGGTGATGCACAATGCAATTGCTCACCACCCACTGACTGATGCCCAGTCTATCCCGAGCAGCCGGCCCCCCCATCCCGGCAAGCCACTCCTATATATTGTTTAGCATGACGTCAGATGGTACGGAATACTCCTTTGGCCAGTTTGGGTCAGCTGTCCTGGGTCTGTCCCCTCCCAGCTGTTGCTGTACCCCCAGCCTGCCTGCTGGCAGGACAGAGCGAGGAGCTGAAAAGTCCTTGGCTTGGTACAAGCACTGCTCTGCAACAACCAAAACATCGGCATGTTATCAGCATTCTTCTCATCCTAATCCAAAACACAGCATTCCACCAGCTACTAGGAGGAAACTGTCCTAACTGAAACCAGGACACTTATATTCCATTTTTTATACAGGGACAGTGTTCTGCATAAACATAAAATAAAATATACTATTGGGAGAGGGATAATTTCTCTATCATCTAGTTGAAATTTATTTCTTTGCAGCCTCCTAGTGTAAGGAAAATGTTCATCTCAAAACCATTCAATCAAATTTAAAAATGTCTTCTCACTTGTTGACACTGCACTTTTTGAGAGTGTGCCTGAGAAATGATTTTTATGTTAATTAGAAGTATCGCCATGCAGAAGCTGGGAAAAAAGAGTTTTTAAGGGTTTCACAGAAAGAGATCATCTAGAAGTTCAGATGATTTGCTTTCCACATTGTATATACTAAACAACCTTCTTCTTAATCAGAGAAGGACATTTT
Organism: Nettapus auritus; assembly: GCA_011076525.1. NCBI lineage: Eukaryota > Metazoa > Chordata > Aves > Anseriformes > Anatidae > Nettapus > Nettapus auritus. Next base: position 72,518,823 of record CM021797.1, read on the forward strand.
CCACCTAAGCTATTACCTTTTCTTATGACTTTGCCCATTTTGAGCTCCATGAGAGTATTTACTTCCTTTATGTGGCAGGACAAGAAAGCAGCAAAATCTTATCCTACACGTCAAAGGAAAGTTTCCATCAACCCATTATTTTTATTCTAGAGCCTTCATCAACAAATAAGCAGTAACAAAAGAATAGTCCAACTGTGACATGAACAGGTTCATGCTATGCTGGGCAATGAACTGCTGTAACAACAGAGCTCAAAGAGTCACAGTGAATGGGGCTATATCTGGAGAGCAGCCACTCACTAGAGGTGTTCACCATTTTTATCAATGGTCTGGATGCAAGAGTGAAATGCATCTCCAGCAAGTTCACTGACAATACTAAACTAGGATGTGCTGTTGACTCCCTGGAGGGCTGAGGGACCTGGATAGATTGGAGCATTGAGCAATCAGAAACAGCGTGAAATTCAACAAGGGTGCATGTTGGATGCTTCACCTGGGATGGAGTAATGCAGACACAGGTACAGGTTTTGGATCCCCCATCGGCAAAGGTGTTCAAGACCACGTTGGAGTCTCTGGGCAACTTGATCTAGTGGGTGACATCCCTGCCTGCCTATGGAGGGTTGGAACCAGGTGATCTTTAAGGTTCCTTCCAACCCAAGCCATTCTGTGAGACCATTCTATGAATAAAATTTGTGTTACCATGATTAAATTCTCATTGTCTTTTCATCAGATTTATGTTTCTTATCACATTTGTAAGCATTTGCCTTTCCTTTCCTGTACCCACAATTGTGATCTGAATGGCTCTTCTGACCTTCCAGAGATTTTTCCAGACAGGGGTCATCTTATTAACCTCTATTACAGAATAACTTATGTATTTATTTATTTTTATTTACATTATATTAACTGAAGAATATAGAATCATAGAATTATGTAGGTTGGAAAAGACCTTTCAGATCAACAAGTCCAACCATCAACATGGCCTAGTGAGTCCCATCACTGAACCATGTCCCTCTGCATTCCTCTGAAGGCTAAGATTCCATCTTTATTCCATTTCTGAAAATGATCCTATTGTACTTCTTGTCTAACAGAAGGGAAAGGAAGCTGTAGCTCATGACAAAGCTGTAGACCACCATGAGGCCTCCCCTCAGTCTCCTCTTCTATGGGCTGAACAAACCAAGCAATCTCAGCTGTCCCTCATATGCCTTACCCTCCATACCTTCACCATCTTGATTGCCCTCCTTTGGACACTAGTTTTATAGTTTAATAAGTAATATAGTTTAATAGTTTTATGTCCTTCTTATATTGTGGCACCCAAAACTGCACACAGTACTTGAGGTGAGGCCACACTAGCACAGAACAGAGCAGGACAGTCACTTCCCTCAGACAGCATTGCAGTGCCTGATATTACACACAGTAAAGCACCTTGATGCAGTCTGAAAGAAACACACATCTTAGTTAAAACAGATTAAATGTGTAAATTATTTTTTTTTCAGGTTAACCATCATTTCCAAATAAATGACTTTGTCCTTCCCTTGAGCTAGGTATTTTCACATAAAAAATTAGGACTTTTCCAACTAAAAGTTACTAAAATCAAAAGCCAAAGAAATTAAAATTTATATATATAATACTGAAAATATTTTAAAATATATTTTGCTTAAAAAATAATTGTTTGTTTTCCTTTTCTTTTAATTTTAAAAAATATATTTCATAAAATAAAACTCTGGCTGTAACATTAACTAAACCTTTTTTAAATGCTAACTTGTTTTGTGGTTGTTTTTTTTGTTAAAACTGCTAACTTCCACTTCAAAATTCAATGAATTTTATCTCATATATCAGGTTTAAAGTGTTCTATGATGCTTTATGTTGAAAATCATGATATGAAGAACAATATCTCTTTTTAAGAAAATAAATCAATTTTAATTGTAATGTGATTAATTCCCCCTGGGTGAAATAGGAAAATCAATAACTCACAATCATATTTTATTGCTTGATTATTATATACAAGTCATTCAACATAAGGTCATTCTTGAAGATAATTTTTAAGAAATCAAAAGCAACAACAAATCAAAAAGGAAAAACAAGTAAAAATGAAGGAACAAAGTGGTATAAGTTAATTCAGCTTTCTATATTGGTTGTGCAATATCATAATGTTCTTTTTTTTTTTCTTCTCTCTCTTTCTTTCTTTCCTTCTTTCTTTTATTTCTTTCATTTCTTTCTTTTCCTTCTTTCCTTCCTTCCTTCCTTCCTTCCTTCCTTCCTTCCCTTTTTATTTTTTTTTCCTTTTATCATTTAAAAACAAGTTTGTGGCACAAAACCTATATTCTGTTTTTTAGTCCCTCACTACATGAACATGCATTTTATACAGCTATGTTTCTTTCCAGTTCTATTACTCTATTACTCCAGTTTTCAAGGTAATCAGAAACGTTCTGTAATATATTCTACATCTGTTCTTCATTGAAAACATCTCCTAATTTGGTGTCATTAGCAACTACATTTGGAAAAAAAAAAAAAAAAAAAAAAAAAAGAGTAAGAACTTTAGTCCAGGCTGGCAGTGATAACATTGATGAGAGAAGCCTGAAGGCTATCAAATGGGACTTCAGGGGGCTGGGACAGTTAGTGGACGGAGCAGGAGTATAGGTGGTGTTTTCGTCCATTCCTACAGTGGCAGGGAGGGGTTCAGAGAGGACACGGAAAGCCCACATGATAAACACATGGCTTAGAGGTTGGTGCCAACACAGAAGTTTTGGGTTCTTTGACCACGGGGCGCTTTACTCGGCACCCGGCCTGATGGCCGCAGACAGGTCCCAACTGTCCCCAAGGGGAAAACGGATCCTGTCCCAGGAGCTGATAGGGCTCATTGAGAGGGCTTTAAACTAGGTAAGAAGGGGATGGGGAAGAAACAAAGCTTGTTGGAGGTGTGCAGGGGGAACAGTGGCTAGGCTGGGGGAGAAGGCTAAGGCTCAGCTGAAGTGCATCTACACTAATGCATGCAGCATGGGCAACAAGCAGGAGGAGCTGGAATCCATTGTGCAGCATACAGGCTATGACTTGGTTGCCATCATGGAAACATGGTGGGACCACTCTCATGACTGGAGTGCTGCAATGTCTGGCTATAGGCTCTTCAGAATGGACAGGCAGCATGGAAGGGGTGGTGGAGTGGCTCTCTATATTAGAGAGTGTTTTGATGTCATTGAACTTGAGGCTGGCAATGGTGGAGTCACTATGGGTTAGGATCAGCGGAGAGGCCAACAAGGCAAGCATCATGATGGGGGTCTCTTATAGCCCGACGAACCAGGATGAGGGGGTGGATGAGGAGTTCTACAGACAGCTGGAAGAAGTTGCAAAATCATCAGCGCTTGTTCTTGTGGGGGACTTTAACGTCCCAGACATATCCTGGAAACACAACACAGCCCAGAGAAAGCAGTCCAGGAGGTTTCTGTTGAGTGTGGAAGATAACTTCCTGACACAGCTGGTTGATGAGCCTACCAGAGGAGGTGCCCTGCTAGACCTTCTGTTCACTAACAGAAAAGGACTGGTGGGAGATGTGGTGGTCGGGGGCTGCCTTGGGCAGAGTGACCACAAAATGGTAGAGTTCTCAATACTTGGCGAAGTCAGGAAAGGGACCAGTAAAACCTCTGTGTTGGACTTCCGGAGGGCTGACTTTGAGCTGTTCAGGACGCTGGTTGGCAGAGTCCCTTGGGAGGTGGTTCTGAAGGACAGAGGAGCCCAGGAAGGCTGGGCGCTCTTCAAGAAAGAAATCCTAATGGCTCAGGAGCGGTCTGTCCCCATGTGCCCAAAGACGAGCCGGCACAGAAGAAGACAGGCCTCGCTGACCAGAGAGTTGTGGCTCGAGCTTAGGAGAAAAAAGAGGGTTTCTAATCTTTGGAAAAGAGGGCGGGCCACTCAAGGGGACTACAAGGATGTTGCGAGGCGGTGCAGGGACAAAATCAGAAAGGCCAAAGCTCATCTGGAGCTCAATCTGGCTACTGCAGTTAAAGACAACAAAAAATGTTTTTATAAATACATCAATACCAAAAGGAGGACTAAGGAGAATCTCCACCGTTTACTGGATGTGGGGGGAAACTTAGTTACCAGAGATGAGGAAAAAGCTGAGGTGCTTAAAGCCTTCTTTGCCTCAGTCTTTAGCAGCAAAACCAGTTGTTCTCTGGACCCCCAGTACCCTGAGCTGGTGGAAGGGGATGAGGAGCAGAATGTGGCCCCCACAATCCACGAGGAGATGGTTGGCGACCTGCTACAGCATTTGGATGTACGCAAGTTGATGGGGCCGGATGGTATCCACCCAAGGGTACTGCGAGAACTGGCGGAAGAGCTGGCCAAGCCGCCTTCCGTCATTTATCGGCAGTCCTGGCTATCAGGGGAGGTCCCACTTGACTGGCGGATAGCAAACGTGATGCCCATCTACAAGAAGGGCCGGAGGGTAGACCTGGGGAACTACGCAGCTGTTAGTTGAACATCAGTGCCAGGGAAGCTCATGGAGCAGATTATCCTGGGCGTCATCATATGGCACTTGCAGGGCAAGCAGGCGATCAGGCCTAGTCAGCATGGGTTTATGAAGGGCAGGTCCTGCTTGACGAACCTGTTCTCCTTCTATGACAAGGTGACATGCCTAGTGGATGAGGGAAAGGCTGTGGATGTGGTCTACCTTGACTTCAGTAATACTTTTGACACCGTCCCCCACAGCATTCTCCTCAGGAAACTGGCTGCCCATGGCTTGGACTGGCGCACGCTTCGTTGGGTTAAGAGCTGGCTGGATGGCCGGGCCCAGAGAGTTGTGGTGAATGGAGTCAAATCCAGTTGGAGGCCGGTCATTAGTGGAGTCCCCAGGGCTCGGTACTAGGGCCACTCCTCTTTAAAATCTTCATCGATGATCTGGATGAGGGGATTGAGTGCACCCTCAGTAAGTTTGCAGATTACGCCAAGTTAGGTGCGTGTGTTATCTGCTCAAGGGTAGGAAGGCTCTGCAGGAAGATCTGGATAGGCTGGGCTGAGGGGCCAAGGCCAACGGTATGAAGTTCAACAAGGCCAAGTGTCAGGTTCTGCACCTGGGGCACAACAACCCCAAAGAGAGCTACAGGCTGGGAGATGTGTGGTTAGAAAGCTGCCTGGCAGAGAAGGACCTGGGAGTTTTGGTTGACAGTCGGCTGACTACGAGCCAGCAGTGTGCTCAGGCGGCCAAGAAGGCCAACCGCTAAGAAACAGTGTGGCCAGCAGGTCCAGGGAAGTGATTGGCCCCCTGTACTCTGCTCTGGTGAGGCCAAACCTCTAGTACTGTGTTCAGTTTTGGGCCCCTCACTACAAGAAGGGCATGGAGGTGCTCGAGTGAGTCCAGGGAAGGGCTACGAAGCTGGTGAAGGGTCTGGAGAACAAGTCTTATGAGGAGTGGCTGAGGGAACTGGGACTATTTAGCCTGGAGAAGAGAAGGCTCAGGGGTGACCTTATTGCACTTTACATGTACCTGAAAGGAGGCTGTAGCAAGATGGGGGTTGGTGTATTCTCCCATGTGCCTGGTGACAGGACGAGGGGAAATGGGCTAAAGTTGTGCCAGGGGAGGTCTAGGCTGGATATGAGGAAGAACTTCTTTACTGAAAGGGTTGTTGGGCACTGGAATAGGCTGTCCAGGGAAGTGGTTGAGTCACAATCCCTGGAGGTCTTTAAAAGACGTTTAGATGTACAGCTTAGGGATATGGCTTAGTGGAAGACTTGTTAGTGTTAGGTCAGAGGTTGGACTCGGTGATCTTGTAGGTCTCTTCCAACCTAGACTTTTCTGTGATTCTGTGATTCTGTGAACACTCTCACCAGCAGCCCTAAAGAAATTCTGCTTCCTGCCTTTCCCCAGCCTGAAACTTCCCATGCTGGGGAAGTCACCTACCTCTTTTAGCTTTCAGTGGGTCTAATTAATTCCCACTTCTAAAGCTTCTTTAATCATGTATTGAAAAGAACTGTAAAAATGTCGATAGCTAGATCAGTCTCATTTTTATTGCATAGAAAACTAGTTACTGAATTCAAGCTAAAGAGGAATAGTATATCTTTGGTAAATCTGTGTTACACTTTTTATTTTTAAAAGTGTTTTACGTTTTCTTTATAATTCAACAAGTTCATACGTTATTTGATGAATATATCAAAGATGGTAAATGATATCAGGCAGAATTTACATGTGATATTTCAGGAAATCTGCAAAATAAATTAGTTCCTCCAGCTTGCATCCAAGAATCTAAGACTAAGTGAAATTAAAACAAGTTCAGTGTTGATATGAAGACGGTGTACTGTTCTGGCTGGGATAGTTGATTTTCTTCTTAGTAGCAGTTTTGGTGCCATGATTTGGATTTTGAGGAAAAATAATGTTGATAACAAACCTTTTCTGATTCTCTCTCTCATTCCACTGGAGAGGGGTGAGCAAACAGCTGTGTGGTGCTTAGCTGCTTGACAGGTTAAACCACAATAGTTCAGGGAGTCGAAACACACATTACACAAGAAAAGACTGAAAGACTTGGACCTGTTTAGCTTGGAGAAGGAAAGGCTTAGGGAAACCTTGTCAATGTATTTACATACCTGCTGGTAGATGGGAGTAATGAAGACAGAGCAGACCCTTACCTGTGCAAGCCCATGACAGGAACAGAGGCAATGGACACAAATTGAAGGAATTACAACTACAGAAACTGTTATCTTACAGAACAGAGTGCTGTATGATCACAGTCTCGTTATTTTCTTTGGAATTATTTTTATGTGCATATTTTTCCTCACATATTTTTCTCCTGATATTTTATCAGGGAGTGTAGTGACAGGACACAGAGTAATGGCTTTAAACTAAAAGAGGATACATTTAGATTACACATTAGGAAGAAATTCTTCACTTTAAGGGTGGTGAGACACTTGAGCAGGTGGCCCAGAGAAGCTGTGGATGCCCTGTCCCTGAAGGTGTTCAAGGCCAGATAGGATAGGGCTTTGGAAAATCTGGTCTAGTAGTGAAAGATGTTCCTGCCCATGGCAGGTGAGTTAGAACTAGATGGTTCCTAAGATCCCATTCAAACCAAACTATTCCAAACATATAAGTTTATTATTAAATAGCTTTGCATTTTCAGTGTCTTGTTACTCCTTAGAAAATATTGACACTAAGCAAAGTTCGTAGCTGCATGATGAATTTTAAGTTTAATGTTTGTATTCAAGGACATACTTTAGACTCACAGAATTACAGAATATCCCAAGTTGTAAGAGACTCACAAGGATCATTGAGTTCACATTCTGGCTCCACACAGGACCACCTAGAAATAAGACCTTGAGTGTGAGAGCATTGTCCAAAAGCCTTTTTAACTCCAAAAGGCCTGGTGTCATGACCACTGTCCTGGGGAGCCTGTCCCAGTGCCCAGCCACCCTCTGGGTGAAGAACCTTTTCCTAACACCCAGCCTAAGCCTCCCCTGTCCCAGCTCCATGCTTCAAATCCAAGATACATAGAAAATTTCCAGGGTCATACTCTTAGTATAATATTCTGGATTAACAGATTTCCCTGATTAAATGTTAAGATGAAAACCAAAACTCTAATAGACAAGACCCCTTTCAGTTATCATGTATATCACAAACAGGAACAAAATGCAACTTGCATCACTCTGTAAGACAAGAACTGATTTGTCTTATACATCCTCTTTCACTTCTGTTAACAAATATTTGTCTAATTCTTTTTGCTATTGTCCTGGTTTCAGTTAGGACAGTTTTCCTCCTAGTAGCTGGTAGAGTCCTGTGTTCTGGATTAGGATGAGAAGAATGCTGATAACATGCCGATGTTTTGGTTGTTGCAGAGCAGTGCTTGTACCAAGCCAAGGACTTTTCAGCTCCTCACTCTGTCCTGCCAGCGGGCAGGCTGGGGGTGCAGCTAGAGCTGGGAGGGGACAGACCTAGGACAGCTGACCCAAACTAGCCAAAGGAGTATTCCATACTATCTGACGTCATGCTAAACAATATATAGGAGTGGCTTGCCGGGATGGGGGGGGGCCGGCTGCTCGGGATAGACTGGGCATCGGTCAGCGGGTAATGAGCAATTGCATTGTGCATCACTTGTTTCATATACACTATTATTATTATTGTTGTTATTATTATTATTATTATTGTTTCCTATCTTAATAAACTGTCTTTATCTTAACTCTCAGGCTTCACTTTTCCGTTTCTCTCCCCCATCCCAGAGAGGGAGGGGGGAGGGTGAGCGAACGGCTGTGTGGTGTTTAGCTGCCAGCCGGGTTAAACCACAACAGCTATTTACATATTATCCTGGATAGGCGAACCTGCATTCACTATTATTTACTGGCATCAACAATTTCATGTTGTCATCTGAAACAAGGGTCCTAATAACACTGTTCCCAATATATAGAACTTCTAATGTGGGAAAACAAAATAAGAGCAAGTAGGGCTGAGCCCCTAGCGCAGAAAAAGCTGAGCCCAGTATTCAACCCATAGGCCACAGACTTGTCTCATTAAAAAGCTGAAATTACTTGGAATTGTTTCAATTCTTTTGTTGCCAGGAGGTGACACCGCTGGCATCAGAGACAATACGCTGTGCACAAAACTGTTGTCTTCCCAGGTCACAGGAAAATGGCCTGCCATTAAACTGGTATTAATCCGTACTTGGGCTGAGGCAGGGAACAGACAGAGCCAAGGAGAAAATCCTCACTACCCTGGAAGACTTACAAACACACAGGGTGCATTAACACTGAGATACAGAGACTGACATATTAACAAAGACACTAACAGCCTGAGCTACGGCCTTCCCCTCTCTCCCATGAATACTCAGGTATGGATGGTTTACTGTCTTCTTGACCAGGCTTTCACTGAGGCACTCAACCCCTTCCACGCAGCAGTGGAAAAACAGGCAACACACAGAGAACTACTTTGACTGTACTCAGTAACAAAATGGAGCTCACTGCCTGTGCTTTTTAAGTATTAAAATCAAATTAAGCTTAAAGAATAAGGGAAGGACAACTGTTGCAATTCAGTGTGTGCTGTTTCTCTAAGCTAAGTGTGATGAAGTACAGCCTCTGTACCACACATCTACTGCATACAGTACCTGGAGCTGATAAAGTTACAGACAAGAACAATGCAGTTTGAGCATGAAACGTGCAAAGTGGAAAGGACTCTCCAAAAGCACGCTACAAAGATTAATCTGGTATTCATTGTTGGAGGGTTGCATTCAAAGAACAAAGGGAAGAAAAGTTTTATAATCCATTGATTATAGAAAAATCCAGTAATGAAAGACAGAAAGAAAGGAAGGGAATGGGACAACAATGAATAATACAGAGTAATAGAAGAAAGGAATAAAGAGCTGTCATCAAGGGAACAAGCCCAGAAACTTTTGCAAAGTGAAAGTACTTTGCAAAGAAATGATTTCCCAAACCACACCGGAGCACCTGCAAAAGGAAAAACTGACCTCAGAGTGCAGAGAAACAATGCCATTTATAGTTGCGGAGAGTAAAAAAAGGATACCACAAGTTGTTCCAGTATTTTACAACTACTTTCATGACCTGCAAGTTCAGCGGTCCTTAAGCAATCACCACATAAGAAGCAGGGAAGCCTGTTATTTCATAGAATCATAGCATATCCTGAGTTGGAAGGGACCAAGAAGTTCATCGACTCCAACTCCTGCGTCCCCAAAGGACCACAGAAAAAATCAGACCATGTGTTGGAGAGAATTGTCCAAACACTTCTTGAACTCCAGCAGGCCTGGTGCCACGACCATTGCCCTGGGGAGCCCGTCCCAGTGCCCGATCACCCTCTCGGTGAAGAACCGTTACCTAACACCCAGCCTGACCCTACCCTATCACAGCTCCATGCCATTTCCTCCAGTCCTGTCACTGTCCCCAGGGAGAAGAGCTCAGCGCCTGCCCCTCCGCTCCTCTCGTGAGGGAGCTGCAGCCTGCCATGAGGCCTCTCCTCAGTCTCCTCTGCTCTTCACTGAAGAAAACAAGTGACCTCAGCCACTCCTCATATGTTGGGGTTGCCCCTTCCCAGGTGCAGAATCCAACACCTGCTCTTACAAAACCTCACATGGCTGGTGATGGCCCAGCCCTCTAATTTGTCAAAATCTCACTGCAAGGCCTCTCTACCCTCAATGGAGTCAAGCGCTCCTCCCTATCTAGTGTTATCCACAAACTTACTTAGTATACCTTCAAATCCTGAATCCAAATCATTTAGGAAAACATGGAAGACAACTGGCCCTAAAATGGACACCTCTGGAACCCCACGAGTGACTGGCTACCTGCCTCCCTGCCTGACGTAACCCCATTTACTATAACCCTCTGAGCCCAACCCATCAGCCAATTGTTCACTCATCATATTATGTATTTCTCTGTATGCTGGATATTTTGCCTAGAAGGAGATTTTTACTACATACACAAAAGAGGGAAGTTATCTGTAAAATTGCCTTACTGCTGGAATTTGGTGTAAGAACCCCAGGAATGGGATGGAATTCTTCCCAACTGCATCCTGGCATAGTTAGCCATTTAATGACTTAGGCTTCAAAACAGATCACTAGTCAGCAGTTCTTACTGATTTATTGATCTGCAATTGGATCTTTGACACCTGCTTCCAGGATTGATGTAATGGTTAATAGCTCCAAGGTGGGGAGCAAAGTGTCCCTGTGCTCTCACTCCTGCCAGGAAGGCAGGCAGAGGACAGACACACCATATATTTAGGGAGTAGCACAGAGGAAAGACCTGATTATGGCAAAGCGGAAGCTCCATCACTTTGGTGAACTGTGCAGTATTTCTGCTGCCAAGTCAGAGCATGGTCAGAGCATCCCAAGTCAGAGCAAGTCAGAGCATCCCAGGAATGTCATTTCTGACTGACAGCATTAGTTTTGAAAACCAAGACAGAAAAAAAAACAACACATCTCTCCTCAAAAATGCCCTCATACACACTTGGAAAAACACTGGGAAGACTAGAAGACAGCATGGGCTGATGGCATTGTCGCCTGGTTTCAGTTAGGACAGGGTTAATTTTCCTTCTAGTAGCTGGTAGAGTGCTGTGTTTTGGATTAGGATGAGAAGAGTGCTGATAACATGTCGATGTTTTGGTTGTTGCAGAGCAGTGCTTGTACCAAGCCAAGGACTTTTCAGCTCCTCACTCTGTCCTGCCAGCAGGCAGGCTGGGCGTGCAGCAAGAGCTGGGAGGGGACAGACCCAGGACAGCTGACCCAAACTGGCCAAAGGAGTATTCCATGACATCTGACGTCGTGCTAAACAATAGATAGGGGTGGCTAGCCGGCGTGGGGGGGCCGGCTGCTCGGGATAGACTGGGCATTGGTCAGCAGGTGGTGAGCAATTGCATTGTACATCACTTGTTTCATATACACTATTATTACTATTATTGTTGTTGTTTTCTATCTTAATAAACTGTCTCTATCTCAACTCTCATTTCACTTTTCCATTTCTCTCCCCCATGCCAAAGAGGGAGGGAGGAGGGTGAGCGAACGGCTGTGTGGTGTTTAGCTGCCAGCCAGGTTAAACCACAACAGTCCTTTTTGGCACCCAACGTGGGGCTCGAAGGGTTGAGATAACGACAGATCTGATCAGAGTGTGTTAAACTAAAATTGGTATAAGTATTAGATGTGCTTAATAGTTGCTAGTCGCAATGTTGATTGCTTTAATCTCGCATCTGCTGCGCCTGTATTCCAAATTGTGTTTTATAGCATGTTACATTCTGTATGTGATCCCTGTCATGCTGTTTATCCTTTCCAGGCCCAGGTTTAAGATCATTATGGTACTGTGCTGTGTAGCAATAGCTTATGATACGATAAAATATCTGGTCATGACGCTAACCTGGTACTTGTACTCAGCACTGTCGTCGACTCTATACTTTGGAAACCATATCTCGGAAACCATTAGCAATTACACCTATTGCCTTTTTTCGTCAGGAAACCAATCTCTGGAGGGGACAGGGGAAGATATTTTTTTCCTACTTGTTTCTCCTTCACTACCCTCTTATCCTCTGAGCTAGTTACGATAGTTCTCCAAGATGTTGAATATCCTTGGGATACTCAGACCAGCATGTTCTTGTTGTTATGTCTCCTGAATATGCTTCAGGTTTTGCTTAAGGTTAAACAACCACTTAGGAAACTCATCGAGAGGTCAATCCTGAGGCGGGATAGTGGTGAGTGGCAGGGAGTGTGGGAGGATGTGGGCAAGCATCTAGAGCAGTGGGCACCTCCAATGTTTTGGAAATTCACCCCTGAACAACTGTGGCCCCTGCAGCCGCTCCAGTTCTGGCTTCTGCAACCACTCCAGTTCCAGCTCCTGCAGCTGCTCCACCCTCTGCAGCCACTCCAGTTCCAGCCCCAGTAACTGCTCCAGTTCCAGCTCCTGCCGCTGCTCCTGCTCCAGCCCCTGCAACCGCTCCTGCTCCTGGAGCTGTTCCAGTTCCTTCAGCTCCTGGGCCAGAGAAATGAGCTGTAGCCATTCAAGTTGCACCTGCAGAGGGTAATCCAGCCCCAGTGGTAGACCTTATGGCTGGGCCAGAGAAACAAGCTATAGCAGTGCAAGTTGCCCCTGTAACCAAGGTGAAAAAATGGTACAGAGACTCAGGTCGCTTAGAACGCAGAGAGTCTTCTGCTGGGTCTAGGTGTAGAGAAGATGAGGCCAGGCCATCCAGGGAGCAGGATGATGAAGATGAAGATGTTTCAAAAACAGCAGTATCTACCCAAGACCTATATGAGCATGAGCTCATGGCCACTCAGCAAGAAACCCCGCAGCAGCCATCATGTGCCTCCCACCCACTGCCCTGGGGCACGTGTCCTCACACAGCTCACCTGCACTGCTGTGAGTGTGCCCCATAGGGCCCCAGATGTCTGAGCCAGGCAGGGCCAGGGAAACATGTGCACTGGCTGCAGGGACTAGCAATGAGAGCAACTGTTGGTGGCCCCACAGCATGGTTCCACCAAATCATGGCTCGATGCTCCAAGACTGAAACACACCCTCAGCAGGAGTCCAGGCATAAGCCAGGCTGGGACAGGGCAATGCCCCACTATGAGCAGTAATGGCCGTGACCACAGCCGTCCCTTGGTGACCTCACGGCCTGTTGCTCAGCGACAGGCTCACCCCAGGGAAGCCTGTCCAGCCCCACAGCACTCCTACTGCCAACAGCACTCCGGCCAGCACCAGCATTGCGCCTCTGCACGCCCACTGGGGCTACTGCGGTACCACTGCCCACACCCTTCTAGTGTCGAGGATGTCAGCAGCCACCCTGGCCTGGGCCTTGTCTTCCCAGAGCCCTGCCAGCTCTCTCTAACCACAGCACCTGTCTCTGGCATAGCTTAGTGAAAAGAGTATTTAACTCTAAAAGGTTTCACTAATCTGAATGATTCCACAGCAACTATTTCCAGAAGGCGATATATCCCTCAAATTTATAAAAGATTATATATGTTTTTATCCTTCCCACCCCTCCCCAAATATGTCAAATATGTCATGAAAATGAAAGAATTTCAAATTTGATGAAGCTTTCTGTTTATCTTGATAAGTTAAATGGAGAGTCAGTGAAATAAAAGCTTTGGTATGATCATCAAAAAGACACAGTTATCAACAGCTCCCCTTTACTCATCATTACCCTGGGGAAGACACTTGTCCTACTGTGAGAGAATCATCCTTGAAAAGAGTATTTTTTGAGAAGTGCATCTTGCACCCTGCTTGGAACTGTACCAACTAACACATACCTGCTCTTAAAATGAGTTGCTGAATTCTGGGAGTATGTGCCTCGTTCTGTCACCCACAGCTAACCCTTCAAAAGGACTGTGAAGCTGTTATTCTTATCGCCTATATAGGCACCCAATTGGAATTTAAAAAATAAATTTAGAGATCTGTACAACAGTGGGGGTCAGAAGGGACTTTTGGAGGACCAAATGCTCACATGAAGAAGGGCCAAATTAGACACTGTTGCTCAGAGCCCTATCTTAACACCTTAAGAAAAAAAACATTTGCTGTGATTTGGAATGCAGTTCTTCTGGTAGAGTTTAAACAAAACCTCAGGAATAGAATTAAATAAAAGACAGAAAATTACATCCCTGCCAATACTGAGACAGATTAACAGTTCACATAATAGCACATAGTACCTGAATTTTATGAAGTTTCACTTTATGCCAAGATTCTGTACAACATTTGGTAGTAAGGATCCCAGTTAATAGTCTGGATGAGGTAACAGTTCACAAAACAGAACATAGCATGATACTGAATTACTTCCTCTTTATTCACTTATGGTGAACACTCAGTGTTGACAAATGGACAGTAACACACAGCAGGTTCAAAAAAAAAAAAAAAAAAAAAAAAAAAACAGTCATACTAGCCATACCAGCCATACAAGGGTAAAAATGAATGAACCAAGATTCATGATTCATCCTTGAGGCCATCCTGAAGGGTGAGGAAATAACAGTGGAATTCTTGTTAGCAAACAAAACATCTATTATAAACCTAAATGACTAAGTTGATATGAGGTGTTTAGTAGCTCAAAGATGTTTGGAACAACAGCACACATAATAAAGTACACATAATAAAAAAAGCTCTCATGTTCTTGGAATATCTTGTTTAATCCTAATCACTCCGGTCTGGATCCTATTTTCCCATCACTGAAATTTAGATTTATGGAAATGTTTAAAAACTGATAGCAAGTTCCCCATGCTATATAGGAGTAGCTGGCTTTGCTATTCTAATCAGAACAGGTAGATCTCCTGTGTCCCACAGGAAAGCAGCAGTCTACAGCCATATTTCTCCCTCCAAGTTCTAAGGTCCATGGGCTAGGTTCTGTATCAGATGTTACTGAGAGGAAGAAAGGGAGGAGTGTTTCTCCTATGATTTTTATAGCCAGAGATTTTTTCATAAAACTGTTGGAAAGGAATTCACAGGTGGCTTTGCGCTGTTTATCATGTCCCTGAATTAGAGATAATGAGGAAACAAGCAGTAGAAACAAAAACTTGAGCAAGGTCAAGATAAAGTAATTAGGCTACAATGTTAAAGATGAGCTTTGGGCAGTGGCCAATTGCTGGCTGGCTTGAGGCGTGTCTGAGGGACTCTAACCAACTGTATGACAGATTCGGGCGCGTGGACAGTGCTTGGGGCTACGGGGAAAGTATATGTAGTGGTGAAAAATGGCAATAAATGTCTCCTGTTCAAGAGCCATCAGGAGTCTGTGTCTTTCATCCCTTCATTAAACCATGCAAGTAAATAGAGATGGTTAATTGAATGGAATAGTTAATGCCTATATCATAATTCCAATTATTATAACATCTCAAATTCTGGAAGATGTACAGGTAAAATACCAGAAAGAATCCTGTCCTGGTTTTGCCTGTGGAGCCGTTAATTTTCTTCATAAGGAGTCATATGTTGCTATATTTTGGATTTCTGTTGAAAATGTTGTTGACAACATGCCAATGTTTAAATTCTTTCTGAGCAGTGCTTACACAAATTCAAGATTTATTTGCTTCTCACACTGCCCCACCATTGAGGAGACTGGAGGTGAGAAAGAATCAAGGCCATTGAACGTGTTATTTTTCTGTAATATTCTGCTACAATATTCATTTACATGTAAAGTTTCTACCATACATTCAGCACTTGACATTTTTCTGATTCACAGAATCAACCAGACATTCCCTTCAGTCCTCTTTTCTATCGATCTAAACCATCATGATATATAAACAAACCTCACAAAAACAAGTGTCACCATGTAGCTTACACTCCACTCCATGACTATTCCAACCAAAATACAAGAAATCATGATCTTTTATGACTTTTGTTCTTGCTGTGGAGGGTAAGAGTACCAGGGACTGAAAGATATTTTTTTTTTTTTATGTGTTAGTGATTAATAGTTTATAGTCGTAGAACCAGAGTTATATGACATAACTCAGTCCTTAAGGTAGGTTGCACTTGAGTAAATAATTGCCAGAATTAGCTAAATCCACGGTAACTTTTCTTCCTTTTCTAACCAGAAGTACCCACAAACAGAAGTTCTCTTCTGCTTATCCTCACGGTAACTTTATGATTGATAATATATTAATAAACCCTGATGATAATGTAATATGAAATAAAATGTGAGGATACGTTTAAGGCAAAATAAAGTTTCTGCTGAGATCAGGAAAATCAGTTCTGCAGTTCTGAGTCAACTGCCAAACTCTTGAGTAAGAGTCTGTGCTATGCTCTGATTTGGTAACAATTTTCACTTGGGAAACTGAAATAGTTATTTTCTGTCTGGAAGTCTTAGCCCAGCCATAGTATGTTGCTCTGGCCTGGAAGCTCCAGTTTTCAGTTCTTGAAGTAACCACCTTGCCTAGGATATACCAAATTCTCTGTAAGCTATGAGAAAATCCTTAACTTTGATCCTGGGGTTATACCTCTAACCCTCAGAAATGTATTTGCACATTATTCCCATAAGCCCTACTAAACAAAGCATTTAAGTATATGCCTCTGAAGCAAGGCAATAAACATATCATATGTGTTGTACTTGAACTCATATTTAGCCCTGTTGAACATGAATCAAGAATCCAATGTTGAAGTAGGGATTTAGGATTTAATGTACAAGTCTTTGGCTGGCTGTCAGCAGTGGAACACATTTCCAGTCACAGACTGGATGACCTTCCTCCCCTATGGTCAATGGCCTACTTTCTAAAACTACTGGAAATAATGTCAAAGCCCCTGATAGATCTCAGACAACTGATCTTTACTACAATACTGTAAGGGTGCATCTTTCATGAAGTGCTGCTTGTGATTCCGAGAATAACTGCTCAAATTGTATTTAAAAGGAAACAAAATTTTTGTATACAACTAGAAATATGTGTTCAGTTCACCAATTGGCAGGTTTAATTTATGCCAGCTACGTGTATTAGTTACTTTCCTTCCTGACTGTTTGAAAGAACTCCGACATGTGCATTGCAGATGCTGACTGTTGGAGTGGGACGTATATATTTATATGTGTTATTGACGGGAATTGGCAGTAAGCATTGAACTCAAAATGTCTGTGAGTAAACTGACAGCCCTTTCTTATGGAAATATAATAGTGCTCCATCGCAATAATAGACCAATAGGGTGCCAGGTAGGTAACTAACTACATTAGTGTATCTTGCATGGTGCAACAAAAAGGCTTCAGGTATGGAAATTGTTATAGAAAGTTTCTGTCTTCTCTTTTGCTGAAATGTGAGTTTATAGCACTTCAGTTTTTCACCAGTGAGCAGCATTTTGTCATTCTGCACAGTAATACTGGATATTCCACACAACTGTAAGGTCAGGAACCAGAACTGCAATGTTATTCTCTTCTTTGCACCAGTTCATAATCTTCTTTTTTCCACGTTACAATTATTTTTGTCAGGCATTGAAATGGAAGTGGTTTCTTAGTCCCCTAAGGCAACTAAGGCATTTAAGGGAAACATTGGATATACTTTTCAAGTCAGAAACTTCTACATACACTTCACTGTTCATTGAGCATCCTTGAAGGATCAGTAAAAGTCCACAGAAATATGACAAAGTAACTCCTTGGCAATAAAGATAGTGACAGAGACCAGCTTCGTCCCTGTGATACTGATCTGGTACCACAGGGTTCTCACAGCAGCAGTGTCAAGACCTGGTTTTCTACAGAATTGAGGCCTGATACTTCATACAGACTTCTGCCAAGTCAATGTATGGGGTTCATGTGGCAAGGGTTTGGAAGCAAAAGGCTGTGGGGTGGCCTCTCAGAGCAGAGCCCAGCTGCTGCCCCATGTGAGAGAGGAGCCAACTCCAGATGGCTCCAAAATGGACAAACACTGATTGTACTTCTAGGAGAGTGTGTTTAAGAAAAGGAAAAGCTGCTGCAAAAGAGCAGCTGGGAGAGAGGACATGTGAGAGAAGCAGCCCTGCAGCCCCTAAGGTCAGTGCAGCAGGAGGGCAGGAGGGGCTCCAGACATGCAGCAGCAGTTCCTCTGCAGCCTGGGGAGAGGCCCCTGGTGGATCAGGCTGTCCCCCTACAGCCCATGGGTCCCACATGGAGCAGATCTCCATGCTGCAGCCCGTGGAGGAGCCCCCGGTGGAGCAGGTGGGTGTGGCTTGGAGGAGGCTGCGGCCCATGGCGAGCCCCTGCAAGAGCAGGCCCCGGGCTGGAGCAGCAGCCCGTGGAGAGGAGTCCACACAGGAGCAGGGGATCTGGGGGGAGCTGCCACCTGTGGGGAATCCATGCTGGAGCTTGGAGTTTGCTCCTGTGGGATGGACCCTATGGTACAGAGCCATGTGGAAGCAGTTCCTGAAGAGCTGCTGCCTGTGGGCAGCCCCTGCAGTCTCAGTTCAGGAAGGATGGCATCCCATGGGATGGACCCCACATGGAGCAGGGGCAGAGAGTGATCGTGAAGGAGTGGCAGAGATGAAGTGTCAGGGACTGGCCACAGCCTCCATTCCCCCTTCCCTTGTTCTGCTCAGGGGAAGAAGGTAGGAGAGGATGAATGAGGGGAAGCTGTTTCTAGCTTGTGTTAAATTTCTCCCTGTTCTAATCTGGTAGTGATAGGTAATAAATTACATTCAGCTTCCTATGCTGAGTCTGTTCTGCCAGTGATGGTAACTGTTGAGTGATCTCCGCTGTTCTTATCTCAACACATGAGGTTTTTTCGTCATGTTTTCTCCCTATATTTTGAGGAAAGGGTGTGAGGGAATGGCATATTAGTGCTTACCTGTCCGTCAGTGTAAAACCATTATATAATATTTAAGAGACCTAAGCAAAGCAAGACTGCTTTGCACTGCATGAATTTCAAACATTTTTTTGCAGGAAGTTTTTCCTTCTCTTTGACTTTGAAATTTTAAGTTGAAATTTAAGGTTGGATGAACAAGTCATTGAGCTGTAAGCAAAGATCAAAAGGTTAAGATTTTCTCTGCCAGTTACCTCTCTAATTTTCCAGACATTTCAAGCTGTTCCAGTGACAAAAAGCCAAAAAGTAACCCCAGATCAAGCAGCTGTATCAGGACTCCTGAGAAAGAAGCTGAGTATGTCAGGGTTCAAAGCCTGCAGAATTTCTTTGAAGTTTCACCCTCATAGAAAACAAACTGGATATCTTTGCTACACTGTTAGAGGAACAGAAATCAAAATGCTTTCAATTTATTATTTTTTACTGTATGCCAAACAAATTGGTTAACAAATTTAACTGTCCAGCCCTTCCACATTTCCTTAACTACATTTGTTTGTAATAAGGTCTTTAGAGTTCCCTGTTAGAGACAGACTGTGACTTAACCTCTTAGAGAATTTAACATTGTATTATGCTTTCTCTTAAGTGTCTTTTGATTTACTCTTGTGTAGGTGTTTAATAGAAACTTATTGGTCTCTTTGAATGTGGGATTCAGGAGAATGGAAGTTCTTAAAAGAACACAAGATTCAATTTGACACTAGGTAGTATACTAGAGGAGATGTGTTAATAAACAAATCAAAACATCTCAAAAAATTCCTGTAGTGGGTTTACATGGCAAGGTTTTGGTAGGAGGGGGGCCATAGGGGTGGCTTCTGTGAGAAGGATCTAGAAGCTGCCCCATGTTTGGTAAGGGCCCCACTGCTGACCAGAGCTGAGCCAATAAGCGATGTTGTTTTGTGCCTCTGTGAGAGCATATTTAAGACAGGGAAAAAAACGCTGCGCCACTCAGCAGCTGGGAGGGTGAGAGGAGTGAGAAACAGCCTTGCAGGCGCCAAGGTCAGTGAAGAAAGAGGGGGAGAGGTGCTCCAGGTGCCGGAGCAGAAGTCCCCTGCGGCCTGTGGTGAGGACCATGGTGGAGCAGGATGTTCCCCTGCAGCCCATGGAGTACCATGGTGGAGCCTGTGCCCTGAAGGAGACTGCGGCCTGTGGAAGACCCCTGCCGGAGCAGATTCCGGTCCAAACCTGCAGCCCGTGGAGAGGAGACCACGCAGGAGCAGGTGACCCTGCAGGAGCTGCTGCCTGTGGGGGACCCAGGTTGGAGCAGTTTGCCCCAAAGCGATGGACCCCGTGGCACCGACCCATATATGGTGCAGTTCTTGAAGAGCTGTTGCCTGTGGACAGCCCATGCTGGATCAGTTCAGCAAGGACTGCATCCCGTGGGTGGGACCCCACAGCACAGGGGACAAGAGTGACCGAGAAGGAGCGGCAGAGAAGAAGTGCTGTAGACTGACCATAACCCCAATTTCCCCGTTCCCCTGCGCTGCTCGGGGGGAGGAGGTGGAAGAGAGTGGATGGGGGGGGAAGGTGCTTTTGGTTTCTTTCCTTTGTTTCTCACTTCTCTAGCTTGTTAGTAATAAGCAATAAATCTTACTTTCTCTCTACGCTGAGTCTGTTTTGCCCGTCACGATAATTATTGCGCGATCTCCTAGTCCTTATCTCAACCCTTGAGCCCCTTTCATCGTATTTTCTCCTCGCTCCTCTTTGAGGAGGGGGAGTGAGAGAGCGGTTGTGGTGGAACTCAGCTGCCCACCCGAGTAAAACCACCACAATTCCTCACATCATGAGACAGGTGATACAAGTAAAATGAAGAGACAGGACAAGGTCAATGTAAAAGGAGACTTCAAATCAATAATCTGTTGAAATTATCTGCAATACGAAGCCAAACAGGAATTATTTCTATTAGAAAAGACTGCTGAAAAAAATGTCCTACGAGGTCTGCAAAATTTCTATCCAGAGTCTTCACATTAAGATTAAGGGAAACCTTACTATTATCCCACAGAACTGAGAAGCAATCAAAGTCACAATCCTGAATGCAAATAAATATGTGATCTTTAAAGTATTTCAATTAAAAAGTAAAAGAAAATTTTCTATAATGAAAATCAAATCAGATCTGTAAAAATTTCTGCCTTCTCATACCATAGATAATAGAGAAGTCAAAGGTTATTTAAAATAGATCAGATATGAGGTTTTCCTTTTATCAAACATAATGTCTCACCAGAACAGGATGGAGTCAGTTTTCAGTCCTTCTTCCCTCAGAATTGGACAACCCATCTGAACTGAGAAAAGGTGGACTGGCATTGTGTTAGTTTGTGGTTGTGAGACAGTGTTACCAGTAATCTCCACTTTGGTTTGTTCTGAGGCTGAGAAGAAAGCCATTCCAAAAGTAACTTTACCAAACAGGCTTGTGAATTGCAGTGTCCTGCAATAAGTAGACATCAGACTGCACTACTGTAGCAGAAATCAAAACAGAACTTCTGAAGACCTAATATAAAAAGAAACCCCCAATCTGTCTCTCTCAATGTTTTACGGAGACTTTGTGGAGGAGCAGTTGGTTATCAGGGGATCCCTCTTCAGTCATTTTTACAACATTCCATTTCACTCGCTCATGGTACACTTCCACAGAGGATGTTTGTCCTGGGTTGCCTATAGAGAATGGTCCTTGGACCAGAAGTTTGTCATATTACTGGAGCCATGTGGGAACTGAAAACTGAGCTTTCATTTCACTTCCTTAAAGCAGCAATAGACTTGTAAGAAACTAATTAATTTATAACAGTTAGTGAGTGAAAACAAAATGATGCAACTAATGGACCTTTGGACTTACCACTTCTTCAGTGAGGGAGATGGAGGAAGAAGACCTTCAGAGCTGCCAGTCAGCCTAAAGCATTTTATGTTTCTATTATGAATTTCCATTCACCAATAATTTAATTGCCATCTTAGCATGTGCAGGTTCCCTAATACAGTAACAGCTTTTAAAACTGTGTTTTACTCTCTAAAATGCCTAAGCAGTTGATAAGTGCCAGCAAAATCAAGAGAGAAACATTTGTTGAAAATGAGGATAAGGGTATTTTTACATTGCATAAATAAGAGATCATGGGCTTATGCCTAACGCTACCCTGTTGTCATTGTTAAACCCAAATCCTGGCCATGATTATCCATTGTATCTCAAGACTAAATCCCACCCACAAATTTACAGTCAGAGAAGTATTATCTCAGGCCTGAACATATAATGTCCAAGAATCTAAATTAGTTCAAGGTTACACAATTTAAGCCAGCACAGCTTCAAATTGCTCCTGAAAATGGTTGTCTTGCATCTCTCCTTCCTGCTTTTTTCCTGCAACAATATTCACAAAGCTGATCTTGTTGATCTGGTAGAGCCAGGTTAATCATACCTCATCCAGATATAAAGGGTGTCTGGTTGGTCTTTTGGGTGAGCTCAGTACTGCAGAAGATTGAAACAGATCTATCTTAAAGTTGTAGACAACCTCAGCTGTCACCACAGCTTTTTTAATTTTAAAAAAGTAAAAGTGAATCCATTTCTTCCAGGTACACAGTGCTGAGAAGGACCTGGTATTTAGCTCCTTAGATGCCTTATCAAGCCAGCTATTGGTTTGTAACAGTGAAATGATGACACAAATATTGATATACTTCCTTCAGCTTTCATTTTCCAGAATTCAGTTTCCTCATCTAAACGAAAATGAAAGAAATGAAGGAAAAAAAAAAAAAAAAAAAAAAAAAAAATGTTTACTAATTGTTTACTACTTACTGAGAACTCAAAGCACTCTAGAATGGAGGAAAAATGTGATTTTCTGTTTTCTCTTTAACTCAGTAAAACCATGCTGCACCGGCTTGTTTAAAGCGATTGTAAAATACTCATTCTCAAATGCAAACTTTGGTTACTACCATGATCGCTGAATTCATACTCAAAGACAGTTAAGTTCTTTTTCTCTCTCTAATTTAAAAATAACCTTAAACTCCAGCTCAAATACACACGTAAGAGCTGTAAGAAATTCAGCAATCCCAAACAGTAATCACACAGAATCAATTGCCAATGGATATTTGCATCTGGAAAAAAAAAGAAAAAAAAAAATGCATTCCAACAAAAGGCTTTTTTTCACACACTTGGCAAGCTATCTTTATAGAATTCATTATTTTTAACTAGCTGCTAAGCATTTCTAAACTGCTTGTACTAACAACTGGGATAACTTTAATTCTCCTTCAAATTTTACATTTGCAACTTCAATTTTAATGGATTTATTCATTGAGTTCTGAGATTTGAGTATTCTAAACAGGTTCAACTAAAACTTTTATTTAAAATAGTACATACTGTAAATATTCATTTTTTTTTTTTTTTTTTTTTTTTTTTTCAAATTACAGCGTTTATTTCAATGTGTTTTAAAATAGACTTTCTTCCTTGTTCTACTATATCTGTTTGTCTTTTATGGGTAGAGCTGATTAAACTTTAAATCACTTAAGGAGAGGTTTGCATTCTGTCCCTTGAGCCCTTATATTTGATACATTTCACATTTGAATTTACTTCTAGTCTGTTGAGAAATGGAATATATGCTTCAGAATTGTTTTTGATGCTCTTTACATTTGTGTCACCACTATTATTTAGTAACTATTTTTTAAAATAAGAATTGGATGCTTCCCCACTGTTTATTTTCTCAATTGCAAGAATCATAAAAATCTTTTGTTTATTGCTTTTTGGAAAAGCATCTTTCTGCTTTATGATTTCCATACTTCATCATTCCTTTAGTCCAAAAGAAAAGGCTAATTATATTAACACTGAGCTGACAACAGAAGAGGTATCTCTCTTCTCTGTTCCTTACAATTCACCAAACAATCAGTATCTGAGTGCCACTAACAGCCACATGAAAAAAATCAAGTCATCACTCCCTAAAGGTCAAAATTTTATCTTTATCTCAAATCTAAGCTGAGACTTTCTGCACTGTATACAGGGGTTTCATTTCCAAACACAGGCATTCATTGAGCTAAATATCTCTTGACAAACTGGCAGTGACCGATTCCTACCAAACCAATCTCCATGTGCATCCTTTCTGCCTGTACAGGCAGCCAGAGAAGCTGTGGAGCATACCCATTCCTCATACCCGTTCCTCTTTTGCTGTAACATCAAACATCACAGCTGCTTTTTCAATTGCTCTGTGCTCAGCAGCTTCTTCCAGTCCCTGAGAGCCACAGCATGTGGGTTATGTGGCACAGTTTGTTAAGTCTGCATAAGGACATCTAAATTGGGTGGCCACTTTTGGAAAATCCTGAGGGCCTTTCTGAGGGCCACGCTGGTATCACATGAAATTGCTCTAACATCCTTGCTGCTAACAGCTTCCATATGTAAAGATGATTCCTCAAATACTCTGTCTTATTGTGGTAGAGACAACTCATGTGACACTGTTTATAAATTAATTTGGGTGCCAGAGGAATTAAGTAGATCACCTCAGATCTTCTTTATCTCAGAAGTCATTCACTCACTTCTGGCATGATCCCAGTAATTGAAATTGAAATTGAAAAAATATATTTCAAACAGGCTTCTACATTTCTTCACCTAAACTAACATTTTGGAAATGTACACAGATTAGTATGTCCAAACCACATGAAAGCTTTGGTTGTTTGCTGCAATGTCTTTCTCCTGCTGACCAGAGAACAGATACAGAGTTTGAAAGAAATTATCTAATTTACGAGTGAAAGCTGGAAGGTGGAAACATCACTTCAGAAAAGTCAGTTACAGTACCTACGTACCCTGTAAGATTTTATCCTCTGAGTTTAAATCTTTACTGCTAAGATTTTCTGTCACTCCATGCCTTTTAAGATAGTTGATTTCTGTTCTTTTATTGACCAGTTAGAGGCTACCAAAAATATTTACATCATGTGAATATGAAGGAAATTATTTCCTCTCTATTGAACTCTTGATTCATCACTACCCTAAGTATGATCTGAAAAAAAATGCATCTGATAAAAGTACTGAAGCAGATCCTGATGTCTGAATTGTCTTTATCAATGAGCTCTTAAATGTCAAGCTACTTTGCTATTGGATTGCCAAGTAACCTTGGAAGAGAAGTTAACAAAGAAATAGAATATCACTGAAAGCACATTGTTCACTCCAAGTAGCTCTTTAGGAGTGATTATTTATCACTAAGTTGCATGAAAATATTAAAAGTTTGCGGAGTCAATAGAATGCAGTCTGATAAGAAGTTGAGGCTGTAGAAACTTTTGATTTTGATTATTCAGCTTACCACTATGATCTCTTTTTTTACATTTCTGGTTCACATTGCCTAAGAAAAAATACACTTCAAACAAAGACATTTACAAATTGCACTATGAGCTTAAATGTTTTCCCAAAAATATCTTCCCATATATTATCTGAAGTGGAGCATTTACACCACTGGCATCAGCTATTAATTATTTACTTACCCTGTGGCAGCGCATCAAAGAATTGAAGCCACCATTTATTCATTGCATACAGCTCTGTTCAAGCCTGACTGAAATTACAGTGCATGCCCCAAAGGCTCTACAGGTTAAATTTTGAGTTTTTTTCCATTAACTTCAGTGATCTTTGCTGAGATCCCTGGACTTCTTTTCAGATAAAATCGGGTTTTATCAGCACAGGACAAGGACCTGATTGACCAAAATCACTAGACAGAGTAACAAGAATAAGAATTTAATTTATCTGAACATTTGATCCCTACCACCCATTTTAATGCACTAGGCTGCACACTTACTGTGATTGCTTTATTGTTATTGAGTGATTAATATTAATCAGTTATTATTGAGTGATGAAGCAGCAACAACTTGATCTAGTCAAAACTAAAGTTAGTATTACAAAATACTAAATATTCTGCAGGCACAAGACTGAACCATGCTTATAGTCTATTCAAGTTGTAGTGACACAGATTAAATTTCTAGGGAGGAAGGAGAAACAATAAAGATCTTAAAATTGACCCTGATCTGAGAGCATGACACTTAGCAAATTAGCTGACTTATAATGTTTCAGCCTTAGATCAATCTACAGCTCAGCCTACTGTATGGTATTCTTGAAAAAAAATTGCCGTGTCCCATTTCATTGTTTACAAGCACTAAGATTTTGTGAGTTAAAAAGCATTCATATGGAGACAGTGCACATCTTATCTAGACTAAGGGATGAGCGTTTAGTTCAATAACTCAGTAGGTTAAAAAAAAAAAGTGGGACTGAAGAGGAGCACTCAGTGTCTGTCAAATAGAGGCAGAAAATATTTTTAATAAGGTGAAAAGCTGAACAAATTAAGTCTGAGTTCACATATGCTGAAGCCAAGAAATAAATCTATTTTCACAGAAAAATATTAGAATGGGAGGTCTCCAATGCAGATGAAAGAGAGACAATTAAAAAAAAAAAAAAAAAAAAAAAAAAAAAAGATAAAAAGGTGATGTTTTTGTATACATACTTTCAAGAAAGCATCAAAGAAATGAAAGTCCAAAACCCAGAAGTCCTCAAAAATAAATAAATTAATTAACATGGCTATTCTGAGCAGGTTTAAGATAACAGAATACATACTGGTCAGCCAGGTCAAGGAAACCTTAAGAATGGCTATCAAATTGAAAGCTGGAATTAAAAGGAAAAAAAAAAAAAAAAAAAAAAGAGGAAAAGACAGAAGACCTATAAGCAGAGCTAGAGCTGTTTGTTCTAAAATGAACTTCAGCAGCTGCTTCAAAAAAAAGCCTTGACCTGTACACCCCACAGGCCAGTTAGCCAATACATTGCTAAACTGACTGTCATTAAAACAATACAAGAGTCAGCAATCAATGTCACAACAGGATTTTCTCTTTTGGGCAATTAATTTTATTAAAAAAAAAAAAAAAAAAAAAAAAAAAAAAGAGAATACCTTTCATTTGCTCACAACACACTAGTTCTCACCACGTGTCATTTCAACAGTTCACAGTCAAGGGACTCCACAAGCCCTTTATTTAAATAGTACTGATCACTTCTCTAGGGAAAAGATCATGTTGAGGAACAAAACTTCATCAAAACAAACACACAGCAATATGCAGAGGATATTAGAGCACAATAACAGAATCTGGGGAGCAGAGCATGGCAGTTAATGCAACAGTGTTATTTCAAATCATTAGTCTGTAAGGGTAGAGATCAGGCATTGAACAGTTTTCTCCTCCCAAAGGTGAAAATGTCTGAGAAGTTGAGTAACTTCTTAAAGAGCAAAGACAGAGCAAAGCCAGAAAATTAGAAGTACAAAAGTTGCCACTAGTTGCTGAATCTGGTGGTACAATGCAGGAGAGGGTGCCACAGCTTCATGCTTCAGCTCTGTGTGGTAGCAAGGATAAGCATTCATTCCCAATAGGTACACGCATAGGAACACACTTTGGTTACATCTACATTCATGTATAATTTGGTTATAAATATTCTATGGGAGATCATTGTGTTTGAATATTGATGGTACTTTTGGCTTATCAAAGAAGTCAGTGCCTTTTTTAGAAAACCACAGGAGCTGGCCTGGCAGAGGGAAAGAGCAGATGAAAGTATTGCATCGGTGCACTTACCAAGTCTGGAGGAGAAGGGTGGATGAGCAGCACAAAATTGGTGTCTTCTGGAAAGAACCAGACAAGTTCCAGGGTTTTATATATCTGATGCTATTTTGATAAAACACAGATCCCACAACTGTCACAGTGTAAAAGTAGTTTAGAACAAATTAAATTTTCAGATTCCTTAGAGGCATTGCTGAGTAACCCTCAGAGTGTTAGCAACATACCCAGTTCTGCCTCCATCCTGAAAAGATGGAGTTTCTGCTGAAATAACTTGTGATGCAATAGGCTTCAAATTGAGATAATGGATTGGTATGCTTCTGCATGAAATTCAACTTCTAACATTGAAGAGCGTGCTATGTCCCTCTTCAAGCTCTAGTTTCAGTTTGCCTTACAGAGGGCTGGGGTCATACAGCACTTGGTCCTGCTCAGGACCTTCTTCCTCTTCACAGCCCAGTAGACTGAAAATATTTTTTTCCATTTAAGTCATGATTTTTACAGATGATAGTGAGGGACAAAGGCACCAGAGGTATGCCATCATGGTATGATATACTTTCACAACGCAGCTCAGATCAGTTCCCAAACACTTCTGACAGCTCATTAATGAAATGCATAAGGCCACATTGACAGCTTCCTCTCTTCTTTCCCATTCAGGCTGTAACTTCAGCCTCCTCCCAGGTGTGCAGGTGACAGTGAGCAAATCTCAGAGAAATTATGGTAACACTAATCAGAAAGCAAGTCAATGGCAGACCTACTACAGAAACCATTCTCCCAGTTACTACAGGGAACTGAGATTCAGGTTTCTTTTCCACTCCAGGCTTGTCATGTCCTCTAAGACACACAAGCATCAGAACCACTCTTTGCATTGGGCTTGCCCAATAAATACAGGAAAGACTTCCTTGTAATGCTCAACATCTTGGTTAAGAAGCGAGTCATTGCAGGGAAATGGCCAGTTAAGGACAGCCTGGCATCTATTTTTTCTAACAAAGCAATCATATATGCAGAAGAGCATAACCATGTATGTCTTATGGAAGTTTCAGCTTCCAAGAAAATATGATCCTAAAATATGAGAATGATAAAAAATACTGCTGAAGGAAACACAAAAATTCACCATGTCATAGTATGTATTCATCAATTTGTGCAAAGTTCATTGACTTGTAGAAAATGAAGAAATGTTATTCCCTGGTGGGAAGTTAAAGTGGTACATGTCTATTTATGGTACACACACACACACACAATCCTGTCAATTTGCACAGTGCAACTTTCATTTCATTCTTCAGTCATCCTCAGTAGTTTTGGTTACAGAGAACAGAAATAGACTGCAAACTAATTAACTCATTGAGTTGCTCCTCCCATTCAAAATGTTACCATATTTTGGAAACAGTAGAGGACACAAAGGGTCATCCCTTATTTTGGAACTCAGTATACTGTGCATATTCTGAGATGTTCTTTGGTTACCTTGGGGGGGGTTTTTTAAAAAAAAAAAAAAAAAAAAAAAAAAAAACTAGAAATGCAATACATTTAACTAACCTTCAGTCTCACAAAGTTTATGTTCATTTATGGAAATATTTAATCTTCTCTTAAATAAAACATGAGCTGGTACTTTATTGATTGTCATAAGCCCTTCACTAAGTACACTCTTGGCCACATTTAATGTAATAGAAATTGTTTGCAAAGGGACCAAATCAGTTAGCGTCTATTCACTTAAATTTTGCTGTGCAAACAATTTTCAGTTTCTTGATCAAACATAAAAATAGAAGAAAAAAAAGCTGTAACAAAGTTAGTTGTGAACAAATTTTGGAAAATTTTTAATTGAATGAAAGAAAATTCAGTTCCAAAGTGCAATATTAAAATATCAATTTAAAATGTTCTTTTAAATGTCTAATTCATTAAATTTAATTAATGATAGACACAAAAATGGGAATCTCACTTTTATTCAGTTCAATAAACTGGTATTTTTTTTTTTTTTCCCCCAAGACTCATCCAGCTGAAGAGTCACACAACTCTAATAACAGTCATCTAGTTACCCAAGAAAGAATTTCATATTTCTTTCTCTGGATTTTGAAGAAACCTTTCTGTTCTGAATCACAGCCCTTCAGCTCAGTGGGGGGTGAATGGATATTCATAGGTATGTCAGTGCTTTAGCCAAAGACCTGTGTCACCTACCAACTATGTATGTACTCATCAGGATAAAATAAATATTACCTTTACTTGAACTTGAATATAGGTATACTAAAATGGTGAAACAATAGCATGCACATTTTTTGTAATATTGTGAGCCAGACACAATTTGAAATAAGAATGTGAGCAATGCAATCATCCAAAAGGCAAAGGTGAATGAAGTTGCACAAAGGAGGCACCCAGGTAAGGGAGGTGGTAAAAGAGGGCAAGATTAACCACAGGGGGCTGGAAATAGGCAGTACACAATACCAAATACACAAGCAGGATCAATAGGAGTACAAACAAAATCAGAATAAGCAAAACAGCAAGCAGAAAGGACACTTACAATCAACTGTGTTTAATTTACAATACAATTGCTTAAGATTAATAGTTTTGTAATGTGTACAAGTATAGACTGATGTTGTATAAGCACTCTCCATCAGAACCAAGTCCACTTCCAATGAGAAAGAACAATGATGTTTAAAACTAGCCTGATTTGGCAGCATTCTGTACAGTTCCATCATAACAATCCCAAATTCCCTGAGCTATAGATAGATATATAGACATATATATGTATATACATACATTTTCTTGCAGATGCAATAGCATAAACAGGACCAAGTATATTTAAGGGGGTACAGGATCTTCCAAGAAAGGAACAAAGTCTCTACTGACTTCTAACAAAATCAGAAAATTCTGAATTTAAGCCAGACAGGATGAAGAGGGTAAATCCCTATTGTTACTAGGACATTATTATTAATTTATTGTATGTGGTCAGCTACGACTTGATTAAAAAAATGCTTGAAAATCATGCTTCTTTTCTGATATGTCAATTGAATTGTTTCTTTAAGCTGCTTTACAAAGCAGAATTCTACCATACAAGGACAGCTTTGGAAGTAACAATAGAATCGTGATATTTCCATATTTTTGTTCTTGACTCAAACCAAACTGGCATAAATATTTTTGCTTATCAAAACTAGCTAACTAACTAAATAAATAAAACCACAAATAATTATATGAAAAGGAGAAAAGACATCTGAAGAAAAGAGAAATGCAAAAAATTAGATTAGAGTTTCTAGAAAGCAAGGGAAATGAGCAAAATAATGTGTGTACTATGAAGCTGAGTTTGTGGCAGTGCTATCACCTGAAATATTTAAAGAAATGTTGCATAAGAAAAGTACAGCTGTCAAAAAGAAATAGCAAACCTCCACCAATGGCTGTATGCAGAAAAGGATGCCTCCCCTCCAAGGACAGCAGTTCCCTTTATGGCTAGCAGACCTAGGACCATGGCAAACGCTTCTTCACCAAGCTGTGAGCACAGAGTACTACTCTTACAAACATACCTCGCAGGTAAAATTGGTGGGAACTTGCTATTATTAAAGTATTCAAAACTCTCCCTCAAGGGAGAGTGCTCTCTTCCGTTTCTGATCACATACAAGGTTTAAACTAGTCCTTAATGGAATATATAATAAAACAATAAATAAAATATAATAAAAACAGTAATTCATTTGTCAGCTGTCACCAATTTAAAAAGTTTTGGTTTCCATGTAGTGCCTAAAGCAAAGCCTAACTTACGTGATAACATACACTAAAGATTCAGTGTCCCTCTCCTCTAGATCTCGATTCTGTCCTCCTTGTAATAGTTGTTTTTCTTGTAGTACCTAAATACATTTAAACTGTGATGTTTCTGTTATTATATAGAACTATAAAGAACTGTTGATTTAAAATGATTCATGAAAACAAAGAAACCAGACACAAATCTCATAAGCCCACATACACTGTTAAAATTGGACAAGAAAGCTGCAGATTCCAGGTACATATCTTTTCTATAATTTGGTGTACAAGGAAGAGTTAGGTTGCAAGTAAGCAATTATTTAAAGAAAGCTTATGCCTATCTTTCTGCAATAAATTCACATTTTCTTCCAACTGATCAGTATTTAACCAGAAGAAAAGTAAACAAAGAAAAAGCCAAACACCTGCTGGCAACAGGGACTGAAGTAAGGAGATATGTAATTTTCAGAAACTGAGTCTTCAGCAGGTCAACCTCCACATTTTCAATCACATTTAACAAATCTTTATGTACTGTGAACTTGGCCAACAGAATTTTAAAATAAAAACTTCTCTAAACTGGGTTTGGTCATCTCTCACACAGCAGCTAGATCAAAGGCTTTTGGTGTAAGTAGTTTGTAATACTCTATTGGCATTTTTTCAGGATGTGTAATTTTCCCATGGATTTTCTGTAGTCTTTTCTGTTGCTATTCTTTGCATCCGTTTGTATTCTACAATCCAAGAATGACTTACTTCTCTAAAGCATGAGAAGAAAAGAAAAAAAAGAAAAAAAAAAAAAGACTATTTATCCCTCACCAAAATTTCTTACTTACTTGAAATATTGGGGTCCAGAGACTTTACAGTTGTCAGGTGGATTTACAGCAGTTTAGGATTTGGTCATAATGGCAACAATCAAGTGCAGACTTTGAAGCTGTTATAAACGGAATCAAAATTACTTCAATATGTCTTTCTCCATAAATCAGGCAGTAACTCTATATTTTCTTATTTCAAATGCCATAAGAAATAACTATTCATACCTAAAGTCTCTCATTGTCCTGGAAACTAACATCAAATTTCACCAAATCATAGAATATCTCGAGGTGGAAGGGATCCACAAGGATCTCACGGGAGACAAACTCCTGGCTCCACACAGGACCACCCAAAAATCATACCCTATGTCTGACAGCACTGTCCAAATGCTTCTTGAACTCCAGCAGGCCTGGCGCCATGCCCACAGCCCCGAGGAGCCTGTCCCCAGTGCCTGACCACCCTCTCAGTGAAGAACCTTTTCCAGCCTGACCCCCCCCGTTGCAGCTTTATACCATTCCCTACTCTTTGTTGCTAGTTGCTGGGGCTAGGAGCCCCAAGCCACCAGTCAACATCCAGCTTCCAGCAGACTGCTGACAGTTTCTCACAAGCAGGCAGGACCTCTGTGGCAGCAGAATGGCATAGCTTTGCCTTAACCAGACTGTCAAACTACAAACTGCAGTAAGCTTCCTGTTCACCTCATATGGAACAGAGAAACTATTCTATCCATGAATTTCAGTCAGCACTCAGCATTTGTGTTTTGGAAAGCAATCCTCATACTGGCACGGTCTCACTGCATGAGTATAAACCAAGCAAATACAGAATCCTTGTTAAGTAAAGCATTGTCTTATAACAATACATGGTATATCAGGCATGTAACCTGTGAGGGGGAGTTTCAGTGCCTTTTCAATAAAATTTAGAGTTCAAGTGAGTATGGGCTCTCTACATAGCAATGTGAGGGAGGAGTAATTCTCAACAACAGCTAAGTACTTCAGTAAGAGGTAACAGCAATTCTTCCTTAACCTTTTCCACCCTTCAATTTCTTTCTTGGTAAATGGCTATAAAATATACTGCCTAAATCTGACTGAATACTGGAAGAAGTAATTTAATTTACTATTAAGAGCAAATACTCTTTATTATTAAGAGCAAATACTGTATTTGTTAATGCCATGAAACTGCTCTTAAATGGGGTAATCCCACTGCTATGAAACAAGAGTTAGCAGATATTCACAATATGCTTTAATATGTCTGTAATGATTTTGTAGAGGGGGGCTCTAAAATTTACTCTTATTGAAAACAGAAACAGGAAGTAAGTCACGCATACCAGTATGCAGGCGTATACACCCCAAAGAAGACATTTTAGCTGGTGAAACCACTCTCACTAAACTCTTTCTGTTCATGTTGACAAAAGCAACAAAATCTGAGCAGCTGCAGTACAATTATTAGCAGCCATGCAACACCTCATGTCCCAGTAATACATGACCTCCTTTACTTAAATTTGTAAACAATTTAACACTACATCATAACAGTAATTTACATCAGAGAAATATTCTGAACCTGCTGTTGTTGTGTACTTTTTAACAGGATGACTCAGAGCTGCATAATGGTAGAAAGCACATCCTGGAGCAATGCAACTTTGCTACCAAATTCATTAATTACCTTTAATGTCCTATTTTTCTATGTAGTGTTTTATCATCCATAAAGTTTTCAAGCTATAATTGATATATTAGTAAATATTTTCCTCTCATTCATCTTTTGCTCAGCCATAATGAGTTCAAACAATTGGAGCAGTGCAGCAACAGAAACCTATAATCTTTAATATGCATGGAGTCAATAACTAAAATACACAGCCTCAAGTCATAGAACACTACTAGTTCTGCAGAAGAAGTTAGATTTTGCAGAAACCGAGGGGCATTTGGTGAAATTTATGTAGGAATGCAGATAAAGATATATATTCACTTCTATATATTAAAAAATATACAAGGGGTATTCTTACCCCTTGAGATCATGGAATTATAGAACTTTTATGGCACAACACATTGCAAAGTTGCTTCTGTTTCAAATACTGTTGACAAAGGGCTCTGATCTTCCAGAAACTGATCTGTGCTCTGAAATCTGCCTCCTTTATTTTGTTTTATTATTATTATTTTTTTTCTGAAACAACTGATTCACTCATAGCAGAAGGATCCAGCAACCCACTAAACAAGATGTTTTCATGTGGCATTACTCTGGTACATGCTGAACATCTCATTGCTTTCACAAAAGGAACTTTATATCGGATACCTTTGCAAATGACAGCGGAAGAAGCCCATGAGGCAAGAATTAATTTTTTAGGAAAAGAATGGGTTTGTAGGTTTACTCAAACATTGTGTAAACAATACTCATAACTCTGCTTAGATGAGGAACCTGCACTAACAGCAGCAGGTCTCTTTTTGCTTGAAATGAACACTGACCTTTGAATGTATGGTTCTATTTCTTTTGCAAGTGTCAATTGAACTATGAAATGTTTCAAGGTCTGCCTACCTTGTCCATAGTCTCCTCTAGACTACCTTTGCCACAAAAGATACACAGCATCTCTTTTCACTCCCCACACAGCTCCATTCGGAATTTCATTAGCACCCACCCTCACAAACTGCGGGCTCAACACCTGTGCTGTGAGTTGTGTTTGCTGTAGGATCTAGCAACAGCCAGTGCTGCATGGGGATGTCTCTCTGCTCTGCTGGTCGCTTCCAATGACATCAGACATTTCACCTGACACCTGGCAGCCAAGCTTAGCCTGGCTGACAACCAGATTCATTAGAAAAGAGCAGGAAGTCATCAAGAAGTTGTCCCACTGACCTCCTGCTCTGCAGTAGGGAATTAACAGGAGACAGGAAGGAAATCTCAAACGTCAGGATTTCAGTAGCACCATATCTTTTCAAGAATCTTCATCTGTCGCTTTCTCTACATCACCCCCCCCCCCCCCTTGTGGCTAGCACGGTTCACTGCATGATGTGTTAAGCCAGTAAATTTAATTTCACAACTGAGACAGTAACTGTGCACTGTCAGTCACAGAAACTCCGCTCTTGGGAGCCAATTAAATGCCCATTCAGGAGCCTCTGTCTGTAGGTTCAGTGCCCTAAGACCAAGTCAGAGACCAAGAAAAATAATATCAGGAAGTCAATAACTGTAAGTGCTCAAAACTGTGATTTTTTTACTTTGTACTAAATTTTCTTCTATACAAAACCTTCCTATTTCATGGATGATAACTATTCAAATTCAGCTAACATTAAGTTGGAAGCATTAACTGGATAGTTTATGAGGTAGGCTCTTTAATATCCCTACTGAATCTTTTAAATATCTCTCTGCTACATCTCTTTAAGAGATGATGAAGTGATAGAAGATACTGATTGTAATTTTATCTGACTACCAGGAATCTACCTACAAGGATGTTAGTATCTCCTTGTTCCTCTATGGATAAATATATACTACCTGAATTGCAAGCTGCTTTTGACCAGAGTTGTTTTTTCAACTTTGTTTTGCATTTCCATTTGATTCTCTATATAGAAAATATCCTATATCTTCCAGAAGAGTAAAAAAATAATAATAATAATAATTGATAAAAAGAGGTATCTCAGAGAAAACATGATAAATTTATCATTTTAATGTAAGTATAAGTTTTTCTACAGGGTTAATGGTTGTTGTTGACCTTAATATTTTAAAACTGTACATTTGGTTTCTACTTTGTCTTCTGATGTTTAATACACTTAGTTCTTACATGCTATAATAAACTACTGTCTTTCAACAACTCACTAGTATAAACAGAACAGCATATACAAATCTTTTTAGAAAAGGGAAGTTAGCAACATATGGTTTTAAGTTATTCAAAGCCAAAACATCTAGCAAAACATTAAACAACCTGTTTATGCAACAACAGATTGATATACATATATATATATATAATGTAAGACAAATGTGAAAGTACTAGCTCTGAATATTGCATGGTACTTTGATGCACACCATAAAACACTGGAGTTTAGGATTCCATAACTGCATAATTATCTAACATTGAAAATCTAATACTTTAAAACTACTGTTTCCATGTGAAAGAATGCTGAAAGAAAGTGTAGAAATGCTACTGATAATACTATGCTGTAATAGCCAGTGCAGTGTTATCATCCGCAGGGTCTAATCCTTTCAAATAATCTAAAATCTCTTTACTAAATTTCCTAGGTTTATACTAAGAAATGCTTTTCCAACCATTGAAGTAGTATGAACATTAAAATACAGGTTAAAGCACAGAGCAATGTCATTTAGCAGTTTAGAGAAGTGAAAAACAGTGATGAAAATAATAATAATAATAATGCTAGAATATTTAAAATATTCTTTGTCTTTATTTTAAGGATTTTGCAGAGGATTGAGATCACTTTTACAGGGGAAAAAAATAAATGAATAAACAATGATTGTGATTACAACTGATCATTAATATGATTTTTGTTCTCGACCAAATGAGAGCAATTTTACAGGATGTTGTAATATTTTTCTCAGCTGCTCAGTGACTATTCATAGGGAAAAAGACTATGTGTGTCTAATTCAGATTCATAAAAAGACACTAGCTATTAGAGATATCTTCTGCTCTTAGAATTTAGAGAGCTGAAATCAGTTGACAAGACTTTTTTTTTTTTTTTTTTTTTTTTTTTTTTAATATGTATGTATACTTACTTATCTGCAACACTTTTATTCATCCAATACATGCTTGGCCAGTCTTTTCTTGTCTTCTTTTGTAAACAGATACATTTTAACTGCTCAGGGCAAATAAAAAAGTACAAGACTTGCTTCATTACAATGAGACTTTCCAGACAAATCACCAGGGCTAGTTAGAAAAATAAAAATCATATCATCAAACCATTCATGTTTCAGGAATTAGTTTGTTCCACATTTGAATGAAATCCAGAGTTTTAGATTCTTGTCAAAGCAAAATAATCGGATACATTCAGGCACAACTGCAAAATTTTGCATTGTGTATACACTCGCAAGTATGAATTGAAATATATTTTCAACCTATGATACAAGAAATAAATGGGCCAGCTTGTACATCCCAAGAGTTACAACGTGTTCTCAACGGTAGACATTCTCCAACTTCCCTGTCCCT
Source organism: Nettapus auritus (assembly GCA_011076525.1). Lineage (NCBI taxonomy): Eukaryota > Metazoa > Chordata > Aves > Anseriformes > Anatidae > Nettapus > Nettapus auritus. Next base: position 72,555,663 of record CM021797.1, read on the forward strand.
ACACACTATGTTTAGATACAGTGATGATTATCAAGATTACAGTAATACCTTGCCATGATTTCATGATGTGAAAAGATCATTAGATGAAGAATGATCAATATGGTCTGCTAATGAGAATAAATTAAAAGAGTGAGAAAGGTGGGTTTCCTTCATAAAAGTCTGTAAGTGTTTTGCCAAAATGTGTTAATCCTACTGAGTCACTGCGTTTAACATTCACTGCCTGTAACCCACATGGTTACCAAAACAAAGCTCTTAGCATATCGTTAGTGCTCAACAGCTGTACAGCGTGATTACTGATTCTATTATGACACAGAGCACCAGTGAAGCAAATTCTAACAGAGAGTAATACAAAAAGAAAAAAATGTTAGCATGCTACAAACTGCTGTGAAAAGGAAAAGACAGTATCTGCAGTTAACCGTGTAGGACTGTGCAAGACCATGTATCCGGCAAAAGAGGAAAATTATTCTAAAAAATATGATAAATTAAAAAGAACACTTTGGATTCAGAAGCATAATTTATAAAAACTTCAATTTAAAATAAATATTTTAAAACATTTTAAATAATCAAAAGGAATCTGAAGATTTTTTTATTATTATTTTCATAAAACAACACAAATGAACACTTTGTATTCTTTATACTGAGTTTATTTTTAAAGATAAGTTTAAAACAAATTTAGAAATGTATATGCTGTAAATTTATTGAAAGTAAACTCCACCTTAACCAAGAAAAAACTATACCCTTTTAAAGAGCATTGATGCTGTCCATAAATAGCAAGTATTTTAAGAGCAGGCTTATGTTTCTAATGATTTTAATAATAAATCACTCTCCCTACTTTTCTCTTTCTTTTACAGTATCCATAAGATAAGATTTTTTTCACCTCCCAGCACTAGGACAATATCCATTAATGCTAGGGGATATACTACACAGGAACTGATAGAGAAGTGTATTATTTATGGCACAGCTTCTTTTGGCACAAAATCCAGCAGATTGTTCTGATTGTAAGCATCACATTTCCACCACTGCATACAGTCCCTCAGATTACTGGTGTGCCACAAGACAGCTAATTCAGTCATTTTCTAGTGCTCCCTTGAAAACAGTAACCCTCCAGTGTAACCTACTTTGTGCCTCATCTGTTTATTCAATTAATTAGTATTATTTTAGAGACTTCATACTCCTTCAGAGCTCATTTCAGTTACCCACTGGCCTTTTCATTACTTGTCTGCAGTTCAATTCCAAACCACCTTCTCCTGGTACCATTTCTTTCTGCAGCTGACTGTATTTTTTCATAGAAGATAGATGTTCTGAACATCCTTAATTCCTACCTCGTTATGCTATTGACCATAAACAATAAGTTCTCCAGGACAATCACTTTGGGCCACATCTTTAGTGGATATAAATCTCCATGCTTCTATTGACTTCAGTGTAACTAGAGATTTACATTTGCTCAGAGTGTGTGTATATGAGTTTCGCTGCTCTTTAAACACAATCTATCAGCATGGATCTGTATCCATTTAAATTTGTGGCAAGTTAATTGGTGAGGTGTCAAGCTTTAAATAGATGTCTGCTTTATTAGAAGTAAAGCAAATTGGCTGAAATACTTATATGTTCTATTCTCAACTGAGCTGACCATTCATGAATTGCCAACAAGTGAATTTTATGACAGAGAGATTTTCACATAAAAAGTAGGTGCTTTACACAGCATATTTGTTATTATATTTGCCATATAATAGCAAATAAACTGCCTATGAATATATCACAATGATTTAAATTTTTGTTTCTATAGATTAAAATATGCAGTGTATGAAATATGACTCAGAAATGATGATTTTTTTTTTTTTTTTTCCTACACAGAGAATTTTTATCCTGATCTAAAACTACTATTGATAACATCAGTTATTCTGGGGACTTATTCAGTTCTGGTGAACATCACAGATACTGGAATTGCAGTTAGCTCTCATGCATGCCTGGAGGAAACTAGAATTTTGTTTCCTTCAGAATGAGACACAAGAGGACCTGAATCATCTGAATGTCAGTGTAGATATGTCAGTTTAGGTAAATAGCAAGTCAGTTATAGAGCCTCTACAGAACTGCTTAAGGCACACGGATGAGTGAAGGATTAATAATAAACAAGGCTTGTCTGGCATCAGAAATGTATGAAATAAAATATTGACAGACTAGTTTTCTTTTATATCAGTCAATCTCCTATCAGATTACATACTTAAAAGGGCCACACATATCTCAGGGGGAGTGGAGAGGAACATATTATCTAGGTAAATTTGAGAAATAGAGCTAGGAACAAGTGAAAGAAATAAAGGGTGTTTAAATGCTAAGAACTAAAAAAGAGAAGGCCCTTTCTTGAACAGTGATAATAGGACAGCAGAACAGATGTCACAGAAAATCAATGAAAATGAAACAATAATTCTGGTGCAGAGTCTTCTGCGCTATTGGGAGGATTTTTGTTCCACTCAAGTCCTGCTTCAGCACTGAAACTTAAAATGGTATAAATTGAATCTCTTCGGTTTTCATTTTCATTTTCAGCCTTAAGCTTCAACTGCCTTTAAGGACTTATTTCTCCTTGGAAACACTGGTTTCCACCTCCATGGCTGACACAAAGCATTTAGAAGTAGATCCCCTAGAATACTGTTGTCTTGTATGTAATTATAGTATATTGACTGTTGTATATTAACTGTTTTGTGGGAATGTAAGTTAGCTTGGCCCAATACCACAACTGTCTTTCCTGTGTGATTTTACTGTTTTGTGCCAAGAGGCATTTCTATGAACTCAGGCAGAAAGGAGAACTGCTGTCCAAGACAAGCCCATCACTTCAGAGCCAAAGACAGAACTGTTGGCTGCTACTTCCTGCCAGCCCTGAAACTTGCTTAAAAAAATTTGGGAAAGTTGCAGAAAAACAAATGAGAGCAACTTACTTTCTTTAGGAAAAAAAATAATGATAATAATAATAATAGGTGGTGAAAAATCAGACTGAGGTCATGTGATCATGTGAAACAAGCTTCCTTTTTTAGTTATTAATATGGGGTAAAAAGATTTGAATTAAACATGCAAAGTAATGTTTTAAAATAAGTATGAAATTGAAGATACATTTTTTTTTTCCTAATGTTTCACTAAGATAAGAAATTTCATAAAACCACATATATTTCAACAAAATCTGTTGTGACAGTGTCATAAAATCTGCTCTTGTGGGTTAATGCCATTAGGCAGCTCAGTCCCACACAGCCACTTGCTCATTACCCCCACAGTGGAATGGGGGTGAGAATCAGAAGGACAAATATGAAAAAACATGCATAGAGATAAAGACTGTTTGCTAGGTAAAGCAAAAGCTATGCATGCAAGCAAAGTAAAACAAGGAAATCATTCACTGGTTCTCCACGGCAGCCAGGTGTTCAGCCATTTCCAGGAAAACACGGCTCATCACAAATAATGGTTTCTTGGGAAGACAAACATCTTAACTCCAAACACCTTCATTTTAACATCTAATACCCCCTCCACCTTCTTGCCCCCAGCTTTTACTGCTAAGCATGCTGTCTCATGGTATGCAATATCCCGTTGGTCCCTAAGCACCACTTTGCAACGGTGGTTGCAACAAAATATTGGTGTGTTAACAGTATTGCTTCGGTCACAAGTCCAAAGAATGTGACCAAAAATTCATGTGAACTAGTAAGAAGAAAACTAACTCAAAAAAATAAAAACAAATAAATAATAATAATAAAAAAATAAGCCACTAACTCTAACCCTGCCAAAACCAGTAAACCTGCCCAGACCATCTAAAAAGCATGAGCAATTTGTAAACCCAACCTTTTCAAGCCAAAAACAGACACAACCTTCTAAAGACTGTAGATTTGATACATCATGAAATAAAGTTCAAATCCTCAAAATATTTTCATGAAAACTAAATCACCACTTTTGATTTTCAAATTCCTTTTCCATGGATACTTTACTACAACTGCAAATGAAATTAGTACTATTTAGTACGCTTTTTGTTACAAAAGCCCCAGAGACAGGGTTAAACCAAGCTCTGTAAAATTTATTTTTAAAAAGGCAGGAATAGTCAGTAATATTTAGAAAATTAGGCCTGTAGTGCCATGAGGCAAATAAAATCTGGAGTGATAAGAACTGGAGGAACAACTTTGAGAAGAACAGGAAAGGGACCAAGGTGAAATTAGACTTAAAGATAGGTGAGAGAGGTACATAGAACATTTTCTCCCAAGCTTTCTCCAATTGGATTTGCATGATTAAAAAAAAAAAAAAAAAAAAAGTTTCTCTCTTCCCTCTCGATTTTGGATTATTTAAGATGTAAAAACGTTTTTAAAGGGTAAACACCCAGAACTGCCCAAGTGCACAAGTGCACAGTATGCATTGGCATAACCTACCACAGGGAATTCAGGCAACTTGAAGACTTGCAACCCTTCAAAGCAATGGGGGAGAAAAGATGAGCATGAGGGTCTTACTGACATATAAAGTCTTCTGAGCTTTGTAAGGATGGCTAGTGAGATCCCACTGGCAGTGCTGGTACTGCCTGTTCTCAGTGCACTGTCCCCAACCAGTCAGACCCTTAATGTCAGCCAATGACCACCACACAAATGTGAAACAGCTGTTAAAAAAATTTAATGACACCCTTTGATTGATTAGCAGTGTGCTGTGTGGCTAATGGATTGGTAGTGCGTGTGGAACTAAATTCTGTAAAACTATTTTTGGGCTCAGAAATACCATAGTAATTGCTAGGTTGAACTCCTCTTTTGTCACACAAAGAACCTCTGTATGGACATTATGGACTTTCAAAAAAGCAATCCATTAGTTCTTCAGTTTCTGATTAATGCTTTTCTCACATAGTCAATCATGTTAATAGCTCTAATTGATTTAATCAGAAGTATGCCTTACCATCAACGAAAACATTGCTTTGTTAATCCAGAGCAAAGCCAATCAAAACTGGAGCTTATTTTGTCAGTTTATGCTTATTTTTTGTTTGGATTTAACATCCCATATAATTATAACACATTCAATAGCCATACACAACTATTGCTTTAAATGTGTGCTAAGAATCACACAATATTATTCACTGCAGGCTTGAATTTAACGTATGCTGCATAAAACTTCACAGAATCACAGAATCACAGAATGTCTAGGTTGGAAGAGACCTACAAGATCGCCGAGTCCAACCTCTGACCTAACACTAACAAATCATCCCCTAAACGATATCCCTAAGCTCTACATCTAAACGTCTTTTAAAGACCTCCAGGGATGGTGACTCAACCACTTCCCTGGGCAGCCTATTCCTAAACTTCTATTCCTTCCCTCTTGTTTCCCTCCTGTTTTTGGCTATTCTTCATGTAAATGAGCAGAAATGTAACTAAGATTATTTTTTCAGAGCCTGTTTTAAAAGAAGAATTCTACATTAGAAAAAAAGCAAGTATTAAATGCCATGTACTGAACCTATTCAACTGGAGGGTGAGAGATGCAGTGTTACAGACTGCCATGGTCCTGTCTTCTAGCACAGCTCATTACACTTTTGTGCAACTTCCAGAGAGGCATAACCCCATTACTGGATGAAGAAAAGAATCTGAGTGTATATAAACAATATACTCAAAGAATTGTCTTAAGTGGCTTTTGAACTAGTGGAACTCATTTCATCTCCTCCTTTGAGGTATTTTAGAAACTCATGACTATCATTATGCTGTAATGATATGTCAATAGTTTAATATAACACACATGGGATAGGCAAATTAACATGACAGAAAACACTGTAATTCTGATGTTTTCCAACTTTTTGTTGTTTGACCTAGTAGCAAAAGGGATGTTTCTCACTACATATCTGGTCACTAGTGGCGTCCCCCAGTGCTCAGTACTGGGGCCAATCCTCTTTAATATCTTTATCGATAGTCTGGATGAGGTGATCGAGTGCACACTCAGTAAGTTTGCAGATTATGCCAAGTTAGGTGCATGTGTCGAACTGCTTGAGGGTAGGAAGGCTCTGCAGGAGGATCTGGATAGGCTGGACTGATGGGTGCTGAGGCCAGCTATGTGAAGTTCAACAAGGCTGTGTGCTGGGTCCTGCACCTGGGGCACAACAACCCCAAGCAGCGCTACAGGCTGGGAGATGAGGGGTTAGAAAGCTGCCTGGCAGAGAAGGACCTGGGAGTATTGGTTGATAGTCAGAAGAATATAAGCCAGCAGTGTGATCAGGTGGCCAAGAAGGTCAAGAGCATCCTGGCTTGTATAAGAAACAGTGTGGCCAGCAGGGCTAGGGATGTGATTGTCCCCTTGTACTCAGCTCTGGTGAGGCCGCACCTCGAGTACTGTGTTCAGTTTTGGGTCCCTCACTACGAGAAGGACATGGAGGTGCTCGAGCGAGTCCAGAGGAGGGCTACAAAGCTGGTGAAGGGTCTGGAGAACAAGTCTTACGAGGAGTGGCTGAGGGTGTTGGGACTGTTCAGCCTGGAGAAAAGGAGGCTCAGGAGCGATCTTATTGCACTCTACAGGTACCTGAAGGGAGGCTGTAGCGAGGCAGCGGTTGGTCTATTCTCCCATGTGCCTGGTGACAGGACGAGGGGAAATGGGCTAAAGTTGTGCCAGGGGAGGTTTAGGTTGGATATGAGGAAGAACTTCTTTACTGAAAGGGTTGTTGGGCACTGGAATAGGCTGTCCAGGGAAGTGGTTGAGTTACCATCCCTGGAGGTCTTTAAAAGACGTTTAGATTTAGAGCTTAGGGATATGGTTTAGTGGAGGACTTGTTAGTGTTAGGTCAGAGGTTGGACTCGGTGATCTTGGAGGTCTCTTCCAACCTAGATGATTCTGTGAATCTGTGATATTACTGAATATTATTTCCATTAATCGTAGGGGATCTCCATTTGGAGAGAAGGGGAGAGGGGGGTTGGGGGGCGGGGGGAGAAAAGGGTGTTTGCTTTGCATATATAACTGCAGAAGGTGGATATTGACAAATCCCAACACATTTCAGTTTCCTGTGTTTAATCATGATTATGCAAAAGCATGTAGAAATCTTTTGACACTAGAAGACTGTTGCTCAGTAACCAGCAGCAGCAGAATGGTCTCCCAGATAACCAAGAAAAACAGGGTGCTGAGTTCATATACCAAATCTGAAGAATCTTTCTTTTTACCTGTGGATTCCCCGCATCACTCTATGTCCCCTTATTAAAAGATACAGCTCTTTGACACATCCTAGTAGATGTATATTACTATCACTACAATTTCTGTCATTAGTTTATTTCTGTCAGACTTATCCACCAAGATAAGACAAATAACAATTTCCAGTTTCAGCTAAACTGAAAAGTCACAGAACAAACAAAAGTATCTGTCTGGCCCGAAAGCCTTATTCATTATCTTAACAATGGAGGTAATTCTCAAAGTAAATAAAAGCACAAGAAGCTAATGCCCCACTCAGTCACCAGCTGCCATTACAAACACATAAACACTAAATATACTGAGAGCCCTTAGTAATAGCAGTAATTAGACAAGTTAAAATTATATTGTTTTTCTGTGCTATAACTTTTACAATATGTAAAATATTCTTCTTCCTTCCATGCTGGATACCAAGCTGCACACCCACACATGCAATTCCCCTCTGGTCCTCACCTCTACAAGAGGTGGGTGAATTGTCTGATTTTCCACTAGTTCACTTTTCTGTTTGCATTAATATCAGCAAGATCATGCAAACTCATTTTCCGATTATCCACTGAAAATATTGGGAAATATTTTCAAGTGACTGGGTGACACACAGAGCATCCACCCAGCCTCATATTTTTCAGTCAATTACATACATACATAATCCTTAAGTTCAGTGAGCGTTACCAGGTCTGAAAAGTTAAGGAGTCATAAATTCAGGTATATCCCAGTCCTACCTCTGTGACCCACATTTGTAATTGATATTACATTTTGATATCAATTGATATTACAATTGATATTCACAAGACCTAGTAGGTGCTCTTTATCAACTTTAATTTAAAAAAATGACTTTAGAACAAAAGTGAAGCCCTAACACACTGAAAGTCTCTCATAAGACCACAGTCACATATGATTTCTCCAGTTTCCTCAATCTGTGTTATTTAAAATAGCTGATTATGCCTACATTATCATATTTGCTAATTCCTCACTAGCTCAGTTGGAATAATTAACCTTACTCCATGTGTAATTAGAGTAGAATTTTCCAAGTGTACCATACGCTTCCTGAGAAATGTAAAAGAAAAAGAGCAAAGAAAAAAATCCACATGATAATGAAAACTTAAACAACAGGGGATATGCTCAATTTGCCTAGAACCTTCAGGTTGTAGCTAAACATAATCTTCAGTAATGCAAATGCAGTATTGAAACATGGGATTAGAAATTAGAGAGCGCCTGATTAAGAATAAATATGTAGGCAACACTCATTACTTAATATGTGCTACATTTGCAATGTACTGTGCCTGTTCTGCATTTAGGCCTCCATATGAGCCCCTGGGACCCCAAGGACCTGATCAAACCAACATTGTATTAGGACTGTGACCAAGGGCTCAGAGAGAAGGACTACTCCTTATAAAAGGGCTTAGTGATAAGGAGGACTGTTTATAAAAGGTTAAGATAAAGTATGTCAAACATGCAAGGCCTCAATATAACAGGAGTCCCTCGGACCCCGAAAACTGGACCAAACCAACCTTATGGTCCAGATAGTGACCAAGGTCTCAGAGAGCATGTGCAGGGAGACGAAGTGAAAAGTTCAGCTCTGATGAAGACATCTTACTTCATCCCAACGACCACCTGGACGACCACCAGAGAGTACTACGCAAGCACAGAAGGACTGATAAGATAATTAGCATACGAAGTGGAGCTAGGCGGAGCTAGGAAATGAATATGTATAGGTGTGTTGCGAAACTTAATGCATATGTAACATTTTAGGGGATAAAAGAGAATGCAAGCAAGCGAATTGTTGCGCACGACTTTGGTGGGACTACCCCCCGTGCTGCCCAGCGCTGAATAAACATACCTACTTTGCAGTCTTAGTGATTGTGGAGTTTGCTTTCCGCACATCAGTTTATAATAATACTTTTTTTTTTTATTTTTATTTTTTTTGAGTGGACCAGCACAGA
>CM021797.1:72600040-72657887 GCA_011076525.1 Nettapus auritus
GTTTCAAAAACAGCAGTATCTACCCAAGACCTATATGAGCATGAGCTACGAGATGTGCGAAGAGATTTCAGCCGCTCTGTAGGTGAGCATCTTGTCACCTGGCTGCTCCGGTGCTGGGACACTGGAGCTGAGAGCGTGGAATTAGATAGAAATGAAGCCAAGTGGCTGGGATCCCTTGCTAAAGATGCAGGCATTGACAAAGCAATTGGAAATAGAGTACGATCTTACAGCCTCTGGAGGCGTCTCCTGTCAGCTGTGAGGGAAAGGTATCCCTACAAGGAAGAAATTGTATGTCATCCAAGCAAGTGGACCACTATGGAGAAGGGAATCCAGTACCTGAGGGAATTAGCAGTACGGGAAGTGATTTATGAGGACCTAGACAACGAACAAATATCCCTAGATCCAGATGACGTCAGGTGTACCCGACCCATGTGGTGGAAGTTTGTATGGAGTGCACCATCATCATATGCCAACTCATTGGCAGTAATGACCTGGAGAGAATGTGACGAACCCACAGTGTATGAAGTGGCTAGACAACTCCGGCGGTATGAAGAAAGTCTCTCCTCTTCCTTACAGGCCTGCGTCTCGGCTGTGAAGAAACTTTCTGAAAAGGTCCACAATCTTGAAGAGGGATTATTTTCCTCCCCACTTGAACGAATCAGTGTCCACCAACTAAAAGAGAATACTTTGGATAAACTTTCTGAAAAGGTCCACCAACTTGAAGAGAGATTATTTTCCTCCCCGCCTGTACAAACCAGTGTTTCAGCTATCAGGGGTAAGCGTTCATCCGCGCAAGGAAGACGATATGGTGGGTACACACCCCGTGCCACCCTGTGGTTTTACCTACGTGACCACGGAGAGGACATGAGGAAATGGGATGGAAAATCTACCGCGAACCTAGAGGCATGGGTACGTGAGTTGCAAAAGAAAACAATTGGGAAAAAGGAGTTCTCGGAAAAGTTTGCTGCTCCAACTTCCAGTAGGCAGTCCTTTAAATACAGAAGCGAAGATTCTGACCAGGACTAGAGGGGCCCTGCCTCCAGCCAGGGGGAGGAAAGGGATAATCGAGTTTATTGGACTGTGTGGATTCGATGGCATGGCACGTCAGATGCACAGAAGTATAAAGCTTTAGTAGACACCGGTGCACAATATACTCTAATGCCATCAATCTGTAAAGGGACAGAACCCATCTGTATCTCTGGAGTGACAGGAGGATCCCAACAGCTAACTGTATTGGAAGCTGAAGTGAGTCTAACTGGGAATGAGTGGCAAAAGCATCCCATTGTGACTGGCCCAGAGGCTCCATGCATCCTTGGCATAGACTACCTCAAGAGAGGGTACTTCAAGGATCCAAAAGGGTATAGGTGGGCTTTTGGCATAGCTGCCTTAGAGACAGAAGGCACTAAACATCTGTCCACCTTGCCTGGTCTCTCAGAGGATCCTTCTGTGGTGAGGTTACTGAGGGTCGAAGAACAGCAAGTGCCAATCGCTACCACAACTGTGCACCGGCGACAGTATTGCACCAATCGAGACTCCCTAATTCCCATCCATAAGTTAATTCGTCAGCTGGAGAGCCAAGGAGTGATCAGCAAGACTCATTCACCTTTTAATAGTCCCATATGGCCAGTGCAAAAGTCTAATGGTGAGTGGAGATGAACAGTGGACTATTGTGGCCTGAACAAAGTGATGCCACCACTGAGCGCTGCAGTGCCGGACATGCTAGAACTCCAGTATGAACTGGAATCAAAGGCAGCCAAGTGGTATGCCACAACTGATATCGCTAATGCATTTTTCTCCATCCCTCTAGCAGCAGAGTGCAGGCCACAGTTTGCTTTCACTTGGAGGGGCGTCCAATACACTTGGAATCGGCTGCCCCAGGGGTGGAAACACAGCCCTACCATTTGCCATGGACTGATCCAGTCTGTGCTGGAGCAGGGGGAAGCTCCTGAACACCTGCAGTACATCAATGATATCATTGTGTGGGGTGACACAGCAGAGGAAGTTTTTGAGAAAGGGAAGAAAATAGTCCAAATCCTTCTGAAGGCCGGTTTTGCCATTAAAAAAAAAAAATAGTTAAAGGACCTGCACGAGAGATCCAGTTTTTAGGAATACAATGGCAAGATGGACGTCGTCAAATCCCAATGGATGTGATCAACAAAATAACAGCTCTGTCTCCACCAACTAGCAAAAAAGAAACACAAACTTTCCTAGGTGTCGTGGGGTTTTGGAGAATGCACATCCCAAATTACAGTCTGATTGTAAACCCACTCTACCAAGTAACCCGTAAGAAGAATGATTTTGAATGGGGCCCTGAGCAACGACAAACCTTTGAACAAATTAAGCAGGAAATAGTTCACGCAGTAGCCCTTGGGCCAGTCTGAACAGGACCAGATGTAATGAATGTGCTCTACACTGCAGCCGGGGAGAATGGCCCCACCTGGAGCCTCTGGCAGAAGGAACCTGGGGAAACTCGAGGTCGACCCCTAGGGTTTTGGAGTCGGGGATACAGAGGATCTGAGGCCCGCTACACTCCAACCAAAAAGGAAATATTGGCAGCATATGAAGGAGTTCGATCTGCTTCAGAAGTGGTCGGTACTGAAGCACAGCTCCTCCTGGCACCCCGACTGCCAGTACTGGGCTGGATGTTCAAAGGAAGGGTCCCCTCTACACATCATGCAACTGATGCTACATGGAGCAAGTGGGTTGCACTGATTACTCAGCGGGCTCGAATAGGAAACCCCAGTTGCCCAGGAATCTTGGAAGTTATTATGGACTGGCCAGAAGGCAAATACTTTGGGACATCACCAGAAGAGGAAGTGGTCCGTGCAGAAGAAGCCCCACTGTACAACAAGCTACCAGAAGATGAGAAGAGATACGCTCTGTTCACTGATGGGTCCTGTCGTACTGTGGGAAAGCATCGGAGATGGAAGGCTGCCGTATGGAGTCCTACGCGACGAGTTGCAGAAGCTACTGAGGGAGAAGGTGAATCGAGTCAGTTTGCAGAAGTGAAAGCCATCCAACTGGCTTTAGATATTGCTGAACGAGAAAAATGGCCAGTTCTCTATCTCTATACTGATTCCTGGATGGTAGCAAATGCCCTTTGGGGGTGGTTACAACAATGGAAGCAGAACAACTGACAACGCAGAGGCAAACCCATCTGGGCTGCGGCGTTGCGGCAAGATATTGCTGCCCGGGTAGAGAACCTAGTTGTAAAGGTACGCCATGTAGATGCTCATGTGCCCAAGAATCGGGCTACTGAAGAACATCAAAACAACCAGCAGGCGGATCAGGCTGCTAAGATTGAAGTGGCTCAGGTGGACCTGGACTGGCAACATAAGGGTGAGTTATTTATAGCCCGATGGGCCCATGACACCTCAGGCGATCAAGGCAGAGATGCAACATACATATGGGCTCGTGATCGAGGGGTGGACCTGACCATGGACGCTATAGCACAGGTTATTCATGATTGTGAAACATGTGCCGCAATCAAGCAAGCCAAACAATCAAAGCCTCTTTGGTATGGAGGACGATGGCTGAAATATAAATATGGAGAGGCCTGGCAGATTGATTACATCACACTCCCTCAAACCCGCAACGGCAAGTGCCACGTACTTACAATGGTGAAAGCAACCACTGGATGGCTGGAAACATATCCTGTGCCCCATGCCACCACCCGGAACACTATCCTAGGCCTAGAAAAACAAGTCCTATGGTGACATGGCACCCCAGAAAGAATTGAGTCAGACAATGGGACTCATTTCCGAAACAACCTTATAGACACTTGGGCCAAAGAACATGGTATTGAGTGGGTGTATCACATTCCTTATCATGCACCAGCCTCCGGGAAAGTTGAGCGATATAATGGACTGTTGAAGACCACACTGAAAGCAATGGGTGCTGGGACATTTAAAAACTGGGACACACATTTGGCAAAGGCCACCTGGTTAGTCAATACTAGGGGATCTGCTAACCGAGCTGGACCTGCCCAATCAAACCCGTTACATACTGTAGAAGGGGATAAAGTTCCTGTAGTGCATACAAGAAACATGCTGGGAAAGGCAGTCTGGGCTACTCCTGCCTCAGGAAAAGGCAAACCCATTTGCGGGATTGATTTTGCTCAGGGACCTGGAGGCACTTGGTGGGTAATGCAAAAGAATGGGGAGGTCCGATGTGTACCTCAAGGGGATTTAATACTGGGTGAGAATAGCCCATGAGCTGAATTGTATTATATTAATTATTGTATAATACTGTATGTCATCACTACCGTGATTGCTATATACCATAGATGAAAATGGTGATTAATTAAAATGTATTGAAAAGAATGTAACCTCATCATGACATAAATGGTATTGAATAAGGGGTGGATATATGTCCTGGTTTCAGTTAGGACAGGGTTAATTTTCCTTCTAGTAGCTGGTAGAGTGCTGTGTTTTGGATTAGGATGAGAAGAGTGCTGATAACATGTCGATGTTTTGGTTGTTGCAGAGCAGTGCTTGTACCAAGCCAAGGACTTTTCAGCTCCTCACTCTGTCCTGCCAGCAGGCAGGCTGGGCGTGCAGCAAGAGCTGGGAGGGGACAGACCCAGGACAGCTGACCCAAACTGGCCAAAGGAGTATTCCATGACATCTGACGTCGTGCTAAACAATAGATAGGGGTGGCTAGCCGGGGTGGGGGGGCCGGCTGCTCGGGATAGACTGGGCATTGGTCAGCGGGTGGTGAGCAATTGTATTGTGTATCACTTGTTTCATACACACTATTATTATTATTATTACTGTTATTATTATTATTGTTGTTGTTTTCTATCTTAATAAACTGTCTCTATCTCAACTCTCATTTCACTTTTCCGTTTCTCTCCCCCATCCCAGAGAGGGAGGGGGGAGGGTAAGCGAACTCTGTGGTGTTTAGCTGCCGGCCAGGTTAAATCACAACACATTGCAGTTTCTACGGGTTCACATGCTTTTGGAAACTCTTGCTACGTCCCTGACTAGCAATGCTCTCTCCTCCCTAATGCACCATGAAGTTCAGCCACACCAGGGCTCGGAACAGGCCTCCATAAAGTGCTTGTTACACCATCCCATCACACCAGGAAGATGCTTCCAGTACCACCGCCTTCATTAAAATGACAACCCCCTCTGAGGATGAATTTGGTGGATGTCATTATTACTGCCAGGGGATCAAAGCAAAAGGCCTCAGCTCCCAGGAGCCAAGCCTCACACAGCCCCTGTCCCCACCTTTGTTGTGGGCTCCTGCACCCCAACCCTTGGGCTCCATGGCCAGGAACACCACCCCCATTTCTGGCAGCACTCACAGGCTCTGCTGTGAGCTCTGTTTTCAGTAAGAGCAGACACTGCCTGTAGAATCCTCACGGATTTTGTTTTTCTTTAATGAAAGGCAAGGATAGCCCTGCTAGTGGTGCCATCAGGGCGGCCTCTTGAAGGGCTTGGGAGGGTCTGGGCTGCTGCTGGCCCTCCTCTTCAGGGGGGCGCCCAGGTGTGTGGACCCTACCCAGGCCAGGAGCAGAGACCCAGTCGCAGCCCTGGCCAGTATGATCCTGTGCTTCCTGCTCGAGCTCTGCATGGGGTTAGCTGGAGACATATGCAGTGTGGGGTGGCCAGGACCCCCATGAAGGGCACCACTGGATGTGCTGGGAAGCTCCTCATCATCAGAGTCTGTAGGGCTGGAGGTGGGAGTTCCTTGTAGGGGGGTAGCAGGGCAAGGGGTGGCCGTAGGGATCTCCTCCTACTCCCTGTTGACATGGACCTCCTGGAGGCCCAGCAGCCTCCGGGCCTCCTCACTGCACAGGCGCACGATGGTGTTGACTAGTCTGTCCACAAAAGCTTCTGTCCTGTCCCCCAGCCACCTCAGCAGCTGCTGGATTAGGACATTCCTGTCCAGCCCAGCATGGCACAGTGTCTTCAGGATCGTGCTCTCCACTATCATCATTGGCCACCAGTACACCCCATAGATGATGTACACTCCTGACACATCCAGGGCAGCACGGGGTCAAGGATGCTGCAGTGCTGCCCAGATCTAGGGCAGGACACGGGGCAGCGTGACCGTGCTCTGCTGCCTCTCATCCCCTGTCCCTGCTCTTCCCTGCAGGGAGGACGTTGATTGAGAGTGACGCCTGCCTGGAAGCCAGCAGGTGCTGGCAGTCTCAGGGGGAGATGATGCACTCCAGGTAGCCACCATCTCCCCAAATAGATGTCTTGATGGTGCTCACAGCTGCCCTGCAGAGTGGGCACTGCCTTCAGCTTTGCCCACTGCAGGATGCACCCAAGGCAGAACTGGTGCTCACATGGCATTGTATATGTGATGTCCGTTCATGCCTCTCAGCAGATGGGGCACTTCAATACCACCTCCACGGCCATGGTCTTGTCACTGCAGCAGGCTGGGGATTGCAGAACACAAGAAGCTGCTCCCCCTCACTAGTGCCACTGTGGCAGGTGCTGCATGCTGCAAAAATCAGAGAGGCCGGGGTCAGTGGCTGTGCTGGGGCAGGGAGTGGCAGTGCCAGGGCAGGGAGAGGCAGTGCTCCAGCCACTCAGCAAGAAACCCTTCAGCCATCATGTGCCCCTCACCCACTGCCCTGGGGCACGTGTCCACACACAGCTCACCTGCACTGCTGCAAGCATGCTCCACAGGGCTCTGGCTGCCTGAGCTAGGCAGGACCAGGGAAACATGGGCACTGGCTGAAGGGACCAGCAATGAAAGCAGCTGCTGGTGGCCCCACAGCATGGTTCCACCAAATCATGGCTCAATGCTTCAAGCCTCGCACACACCTTCAGCAGGAGTCCAGGCACAAGCCAGGTTGGGACAGGCTCTGCTGGCACCGCAATATGAGCAGTAATGGCCGTGACCACAGCCGTCCCTTGGTGACCTCACAGCCTGTTGCTTAGTAACAGGCTCACCCCAGAGAAGCCTGTCCAGCCCCACAGCACTTGTCCCCTTTCCCCCAACCCCCCAAAATCCGGAACTCCAGCACTCCAGCCAGCACCAGCATTGTGCCTCTGCATTGTGCCTCCCCTGCCAGTTAGTGCTTCCGGCCTGGGCCTTGTCTTCCCAGAGCCCTGCCACAGCTCTCTCTGGCCACAGCACCTCTCTCTGGCATAGCTTAGTGAAAAGGGTATATAAGAGGCTTCACTAACCTGAACAGTCCCACAGCAACTATTTCTAGAAAGTGATATATCCCTCGAAATATAAAAATTATGTATTTTTTTATCCTCTCCCTCCCCTCAAAAAAAAAAAAAAAAAAAAAGAAAAAAAAGAAAAAAAAGTCCAATATGTCATGAAAACGAAAGAATTTCAAAAATTGATGAAGCTTTGTTTACCTTGATAAGTTAAATTGAGAATCAGTGGAAGAAAAGCTTTGGCATGATCATAAAAAAGGCACAAGCGAGGAAGCTGCAGGCTACTCCAACGCCACCCCTCAGCCTTCTCTTCTCCAGGCTGAACAAACCATGTAACTTCAGTTGCTTCTTGTATGTCTTGGAAAGTCATTTCAGAATACACCCAGAAAACTACTGAAGAGGGAGAGCATACCCATCTACACAAACTATAGGAAAAGCTACCTTCTCAAGCAGACCACTCAGAGCCCAGCAGAACATCTTCAGATTAAAGGAAGCCTTTTAAAAGCAATAAATCTTAAAGAATTCCTGTTTCTCCAGGAAAATTAGCATAAGAACGCCATAGGTACAAGTCCTTCTCCCTTTCTTGTGCTCCCCAGATGGTGGAAAATGTCACTTTCTGTATAACACTCAGAATCTTAAAATAAATAAATAAATAAGCAAATAAATATATAAAAATATGTGAGAACCATCATGGAAAAACACTGTTTATTCTATTCTAAAAAGGTTGACAGGGCCTGGGATTTGAAGTGATTTGAAGTGAGTAATAACTCTCTTCCACTAAATTTGCACAGCAAGACAATTATTTATTTCACTGTCTGCACTGAAGGGAAAGATGGTAGCCTCTCTGCCTCCCATTTCCACCCCAATCCAGGGAGCAGGTGTACAGGTGTCCCTCCTGCACCACCAGCACCAATGCAGAAGGAAGGACACCACAAGCTGTCCAGTGGACTCTATCCCACCGCTACAGCCTCTGCATCTAGAGCACAGTAGCGTGCAGAGGAGAGCGATGGGCACTGGTGGTGTGGATCCTACAAGCACTCACTCATTGGACCTCTGCTCAGCTGGTGCCTCTCTAAAGCACTCCATTTGGCAGAGACATGATGTACCCTTCCAGAGCACTCAGAGTACACTCCCTTCCTCACCCTCCTTTAGCTTTCAAGAGCCCTTATGTAGCTCTAAGTGTTTTGTGAATGCAGCTTCCTTTACATCTGCTGGTGATGCAAAAACAAAACCAAAAAAAAAAAAAAAAAAATCCAACAAAATCCTCTCTAATGTGGATTGCAGCAGCCAGCAAATGTTTGCTCCTGTCAGAGCAAAAAGTGTTCCGAAGATACAAAACATGAGTAAAAGAGATCAGGTAGGCTGCTGAGTGGGGAGTAGAAGAGAACAAAAAAAGATCTTCCTTGCCCTAAGGACAAAGGTAAACTGGTTTCACAGGAAAAGCAACAGGTTAGTTGTAATTAAGGATTTTGATAGGCTGGGGGTTACATTCCTATTGCAAAGTCATAGCTTAAAGCCGTTAGTCAATGGCTTCCTTGTATAAAGGTTTTGTGTTTTCTTATGTCTTTTGAAGTATCCAATACTTTTCATGGTAGGAAATGGAATATTGAATAATAAACAGTGAATCTAGTCTTCTCTGACAAATCCTTCGCTTCTGTCCTGTGAAAAGAGGACACATAGCTTTCCTGAGGGAGCTCCTCTCTGGCTTACTAAGAAAGCTGAAATTTTCAAAGATCAATAAAAGAGGGGAAAAAACAGCATATAAAAATACCCTTGAAATGAAAAATAGAAAGACACAACAATAACAAACTCAGCAAGCTAAAAATATTGCAAGTGAAAATAGATACAGCATGTGAAAATAAGCAACATGAGAGAGTCTACATCTTTGGAAGTCTCTAGGTGACTGCTGGATATCTTTCTCTTTCAAAGCAACAGAAACACACTAAAGCTGATGACACTGCAATCACTTCTTTAATATACAACAGCTATTACATTTTGAAATTGTGTTGTCCAGGCAAATTTATTTTTCAACACATGATAGGTAGAGCATACCAGATGTCTAGTAAGACTTTTGAAAGGTAGAGAAAAAATGACAAATTGATAATGTTCCTATTCTTAATGTCAGGAATATATAATTCCAGAAACACAATTGTTAAGAGTAATTCTCTGTACCTTGAAAAGGCTGCAATTTGACACAGATCTGTGAGCAATTTAATCATTCACTCAAAGTCCTGTTCTTTTGTTTATAACTTTCAGATAATCCTCAGATTGTCTCCAGATCACTTCTGCAAGACATATTTCTCAACACCTTAATTATGCAGTGGGAATGGCATTTTGGAGCTTCATTTGCCCTAGATCACTGACTGTAGTGGGTTTACGTGGCAAGGTTTTGGTAGGAGGGGGGCCATAGGGGTGGCTTCTGTGAGAAGGATCTAGAAGCTGCCCCATGTTTGGTAAGGGCCCCACTGCTGACCAGAGCTGAGCCAATAAGCGATGTTGTTTTGCGCCTCTGTGAGAGCATATTTAAGAGAGGGGAAAAAACTGCTGCGACGCTCAGCAGCTGGGAGGGTGAGAGGAGTGAGAAACAGCCTTGCAGGCGCCAAGGTCAGTGAAGTAGGAGGGGGAGAGGTGCTCCAGGCGCCGGAGCAGAAGTCCCCTGCGGCCTGTGGTGAGGACCATGGTGAAGCAGGATGTTCCCCTGCAGCCCATGGAGTACCATGGTGGAGCCTGTGCCCTGAAGGAGACTGCGGCCTGTGGAAGACCCCTGCCGGAGCAGATTCCGGTCCAAACCTGCAGCCCGTGGAGAGGAGACCACGCAGGAGCAGGTGACCCTGCAGGAGCTGCTGCCTGTGGGGGACCCAGGTTGGAGCAGTTTGATCCCAAGGGATGGACCCCGTGGTACCGACCCATATATGGAGCAGTTCTTGAAGAGCTGCTGCCTGTGGACAGCCCACGCTGGATCAGTTCAGCAAGGACTGCATCCCGTGGGTGGGACCCCACAGCACAGGGGACAAGAGTGACCGAGAAGGAGCGGCAGAGAAGAAGTGCTGTAGACTGACCATAACCCCCATTCCCCCGTTCCCCTGCGCCGCTCGGGGGAGGAGGTGGAAGAGGGTGGTTGGGGGGAAGGTGCTTTTGGTTTCTTTCCTTTGTTTCTCACTTCTCTAGCTTGTTAGTAATAAGCAATAAATCTTACTTTCTCTCTATGCTGAGTCTGTTTTGCCCGTCACGATAATTATTGCGCGATCTCCTAGTCCTTTTCTCAACCCTTGAGCCCCTTTCATCGTATTTTCTCCTCGCTCCTCTTTGAGGAGGGGGAGTGGGAGAGCGGTTGCGGTGGAACTCGGCTGCCCACCCGAGTAAAACCACCACACTGACATGCTGCTTTAGGTTTTAGTGATACAGAGGTCATGGTTATGGGGCAGACCTCAGTGCTGTGAAACATGCTGATATAGGATGCTGTCAGTGAAAGTGATGATGGATATCATGTAGATTTCTAAAGATACCCTGTCGCACAATGTTGACCCCACATTCAGTTGATGCATTGACACACAAAACATAAAGATATGCCTTTTGTTTATTTGTTTTGTTGGTTGTTGTTGTTGTTCTTAATCTTGCCTTGTTATTACTAGTAAAATTGTCATTTATTTCATTTTAACCAGTGGACCAAAAGCAACACAAATATCACCTGATGTAGAACATGTTGGATTTATACAGAAATCCTTGCTCTCGGTTAGGTTTGCAGTATTGGTTTCTCAAGTGGTTTAAAGCTGAGTCTGCTCTGCAGATTCCCTGAAATGTTTCCTCATCATTGCAATTATTCTTTATTAATTTGAAGGCAGATGAAACAAAAACCAGCACATCTGTAACCTCATCATTTTGATGGATTAAAATGAATGGCTGTGGTATTAGCCTGCAGTGCAAGTCCAGGCAAAAACAAAAATAAAAATTAAAAATAATAATAATAAAAATTGAGAGTTCCGTCTCTTCCATAAATCCACATATGGCTTCTTTTTTGATGCAATGAATGCGAATGTTGAACACAGCCAGGATGAAGTATTATAGCCTTTGAGACCCAATCATCATCTTTCAGCTGGAATGGCAGATTTTTGCTGCTTGAGGGACTCCAAATTCCACAAAAGATGAAAGGATGAAGGGGAAGATACGTAAGGTTGTTTTTTTGTTTGTTTGTTTTGGTTTGGTTTTTTTGTTTGTTTGTTTGTTTGTTGTTTGTTTTTTAATTATTATTATTTTTACATTTGAAACATCTCCACCACATCACTGCCCTATCATGAGAGCTCATTTCTGTGAGCTCTGTGAGCTGGTAGATAAGTGGCATTCTCAAAACCCAAAACAGCATAACTGTTGGGTGTTGATACAAAAAGGCAGCACACCATGAATAGGGACACCCAGATGGAGATCACCAAGTGAAGACCAGTTGCCTCCCCATGAAGACCAATTGCCTCCCCAAGCTATAATGCTGAATGCCCTTTGGTAAGGGAAGAAGAAAAGAGAACGTGAGAAATGTTTATTTTTCAGCTCTGACCAGGCAGCACCTCCACAGCACCTTCCCAATCTGAGATCCAGGTTTGGTTGAGCATGGAAACCAATTGCATCTCTTTGACCCATACACATAAATCAGGAAAATTCAGGTTAGTCAGAGCAGTTTGGTAACCTGTCAGGTTGCATTTTAGCCTAGTTTTAAGGCAATGCTTCATGAAAATATTTGGAAGATCTGCCTACAAGCAGCTGATCATCAGGTCTAACATCTATTCCTCAGCTGTGGCACCCAACAGAACACAGGGGGTTCCTCAATTATATTACTCCTTGAGAACTACATATAAAAGTTTTTGTTACACTAAGCAGAGCTTAAGAAATTCATATGATCTTACAAACGGACTTTTTTCATACTTGTTTATTTTTTGTCTGATAGAGTCTCTGTGTATAAACACAGTATTAATGTAGAAGCACTTGAATGAGGAATTATTACACAACTTTGCCATGTCTTCTTAATATAGTATTCAGTTTACAGAAATTCAATACATAAAGTCTTAACTATCAAAATGCACTGCCCTTCAAAAAAAATAAAGAAAGAAAAAAATCTGTAGAGGCAGCTCATCAAGTTGCAATGACAGAATGAACAGCATCATCTATCAATAAGGTCCAACCTATTAACCTTAATTCCCTTTTTTTATTGAGTTTTCAGATAGTAAGATTAATACTTCTCCCTTGCCCTTAGTTCCTAGCTCCACATTTTAACTTTATTTTAAGAGGCTAAACCACAAAACATGCATAGAGCAAGGGTGTTTATTCCCAGCAGCAGTTCTGGTAAGAGCTGGTGACTAAGCGTTAGTCCTAGTTCTGACCATTTATTCAATTAGACTATGAAATTTTTATTATACATGTCCAGTGATTAACTAGATTAGCTCTTCTGACATCTGCATAACACAAAGACCAGTTTCCACTCATTAGAATCCTGGGGAAGTATCATTTATAATTGGGTTTAGGTTATTTTTAAAGCTTTTTAAGCTACCCACATAAAAGGAAATAAAATGAAATTACTTAAATTTATGCCCTTCCAAACTGGTGGGACTGCTTGCTTACATATATGATGCAACGCCTATCTATAAATACTGGTAGAACTAAAATAAGAATATATCTTTTACTACTCAAAGACAAAAGGCTGTTTCTAAAAGTGACAGCTGGGAAGTGAAGGAAGAAAATGAATGTAAAAGCAGGAAGGCTGCAATATTGTCCCACCATGAATCTTAATATCCACTGATTTAAGTGTGTCTGTAAATAGAAGATGCCACAGAAAGAGCATGATCAGCACCGATGATATCACAGGCCAATAGCTACTGTTAGTAAAGCCCCAGACATTTCCCTGTGTGTTTTGAATCATGTGCAGCATTCAATGGCCTACTGATTTCAGGACAGGACCACAATTTCAGTTCTAAATTTGAGAAGTAACAGTCATTACATTTCTCAGGAATGCTCAATATTGTCTTGATTTCCTGTAGGTGGTTCCCTCTCCCAAAGAAATGAAATCAGAATGAAACCATAATCCATTTCCAAATATGGTATCTTAGAAGACAGGATCTTAATCTTGTAATTAGGTCATCTGCTTCATTCTTCGTGTCTGTACAGAATTTGCATCAGACCCTGGCACAGAGGAAGCTATGCCAGATTTCGCTTTGGCTGAAGATCAGAGCTTTTGGATGCAGGGGCAGCGAGGCACCTTTCCTTGGGAAGGTCACTTCCAGAGGTATCCCCAGGTGTCTTTGGGACAGCCGCCTTGGCACCTGTTATATACTGGGTTGCGGCAGCATGGGTCTCTGTGTGGAAATCTCAGTTTGTGTTTGCACTGTCATTGGTGTTACAGCTGAACTTGTGGCAGCAGCCACTATTCACTGCTACCAGTACTCAGGATTACTTACAGCAAAGCCACAGATGTATGCATGTGCACAAAGAGAGTGGAAGAAATTCCGTTACTTGCAGGGATTAATTAGCATCTTGCTGATATTGGCAGTAAATCCTTACAGCTCCTTCCAAGATATCTTTTGCCAAAGTCCAAGCAGTTTTTTTGTTTGTTTGATTGTTTTGGTTTGCTTTGTTTTGTTTTGTTTTCTGCTGCTGATCAATGACCTGTTTGGCTAGTAGCCCCTGATTCAGTAGAATTCATTCACGATTTCCTGAAGTCAGATAGATTTCCTAAAGTCAGGGACAACATGTAGGTCATTTACAACCTAAGAAAGGGACAGATTATAGTACAGATTATAGTACAGAAGGGGACATTATTACAGTACAGATTTATGGCACCTGACTCTTTAGAAGTATATCTAGGATAAAGATAAATATCTGAATTGACTTGCTAACTTCCAAAAATAACAAAATTACCAGGTATATTTCTGTATACAAAATGGAGCACAATAGGTGTCCTTACAGGACCAAAAATTTTCTTCTGCTATCTGAAACATGGATCCATACCTAGCCCTTCATTTTTAATAGCTCTCTACAGTTCTTTTTATGTTCAGGGTTCCCAGCCACAGGTACAGACTTTAGCTGACCCTTTCCAGTCTTTTCGTATGCCATTGCAAAATCCAGGTTTCATATGTGAAAAATGGATTTCATCTGAACTGCCTTTGGCCGCCCCAGCAGGCACAAGGGCTACTCTTCACACGGTAGTCACGTATACCCTTCCATCTTCAGCATAGTTATACAAGCCCTGCATTTCACTTATGGATATACAGATACTTACACACACAAGTACATGTATATATAAAGTAAACATGTATACAGAACCATCTACGGTATATGCCTATTTCAGCACATTTGGTATCAGAACGATTCGTTCTTTACATGATTTCAGGCACTAACTCAAGTGCTCCACTCCACAGTAAATTCAGTTCAGCAGAGTCAGGAGGAGCATGTGAACTGAAAACTGGGAGCTCTTATAACACCCTCCTAACAACTCTTGAATTTTCACTTTCAAATACATCTTCCAAGTTATGCTCATTTAACCTTCTAATCTAATGTTACCAGTAGCAGTCAGATTGTGTGATCACTGCCTTACCATCAGTATCACTTACCGGCATTTTGCTAATGCATATCCAGTCCTTGCTGTAGTCAATTTCAGCTGGGAGAAAGACAGGCAATCAGAAGAAGGCAAACAAACCAGTCCCCCTGATGAAAAGACCACTTTAAATCAAATTCTCTATTGTAGTTCTTTCACTGTTACAGCCAGGTAGAATTCTGTCTAATATTTTTCAGAGTGACATCTTCAGATTTTAGCTTTTTAATACAGTTAAAGTGTGTCAGCTATTCCCTGTTCTTCTCTTCATTGGAAGGATATTTGGAGCAGATTAGGTGTAACTCTGCTAAATCTTTGGCTGATGCTTCCTTATTCTTCCACACCCATCTTAAATAACTCACCTCCATCACACAGCACTATTTAAGCAGGTGAAGAAACATTTTTTTTTATTAAAACTGTCAAGAAAGTGCTTTTCTTAAAAAAAAAAAAAAAAAAAAAAAAAAAAAAAAAAGATTAAGAGGATATATCAAATGCTTTTTTGTTTGTTTGATTGATTAACTGGGAACATCAGAAGAGTTTGGACAAAATTTCATAGCTTTCTACTATAAAAAAAAAATCAAAAATAATTGGGGAAAACAAAAGAGAAAACTGCTAGAAGTCTATCAGCATGAGAACAAAATATACTAAACTTCTCAAGATGATTTACAGAAAAGAATGAGGACTTGTTACCACTTCCTTTTTTCTTTCCCTTCTCCCTTAAACACAATTTTCAAACACCCTGCACCTTAAACTATGATGTGCCTTGTTGTAGTAATCAGTGTCTCTGCATGACCTTGTAAATATAATAATTTATGAAAATGTGTTTCTCTCCTGCTCAGCTATACTGTAACCCACTTTCTGTGTCTGAGACATAATGGTAAAAATTTGAATTAATAAATCCTGATCCTTAGTCCATTTTACCTTTTAATCTCACAGACACTGCTGTGTCTGAATTTGTTGTAAACAGAAGGTTTGGGTATTCTTAATTATTTAATTACAGTTTCTTTAGCTTCATTGGAATTGAGGAGAGTAACTCAATGATAAGGAAATACACAGGGGTCTTGTCATATAATATAGCAGAGGACATAGAAAAAACAAGTACTTCTCAAGCAGACCGTGAGAGCAGTATCTACAAGATAGTCTAGATCAGTATCAGCAACTGTAGACTGCTGGGTAGCCGTGTCCTTAAGATGAAGGTGAAATCTATTACTGTCCATCTAGACTATTGTGTGCTGGTCCTCATGATGGATATACCCTTTCTGCAATTAGGCTGTAGCTACAGGCATTGTTTCTCAATTTGGGAGAATCTGTAAGACCCAGACTAGGGTGTAAAATATTAGAGATCTGCAAGATTACCTTAAATTAACTAATTCATACGTAGTCAGCACTCCTGCAAGAATAAGCGAGATGGTAAATTGTTGGGAAAATAATTTTGAAAATTAAGCAACTTTTTGTTGTTGTTGTTGTGGTTGGAAATGTGAACCATGATGGCAGCACCACACCAATTGATCCTTCCGTATATTTACAGAAAAATTGAATAGTCCTGGAATTTTAAAGGGTTTCAAACACCTCTCTGCAGAATTAGTAGTAGCAGTTGTACTATTTCTACAGAGCTCCCTGTGCTAAAGGGACCATCCAGCTCACCAGAAAAAATAAAAATATCCTTCCAAAAACTTCTACAGTGGTTTATGCCCTTCCCTGAATGCACAGATCATCTCTGGGTAGGGAAAAGGTGCAGAGTCTGGTGAGACCATTTCACTTCTCTAGATGCTACCACTTTCCCAGATTGATTCCAGGTACTCCCCCAGAAGGAATAGCAAGGTCTTGTACATCTATCATTGCAAAGTTTATTTGTTCACATATAGGAAGGTGTAAAGATGCATGAGTTCCTCCCTGTTTGAAGTGTAGGAAAGGTTGCTTAGCTCCTCAAAAGGAACACAGACACAAAAGGTTTAGATTTTTTGACCAGGTTGCCAAGAGACAAAATTCCTCTTTCTATCCCTATTTAAAGAACCAGAAGAAAGATTCTTTAAATATAGTTTTAGAAGATGAGAGCAGCAAAAGTCTGATTTAAGTAATAGAAGATCAAATACTTCCTTTGCCAACATGGTATAAATCTGTAGTTTTCATAAAATCAAAGCTTTAGCCTGGAAACTTACACAGCAAAGTCAGCTCAGAAAAATGAAACCATTTCTAAAACCATGTGTCTTTACTGTCATCACCAAGCAAATTAAGAGGATACAGTAAATTAACATTTAAAGAGATTCAGGGTATTGATTTTTTTTCCACTGGTCAAACAAAATATACTCTTCTATTAAAAAAGGTTCCTTCATGTTGCTTACCCATTCTGATTAAGAGGAAATAAATAAAATTTAGTAAAAGAGTTAATGAAAACAGAAGCAGCCCTCTGAGTCTCACAGGACTCCTGAGGTATTCCTAAGGGAAGCTTTTCCCCTCCCTTAATATTACAGAATAGGTCAAACACTGGTAAAGTTGCTTCTAGTCAATCCTGTAAAAGAACCTTCCACTTTGTGTGTGTGTGTGTGTGTGCATGTTTGTTTTAAAATTAACTTACCAACAAAAGAAAAAAAAATTTTCCCTTGCACTTCTCTCCATCTAGGCCTAAAATCCTACCCCACTGTACAAGATAATACCAGTAAATCTGTACTCTAAGCTCCATGCTTAGGAATATTCTCCAAATTTCTTATGTTTGAGTCATGAGAAGATAAACACGGAATCAGTAAAAATGTAGGGCTAGAAGGGAATTCAAAGAAGTCATCGAATTACCTCCCTTTGCTCCAAGCCATGAACATCTTTCAGCGCTTTAAATCCATGTATTAATTGTGATCTATTAAACCAGACTTGCGAACTACCATACATAAAGAAAAAGTAAAGCTTTTTCTATGTGAAAGCATTGCAGATACTGCAGGGTAGGGTTCACAAGCAGTGCAGGCAGCAAAAGATTAAATACACATTGTGTTGATAGCCCATTGCTGAAGAAAAGCAAGAATACCAAAAATGTGATGGATACTAAAGAGTTTACTCTCTCTCTTGCTCACTATCCTTACTGTAAACATCAGCAATTTCCTAATGAAAAATGAAATTGATTTTTAAGGGTATATCTATCATTTCTATCCATCTACATTTTTGTTACATTATAATTTATTCTGCACAACTCTTCTATCTGCTTCCACCTCCCTGAATACCCCCACTAGATACAGGCATATATTCCTAGGCACATAATCGATATGCACTGTCTGCAGAACAACCAAATGATATCCTGGAATCAATGACTTAAAAGGACAGAGGTTATGGATCTGTATCCTCAGCTTCTGGTCCACTGACCCCTGGCAGCCTGCAGGAGAGTATTATCACTTCAAGATTGTTCCTCATCTCTCCCAAGAAATAATTCAGTGCATCCTAATTCACCTCTAAAAGGTATTTCTCTTATTTTTTCTTAAGGTGTTCAACAAAAGGTATTCCCTAATTTCTCTAGGTAGCTTCTTTTACTGATCATCTATACTTAGGGTAAAAAGTCTTCCCACAATCTCTCTCCAGTTATTTTTTCTTCTCTTTGGCTGGAGGCTACTTTTAACTTTCCCCCTGTAGAGGTCACAGAGAATGGTTTGCTGCTGTCTTTATATAACAGTCTTTTAGTTCTAGAAACCAGGTACTGTTTTTCACCCTCAGCCCCTCATATTTCTAAGATGAACACAGCTAAGTCATCCAAATTTTCCTCACAGACCCTGTTTCATAAATCCCTTATCCTTCCTGGTGTTGCCTCCTGCACCCTTTCCAGTTCAAAAGCTACATTCCTCCAGTGCTGTGCTCAAGCTGGGACACACTGCTCCGGCCTCACCAGGGCCCAGGAGTGGGTCCTAATTTCCTCCCACATCCTACATTTGATGTTCTTTTAAATATACTTCTAAGTGTAACTTCCTCCCCCACCTGCCTCCTCCCCAACAGCAACGCTGATTCAGACTCAGTCTGTGATCTACTGCTTCTCTCTCTTGCCCGCCTTTTCTTTGTTCACTTCATTTTTTATTTTTTTTTTTTCATCCTTAAACAAAATACGCTGCATTTGCACTTACTGGATTTCATCTTACTGATTCTGTGCACTTTCTCCAATTTATCAGAATCATATTTAATTTTAATCCCATTATCTATCTTGCTCTCAGCCCTTACCAGCTCTACACCATCTGGTTTAGCAAAACATTTCCATTTTGTCATTTAAGTCATTAAACAAGACATTATCTCTCTGCTACAATTAACCCTCAGGACATCACTTGCAACATCCTCCCAATACAAGGCAGCAAATAGGTCCACAGGCTGTACATCTGCATCATGTTCTACTATGCAGTTCATGTGAACATTTTGCAGCACTCTGTCAGGAATTATTATACCACATCTTCTGTTTTTCCTGTGCCCAGTAAACCAGACACACTGTCAGGGAAAAGTGGCATATTAGACCTGATCTTGTAATTGATAGAACAGTTTGAGGGTTTCAGCCAGAGCCCACGGATGTCTATAGCAAGCAGCAAGAATATTAGCAGGTATGTAGGTATGTTCATTACTGGTTGGTTTGGTGGAGTGGTTTTGGTTTGTTTGTTTATGATGCACATACGATTATCTTTTTTTTTTTTTTTTTTTTTTTTTTTCCTGTTGATTTCAGAAAATTGGAACATTCTTCTCTCTCAGAACTCAAAAGGAAAGCTCAAGACAGAACTGCAGATAGATGCCAATGAGCAGGAACATCATACCTTGGAGAATATCTCTCTTCCTCCTGCCCCTGCAAAATCCTGTTTTATCTGTCAGTAGCAACCTGTAGTTCATATACAGGCTAGACTGCCCCTTTTGCAGGGTTCCATGATTACCTCTCCACATTCTGATTGCATGCCTTTCCCACTCATCTGGTAACGTAAACCTGTATTAAAATGTGAGTGTAATATGGGTTTACACACCCACAAATACAAAATCAAAAAGCAAAGACAACATAGAGCTGGCGAGAAAATGATCAAAGACACTGTTCTTACAGCTTTTTGAATTACACCACTGAGAGTTAAAAATACCTTGCAAGTGTCTAGTCTTTGAGTCTTTTTGCCCATTCTGTCAGCATTTTTGGCAAATCTGCCAAGAATTAATATAAAACACTGAGAGTGTGCTCTTCCATATTGTTTACCACAAAGCTTTTCTACACATCTGTCTGCCTCTGCTTCCTATTCTTTCTGTTGATCTCCAGCTACTTTCCAGAGAGAGGATGCCAGTCCACACAGACCCTTGATCTGATCTGAAATTTCTCCCACTTTTTTCTTTTTGTCAGTGTTTCTCAAATCCAAACCAAAAATTGCCAGCAAAAACAACTAGGCATTTACATCTCAGAGAGGAAGAGGTATCACATGCATTCTGAGACAACCTGTCTCTTGTCAATTCTCTTTGCAATTGCAGATGAGTTAGGACCAGATTTAAAAAATCCACAGCACTTAAGTAACAAGGTCCTGATCATCCACAACCACCACCATCAGTGAAAGAAGATAAATCTCTGGAGTATACTGGATGGGTTTATGCAGTCACTTTCAGAGACAAGTAGACAAATAGTCATCCTGCACCCCCTACAAGTTGCTTGAAGTGCAGGGCGAAAACATATATAAATATCTGATCCAGTGACTAGAACAAAACAGTTGTCTTCATTTACAGAATAAGAGTGGCTGCTTTCAGGAGCATTAAAGATACTTGCTGCCTGTCCCACACCTGCCTGAGAGGATGCTCTCTTTGCATCCCTGTACACTCCCCATACTCGAGCTCAGTCATTCTAACTTAGCTCCCAGCCTCAGCAAACTTGGAGCACAGAAATGCAATTGTCCCATATGCATGTTCTGTTGGTTTTTTTTTTTTTTTTTTTGCTTCTCTGTGGCTCCCATGATTTTGTTTCAATTACACTTCAGTGCACAGGTAAGAGGTATCAGCAAGAGCGGGCCCCTAATTCTGTCACTTATGACAAAACTGCTATTTGGAGCATTGTGTGCATCAAGCAGCTTTGCTTTATTGTGGTTCTTTTTTTATGATGATCCAGGACAAGCTTTATCAACAAAACAACTAAATTCCTGTTCTGTCTTCTTTCTTTATGATCTGAAAGAAAATTAGCACTTGATATGTCTAAAATAAGTTCCATAATGGCAGCAAAACTGCTTAAATATATTCAGTGTGCTGAAAATATCAGATAAATGGCAGGGTTGGCTCATGTTAACAAGCTTTGCACTTTTTGTGTTCTTTTCATCTGTGACAAAATTCAGCACTTACCAACCATTACGGTTGCATTGTGCAAGTCAAAAATGCAGACAGATATTCTTAGAGCATTTTAATCATATAATCACTGTATGAGACATTTAGATACTGTATGCTCAGATTTCTTTTTCCTTTTTTCCTCCCCTTAAAAAAACATGCACACAGACAAAATCACGACTTCTGAGAGACAAGATTATGTATGTGTTCATCAAAACAGCTGTTTTGAAAATGGTGGGATAGGTGGCATTGCCAGGGACTACACCAAGCAAAAAGGTCACATCCAAAAAAAAAAAAAAAAAAAAAAAAAAAAAAAAAGGTGACTAGAACAACTACATTACAGCAGTCTGCACAAACAGGCTTTGGATATGTTGTTTTTTATCTTCTGACATTCAGAACAAAAGCCACCTGAGGTGAACATGGCAATTATAATTGCAATTATAATCCTCTTGCAGTTATCATTCCTGGTCACCTGCCTATTCCAGTTGTTGTTGCGGTGACGATCGCTACAAGCACCAGCTCCCTATGGAGCTGGTTCATGGGGCAGCTATTTGCTGTTGCATTGAGGGCAACAAAAGGAGGACATAAAAGGAGAAATGAGGGTGCAGAAGCTGGGGAGGACAGAAGGAGGCACACACCAGGCCTCTCAGTGCAGTTCCTCAGTGTCCCAGCTGCCCACTGCTCTGCCAGTGGTCACAACTATGAAGATATTTTAAAATTCTTTAGAACAGTACACAAAAGAGGTAAGGGAAATGAAAGAAGGATAAATGATAAAAAAGAAGGGAAATGAAAGAGGATAGGAAAGTGAGCAGAAAAATGTCTTATATTCTGTCAACCATCTTCAGTCCCGTAAGACTTTATCTTTACGAAGAGCTAAACTTCATCTCTACTTTGATCAGGTCATCACTGCATGGAAGATGACACAGAGTTTATGTCTTTGTATGCACAATACAGGGATGTAAACAGAAGAAGTAAGGTTTGTGGCTTCAGGTTGGCTTCAGTTCTGGCTGTCCCACATCATGTTAGCTGGGGGTTCTAAGCTGGCCAGTTCAAGCTGGAGTAATTTCTGAGAATCGGATTTCCAGCATAAATCAGAATATAGATGAAAACTTTTCCTACACAAGTAGTATCTGAAATTCAAAACAAGTAGGAAAAAAAAAAGTCTTTCTCATGGTCTGAATATTCAGACTCTAGGAACTGGAATGAATAGAAATGAAAGCAAAGCTCTCCATGAAAGCAAAGCTCTCAAAATCCACAACAAAAAGCTTTTTTTGTTGATAAATAGATAAACTTCAGGAAATTCTAGATTTTCAGAGCTCTCAATCTCTTAAACCTCTAAAGAAAGGAGCCCAGATATTTAAAAATTCTCACAACTCTTGCCATTTTTCTTCAGAGTACTTAAAGTGACAACCACTTTGCCTAAAACATGAGCTCTGCAGAGAGGCTGTCTAGCAAAGCTCAGGCTGTTTGCTGAAGCCAAAATGTCTTTCTCAACATGTCACCTGCATCAAAAGCAAGAGCCAGCTATTTTAAAAACAATGTTTGTGAGACAAAGACCTCTTAGGAACCAGAAGAAGAGAAAGCCAGAATTGTTAGATTCTGGTTCTGGCTGTGAGTTTGCTGGGTAACACTTAAAGGTTATTTTGTAAGGGTACTTTCTGTCCTGAGATCTGAGTATTTATGAATCCTAACTGATTGATCATCACAACATCCTAATACTATGACAAACAAGTATTATTAGAATCTGAAAAATCAGAACTAAAGAAGGAGTGGTGAGAAATTCCTTTTCTGCTATGGTTTCACAAGTCATCTTTGTTCCCTGGGTTGATATGAGCAATATGACAAGGAGACACATTATGTCTTTCTTAGGAGTACAATTTTTGTATCCCTGTCATAGCACTACAGCATGTTTTCATAGAACTGTTTTTAGCCAATGGCATTGGTTATATCACATGTTAGTTTCATCCCCATTTTCTTTAAACTGGATGACTTTTACTATAAGAATTCCTAAGGAATCCGTTCATATTATAACAAATGTCAGTGAACATCCATGAGTCATTGCTCATTTGCTCAGGCTATTGAACTCTGACTATCTCCGCTCATGACGTATTAGCCATGTGAAAATATAGGCTCCCATTCCTACTGCATTTCTAGAAACAGATTACTGTCTGACTCTTCCTGTTAACAATCTGACATCTCATTTGGTAGCTTAATGAAAATCCAGGGAATAACTGATTTTTATTTTTTTTTTCTTGGAAGGTAAATTTAAACCCCTACACTTTAATCTAGAACAAGCCTATAAAAATGAAAAAACATCCAAGATTTACAAAAACATACCTGAAATGAATATTCTGACTCTTTTATATCTGCATATAGAAAGGT
Organism: Nettapus auritus; assembly: GCA_011076525.1. NCBI lineage: Eukaryota > Metazoa > Chordata > Aves > Anseriformes > Anatidae > Nettapus > Nettapus auritus. The sequence goes on from CM021797.1 coordinate 72,623,402, forward strand.
AAAAGTAAAACAAAACAAACAAACAAACAAAAAAAAACAGATGGGATATAGGTGTATGCTATAAATTATAAATTCTTATAAATTCACAAACCTATAAATCCATTCAAGACTCAAGCGGATCTAAAACAAAGGGAAATAAGCTGCATCATATTATTTAATTCCTGTTTTGTCTGAAAAAAAAAGCTGTTGTGCAAATTCAGAGTCCAGCTTTCCCACCTAAGCCAGACGTGGGGGGGGGGGGGGGGGGATGCGCACTTACTGAGTAAAGACTCCACAAGCTGAGCCACGTCAGGGTTGGCAGTTGATGAACTCAACCAATGCAACTGTACTAAAAAGCACTCAGCAAATGCTGTCAGAATGTTTCCTAAATCACCACAGCCTTAATAAGCTTTAACAGTTGATCTGGGAGGAGCAGTTTAATTATAGTTTTTGCTTTTCCAGACTCTTCACTGTCTTCAGCTCTCTGGTCCCAAAGGGACATGATCAGATTCTCCTCTTGGCTTCCTTCAGGCAACTTCATTGACTGAAATATTTTGCTCTTGACCAGTCCCAAATTCTATTTTTTTGAACACAGACAACCTAATGCATAGGTTTTGCTATTTTCTCTTTGAAAGGCAGAATTTCAAGTTTTCTCTCGTTCTCTCTTGTGTACTGCTATAACATGTGATTTCACCTGATCATGACTGAGAATACTGAGTTGCTGCTTTTCCATCAGATTTGAAGTGAGCACAAAAACCTTTGCTTTTTTCCTACTCTGCGTTGATTAACTTGGTGTAGGAAAACACATTCTGAAGTGCAAGCAAGGCATTTGATTCTGATAAGAGATTTCCCAAGAAACCAGGACGTTGTTTTTCTTTTTAGTGGGTTCAATTTAAAAAAAAGAAACAAAAAAAAAAAGATAAAAGCTACATACAAAATTTAGATCCAAATATGCATGTGAGGTTGGTTCCTAGTCAATTTCAGCTGTGATTTCTGACTTCTAAGTAAAACTCTGTCACAAATGCTGTTATTGTATTCTTTGAAGAGCTCATCCCAGGCCGGACTCAGAGATACTGCTGTGGAACTCTGAACAAATTGTATTTCATTTATGTTTGAACATAATTTCCACACACACCCTAGTAGTATCTACCTCTGCATAGGGAAATGATTATCAGCAGTGGCAAAATCCCAATGCAAGCTGAGCAGCAGAAACCCCTCTCCTACCAGCCCTGTGGAGCAGGGATGGAGCAGGATTGTGTCAGGGGAATGTGGACACACGGGAGGTTCCTGGGCATATCACAGAACCACATGCATCGTCTTCCCAAATCCTAGCAGCTGCCCGTGCAAGGTTCAGGCATCAAAGGGAAGGCATGAGATCTCAGCACCATGGTGTGATTGGTGATAATTTGCAAAGCCACAACACCTTGTCTTTCCTGAAACCAAAATGTAACCTTAACAGTGATCTTTTTGATTGTCAGGGGAAAAGGCAGGCCCATGTGGTTTAAGTAATGGATAGAAACTGGATTTCACATTGAGCATTTGGTGTTTATGTAGATTTACTTCATGACTGTGAGAAATTCACTTATTTGCTAACCTCATCTCATCTCCTAGAGACATCAGAAACATAAATAACAAGTTATTTCAAGCCGCACTTGTTCAGATTTTACAAAATCTAATGAGCATGATGTTATGGTATTCAAACAATGAATGTTATTTGGACAGTAGGAAAAAAAAGACACCTATTTTATTTGAATAATAAAGATGTTTTATCCATAGTAGTGTATACAAGATGCAAACAATATCAAATTATTGCAGGTCCAAACACACTGTCCTGGTTTCAGTTAGGACAGGGTTAATTTTCCTCCTAGTAGCTGGTAGAGTGCTGTGTTTTGGATTAGGATGAGAAGAATGCTGATAACATGCCGATGTTTTGGTTGTTGCAGAGCAGTGCTTGTACCAAGCCAAGGACTTTTCAGCTCCTCGCTCTGTCCTGCCAGCGGGCAGGCTGGGGGTGCAGCAAGAGCTGGGAGGGGACAGACCCAGGACAGCTGACCAAACTGGCCAAAGGAGTATTCCATGACATCTGACGTCATGCTAAACAATATTTAGGGGTGGCTAGCCAGGTTGGGGGGGCCGGCCAGGTTAAACCACAATACACACACTTTTCTTAAAGAGAAAATGAAAATGACCAGGTTAGCTTAATTATCTGTGAATGAAAAAAAAAAAAAAAAAAAAAAAAAAAAAAAAAAAGTCAGTCTTAAAGTATAAGAAAAAAATCCAAAATAGGTGTTAATACTGCAGAATCTCATTAATTTAAGAAGTCAGTGTTTTTCTGGCATGAATGGTGTGCCCGTTGAATGGTAGCTCAGCTAATAAGGGTGATCCTACTGCTTGTTCAGAGCTCACCAGATACAGAAGTTTGGCATTAAAACAGTGCACTCGTAAGACAGCAGAGATTTTCCTTAGATGTGCTAATATTTGTCTGTTTTGCAAATTATCATCCTGGGCAATTGTTCCTATGCAAAGAGAGGAATACTTAATAGCAATTCTACCAAGCCTGGAGTATCTGGGGTGGCTTAAAATACATTTGGCTAGCTATTGGCTCCCTTGCTCAACCAGCAGCTCAGGAAAAATTGTAGTGAATCATCACTTAAGTCAGTGCATTCATACACAACCTTGTTCTGCAATGCCCTTGCATGTTTACTAAGCAGAATATACTGAGTTTCAGACTTTTGCCACAAAAGGTACAGAATTGTCCCATCACATTCAGAGGCAGTTTTAATTATTATTCATTGCACCTCTTTTGGCAGGACAACCATGGCCAGGCAGCCCTGTACAACAGGCTCTGCTCACACACCACATCCATGTGGTCATGACCGAAAGCCTTCATTTAGCCCATGCAACCAGACTGTTTTCACAAGGCTCTTGACTAATATGGGGAAATAAGTACCTGTGTAAGGGAGAAACAAAGATGGCCTATGCTGGGAGTTTGGACTGGAGGAAAAAAAAAAAAAAAAAAAAAAAAAAAAAAAAAAAAAAAAAAAAAACACTGTAATGACTTGTCCATTTTTTGATACAGGAGACGCTCATCTTAGTCCTTACCAGTTTAGAGTTTAGTCCTCTCAAACAAGCTGTTCTGAGCTTCTCCTAATACAAATGTGTTATGGTAGCCATTATTATCACTATATTTAGTAATGTTTTTCAATCTCTTGTTCTCATCTTTGCTTAAAAATTTGACTTCTCTCAAATATCAACCAAGGCTAAAAATATCCAGTTTACCCATGAAATATTCATGTTGTGGGTTAGAAGAGCTGAAGAACCCTCAACAATTGTGGAAGAGAGATTTATAACCACATTCTATCCAACACAAGGAAAAACAAAGTTGTCACATGTTCATAAATAAAAAGGACATGTAACTACAACAGAGAAACAACAACACAACCTCTCAAAAGAAAGAGCTGAATCTTCAGCTAGCGTAAACTTCAGCTTCATTAAAGTCAATGGAGCTATGCTTGTATGCACCAGTAGAAAATATGGCTCTGGATCTTTGCTTCTGCTGGTGGGTGCCATATGGAAAGCCTTCACATGACTGAGTCCTGTTCATAAATATACTATAGTATTTAGCTAACTTTATACATGCCTGTGATTTGAATAACATCCCATGAATAATTCATTATGGAAAATTACAGATTTACAGTGCTTTTCTATCATTGTACCACAAGCCTTCTACTCCACACACCCTGATAGTATTATTTCCAGAGATTTAACTCAGGCAAGGCAACACAATTCTCACATAAGTAAATGTCTGAGTAACATCTAATGTCTGCAATGTCTTTCCCACGAATGTGCTTGTATTTGCTTGAATTTTGGCAGCACAGTAAAGGACAACAGACTGAAAACAGAGACCAGGATGCCAGACTCAGCTGACCTTCACAAAACTTTTCATGGGCAGAGATATTCAGCAAAGTACCTGTAGTAAGTACCTGCAAAGTACCTTCACCTGCAGCAGTAGTCAGCAGTGCATGATGGTGTGAAGGAAGGCAATGTCATTATGTCTCCCCAAGAGAGAAGCCTCCCTCCAGGTGGTGTGACCCCCCACCAGAGATCCACCAGCCTCGATGACAGCTGAAATAATAAAGAGCAGAGCCTGGTCAGGATTCATAATGCTCTCTCCAAGCAAAAAGCAACATGGTATGTAAGCAGCACACAGCCAAGACCAGCTCTATTGCTCTATCCCACTGCACTGCCCTACAGCACTGGCACATGACAAACATTAAGTCCACTGTTGGTTCAATTTTATTCACTTTTATTTATTTATTTATTTATTTTTGCCTGTTCTGTCTCCTGTTCAAGATAGCCCAAGACAAAAAGCAACTGACAACACTGCTTGAGGGCTTCTCTTCCTTGTTCCAAAAGAATCACTTACTTCACTCAGTTAACTATAGTAAACAGCCTGATTTTAGTGGACAGGTTTTCAGACAAAATGCACAACTGTTTTTCCTCACTGTTTCAACACAGAGCATGCCATTCCTATGGAATCCATCACTTTCCCCTCTTCTGTTCCATATCCATGAAACCAATCTCTGGCTACATAAAGTCAACTTGCTTATTCTGAATTTTCGACTGCAGCCATTTTGCCAGTGCCTGTTGCCAAAAATCTAGATTTACCAGTGTGCTGCATAACTTGAAAGTGTTAATCTTCTGATTTTTTTTCATTCTTTCTTTTTTATTATTATTTTCTTCTCCCTCTTAAAAGGTTGTACTCTTTTCAGCAAATGTCCAGTTCTTCAAAACCAACTTGTAATTTTAGACTCTCTAGTGCTTCCCACATGAGGTGTATCAAAATTACATCACTTTCTTAAGAGCTCAGTATTCTGTCTTGGAACACTGGATCCTCAAGATAACCAGTCACTAATCTTATTTTACCTTCCAGCCCCTCAACAATTTATCTCATATTAAAAAAAAAAAAAAAAAAAAAAAAAGCAAGAAACAAACAAAAAAGCAAACACTACAACAGAGGTGAATCAAGACACCAGAAAACAAGTACCACCAAAAAACTGTGAGTCAGACTGAATTGAGCCTGCAAGAAATGACTGTCTGGAACTGGGGCTCTACTAACTCCAATCCATCACAGACTGATAAAGAACACCTCCTTCATTATTGCTTGCAGGAATTTTTCTAAAAGGATTTCAATCCAAAATTCAGGTTTGAGAAGGAGGAGTAAATTAGTGAGTCATAAGGTTTTAATAAATCAACTTTGACTGAGTTTTTGCAGAATGATCTTACTTTCTCTTGCTTTGAATTAATGAAAGGGGCTGAATTGACCTTGATGACAGCCCACCAGGACACCAAGATATACCTTTTCCATCTAAGATCTTTAAAAATCTATTTAAAAATCTTCATCTATTTTGCATTATTTAGACAAATTAAAGTAGTGGGGTTTTTTTTGTTTGTTTGTTTGTTTTCAAAAATATCTGCAGAGCCTTTTTAACATCCAACTCTGTGTACTATATAGACTGGAGTACAAACCATTAATGAGGAAAAGCAAGAGTCTCTTTGCCTTAATTTGACCTTCACGGAAAAGCTGATGGTCAGAGATTGCCATCCTTTCCCTCCAGCTGCAAACATTCCACAGGTAAAAATATTAGAGGGGAAAATGGATGTCATGAAAGTTGTGTGTATTTGAAAAATTCTGTGCTATATCTGGGGGGATTTCATCCACAATGAACAGATCTAGGAAATCAACAACTAGCAGAAAATTTCCAGAACTGATAGTAATCAGAGAGTGTGCTCAAAGCAGACACACCGATTATTAACAGACAGACTCCTACTTAGAGCTGCCAAATTACAACAGAATGTGGAGGAAACAAGGGTACCTAGCAGAAAATCATTCAGAACAAGATAGGGTACAGAGAGCAAAGGGCCTATGAAGAGAATGTCAAATAGAGAGAGTTGGAAGAGATTTGGGTTTTGTCCTTCAAGCTGGAGTTCTCACCAGAACACTGAAGGAATAAACTTCTAAATTTTCAAGAACAGAACAGAATAGAATACAATAGTTCAGTTGTAACGGACCTGCAACTATCATTGTATCCAACCGCCTGACAGCTTCAAGACTACCAAAAGTTAGAGGATGTTGCTGAGGGCATTGTCCCAATGCCTCTTGAACACAGACAGGCTTGGGGCACCAGCCACCTCTCCAGGGAGCCTGTTCCAGTGCCTGACTACCCTCACAGTGAAGAAATCTTCCCTGATGCCCAGCCTGAGCCTCCCCTGGCCAAGCACTGTGCCCTCCCTCAGTTCCTGCCATGGGTGACCAGGGAGCAGAGGCTGGCACCTCTCTCTGCCCTTTCCCTCCTCAGGAGCTGCAGGGAGCTGCCTCTCAGCCTCCTCCTCTCCAGACAGGGCAAACCAGAGGTCCTCAGCCTTTCCCACACAACATGCCTTCCAGCCCTTTTACCAGCTTTGCTGCCCTCCTCAAAGCTTTCAAGTATATTAACAACCCATTCAGATTGTTGAGCCCAGGACTGCACACAATACTCAAGCTGAGGCTGCAGCAATGCTAAATATAAGCAGAAGAATCAACTGTTTGGACTGGCTAGCTACACTTTCTAATATTTAGAAAGTTATATTAAGAAGAAAGTTATGTTCAGAATCTATTACATGCTGATTCCTCTTAAAATAACAGAATTAGTTTATAGAAGTTAGTTTCCAACACCTGCTGCCTTCTCAATATTGAACTAGCAGAAGCCAAACACAATGATATCCATACCTACCAATGGATGAAATTTCCACTGAGAAAGGTGTATCATCCCTGCTACAAGAGAAATAGCAATCCATGTCCTGCTAATCTGCAATCCCCAAAAGAACTGAGTTCAGATAATAAAATGATGGCCAAGTGGTTAGTCAAGTCTTGATGCAAATTACAATGTAATAAACTTCCAAGATCCATTGTTTTACTGTTTAGAAGTGAAAAACTGAGAACACTTTCCAGAAAACCATAAAGGGGATAAAAATTCAGCACAAACAAAATATGAAAGTGGCTCTTTAGAAGTTCACCTCTGACTGAAAAAAAGACCTCTCTTTATAACTTATAACTATGACTGTTGATGTAATTAAAAGAATCCTGAAGGGTGCTAAACACTGCACCACATACAGAGAAGCAGAAGCAGGCCATGACTCAGGGCTTTTCAAAATCCTTCCTCTGAACATCTCCTCCCACCATGTGGGAATTAAAGGATGGTTTTACTGAAGTCAACAGGACTATTCATTTTCCCAGTTAAGCAGATGGAGATGCATCTGAGTAAATCAAAGCTTCATAGTCTAGCCATGGTGAAATCAGCTGTGATCAGTATTCCAATTTTGAACTGACACACAGAAGACATAATCATGTCTATCTCAGGTCCTATAAAAGAGAAATCTGCTCAAATCACAAATTAACAAATGTGAACCTAAATAAATCAATTAATAAATAAAGCCAAACATACAATATTAATTTAGGAGATTTCTGATTCCAGTACTGAGAAAGTTTAATTCATCTGATATCTGCCAAAGAGTAACTGTTCTAGAATTATATGTGCATGTAGTTAAGAAAGGACTAAAGTATTAATCATGTAAGTTGGAAAGAAATAAAACATTAAAAAATATATATAAGTGGAAAAACATCTTAGAAGTTATATGGTTTCCCTTTTTTTTTCTTGAAATCTGAATCAGACCCACCATCACATGGGTCAATCAGATGGGTAACATCTGCCTGTCATTTCTGAGGAACCTTCCTCAGCCACCAGGACCTTCCCGAACCAACAAAGAGCAGCTGCATGAGCATGACAGACAGTTCCGTCTGTGCCCTTGCACACACCTCCCTTCTCCGACAGGCCCAGAGAGTCATTGCCGTCTTGGTTTTTTTTTGTCTCTCGTCACCCTTTGTTTTTTTTTTTTTTTTTTTTTTTTTTTTTTTTTCCCCCAGGAGCTGAAAACCCTGTTCTTCTCAGGGTCACTGCAGCTGGGGCTGCCCTCCCCCAGCACTTCCTTCCCTTGCCAGAGTCAAGCTGTACAACATCCCTGTCACCAGAGCCAAGCACCTCAGCCAAAGAAGACAGGCAGGGTAATCCAGCATGATTTGCTTCACTGACCTAACCTGCTGTCATGCAGAAGTCTCTGCAACCCTCAAGCCTGGGTGAAAATATCAGTATTCCAGCCTTCGAAGACTGTAATGCCCTTGCCTTTTTTTGCTATTCTCTCTGTTTCCTTTCCGTTTTTGGTTTTAAGCCAGAGTGTTCTCTCAGCATTTCACCTCAGTTCCTGAACTGCAGTGAATTCCATTTTCAGATTGGCTGCTGAATGCTATCACTCAGCTACACTGAAGAACACTCAAGGAGAGAAAGTATAGGTCTGCTTCAAAAGCAAAGCGTGCAGGTTGGAGAAGCAAATCTTAACTGAAGTCTTCTAACATAAAACCACTACTGCCCTTTCACAGCTGGGAGCTCTTTCCCTATAGTGGAAGAAATGAAACAGGAAACTTTTTAGTAAAAAGTAACTAACAACCTTGCTACACACTCTTCTCAGTACTATGAACTTCGATGCTTTAAAATATTTGTCTGTTGTGAAATCTCAGAAACTCGTATCAACATTCTTCATCCAGATGTCTAAAAGTTGACTTTTAAGTATGTGGTGGTTTTACCATACTGGGCAGCTGAACACCACAACCGCTCTCTCACTCCCCCTCCTCAGATGAGGAGGGGAAGAAGTAAGGGAAAGAATAACTCACGGGTTGAGATAAGGAAAATTTAATTAAAGGGGAAAATATATATATTAAGGAAATATTATTAATTAACAATTCAACTAAAGGGAAAAAGGGAAAAAGGGAAAAAGGGAAAAGGGGAAAAAGGGAAAGGGAGGGGGAAAGGGAACAGCAAAACAAAACAAGTAAAGGCTATGTGGAAGTGCAGAGGAAAGAAATTATTCTCCACTTCCCACAAATGAGCGATGCCTGACCATGTCCTTGAAGCAGGGCCTCAACACACGTAGCCGGTGTTCGTGAGGAGGACAGACGTTTTCGCAACAAAAACCCACCCCTCACCTCTTCCTCCTTCTTCCACCTTTTATTGCTGAGTGTGACATCATATGGTATGGAATATCTCTTTGGTTGGTTTAGGTCAGCTGCCCTGGTGATGTTTCTTTCTCACTTTTTGCCCACCGCCGAGGAGGGTTAGAGAAAGTCCTGATACTGTGCCAGCACTTCTCAGCAGCAGACTCAACACTAGTGTGATAACACTGCTGTTCTAGCTACAAGTGCAGAGCGTGGCACTGTATGGGCTGCTGCAGGGAAAGTTAACATCCCAGCCAGACCCAGTACAAAGTAAAAATCTCATTTTTTTATAGGGATTCTATCAATTTCCAAAGTTGTTATGGAAAGATGCAAAGTTCTCACATGGTTTAAGTATGATAAATTCAAGGTGCTGCTTCTTCACACACCTAGGTGTGCAAATTTTGATTCTGAGGGTTCTTTTTAAAGTTTATTTATTAATAATTATTTTCTATAGGTTTATTTATTTTAAGACTATGGCAATGACTACACGTATAAAGGGTAATATGTAGATCAGGATAATGTTAGCATCTGTAGTTCTTCTGTTGCCACCAAAGCACTGCTCCCATAAATCGTAGCACCACTGAGTCATCATTCCTGTGGCTGGCGTATTAAATAGGCCTGCTCCATTTAACAAGCCTGTTGTTTAACCTTATCCACTGTTGCCTCTCTATAATGAGGGGGAATACCTTGGTAATGCCAATACCAACGCTTATCTGGCTCTTGTTAGTGTCGTGACTCCAAGGGAAGTGTTCTTCTGGGGACACTGGCCAACTGTTAGGCAGACCATCAGTTCAGAACTACTGAGGACCTCAGGCAGAACTCCAAGGTCAGTCCTTGTAGTATTACATGGGTGGCAGTCATGCAGGAGGTCAAATACGGCATGAGCACCTCTGGGAATTAGGTCCTCAGCCCCTTGAATGACACAGCACAATGAGTGCTCACTCTAGCTGTGCTTCATGGAAAATAACAAGGAGTGGGAGAAACACATGCAACCCATTCAGTTCTTCCATTGCAGAAAAGGCTGCTGTGATGTGAAGATTATTAAATAAGAAGAGAAGCAGAGAGGTATTGTGAGGAGAAAAAAAAAAAAAAAAAAAAAAAAAAAAAAAAAAAAAAGTAAACTACTGTAGTTTTAAAGAAGACTCTGAGACAGTGTGGGGGAAATTGTTTAGATAAGCCTAAACACGTCCCAGAAAAGGCTGGAAATAGATGGTATTTACATCAGGAGTCCATTTGTTGCCATTTTATAAGTAAATAGGCTTGGGATAGATTTTGATCATGTGTCTTTCATGTCTAACACAATGTATTAGTAGACTAAAAATATCCTTTTTATGGTGTATTTCAGGGCACCAAAAAACAACAACAACAACAAACTCCAGAACTTTTCATGCTATACTTCACACAGCTGCAAAAATTCAGTGTGTGCATACTTATCTGTGCAACTTCGCTCTCTTGTGTCACTTGGAGTAGAGTTACTAACATGCTTAAGATTTGCAGAATGTAAAAAGGTGGAGAAATAGGCATTGCAGACAAGATATTAAAAGAAACATTACTGCCTGACGGATGACTACTGATGATGGTGAGAGGGGGCAGAAGACTTGAAGGTGAAGTGCTAAAAGATCTTGGTCTGTGGAGAATGCAGGCAATAACAGAAAAAATGCAGAAAGTGAAAGAAACACAAGAGACAGAAACAGGCTGACAAGATCTGCTACAGCAAGTCTCGGTTGTGTTTTGAAAAATACATAGAGATATAATTTTTCTTAAGTGAAAAAAATAATTGAACCCAACCCTCAACAAGGTGGTACTAAGCTTACTGAGTTCATTAGAAATGCGGCTGCAGTAAGCTGATGTTCTGCAAAGCCTATAAACCCAGTGCACTGTGATTTATTTTGATAATATCACTGATCCTACTTCAATCACTGAACTCCAAAACCTACATGTCCTGTTTAGACCTTTGGATCAAAGAAATCCTGTGAATCCAGAAGAGGACCTTAGCCATAGAAGTTAAAAGCGTAACCACCAGCAGAGAGCAAAACCTACCTGATACTTTCATCTGAAGAGTAGAAAAATGCAGGGATCCAAGGATGAGTAAGGTTTTTATTCTTTCAGGTTCTTCCTTGCTTTCCTCTGAGGAAATGTCACATGGAACCTAATAAGGGTAAATGAAAACAACAACAACAAAAACCTCTATAGAAATTCAGCAAGTTCTATAAAAGTGGCTTTAGACATACTTGTGGGATTTTAACACATAATCTTTTTTTAGGCCAAATGAACACATACCAAGACATTGGACTTACTCAAACTTTCAGCTGTGCTTTCACTAGGGTGTCAACACCATTGGCAGTCCTTTACGGAAGCCATCCCAACAGCTCCTGCTTTTTGATTCCTTGAAACGTTGCTTTATATTAGCAGAGGGTGATGAGAAGAGCACTTCCTTCCCCAAAAGTACCATCTATTATCTTTGGTCATTGCCTGCCCTGTAAAAACTTGCAGGAGGAATACAGTTTGCTTTTAAATTTTCTAAGAATATTCTGAATCCCTAGCAAAAGATTACTATCTCTTCTAAAATTCTGAACATCACATGGACATTAAATATATCCCCACTTTATATATAACTGTTGATTTAATTAGAAAGCTGCCCTTTACCTAACACAAAAGAAAATGGCATTTAATGCATTTATAACTCATTAAGCTTTCCATTCACTCATTAGCTGCACACATTTTTCACCAGCATTTTTCATTATTCACAGTCAGTCTATTTTTACAAGAGCATTTTGACAACTTTTTTAACTGCAAACTCTCATTGATTTTCTGGCAGTCTTCAGCAGAACTTTTAGCAAGATATGCTTCCCTGGCTTGGTACCAGCAGAACTCAGCATTTGCTCTTCCAGCAATTCAATTTAGTGTATAAAGCCCTTTTTCGGGGGTTCCAGTCTTTCGGTTAAATTACCCAGTCCTCAGCAGGTGCTGGTAATTCATACAACAGCAGTGACCCCAGTATAGCAACAGCAAATAATGCATTATGGGTTTTCCCTGTTTGGTTTGCCATTCTTCCAGGTCCCTGCTGTTACAGCTAGTTGCCTGGTTCAATCTTAAGGCCTTCTGCCCAGAGAGTGTGATGCTCTGGGTGTGATTAACTCATTACCACACACATGGGCTTATTCCTCCCACAGCTGATGACTTCTGGAACTGTTACCGGGGGTCCTGCTTCTGCTGAATGCTTGTTGGCTCTAGCTCTAGGTCTAATATTATGTCAACATATGATTCATCTGCATCCAAGCTAACTTCAGACATAAGCTGATGAACTTAACCAACACATCTGCCCTAAAAACCTCTGAGCAGATACTGTCAGAAAGTGTCCCACAGCCTTAGTAAGCTTTTAATGGTTGATCTGAGAGGAGCAGGTCAATCATGCTTCTTGCTTCACTTGGCTCTTTGCTGTCTTCAACTCACTGGTCCCAAAGACACATGGTCAGACTCTCTTCTTGGCTTCCTTTGAGTAACTTCATTAACTGCAATATTATGCTGTTGACTAGTCCAGAGCTTGACCTTTCTCAACACAGAAGATGGGATGTGCAATTTGTTCTATAAATGTGTATCTTCCTTTGTTTAAAATACTGTCAACAAGTACACATTCATAGCTGAGTATTACGGTTTTGCTGTTGAATGGAAGAGCAATAACAAAGATATCCCAGTCTCAAATTATGTGGATTTGCTGCTATTTCAAATTTGCTACAAATATCAAAGAAATAAAAATAAAAATAAATAAATAAATAAGGATTGAACATGGAAAAAAATAACACAGTTTTAAATTAAAAAAAAAATGTGGTTTTCAAATGTCTTTTTTTAACACAGTCTGGAGAACTGCATAAAGACTCACATAGTCTGAAATCTACTTATTTTAGATTAACATTTTTTTCCCTGGGTGTTTGGCACCACTGTAACTAAAACAGTTGCTATATTATGATAAACAGATTAAACTTCTTCCTGTAGACAGGTTTAGCCTCTTGACAAAGTTGCAGTGCTCCATAACAGCCACAGGCTGTAAACAAGGCAGGGATAGCACATCTATACCAGTAATTCTGAGGGATCTTTTTTGTTATTATCACTCATCAGTGAATAATTCATAGCAGCCATAGTGAATATGGTTTCTTTTTCTGCTCCACAATGAGCCTGTGCTTGTGCTTCTTTCTGGAATATTTGTTGCTCACCAGAGCAAAAAAATAATGTATTTCAAAAATACATTATTTTTGAAATGTATTCTCTCAGACAGTAGATTGATCAAAAGCAACTTCTTGCAAGTGTTTGATGGACATAATTCAAATGCATGATAGGTTTCATCTGACAGAGCTCAGGATAACATTTTTATTCTACTAATTTCAAAACCATAACTGCAAGATACAGATTTGAGCTAGAACTCATTCATTTAATTAATCAGGTGTGGATTTATTTAGGAGAGTAAGAGAATTTTATTTTTCTTCTTCCTAATTTAACAACAGTTGATGTAAGCATGCAGCTTCCAACCAAAACAAGAGGACTCTTGTCAGCCTTGAAGTGATGAAATATTTATTTTTTATAAATATATTCGTACCTGTTCATTGTCCTTATGGAATTTTCCTTATTCTTTACGATATGTGGAGAACCAAAACAAACTGAGGACAAAAATATTGATTTTATATGTGTGAATAATTACAGGGGAAGAAAAATATGGAGTTCATACAGTTGGAGTGTTTAACTCAGTTAAACACAACTGATCCTTCTCCTGTCAAGAAACCAGTGGCTTAAATAAAATCAGAAAGTTTTCCTTAAAATACTATCTGCAGAAACCACCTACTATTTTTGGTAGACTGAGATCATAGCAATTTGTCACGAGGCTGTCTAATATTGGATTTCCTTAGTTCTCTGTTCTCCACTCCAAAATGCTTATAATCCTGTATTAGAGAGAAATTTTCTCTCTCTAGGTCATGTCAGATACTTTTTTTGGGTGCCATGGATGCACTGCTGGTTTTGTCTTCTCCATTTGCTCCACACCTAGCCAAAACAAGTAGTTAAGCACCATCAACTTCCACATGAAATGCTCCCCACAGCTGGATAAGGCTTTGGGACATTAAGCTGTGCTAGGGCTTAACATACACTTTTAGGAGATACTCCTAGAGGATATGATTTTACCCTACAGTTCTGCTTTCCTCCCTGCCTATTTCTTCAGGCTCAGTTCATGAATACTTTTTTTTGTGTGCAATTTCCAAACAATTCACCATTTCCCTCAGCCTGTTTACTACTGAAGACTCCTTCTCATGTGGCAAGTGGATGACTCTGAGATGCTAGAACATCTTTCTTGGTTATACTGAAATTTATCAACTACGATAATATTTTCCCAAGTGATGTTTCAACAATTTCCTGTTGTCTGCAGAGAAAGTCTGAGGCAAGAGAGGAACTGAATGCTTTGAAGCTGACCTGCATTCCAAAGAGCTTCAAAAATTTTCATTTCTCATCAGACATTATCAACTATAAAAATGCTTTTGCCATGAAGGTTAGAAGCAGCCAACAGCCACGTTGCCAGCTGTCACCGTCACTGCTGTAACAGCAGAAATGCCCAGCTTGCTCCTGTTGGGTTGTGCCTAGCCCCACCAGTACACCCACTGAGGTCAATTACCAGGGACATTCAGCAGTGGCAATGTTCAATGGTGGGGCTGAACCTTAACTATGAAAGCTGAGTAAAGGACAGAGCATAATTTTGCTTGTTTAGAAACATGGAAGAGAAGCACCTGAGCTCAGTGTGTCAATGCTCTCTGCAATTTCCTCTTTATTCCTAGAGGCATTCCTTGTCCATAGCAGCTTCCCTCTTTCTCTCCACCAGCTCACTTATAGCAGCTGCCCTGAAGCAGAAGTAGCCAGCACACCATAACTGCTTTCTTCTGGAGGCCTCTCATTTAAGCTGTCAATGGTCATAGTACCCCATAAACTTCTTACACAAAAATCCTTTTAAAATGCAGAAGGCAAAAATTATACTCAAGCTATCTGAAGAGCCTTACTGAATAATTTACCTTTCAAATGCATCAAGCTGCTTTGCCTTTCTTTTCAATACTTCTAAGAAAAAGCAAATAAAAAATATTTTTTGCCATAGCTCTTTTCGGAGAGATAGGAATACGCAAAGCTTTGTTCATGAAAAAATCTAGCCCTTGTTCTGCATGTTGTCATTACATTGCCATTTTTTTAATGATTTCAGGCTTTTCCTGAAGATTTACACAGCAGTGGGTGGCCACACGAAGGGTACAGCTGATGTTTGCTTGTTTTTCCAGGCTTGGAAACTAAACACGGAAAACCTTCATTTTCTTCCTCCTCTTCACAAAGCTCTTAAGTGTTTAAAGCAGCTTGTCAAAAGGATGCTTCAAGAATCTCCAGTGGTGCACAAGTAATGCTCTGTATTCTGAGATATTTCCTTCCCAGTAACACCCTTCTGTTGCACTGTGAGGGGCTAGAGCACAGCTTGAATCTGCATTTTATGGAAAGAAATTTAAATTCAGTAAGGACCGATACAGCAGAGCTGGAAGGCACACCACAGTTTCCAAGCCTGGATTACATCATAAACCTCGAGACATCTTTACTCTTTCTTCTCATAGGAGATGTCTATCCCCTGCTAACCAGCAAACCCTGTTAAAAATACCCGTGCTTGCTCCAACACAGCCCATTCAGGCAATGGGAGTAATTTGATGCTGGCAGTAGCACTTCTGATTTTCATGAGAATGTTGTTTAAGGAAACTTCAGATTTTAAAAATACATCAGCCTTCATTTTTTTCCTGAGTGTGTATTTAAACTCTTCAGTTCTTAGGTTGCTACTAGAGCATGACAAAGAACATTTGTTATATGAGTATGTCTGATTTAGCTATTGCTTCTTCTGTACTGTTTTACTGGGGGAGTATCCAGCATTACATTATTTAAAAGTTCCCTTGAACAAATGCCATACATCCAGTTCATCTATTTCTTTCTAAAAACACAGCCTTGGGTGAATGCCATTCTCGCTTGTACTTTATCTCATATGTCAGCATTTTATGGACATTTCCATTTTGCCACCGTAATCTCCTACTTGAGCCTAACTTTCTGCATTATTTAGCCTTCTAAGACATTTACTTGTATCACATATTTTTTCCTGATATCACTTTGAAGAGGGCTTAATTGTAATTTAGATTACATTGCAGATTACACCCCTGCTGGATAAGCCTGCTCTTGAGCCCAGATGCATAGGAACAAACTGCCTCCTTGATGCAGAAGACTCTAATCTCCATTCATGCACATGCCTGTATCAGTGTATTTGACTCAGATAGATTGGATAGCACATCTGACACCAGGTGTCCTCTTAGGACATCTCTTACCAAAGCAAAGAGCAAGCAAGATGTATAGTGTCTCCCTGAGGTTCCCTGAGTCTCTAGCTCTGCACTGTGCCCAGGTTATTTATTTATTTATTTATTTATTTATTTATTTATTTATTTATTTATTTATTTCTCAGTATGCCATGTCTGAATGTAAATTGCAACAAGCAGCAACTTCTAAGGAATCATTTATTTGTTACATACACACACAAACACAGACCAGTGGGCTAATATTGTGCAGAAAAAGCAAGTTACTAGGAAAACCAGGAGGCGGCTACTCACTGTTACAACCAGATATGGGCTCAATCAACTGGTGGAGCTCAGCTGTGAAAACACAGCCCCAGGAGGCTTTCCCTTCTGGTGAAATGTGGGGAGGGAGCTCTGCTGGATGCTGTGGCAGGGGCTCTTTCTGGACAGCATCCCTCAGGGGAATCCATGCCAAGCTGCATCTTCATCTGCACAGATTCAGGCCATGCCCAAAGGCAGGATCCAGCCCAAGGCAGTTGTCAAGACAGCAGCTGGTGAGGTGGCTCCTGTCTGATTCACTTTAGCTCATATCATCCTTATTAAGTCTAATAATTTGGAGAAGGTTCTCCCTGTTGCTCTGAGTAAGGGTATGCAAAATCAGTGCTTTTAATGAGCAAACAGGAGGTTTAAGCCCACGCTGCTGCTGCGCTTCTTGGAGGTTGAGGCAGTTTGCCAATTTTGCAGCCCTTGGTAAACTTGACATAATTGTTTAGCTGGACAAATTGGGTGAATTATCTCTTACACAGATGCTGTCGTGGCCTTTCTGGAGTTTGCTTATTCAGTCTTTTCCTGTTTTTTTACACCACCCTTACAATTCATCTTCAATAAGCACCCATGATATCTCACTTCTCCCATCCCTTCCCCACCACTAAGTCCAGAGGCAGCAGGAGGAAACCAGATATAGTAAGATATATTTGATCTTGCCAGTGCTATGAGGTAGGGACTGCCCTCCTCTCCTCCTGGAAACTGAAGACTTTGCCTGAAAGTCAGTCTTTATTCATTTTCACTGAGCATTTACTCCAAGTGGCCTCCAGAAAACAATCAAACCATGCAAAGGTTGTACATAGCCTCCAATAATCTTGTATTTGGTGCAGTAGCATGGGGGAAATGATGCAATGCTGAAGGCACCGCAATGCCAGCAAACCAGGGCCAACATTTTCTTCAGAACTATGGATTTTCTCTGTTAGGAGGTAAGGTGCTTGTCTGACCTGCCTTCTCAAACAACATTGACATTAGTAATCATTTTGACACTGATTTCAAAGGGTGTTTTCTCTTTTTCCTCTTCTCCTCTCCCAGAATTTTCACAAGTGCTTGACTGTCATCCTGGAATAAAGAGGTAAGCACGTACTTATGTTAAATCCAGCATGGTCCTCCAGGGTGTGACAGTGTCTGATTTTCATGGGGAACATCCTCAGCATGGCCATGACAGAGGATCTCCCTCTACCTCAATGACTAATTGGAGGAGGGAGTACCTGCCTGTCTTCTAGCAGGAGAAAAATCACTGTTCACAGTGGCAGCACACAAACACACACACCATGCTGGGAGGAGGTGGTGCTGCAGTGGGGATAGCTTTTGTCCTAAATGACTCCCCGTGGAGAATGTTCTCCCTCTCTGACTCAGTTATAACACATTTCTGGCATATAGCTGGTGTGTTTTGGTAGAGTTTAAAGGCCCATGGTCATACTCTTCCTGTACATTCAGGTTTGGTGAATGTACCAAAAAGTAACTCTTCCCCATGTGGTCGGCTCCTACAGAGTTTGATTCCAGGACTCATAAAGCTGCAGGAGACTACATTAAACCATCTTCTGGGTTCCCAGATAAGCATCACCCTAAAACAAGCACCTCCCAAAAGCTGTCTGTGCACCCACTGTGATGCTCTAAGTAGCGCTGGGCCCATTCCTACCTACAGGAGCTGCTTTCATCACCATCATATTAACCTTGAAGAGACAACTTGGGAGATTTGATAATACAACTGGAAAGACTTGAAAATAAAAGCAGCTACAGGCAGTGGCAGAAACTTCAGGTAGTTATATCCACAGGCTTAGTGCTGAACTGGACCATAGGGTACTTCTCTACTAGTTTTAGCTTTGCTCGGGATTAATGAATCTCGAAGGTAAGAACAGCAGGGAGGAGCTATAAGAGTACCAGCAATTTGAAAAACATGAACAAGTATCAAACTCAAAATATATGGCATGAACATAATAAGTGGCAAATGGGAGTATTGCAAAGGTTTTATAGATGCTTTTTGGGGAAGATATACACTGCCACTTCAGACAAGCAGCAGTAAAAGCGACCAATCAGATCACTTGCATTACCAGAGAGAGCAGTTCCGTCTGCAAGGAAACCCTTACTTTGCCCTTCTGGCAATGGAAATGTTACCTTTATACCATTCAAGTGTTGGAAAGAAGCTGCAAGTGAGTACTAGTTGCTTACTTTTTTCCATTTATAGGTACACAGAGTGTCTTGAGATCTTGTGGTAATATCACGTTCAGAGAAGAGACCATCCAAACTGGGAGTGGGCTGCCTGCCACTGCCTGGCAATGCTACAAGAACACAGCCAAAATGGGGAGAAGGTATAAAACATATCACCACACATTTTCCTCACCTGCTTTTTGTGCATCCTGGGTATAAGTTAAAGCCAAGACAGGTCTGACAGTATCAGAGTTATTCTGGACTTGAACTGCGAGGAGAAAGAAAATGAGAGCTTTGTTCAAGGAGTGAGAACTGTCTTGTTCTCATTTCTGAAGCAGCAAAGTAGCACTTGGTCCTGACTGGTGAAAATCAAATTAACTTCAAAGGGCTGGTTAGGACTCAACAGCAGGCTGCCTGCTCCAGGAAATTTACAGGCATAAATCTGGAATAGCTGCTGCACTGTAGATTCACACCAGACCTGCACAAGGGCAAGGTGAAGTTTTTCAAACATAATATGTACTTAAGTACTTAACATACTTAATTCAGCTTTGGCTACCTGAAGGTGTTTGTAAATCCATAAATACTTCTGGCTGGAAAAAGATTTGTGGAGGAAGGAATGAAAGGAACATTCAGAATTTTATTTTGACTCTCTTTTCCTCATAAAATGGTAATTAAAATGAAAAACTTGACATGCTGAAATGTTCAAAACTGTGTTTAGATAATTTGGGCATCTACATAGAAAAAAAAAAAAAGCAGATAATTCTTTGTGAATGGACAAGTAAATTTTACCTGAATGCTTTATTTTTCACAGAATCACAGAAGGGTTGAGGCTAGCAGGGACCTCTGGGTCCATCTGGTCCAGCAGGGCCACCCAGAGCAGGTGGGACCACATCCAGGTGGGTTTGGGAGATCTCCATGGAGGAGACTCCACAGCCTTTGGGCAGCCTGTGCCAGTGCTCTAAGCACTGTTCCAGCACTTTTCCCTAATTCTCATTTTTCAGTGATGGTTATCATCATTGGAAAGCAAAAAGGGAAAAGAATTTCATTGCAGGCTGACCAATAATAAATTCCTCACCCCAATCCAGGGCTAAAGAGACAGTGCCTGACACCCTGCATCTCAGCTAGTGACTCAGGCATTTTTGAAAAATCTGAGTGGCTAAAAAAGGGACAGATAAACATGAGCTTAAGCAACTGTCTATCATGCTCTGTCAAGCCCAGGCAGCCTCCCCCGCAGAGCAAGGCAAGCAGAGAAACACAGACTCGAATGGGAGGATAGCACAACCTGCTTCCAAGCGAGCCAAGTTGCTCGGAGGGGCCAGCCCTTGCAGGAGGATGGCGAGACACAAACAGGACAATCGTTCTGCATCCCAGGATACAAACTAACTTCTTCATAGAAATCACAAGCCAAGCAAGCGGAAAGAGCAGCAAGAGGAACATGAGTGGTGATTTTAATCACATCTCCTCAGTGCATTTTTCATTGCTGAAGGGTTTTCACCAGCATTAAGGGTGAGGCTCAGCCACCGACAGAGGCCAAATGCTTTCTGTGGTCACTGTCCCCAGCAGCAAATGCCACCAGCATTGCTCTGCTTGTGGTTACCCAAGAAGACAGCTGATCCCCAGAAGGTCCATCTGCCTGCACCAAGCTGCCCAGTCTTATTTCAGCTGACTGACTGGCACAGGAGGAAGAGCAGAGCAGATGTGCTTGCTGCAGCAGCCCCCAAGAGAAAGGGGAAAGTAGAAGACAGCCAGTCCTTGGGCTGAAGATGGAAAAAAAAAAATAAATAAAAATAAAAATAAAAATAAAAATCCATTCTGCCTTGGAAGAGGGACCGCAGTGCTGTTAAAAAACAGAGTTGACTCACAGCAGTCTCAGATTTCTTTATTAATCCAAACATAATGTGCCTCTTGTCCACATGCACATTTATGCAAATAAATTGATTACACAACCTTCCAAATGTTGCATGTATACACTTTGGTGAAGTTTACATCCTTTCTCAGACCACTTTCTACAAATATTCCAGATTCTCACAGAACAGCACTTAAGGATTTGTCTTCTTAATTAAAGGCTGTGCTTAAATACTTTGGTATATCAAGGATATTGTGGAGAACTTTATTAACAGGAATATATTTGAGTGAAAATTAAATTAAAAAAAATGCAAAGAAAAGCAATTCATAATTTGTTGCTATAGATAATCGATCTGTAAAGCACTGGAGTCTTTCAAGTCAAAATTCTTGTATCATCTGCAGTGATACAAGAATTCACACAGTTCAGGTTTCTGCCTGTGACCACTTGCTATGAATTGCTCAAAAATGAGCCCCAAACCAGGAATTATCTACAGCAGTAGTCCCAAGATTGGGACTGCACGATCACCAAAAAGTGCAGAAATTGAAATCTGCTCATAGATAATCCACAAACAAACAAACAAACAAAATGGAGATACTGATTTCCCTTTCTTAATTGAATGTGTCTTTAAGTTTCAGAGCTTTTTCAATAATCGGCTTGATTACATTCTCTGAAAGCTTTTTATTATTATTTTTCTGACAGGTGCAACCTGTGCCATACAAGGAGCCTCTCCTATAATGAAGCCTCAGATGAATGACAGTTTAGGTTGTCGATTAAGACACACAAGATTTATTGTTCCTTATAAAAATTTTAATGCATTTTATCCAATGATCAAGCTTGAGGCTGTGTACTTCTGAAACCCAGATACTTATGTAAAGCTTGTATTAGTGTTATAGACCTTGTTACTCTAAATATTAGGCTAGAAGTCACAAGATCTCCAAGATGCTGGTTCAACCTGTGGTTGACAAAAATACCCTCTCTCACATTGGAGCCTGTATTTCGTGACTAGTCACAACGAAAATCCCAAAGAAAAGTCATTACTTAACTGCACAGCAGAGAAATTATGTGCTTACCATTTTGTTCCAAGCCTGAGAAAAAGATTGCAAACACAGAAAACTCCTCTGGAGCTGTACAGAGCTCACGTGAGCTCATGCTTTCCGCCTGAAACCTAGTTCTTCTGTCTTTGGGAAAAGAAACTCATTTTTCTCTGCACTGTGTGAAACCTTCTATATTCAAAGCCAGTTCTCCAAGCCAGTAATTATTTATTGCTAAAGGAGGAGACTTTGAATATTTGTGTTAATATGATCCACTCCTTCAAGAATGACGAGGAAAAGGTACAAGTGGAACCAGGGCTGATCAAAGATAAAGATGCCAAGAAAAAGATGTGATTCAAAGGCTAGAAGAAAAAGGAAGAAAAGGGAAATAAATAAATAAATTATTAACTCATGCCTTAATCACAGTATTATTTCACTTCTGCACACAGCAGGCAGTGCATTCAGTCTTGGCATACACACCATCACTCTGCCATTTGCAGTTTGCTACCAAGGGACCACCACCAAGAGCCACGTGTGAATCTAGAGGTGCAGTGTGAAGGAAGTTATGGCTTTGCAGGTCAGTTGGATGATGGTAACGCACAGCAGGTGTGAAACACAGGTAACATGATGGACCTAAGGAGGTGAAACCATTTTACAGAGACAGAGAAATATCAGCAGGGTTGTACAAGACCTTGGTAAGACCTCACTCTGAATACCGTATACACTGCCGGTAAGCTCCCCTCATGAAAGATGAATTTAGCTCAGAAAACATGCCCTACAGAGCTGTCAGAGGGTAGTGACCACATCTTTAGAACATGACCAAGTGTCTCCTGCTACACGGATTCTGTGTATGCCAAAAAAAAAAAAAAAAAAAAAAAAAAAAAAAGGTAAGAAAGAAAGGAAGCATATGATGATACTTCATAAATACCTGTGGGGGAGGACGGTTAACCTAAGGAGAGGAGTTCTTTACATTAGAGAGCAAGGCCAGTACTAGGGCAAGGTGAGCTGCTTGTGCAGGAGTTAAACAAAGATTTATGACCACTCCAGGAGTGAAGGTCTCCATCTGTTCTTCTGCACAGGAGCCTGCAGCACTGAACCAGCCAGGGAAGCATGCCAGGACTGTCAGAGGCACAAAGGAGGTTCGGGCTTTGGGTGTCCCCGGGTCGGTGCGCCGTGCCGCCGAGGTTATCGCCCCTTTGCTGCACAAGGTGGCTGGGGGACAGGGTGCCGGTCCTGGAGACGGATCGCGGAGCGCAGAAATAAGATCAGAGAGCTCTACTGCTCCGGCCCGAGCATTTAACCGGGTGTTAGCGCGGCTTCCGACCCTGCCTGGGATTAGGGCAAATTACCAGCACCGAGACGCGGCGGGGACTTTGCACAGCCCCGGACACCGTCGCGCCCGTCCCCTCTTGCCCCGTTTTCCCTCGGGAGAAGCGCTCTCAGTCACAGACGCTATTTTAGAAAACGTTTGCGGCTCGCACACGCCGAGGAGCGGCTCCCTGCGAAGCGGCGGCTGCACCAAGAAGGCACCCAGCGCAGCACCCACCGCAGAGGAGCCGAGGGGGTCCGCACAGACGCGGGGCCCGCTCTCCGCGCCCCAACCCCCCTCCTCCAGACCCCATTCCGGCTCTTGCGGGCGGGAAATTCCGGCCGAAACCCCCCGTCGGGGGCATCCATCATGGCAGTCCCGGGACGCGCCGCCGGGTAAAGGAGCGGGTGTGTCCCCCTTAGCCCCCTCCTTCCACCCCGGAGGGGCGGGCGGCACCTGGCCGGCGGGGGCGGTGGCGACTACAAGTCCCGGCTGCCCGGGGAGGAGCCGGCGTGGGTCCGCCGCTCGCTGTCCCTCCCGGTGGGAGCGCAGCGCAGCCCAGCGACCGCCGCCCGGCAGCCCCAACTTTTCCCGGAGCCGGACAGGGGGCGGGGGGGAGGGGTGGCTGCGGAGAAAAGGGAGCCGGGGGGGTGCTGCAGCTTGGGGAGGGGGCTGCAGCTTGGGGAGGGGGGGCTGCACGTGGCGGGGGGGGGACACGACTGCACCGTGTGGGGGTGCTCCCCGTCGCAGCCAGGGGTCCGCGAGGGGCGGTCCGGGGCCTGAGCCCCCTCCTCCTCCTCCGTCGTCGGGGAGGGGGCGCGGTAATAGTGGGGCTCCATGGGCGGCGGCGGGGGCGGCTCTGTGCGGGGTCCGCCCGCCGCGGCTGATGCCGCTGCCGGGCGCCCGCGGGGCGGCTGATGCGGGGCGGGACGGCGCCGGGGCCGGTGGAAGCGGCGGGGGTCGTGGCGGGGGTCTCGGGGCCATGCAGGGGCCAGGGGTGCGGGCTGTCGTGGTCCGGGCGTGCCTGCTGCTGCTGCCGCCCTGCGCCCTGGTGCTGGCGGCGGTGCCGGGCTCCGCGTCTCATCCGCAGCCCTGCCAGATCCTGCGGCGCATCGGGCACACCGTCAGGGTGGGGGCCACCCACCTGCAGCCCCGCTTGGCCCCCGACGCGGCGGAAGGAGGCGGTGGCCCCGAGGGGGGTGTCACGGCGGGGTCCCGGGGCCGGCGGCCGAGGGGCGGCGGGGAGATGCGGACGCCCCCCGCGCCCTCCCCACGGGACGCGCTGCTGCTGGCCGTGGCGAACCTGAACGGCGTGTCCGGGCTGCTGCCCTACAACTTGTCCCTGGAGGTGGTGATGGCGATCGAGGCGGGGCTGGGCGATCTGCCCCTCTTCCCCTTCTCTTCACCCAGCGCCTCGTGGAGCAACGACCCCGCTTCCTTCCTGCAGAGCCTCTGCCACACCGTCGTGGTGCAGGGGGTCTCCGCCATCCTCGCCTTCCCGCAGAGCCGCGGGGAGATGCTGGAGCTCGACTTCGTCTCGGCGGCGCTGCGCATCCCCGTGGTCAGCATTGTGCTCGGCGAGTTCCCCCGGCGGAGCCCGGTAAGGAGCTGGGGAGGGGGCACACGGGGGGAAACGGGCCCCCCTTGCACGGCAAGAGGGCAGCGTCGAGCCCCCGCAGCGCCGGGGTGGTGGGCTGCGGTCGGCGTAGAGAGCGGCAGGGAGCGGGTACCGCCTGGTGCCTGCGGGGAACCATGCTTCTGCATCCCGGGTAGGAGCCCCGGGGCGGCGGGGGACGAGCGAACATCCCCCAGCTTGCGCGGGAGAGGGACCCGGCGGTGACAGCTCAGCCCGCGCTGAGTTGCGGGGCTGAGAGGAGAAGGCAGGCTCCCGCGGTCCACCACTGCCTGGTGGGAAGGGGCTCCTCTGGAGGTCCTCGGCTTGTCCGTTGGAGAAGCTTCCCGGACCAAAAGAAGGTTGTGAGCCAAAATAAATGAAAAAAAAAAAAAAAAGGAGGTTGAAATGAACTTCCAGTTTATTTGTTGCTGGTCTGAATGCTGTGCGCTGTTGGTGTGGGGTAGTGTCGATCGTTCAGCAGGTGACAGATTTCAGGGAAGTAGTTCACTGTAACTTGACTTTTCATTGAGCTGTCTAAAGCATTAGCTTTTTTTTTGTTTTTGGAGCGCTGAATTGCCCAGCTAAAATAGTAGAAACTAAACACTGTGTCTGTTTGATCGTGTAGCTAAAGTAGCAGCAAAGAAAGTCAGTGTGTTTGACTGTCCTAGGCACAAATAATAGTAGTATCTGAGGGGAGCTAAACTTTATATCATGCAGAGACATCTTAATGTTGCACACTCTGGAAAAAGACAACAGCTCAATATATTGCCAGTGTGGGTTTCATGCCAGAAATCGTGTTCTGGCAAAAGCGTAGGAGGAAAATGCTCTCATCCATGTCACCCATGCAAGGGAAGTTGTGATTAAAATGGCAGAAGCTGCCATTTGAGTAGCCGGGCAAAACAATTGCTTTATATAAGAAGACATAGCTCAACTTCGCACTCAAAATGTAATCAGAAAAAAGATAACCAACTGAATTTGCTTTGCAAAAAACAAACAAAAACAACAACAACAAAAACAACAACAACAACAACAACAAAAAAAAAAAAAACATAGCCTGGATATATGTCTTCTCTATTTCTTGTGTTAGGTGGCGACAGAAACGGCGGGAAAAGTGCTAGTCTGTAATTAAAGGTTCAGCCACTGTGTGCTGGTCTAAACTCAGCTGGTTTTCTCTAACTCAGGAAAAAAAAAAAAAAAAAAAAAGTTGAGTTTCTCTGCAGATTTTTGCACAAACTCAGGGGTAATCAATGCCACCAACTGCCATGACAGCTGCATGTTTGGTGCATGTAGCATCCAAGTTATCTCAGTTAAATCTAGCAACCTTTCAGTTACAGTCTTAGTTGTACCTGAGTCAACAGCCAAAGTTTCCTAAGACCAGAGCCCGAACCCGTTATCTGCTTGCTCTGTTAAAATCAGAAATACTTTCAGTTCCATACCAGATGGGTCTGAGTTCATCTGAAGCTGTCTGAGGACACAAAAGACACATTCACTGCAGGGTTGTAGACGTTGTTCCTTTCCACAAGCTCCAAGGTTCCTACTTTCACGTTATTCTCACTGGGGAGGCGAGTGCTCATTGCCATGGAGGTCTTCATTGGATAAATCTGTCCAAATCAGGACTTTGCTCATAAGCAGATGTTTAAATGTCAGTCTTCAGTGGCAGTGAAACCAATGCCAGACATTAAATCTGTGCTTAAGTGCTGAATAGATTCATTTTTTTTTCAGATGAGCTAAAAAAATCATTCTTCAAGGCTTTGTGGATTTAAAAAAATCTCAGCCTTATTCAAAGGCCAGTAGGTAATACAAGCCTATTAATCTCCAAAATTGGCTTGGAGAGACTGAACATCTGTCTGAACACTTTGTTTCATGTAGTATACACCATTTTAGGCCAACTCTGGAGGCCTTACCTCACACACTTCCCACAGCTGCAGAATTCCCAACACTGTCGTAGTCCTGGGGACCTGGCAAGGATGGCCATAGCAGACCCCGATTCCTTACTGCCTGCTGCACCCCAGGATTTTGTCATTGTGTCTCAGACTAGTAGCGTGGTGAAGTTGCCAGCCCCCAGGCCTCCCACCTTTCTGCTCCACAGGCCCAGGGCCACAGGCCAACCACCTCTAGCAGCGCTACAGGGGCAGTCAGCAGTGTCACCGTGGCAGATTTTGCTCATAAATAGTCTGAGTAGATGTTATTTTCAGAGGGGAGAAGCCTGAGAGCTGGGGGCTAACTTTACTTCTGAGGTGGGATGCGGTGGCCTGCGTGGAGCCTCCCTCCCTGCAGGTCGCTGACAGCAAACCCCTCACACGCTTGCCCTTGAAGAACTTTTCCTTCAGGAGCATCACAGGTGTGCTTACAAACATTACATCTGGTGGGCAGTGTCCTAGCAGCCAATCGTCACTCTTATTCCAAGGTTTTGTTAGGATGATTCTACAGTAGCAACAAACAAGATCTCATTTTCCACGTTGTGCCATGATGGGAGTGTACTAATGTGCCACCTGTGATGCTGCTGAGTGCTAACAGTCTTAATACTTCATAGAGAAGTTTATATATAATAAGCAAATACTCGTAATTGAAAAGCACTTTGGTCTTTGAACAGATCTTCTGTAACACGGCAAAAAGCAGTACTTGAAAAAGAAGATCAGTTTCTAGAGATGAAATTTGTTTTAATAGTACTGGCTGTTGCCTCCATTACAATCAACACTTCAAAAGTATAACATCAAGAGGAGATCCATGATCAAGAATGTCGAAAGTAGGCATCTGAAGTAAGCTGGATGCCTAGTGCTTTCGAATGCTGTGCTCGAGCATCCTTAAACTTATGTTTCTGATTCAATTCTACCCTTCTGAAGTTAAGGGGATAAAAAAGCTCGCAGTGTTCCTGCACAACAATTGACGATCACATGGCAACAACTATCACAAAGATACAGGGCTTGTCCTGTCACAGGCAACAGCTTTTGCTGAATGCTCAGGGTTGTGTCAAAACATACAGACAGCTTCAAGGGATGCTATGCAAAGTAAAATGTGACTTTTTTTTTTTTTTCATTTTGATTTGTATATGTGATTTAGTGACTAACATATACTGACAGTAAATCCAGACACTGTTGAGACCTGAAAAATGCTATTTACTTTTCTGAGTTTACTGTCACTCCCGTAAATTTTCACACTCTCAGTCAGCAAAAGTAACAATTTATCATCATCATTCAGTAAGCAAAAAAACACTGGATTTCTTTACTACTTACGCGAATGCAGATTGCACTGAAGCTTTGACAGATCATTATTTTGGAGACAGCAGCTCATGAGCACTGATGTCATTGAGGCAAGGCTTGTCATCTTACGTGTGTTTGAAGGAAAAAGCACACTTCATTTTTTCATTCCAAGACTGCCAATTTTCCCAGAAATGGAACAGGGAAAAGAGATAGGGAACATGAACCACAAGGATATCACTTCTAGTACAGAGCCAAGAGTTGGGGAAGGATAGCCTATATATAACCTATAATATCTATTTTACAGGAGATAGTATCAGAAACACAAGGGAGATAGTGTTTGCAGCAGCATTTTCCAAACTTCAGAACTAATGGAGTATTTATAGTGTGCTTCAGATAAATCAGTAGCTCTGATGTCTTTTAACATTGAAAGGAGTCTTCTCAGAGCAACAAAACAGAGCAAAATGAATCTGATTCATCTTAGATCCTGCATGGCCCATCCATGCTTTATCTGGTTTCCTGAGTAACTGGAATTGCTAGCACTGCTGATCACTGCTATGACTTCAGGGAGCTTCAAAAGAATACATAAATCAAATCAGAGGTTTAGGTTAAACAGTGAATTTCCTGGTAAAGTAGGAAGCTTGTGCTCAGAACAGAGGCTTTAAAAGACACTCACCATTAACATCTGATTTTTTGTTTGTTTGTTTGTTTGTTTTTAAAAGAGATTAAGTTTTCTTTTGAAAAGAAAAAGGGAGTGGGGATGGGGAAAAATTTCTCGCCAACTAATAGCTCAGAGTCAGTTTTCTTCCTCCTTCAAGACAGGATTACAGTTTTATAGAAAACTCTTTCTGATTGGCAAAAAAAATAAATAGAACAAAATAAAATAGAATAAAATAAAGTAAAAATAAAATAAAATAAAATCTCATTGTCCCATTGTCCGGGGGATACTGCAAAACATCTGCCTAACTGCAGCCTCTGGTAGTTCAATCTATCATTGCTAATTTGACTTGGTCCACATATTGGAGTTTGTCCTAGCTACTGTATAGAGGAGCAATATGTGCTTAGTCTTTCTCTATGATCAGACCTCCTCACCTCACTGCATAAATAGCTTGGCACACAACAGTTGGGCACTTGAGGAGGGTTTGTGAGAGATGTTCTTGGGGGAACAAAAGGAAAAAAGGATGGAAACTGAAAGGTCATTCCTCTTCAAATAAAGGTCTCTCTGCAGTTCTGCTGTAGGTCTCCTTTTGAAACTTGCACAATTTAGGCTACAGTTCTGCTATAAAGCGAGAGTCTTTTTCTATTGCCACCTAATGTAAAACTACAGTTTGCCTGTAGTCAGTTCTCCTAGAGTCATAAATTTTTTAAACACAAATTTAGAAGTGTAACATTTTGCTAGCAATATCATTGTCCTGGTGTCATGTGAGAGATCAGTCCTCTGCTGAAACACAGCAATGTAATGCTTGCTCACTGATCCCATTTCAGAATTAAGGTGAACTCTGGTACCTGCTAACTGCTGCCATCTCCTGCCTCTGACATGCTCTTATTCCCAGTATTTTATGTAGTCCCCGCGTTGTTACTCAGAGAATGGCTTTGCTTGTGGTCCTGGTCTGTGTTGAGCATCACAGGCTGTAAGATGAGGAGAGGTTTTTGATGGTTCACTGGGTTGTTGGCTGAAGCCAATCTGTCTGTTACCTTGAAGTTGATAGATGATGTGTGTTGAAGGGAAAGAAGTTCTTGTTTATATTCTGGTCCGTGATCAGAAAACACTGAAGTTTTCTGAAAGTGAAGTTCGCATAACATTCAGAAGTTCTATTGGCACCTAATGTATTTGGAGGTTTTTTTCCTTGTACAGTGCCTTAGCTCAGGGTCTGTTTTCTCCACCTGTTGTACACCTGATACTCCAGGTTCATCCTTACCTCTCCATAAAACTGTCATAATAAACACTGTTTGAAATTCTGTTAGAGGACATCCATTTGTTTCAGTTCTTGACTAAAACTTAAAATTGCAGCCTACCTGTCCATGGTGACTTTCTTAAGAACAGTTTGTGTGTAAAGAAGCTTTGCGTACACGGAAACGTGGGACAATAGAAAGAAAATAAAGAACTACCTTCTTTGTTCTGCTTACATTATATGAGGAGGATTCAGTTCATTGTGTTTGCAAAGTTTAATTTTTTTTGGAATGTAGGAAAGTGGTGAGAGTTCTCTCCTCTGAATCCTTAATTCTAACATCCCATTGAGACAGAAGGAATACTCTGCTGTACCCTCTGAGTACTCAGTACTCTGCTGGGATGAACTTTTCCAAATCTGACCTTTCAGTACTATTTCCAACCCCTCTCGTTAGAATAAAGCCCCTCAGAAACCCACTGAATTTGCCATCCTACCATTGGGCTTCTAAAATAGGGGTATCTTGCAGCTTACAGTATTTTAGCATGGCATAAGATAAACATAGAAAACTTTTGAGTTGCAAGATTATGTCATTTTGTCAGCTGTTTTGTTGCTTATGGAGGAGCAATATCATGAGTTGGAAAAGTGTTTACAAACATATTAGTTTATGACTTGAAGTTCTTTGTAATAGTAGAAGCTTATTTAGTATTCCTTATCACCTAAGTCGCAGTGAAATATTTCAGCAGCCTTCTTAAACTCACCTAAGTGTTTTAAACACCTATGGTAGTGTAAAGGTGTTCTTATTATCTAGTGTTCATAGTTTGTAATGCAAAGGAGTTGGACTTGATGATCCTTATGGGTCCCTTCCAACTCGGAATATTCTATGATTCTATGAAAGGAAGAGATGCCCTTCTCTGACTCATAAATTCTGTGCCACCAGAAACAGAAAAGTGGGAGAACTGAGTTTTACATGAAATCACTGTACCAGGCACTGGAGTCACCAAGCAGAGAGCAAAGCACCTCTCCCATGGCAGGGTTGAATTGGCCAGTCTGCCTTGCTCCCTGGCTTGGGACTGTTGCCTCCAGTGTGTAATTCTTCCCAAACAAGTCACATGGACCTCCCAGGGGACTGCTGAGGCAACAGCTTTGCCATGTGGGGGTCAGGCATCATCTGGTCCAGCATGTCACATCACCAGGAGACAGAGCAAGCTCCTGCCAACACATGCAGCATCAGATCAGTAGGTGCCTAAACAGGACTTGTTAATACACGGGAGCAAGTCCAGACACGGTGGCTGTGGGATGACATTGTTGGACGTCAGTGGCTGTTCTTTACACCTGATCTGACCCTGATGGGCTGCCCATTTCCGCAAGTATCCCAATGATCATCCAGGCTGGTTCTCAACACCATGGAGAGAGGATGTGCAGATGGTGGAAGTAACAGTAACTTAAGCCCGAGTAGGCAGGAATGATAGATGATTCATTTATAAAGGGAGTCACACGCTAGCAAAGCCATTTGTGCAAGGGACTTCTCGGCAGTGTGACTAACAAGTCCACAATCTGGCCCCGAGTGCTTCGCAGCTGTCACTTCAAGCTCCTAACGTTACTTTTGGCAATTATTGACAAGTACGCCAAGAGCTGCCAAGACTAAGAAGGGACTTGGCAGTGGGGCACACCACAAACCGCAGCAAAGCACAGCATTACCAGCCACTGGTGGAGGACGCCGGAACCAGATGTTTGCAAACAGCTGCCTTGGGATGTGATTTTGGCTTGCACATAGGATATATGTACCCTCCAGGTGTAAGCAGAGGGCCTGTGAACACTGCTGTCTCCATGACTGGCCACCCCATCCATGCCTGCAGGGTGTGTGTGCAGGGCCGGCGAGCGGGATGATGGTACTGAGCCCCTGAGCTGCACACAGCTGCTTCGCATCCCCTCTTGCAATGGGCTTCGGAGCTGGAAAAGTCCTCTGGAGCTGATGGGAAGATTTCCACTTGGCACCCAGTGGGAAGGATCTGCTTGTCAGTGTGCTGGCTTGCTAACTTCTATCAGAAGTGCTTCAGTCACCTGAATCTGCCTGGCTGCAGATGTGGAGGTGGACAGGAAGGAAGAGAGTGATCATGAGCACAGGTGCACCCTCTGCTGCCACTAAAAAACAGCAAATGGGGAAACTGCTGTGATCATTTGATTGTTGCTGTTATAGAGGAGAAAACAAAATGTCAGGAAATTCAGAAACAGGCACCATTTTCAGTTTCCTGCTACAATATTTGTATTACTTTTTCTTCACCAGCTTTCATCTGTGATGATAGCTTCCAAAGCCTATTTTACAATGTAGAAAGTATTTGAAATGCATTATAAAAATCTATGGATATGCTGCACAGGCAGATTTTAAACTCCTAGCATTTCCCTAAAGGCATACTATTCCACTTTCAGCTTTTTTAAGAGTGTGAAGGAAACAATTGCCCATGCTGTTCATCAGACATTTTACTAGGCTTTCTAACTTAAGACAAAGTTAAAAGACGAGATAGATCTTTGAGCAAAAACTGAGGTTTTAAAAATGAAGCATTGCATTTGATGCAAGGAACGAACTATTAGACATTGCAATTAATAGCCAAAAAGAGCAGCTGTATTATGCACTGGGCTCTCATAGTGTTGCTACTAATAAAGCAGCTACATTACATTCATCTTAATAGCGTGCTCACTCAAACCAGCTTAAAAATAATTTTTTTTTTTTTTTTTTTTCCAAATCAGATGAAAAGTCTGTATTATGAGTTCACAGTTTGATAATTTTCTGGAGCTATTTTATATGAAAGCATAACTATTTATCACTTTCTCAGCTTGTAAGGCTCACTCATATATATATCAGCTAAATAGCTCTTAGTATGGGAACAGTTGTTTCTAAGAATTTACTGTACTTGACATAAGCATCAGAACATGGGAAAAACAGATCTGGACATAACTTGGAGCTGATAGCTGCCCTCTGTAGAGTGTGCTGGAGCTATTCTAGCTAATAGCTTGGAGTTTTGCTCCTGCATTAGAAGGAGGTCAACAAGGTGAAACGCAGTGACTTGTCTGGGCTTCCTCAGCTTAAATTGCATGTGATAGGTGCTGAAATATAGAGCTCTGATGGGACAAATACTTGCCCAGTAACAGCCTTGAGGGAAACAGAGGTAAGCATTTAAAGCAAAACACAACGGTGTTTTGGTTTCAGCTTTGGGACATGAAAGCTTTGAATGTCATTGCTGTGATAGCCAGACAGGATTTTCCAAGGGCTTTTTTTGAGTACAAAACCAAGCAGGGCTGTGAAGCAAGGTTCTGCTCCTCGCTCATCCATCAGCATGCAGCTGGCACTGGTGACACTTGGTGATGCTGGCTGGGGTGTCTCAGAACCCCAGAAGAAAGCGATGTGCCCAGGGGAGTTTGGTGCCCTAAGATCCCTACTTCTCTCCTTGTTCCCAGTTGGGCAAAACCAGTTACACTGCCTGGTGCGGCAGGCCACCGATCCACAGCTGCTGCAAGCCACCCAGAGGGGCAGCTCCTGCCAAACTCATGCTGGCATCAATAAAGTTGTCTGCTGCAGAGCTTCAAATGCCTCATTTATGTTTTTCATGGGGCAGGGGATGCTAAGCTGTGCAGAAGACTTGGTAGAGTGGAGCTCAGGTACTGTTTGAGTCTGAAGGGCACAGAGATGTTGGGAGGAGCAGTACTCCCCTCACTAGTTTCCAGGCATGCTCAGGGTGTGAGTAGATGTGTCTAATCAGTGCAGCTGGCAGGCTCAGCTCAACTGGGTGTTTTTCTTGGAGTGAAAAATAGGGAGGCAGTGATCAAAGATGGCATCAGTGTTAATTTCCCAGGGATTCTGGAGAGAAAAAAAAAAAAAAAAAAAAAAAAAAACACTTATTAATCACATCTTTGAAAGTTCTTATAAAATGTATTGGTATAGAAACATGTTGGATAGACTGGTGCAGTTAACAATACCCCTGTGGCTTCTGATGAAGAATCCTATATCAGCATTCAGCCCCGGGAAGGCAAAATGATCATTATCCAGTCACCCTTATGATCATCCTTTTATACAGCTGAATTATTTACTTAGTACAGGGTAACAAGTGTACACTTGTTAATGAAAACCTGCTTCCTTCATTGTTAGACTCGTAAGATCTCTTCAGAGCACGTAGTTCTTCTACCAGTATTTATTTCACATTCATCATTCCATATTTTGTTTAATTTTGTCTTTCATTGTATAAATAGAAAATCCTCCAGCGCAGAATACTCGTGGGAAAGGGTTCCTTCATACTGAGATCTTTTTTTGAGAGAGAGAGATGGGTGAGTGGTCTGTTTTGAATATTGATGCCCAAAACCTTCAGGAACCCTCAACTTTTACTCAGCTATACCATTTTCTACCTACTCTGCCATTTTCATTGTGCCTTGCTTCTTTCATCCTTTCTTCGTCTTGCCCACTCATTTTTGTTCTGAGGTCCTGTCTTCAATTGTAGGATAATACAGATCCTAAATTAATAGAGACTTGACTCCAGAAAAAGACCACAATGCTCTATTGTGATACAAATGATCAGCAACATAAATTGCACATCACTCGCTGTTCATCACATTTTCTGAAGAGCACCAAAAATAAGACACTTATTTATAAATAGCTCAGCCTGCTAGTTTCCAGTATCAGTACAGGCTGGGCAACGACCTGCTGGAGCGGAGCTCTGAGGAGAAGGACCTGGGGGTCCTG
>CM021797.1:72657897-72689182 GCA_011076525.1 Nettapus auritus
GAACATGAGAATTGGAGACATGGAAGCTGAAACTTGCAAATACTGCATGCATACGCTTCTGTTGTTGGAAAGAAATAACTGCCCTGAGCCTGAGCTCTGGTGGGAGACCTTCTTTCCACCTGTGGAAAACACTGCAGCTGAACAGAAGAACGGATTTTGAGGAAAAAGTCTGGATGTTACATACATGATTGTGAGAACCTGCAGATGTGTGACTGACTTCTGGACCATAGTCTCCATCTCGGGCAGAACAGGTTTCTTACTGCCCTGACTTTGCAGCACAGCAGTGGACTTGCTGGAGCACACCTTTCCTCTCTCCCCAGTGCTAGAAATCCAGATGCACAGAGGAAGAAAACACAACCGGGGCCATCCCAACAAGAAATCAAGACTTGGTTGTGTGCAAAGGGCTGTGGTCTCCCATTAGTCCTTGGAGCTCTCCTGACCCGTCAGCACAGCATTTGACACCAAGGACACGCTGAGCTCTTTAGGCTAATGACTGAGGCAGGATTTTCTTTGCGTAGAAGATATGGAGAGCTTTAAGCTTCCTTTCTCAATGGTTGTGGGGTGAGACGATCAGTGACTCTGGTGAAGGGAGAGGAAGTGTTCCCACTCTCCTGACTCCCTACCACTCTTCCAAGTGGACCACGCAGAAGTAGTATAGTGGGCAGTTCAGTGGCTGGTTGGGCAGGCTGGCAGGACCTCGCCATCTAGAGTGCTTCCTGCACACTGCCAACACAAAATCCTCAAAAACTGCAGTTTCAGCAGGAAGTTGGATATCAAAGTTGGATATATATATATATATATATATATATATCATAGCATCTTTCATTATGGCATGAAAGGAAAAGTAATAGGTTGTCACTTAGCCCTTAGGGAACTGGGTTTTAAGCCTAAACTTCATAATTTCAGCTGTGGAATAAAGATCTCCCTGGGTTTTGAGGCTGCAGCACCAGTTTGCTCACTCCTGCCATTTAGCTGTTTGTAAAGCTGCGAGTCCCCACAGTTGCACTGAAAGCCAGAAGGCTTTTTTTTTTTTTTTTTCCTTCAGCAGAACTTCCTCTGATGTAATTATATATTCTGTTGTCTCTTTTTTGTTTCTTATCATAAATAAATATTTTAGTACTATCATTGCCCCTGAGAATCGGGAATAATATTTTCAGTGTATTATTTACTTTTATACAGTTGGCAAAAAATATTCACGTACATGCTTTTAGCTTTGCTAATGAATCTATCATAATGTCAAATAAAATGTTACTGTGACCATGCTTAATTAGCATTACAGTTTTGGTTGAAGAGATAAATGGTCAGGTTCTTCAGGGTACAGTCTAGCTCCAGGCATTGGTTGTGTTCACAAGATTTGCAATGGCTAAAAACAGTTCTCAGACCACTGAAAGAGAACCTTGGAAAATAATGCATTAATGAAATGCAAATCATGTTTCAGTTGTTAAATGAACCTACTATCTCAGGTATCTCAGGCAATGAAACTAAAAACTGTTCTGGTTGTGATACAGAAAGCAAATAAGTAGCTACTGTCTCTTTTGATGTAGGAAAGTGAAACACATCAGACCACGTAAAGTTTTATATTCTATGAAAAGCTTGGTCCAAAGCCCACTGAAAGTCAGTGGAAAGACTGTTGGTATCTGATCCAAAGGCGATGAGTTAGAAATTAAGGATTCTAGGCCTGTTCCTTATTCAATAAAAACTGAAGGCAAGTTCATCATGGCTGGTTTATAAAACAGAAACTAATGACATGCAGCAAGGAATTAAGTCTTCATAAACATAGAAAATGTTTTTGCTAGTGAGGCTTTGCAAATGCAAATACATTATTAAAAATAAATCACAATTAACATTATTCAAATTAGTTTTAATTCTCTGTGTAGTTTAGGGAAAAACTGATGCAAGCCATAGCCTTTAATGACAGCTTGGTCAAATTTAAGCAAAGCAATTGATTTTCTATACAAAATTTCATTGACAGTTTGACTGAAGTAGTCAAACTTTAATAATTTCCAAAGTCAAGTAATAGAGGTGTCTGCCTAAGAACTTTGATAATGATGGATGGGCATGGTTCAATACACTGATATTATCTCATAAATCTTCTATTTCAGGGTAAGTACAAAATTATACACATCTAAACTATCATTTAAGTTGTGAAAATCCTTTGCAACGAAACTATGCAGTTTCTGGGATTGGTACTGAATCACTGAATAAACAATTTTTGGAAGTTTTTCATTAAAAAGCAATAATTTTTTATTTTTTAGAACAATGAATTAACAAAAATACATAAAAGAATGTAAATGTAAAAGAACACTGCCAAATCAAAGTCTGTATCCTTACGTCCTGATTTTGTGTAATTTTTTCAGGCCTCATGTTCAATTGCATCCTACAAATGAAAAATAAACCTTTCAAAATAATATTAAAAGGGTGTTAATTCCATACATTTCTGTATAAACCAGTAAAATCAAGCAGCAGCTCTCAAGAGCTGGCCAGAGAGATTTCTTGTCTGAGCTGTGAACCAGCGTTGCTGACTGAGTTTCCCTGTGCTGAATCCCAATACAAAACAGACATCAACTGCTGGTATGACAAAATTGCCTCTTCCTTCCCAAAGTCTACAGGGGTGTTTGCATGGTGGGCTGAGGATTGGCTGAAGGTTAAGCAAAAGACAGATACCTGCTAGATGAATATTATGCATATCATTGTATCAGAAGAGTTCTGAAGATGAATTTGAAGTCATTTCCCTTCAAACTACCATCAGGTACTGTCCCAGTACATTAAATAAAGAAAAGATAGATAGTATGTTTGGTAGGGCTGAAAATTGACCAAGCATGTTAACAAGGAATTTAGCAATTAATAAATCATTGTGATGAGTGCTCATGTAGATGTACCTGTTGCCTTTAGAAAGTTCCAACTGAAACATGGATGGTTTAACATCAAGAACTAGTTTTTAAAGCACATTCAGCCTAAAACAGGTTAACCTAAACCCATCTCTATTCAATGAAGAAGCAGTGTCTCAATACAAGAACAGTCTGTTGGACTACCTTGGCACACCTAACTGTTTTGCATATAAGAAAGGGACCAGCATGAAAGCTCTTCAGGACTAAACGTGTAGCTGCCCTATTAGGTAGTGAGTCCTTCTCACACCTGAGAGTACCCAAAAGTCTGATGGAAACTGTCATCGTCTCCACAGCTGAGTAAAATTAAATCCAGTTTTCCAGCCCCAAAAGAGACTTTCCCATTCTCTGGGCTATGTGTGCTTGGTACTATGTTTGCTATAGGTACAATGTGATGTCCAGTGACCCGAAGGTGTAATTCATACCTTTTGTATGCCTTTTTCATATGTCTTTTTTGTATGTCTTTCAAAGTGTTTTAATACTGGAAAAATTGTGCTATGTTCAAGGAGAAGTCTTATATAGTGTGAAACCTAGTGCTTAAACTGGGCTTACCATGGTGCAGATAGGCCTTCAAAGATCTAAACCTGCTGAGTAAGATGGAGCACCATTTCTCATGCAGTCTTACCCATACTGCCAACTGTGAGTGATCCCCAAAATGTTTTGCAGCCCACAGTGCCAGTGTATGGCATCAGAGCTAATTGCCATGGCCTAAAACAAGACTAGGAACAAAGTAAACAGGGCAAATGGGCAAATGTTCATGTTTGTTTTGTAGGGTCGCTTTATTCAGCAGTATGGACGCAGACATTCTTGCTAAATTCTGTCAGTCATCAGTAGCAGGCTGTTTTTCTGCATCCATTAGATTTTTTTTCTTTCATACCTGCACCTGTATTATAATAGCTATACAACTATGCTTGGGATGATAGGATTCTGAATATACCAGAGAAATTTGATCTTACTAGTACAGGCATGGTCTGGTTGTGTTCTATGTTCTGTTAAAATGTTCCACTTATAAAGAATAACTCATTTCTTAACTAACAAATTAACCATGCCAATAGACTTGCAAAGTTTTCTTGGTTGAAGGCAGATAATTTTTTAAAAATATTCATACTTTTACTTGATCTTGGGCAGAGAGGACAAAAGGAAAACTCCTTCTATTCCCTTCTATTTCAAGTGAGAGACAAACTAGAGTTAATTTGCTATATTATCTCGTTACCTTAGCAAAAAAAATCTTGTCTTAATTGAGTTTTCAGAGACTAATTTATTCAAATCAGCTTCCTAAATCCAGGTATTATGCACAAAGCTTTTTTTTCTGAACTAATCATGTATTTTAATTAACAAGCAATGTTTTCCAGCATAGAACTCACAGAGTCTGCACAGTTTAGCTTCTTGTGCATTCAGTAACTTGTCCTTTATCAAAGAATCAATCCTCTTGCATCTTACTGGCAGTACATGATGTGCATTGATAGTGGACAGTAATCTATTTAATTAGCTTATTCATGTGTCTGTGTAAAAACAGGCCACAGATACCAAAACCAAGACATAACAAAAGAGCTGAGTGCATCTTCAATTACAGTATTCTCTCTATCAAGCTCTGAATTTAAATTATCTGCTCTGGAAAACACATGATGTATTCACATAGCTACAAATCAACAACAGTGAAAGCTTGTTGTTTATAAATGCTGTTTAGCTCTTTAGTTCGTTGTTTTCTTGTTTGTTTGTTTTTCTCATTCACCTCTTGCATCTATATTAGAGAGACAGGGTTTTATTTCAGTAAATTTTGAGTTATTCCTAATGACATTTCTAAGATCCAACCAAACTGGAGTCTCTAAGGATAAAATTCTATCAAAATCAAAATGACAGCTTTTTATATTAGCTTTAAACAGAGTAAAGGTCTGATCCCACTTATACATAATACATGTTAACTTCTTAAAATGTAAGAGAATGAAGAACAGACCTGAAGTGTATTTAATAACTTAAGAATGGATAGAAAGATAATAAAACACAGGAACCTGTGTAGGGTAGCATATGATTTGAGGGAGCATGAATACTGACAAATGTTTAAGCCACAACAAATATCTCACAAGCAAATCAAATACTGAAGCTGACTTCATAACTCACTTTTTTGTTGTTGTTTGTTTCTTGAACAGTCTCATGGCTGGAATAAAATGCCAAAGTAAGTTGGAATAACGTTTTAGTAAAGCTACACTATGGACTGTCAAGTTCTCAGCTGAAACCAAGCAATGTAATGCATATATGCTAGATGAAGGCCTGATAGAAGCATTTTGGTAAAGGAGAAAATAATTTTATGTCAGAAATTGTTTGGCTCCATTTATTCTTGCTTATTAAATCTTCAGATAAAATTTAATTTTATTTTGGGGGTCAGAAAAGGGGGAGGAGTAAGAGTAAGGGAAAAAGTGTTAATGGATGAAATAATAAGAAAGGAGGAAATACTCAAGAGAACAGATTAATGAACCTCATGT
The DNA here is from genome assembly GCA_011076525.1 of Nettapus auritus. Taxonomy (NCBI): domain Eukaryota; kingdom Metazoa; phylum Chordata; class Aves; order Anseriformes; family Anatidae; genus Nettapus; species Nettapus auritus. Next base: position 72,663,263 of record CM021797.1, read on the forward strand.
CCTTTCTCTTTTCTCTTTTCCTGGAAGAAATACAGCTAAAAGCAATGATGTTGGGAAATGTAAGCAGCTAAGTTCTGTGGTATTATCAACAATATGGAAAAAAATGGTATGGAATGGTTATTTATCGAATATTTTCCAGCTCAGAAATCATGGAGCCTGAATATCTTAGCCTCTTGTGCATTCAATAGCTTGTCCTTTACCAAAGAATCAATCTTCTCATGTTTTATTGGTAGTACATTATGTGCATTGATTGTAGGCTATGATCTGTTTAATTAGCTTACTCACGTCTGTGTTGAAAAAGTCCCCAGATACGAAAAATAAGAAAGAGATAACTAAAAGAACAGAGTTTTTCTTTATTTTTACTTAACGCCATCCGTCTTTAAGTTAACTCCATCCCAGCCAGACCTAGTGTAACTTTTTAACAAAGTACTTAGCAGAATCCATTAAATCAAAATATTAACACCATGACTGAATGCAAACAATAAGGGCATAGCTTCTCATATGTCCAGTCAGGAGACCATGGAATTCATTGACTGAGAATGCCAAGAAATCCAAAAGTACAAATGGATTTAAAGAAATATAAATTATAGATTGGAAGAAATATTAATTCTAGGTCGGATATTAGGAGAAACTTCTTTACTGAAAGGATTGCATGGCTTTGGAATAGTCTGTCCAGGGAAACGGTTGAATCACCTTCCCTGGAGGTCTTCAAGAAACGTGTAGACTTAGAACTTAATAGCATAATTTAGTGGCGAACTTTAGTACTAAGCTAAAGGTTGGAGTAGATGGTCTTAGAGGTTTTTTCCAACCGGAATGATTCTATGAAATTACTGGAAACTTACTCTTTGGTGATTTGGCGATGAAGTTGATTCAAACTTCACGAAGCCAAGGAAACCCATGAAGTCCATTTAAGCTTGGGCTGGTCTAAGTTTCCGTGTTTCTTACACCATTACCTCGACCAACAGGTGATTACTTTGAACAACATGAATGAATATGTGATCTTCGTATAAAAGTAAAGCGAACACATTAACTTTGGTTCCAGCATATTTCTAATCGGTATCTTTCATATTTTTGACTACAGAATCCCCTTCACTTGCAAATGAGTTTAGAAAACTCATTGAGTTCTGATGCTGATGTCACTTTCTCAATCCTTGCAATGAACAACTGGTACAATTTCAGCTTGATGGTATGCCAGGAGGAGTGGAACATCACAGATTTTCTCTTCCTCACACAAGAGAGCTCCAAGTTTCACCTGGGATCCATTTTAAACATCACAGCAAATCTCACTTCAGCCAGTGACCTTCTGAACTACCTACAGTTTTATCTGGAGAGCATCAAAGAAACAACGTCTACTATGGTGATGTTTGGATGCGACATGGAAAAAACAAGGAGAATTTTTGAAATAACTACCCAGTTTGGTGTGATGCCTCCAGAACTTCACTGGATTATTGGGGATTCACAGAATGTAGAAGAACTGAGGACAGAAGGTTTGCCACTTGGTCTTATTGCTCATGGCAAGACAACACAATCAGTCTTTGAGTATTACGTACAGGATGCAATGGAGCTGGTAGCAAGAGCTGTAGCAGCAGCCACCATGATTCAGCCTGAACTAGCTCTTATTCCAAGTACAATGAATTGCATGGACCCAGATGAAAAAAATATCACTTCAGGGCAGTACTTATCAAAGTAAGTTGTTGGTTTTTTTTCTTTCTTTTTTTATAGCTAGCATTTGTGGTATAAAATAAAATCTTAATTTTCTCTCTTCCCACCAGTCTCCATGGCTTGGCCATAATGCTGTCCTCCCTAATATGAGCATTTGTGTCAGTATTTCTTCCTACTTCATTACTGCTAGAGAAATAAACTTAAATGTAGCCACAGAGGAGATGAAGCTAGTTGTGGATGAAAACCCTGTTCCATGGCAGTAGAGATAGCATAGTAATTGTAGGACAGGTTACAGACTGAGCTCCAAAGGTATCTTGTAATTATGCCTGTGAGTTATGTCTGTGAGGGAAAACTCAGGGCTATAGTCCAATTCCCTCAGGTTTTGAGATACCTGAGAGAATACAAAACACAGTAAGAATATTTGTGCTACAAAAGTAAACACAGAATATAAAAGCAAATGTTTGCTTTCAGGCACTTGGTAGTATGCTTCCATGGGAAAGAAACAAAACAAAACAACAACAAAACACTCTTGACCATATCATAGGCCACTGATGCAGACCAACCCCCTCTGTTGCTTGGTACAGGAGGCTTCTCTTTCAGCTTGTAAAACTAGCCCTGTAGACCACAGCACATCACTGTACTGAAGCTATTCCCAAATCCACCTGGGGATTCACATCTACACATATTTTGGATTTGAACATAAGGAAAAATGCATGGTTCCTTTTAAAAACAAACAGAACAGTCCTTTCTAAGTATGTGAATTCATCACCTGTTTTACATCCAGTGACTGTTGCATATTTTTCCACTATTACACCTTTTCAGTCTACAGATTTTAATAGATGGGGTTAGGATAAGAGTTCTTGAAGCTTTTGTTATTTTTGCAACTCTTTTTTTGAAATGCTATCTGAGATGTGTCTTCACGATGAAGTGGTAACAGCACTGCACAAAACACAACCACTTGAGATGTTAACAGTTCCTTAGTCAGCCCTCATCCATAAGGGACAACAAAAAAATGATTTTGAATAGTGAAATAAGTCTTGGGAGTAATATTACACTGCTTTGTAATATATCCACCAACTTGTGATACTAATTCTGCATCATCGTTCTGTCTGTTTTAACTACATTATACCTAATTTCCTGAAAGGTAAAACCCACAAACTGGCTTCTTGAAATACCAAATGTTTGAGGTAGTAGTGCTAGTAGGACAGACATATTGAGGATTAAGGAAGAGACAAAGAGAAAGAAAAGCAAGATCAAAGCTCTGTTATGTATTCCTGCATAGTATTTCTACATAATTTATTCAAAAAACGATTACCTATCACATGAACATTGACTGCTGTAACTCTTGTGGTATTTTGGGAGACAAAATGCAATTTCACAGCTATGAAATTTCAAGTCCCTTCATCTCAGTAAAGATATTGTGGAAAAGAAAAAAGGGTCAGAGGGTATGGAGAAATCTGTCCTTACAAGGAATGACTGAATAGGCTGGGAAAAGAGACAGCTTATGGGGTTAGTGATAGAGGTCTAAAAAATCACTGATGGAGTGGAGGTAGTAGACAGTGATAAATGATTCATTGTCTTTTTGCCTAAAAGAAGCAAGGGCAGTCTGAAGATGAAGTCAGAAAGGTTCAAAATAAATCAAAAGCAGCAATTCATACCACAGGACAGTGGTACAGTACAGTATAGCCAGTACACCTGTAAGGTTTCTGGCAAAACTTCAACAAACGCTAGCATCTTAAGTGGGTTCAAGTGTAAGGCTGAGTAAAATGCCTGGCGGAGAGAACAGAGGAAGGGACACCACACAGACAACTTGCAGCAGGTTCTGGAACTCGGAATGGTTGGAAACTGTCAGATCATTAGAAGAAAATATCATATGCTTGGTCTGCTTTTCCCTAGGCATCTGCTTGTGGACCCTATTAAAGACAAAACAACAGGTTAGACAAACCCCTGGCCTGAAGCACTGCAGCTGTTTTTGTAGCGTGTGAGTAGATTCCTGATGGCCAGAATTGATGTATTTGAGTTAGCAGCATACCTATTAATTCACCCTTGTAACAGTGATTCCTGAGTCATGATGCACTGATGAGCATCTCAACAGTGACCAGCCCTCTCAATTTCACGGTTGCTTTTAGGTGATCAGAGCCTCTCAAAAGTCAAAATTTTTATCTGGTGCATATGTGTGTATTTATTTACGTGTGCATTTCTCTGCCTGAGCTGATCCATGTGCTTCAATACATAGCCTTGGGGCTGTGGTGGTGTGGATGGAGAAGGTGCAGAGGTATGGGCCTTCACCACCACGGCTGCCGTGTGCAGAGAAGCAGCAGGCCCACAGGCTAGCCTGCCTGGCACCTGGGCTTTTTTGGCCAGTGCTGTGCTTGTACTCTGGCCTTGGAGACATTTAAATGCCTTTTGAAACCATATACATCATCTTCCCTTGCAAATATGTCCATAGCTCTACAGAAAAGGACCAGTTCTGGAATTTCCAATGTGTCTGTGTAATACTGAGCACTTGCAATTCCCCAAATTTTCATACTAGAGACTGCTGGCCTAAATAATGTAGTCACATCCTCTTATCTATCTTGTAAGTTACTGAGTTTTTCCATGAAGCCCCTAGCATGAGTTTCACTAGTACTGCATACAGCATATGAAAATGATTAGCAGCCATAGCCACTCGCATATATAACAACGTGTTGTTAAAATGTATCTCCCACATGGTTCCCCTCATTTATTTTGATTAATGTCCTGTCACTACCAAAAATATATAACATGCAAATGAGTTGCAAATGTAGGCCACTAATTTGATAAGGAAGAAAAGTCATACATTTAAATGCTACTAAGTCTCTCAGGTAAATGCTTCTAACACAATTCAACTACAGGACAAGTACCGAGTGCTTGGTTTAGTCTCATGGGCATGCTTATTTCTACACTGAAAGTCAGAGAACACAGTGCATAAATTTCACTGTTCTCATCCTACCTGTAGGAAATAAATCTAAGGCATTATTCCATAGCTTCACCTACTCCCAAAACACCTGGTCTGCAGCTTTCTAATATCCAGGTTGTGCTGCTGCAATGGAAATGTGGGGTCAAATCCATCAGAACTTTGCTAATTTATTCCCTTTGGGAATTTGTCTCCCTCAATTTGGGCATTTTGTGAATTGCTAGCACTATTTTCCACACTATTTCTTTCATAATTTTATGCACAGGTACATCTATACATTCAGTTATTGTCATAGTGATGACCTCAGCATATAAGCCCAGCAAGGCTTGTTAGGAGGAAATTGCTCATTTCTTTTACAAACACTGAGAAGGAGAGATAGAAAACAGAAAAGGTAATGGCTACATAAACCCTTCTTTAGTGCTTGGGATTGTGTTCTTCTGTAGATGTTGTCTTGATAATGTTTACATGCATGAGCATGTACAAACACAGTTAAATGCAAAACATAGGCTGGGAGGAAAGCACTAGTCAAATAATGGCAGATACCACTGGTTAATGATTTTGCAGTATCATTTAGCTAAAACTAGACTAAATGGTAAAGGTTTTTAAAATGTGATTCACATTTATGCATCAGCCTGTATACAAGCACCTACATGCATTTTTAGGCATAATTCTCAGACTCAGGTAACACATGTACAGGAGCTTTTGACAGTGTTGACACTTTTCTACAAACTGAACACACTCAAAATAGGCTACATAAGAAGAGTTTCAGAGCCATCTCTGAAAAGGTTCCCACACAACTAACACTCAAAACTTTATTATTTAGTTTCTTAATTTTGCTCTTTGCTGAGGGCAAAAAAATTGTATGATCTGAACACATATGCAGTTTTGATCCATCAAAATTCACCAAAAGTCATCAAAACAAAGGCTGCAGTTTCAGTCAGAAGCATGCACTCACAAACAATTTCTACGTATTTATCCTTTTCGAATCAATTTCAGGTTAGGTTTTTTCCCCCTCTAGCTATTGATAAACAATTAACACCACTTAAAGGTTATGTCTTGTCTTTTGAGGCTGGAATGACAACTTTAGCCTTTATACTTCTTTCAATACTCACGTTCATCCAATTCCCAGAGCTAATGTGACATGTTACATTCTACTATGACAGTTAAATAGTCTGTCTTCTGAATGCTTCTTACTGAAAAAATATTTGCTTCACTTACCTTACACCAGATTAGCAGCAATTTAACTCAGTTGTTTCTAATGGAATCACTCTAAGACTTGTACAGTCTAAGTAGTGCCCTTCTACATCCCCTACAAAATGCACAGCAGCTTTCTCATTAATAGAGTAGTTCACCTGGTCTAAGGTGGCTTATTCATTGTGCCATAGGAAGCTATGAATTATTTAGGTGTTCAACTGGATTTCCTAATCTAGTCCTTTAAACATAAATTCATGGTGTCTGCATATGGCTTGAGATGTCTGCTTCTGTTTACTCTTCTTTCTTCCCCCAACAGGTTTTTAGCCAATACAACATTTGATGGCCTCAGTGGCCACATTAAGGTGAAAGGCTCTTCCGTTGTTAGTTCAGAAAACAACTTCTTCATCTGGAATCTGCAGCATGACCCCTTTGGGAACCCAATGTGGACTCGTCTGGGAAGCTGGCAAGAAGGAAAGATAGTCATGGACTATGGGATATGGCCAGAAAAATTCCAGAGACATAAAAATCACATGCAACACCCCACCCGGTTGCACCTCAGAGTGGTAACTCTCATTGAGCATCCATTTGTCTTTACAAGAGATGTAGATGATGAAGGTCTTTGCCCAGCAGGGCAGCTGTGCCTGGATCCTTTGACCAATGATTCAGTTGTGCTGGATAACCTGTTTGAAACCCTTCAACGAGGAAATGACACCGTTCCCATTGAGCTGAAGAAGTGCTGCTATGGCTACTGCATTGACCTGCTGGAGAAACTGGCTGAGGATATGAACTTTGATTTTGATTTGTATATTGTTGGTGATGGAAAGTACGGAGCCTGGAAGAACGGCCACTGGACAGGACTGGTGGGAGACCTTCTTTCTGGGACAGCTCATATGGCAGTGACATCATTTAGCATTAACACTGCCCGCAGCCAAGTGATTGATTTCACCAGCCCTTTCTTTTCAACCAGCTTGGGCATCTTGGTGAGGACCAAAGACACCGCGGCTCCAATTGGAGCCTTTATGTGGCCACTGCACTGGACTATGTGGCTGGGGATATTTGTCGCTCTGCACATCACAGCTATATTCCTCACCTTATATGAATGGAAAAGTCCTTTTGGGATGACCCCCAAGGGAAGGAACAGGAACAAAGTCTTCTCTTTCTCATCTGCTCTGAATGTCTGCTATGCGATCTTGTTTGGAAGAACAGCTGCCATCAAACCTCCCAAGTGCTGGACTGGAAGATTTTTAATGAATCTGTGGGCTATTTTCTGTCTGTTTTGTTTGTCCACATATACAGCCAACCTAGCTGCTGTCATGGTAGGAGAGAAGATCTATGAAGAGCTTTCTGGAATACATGACCCAAAGGTAAAGCATGTCTGTTGTTATTTACTCAGCCTTTTCTTCTTCCTAGTTGAAATTCACTGCTGCACAATTTGTGCTTTCTAATAAAATCAGAAAGCAACCTGTCTGCAAAACAGCAGTTACTACAGTTAATGATCATCTGATGTCATTTCAGTAGAAATGTCCACTGAGAGATTTTTAAATATCCGTATAAGTGTAGGGGTTGATTTCAAAGATCTGTGTTAAGGAAGGTGGTCAAGGATTTTGTTTTTGCTCACTGCAGAGATGATAAGTGGCTTCTATATGCAGATTCAGGGTTAGATTTCAGTTCCAGAGTCTCTTTGGCTGCAGTTATTTTGATAAGTTGGCTGATATGGGTCATTCAGAGATTTACTCAACCATACACACAGCATGGATACAAAACCACTGATGTTCTAGGTAGGGTTTTGTTAGTATTTCAGAGGTCCTAACAGTACTAACAAGGGCATTACTGGCAAAATTCCCCATGAATGCTAAATCAAATGTAGAAGAACTGAAATTGTTTGAAAAAATCCTACCTTCTGCATCAAAACAGTGGGATTCACTTCATGAGTAGTCAAACATTTGATTTGCAGTGTCATACTGGGAACTCTACACTGGGCAAAATGGATTATGTAGTAGACAACTTGCCTTCAAATAGCTCAGAAAAATATAGTGGGAAGGCAAGGAAAAAAGCAAAATCAGGACTGTTCACACCTGCTCTCTCCCTCAATCCCAAGGGGGGTGAAGCAAATTTTGGTTGGAATTTAAGTCTCAGCCAAATTCACCAGTCCAACAATTTTAAAAGACTATTCTGATTTTATTTGCCACAAAGTAATGGTCATCAATAAGAGAGCAGAAGGGTTTATGCAAAGAGTTCAAGGCTGCAGGTGACACAAGAGCAGGCATCCTCTTCAATTGTGTCTAGGGAGCAGGATGACAACAGCAAATTTTCCTTGTTTGGTGCTTTCTCCAGCAAAAGCATGATTCATGGTATTGTTCACAATTTTATACTCATGACTTAACTGCTGGTACATAGCTATGAAACTATCTCCCACTAGTCTCAGGTAGCTGAATACAACATTACAACTACATACAACATTATACCACTAGAATAAGTCACCTCAAGAATTCAGGAACTGATCATTTATTTTAGTTTCATAAATTTTGAAATTAAAGGTTATATATGTCCCTCCGGACACCAAGCTCCATCTGTTATGTTAGTGAGATTTTGTGTTCAGACTGATGACCATTCAGTTTTGACTTTGTGAGTCTGAATTCTGATTCACTTCTTCCAACATAATCTAGATCCTTTCTTTCATTAGTATTTTAAACGAACAGAATTTTCTATGGTTGGCCTAAGGCACTCTGATCTATGACTTAAACCAAGTTTCTATTAATAATCTCCCTTTTTCCTCCCAGAAAAATGATATATATTTTACATCCTTAAGTTCATTACGCCTCAAAACTGCTGAAATCATGTATATGTTTTATTCAGAGCATTCTGAGTGAGTAAATGAGAGCCTTTCACTCATTGTTGTGTAAGCCATAACATGGACTTGAAAATTAGGTTAGTCCTGCTCTTTGCATGAGCATTACCTCCATCAAATCAAATCACATCAGATTACATCCTATTTTTCTGCATCATTATTGTGACCACACATGGAGTTCCTAAGAGAGATATTGGGAAAATTCTGCAATTTTAAGCAGATGAAATTATTTTAAAGCTTCATGGTAAAACTTATCCATCAGGTTACAAAATTGGGCACAGAGTATAGAAGCATACCGGGAACTGCACACATGGGTCCTAGGACTGAATAAAAACAACGTTGACTGATGGTTTGGGTTTAATCACCTCAGTGATCCCAGTAAATCAGTGGCATTATTAGGCTTTTCTAGACAGCCATTTCTCTGCTTCATGAAACAAAGCTCAGCTTCTAAATAGTTACCAGTTTCCAATGTAGGAATAAAACAAGTAGATTTTATGGGAGAAGATCACCTGATGTGACATGAACTGCAAAACGGTTTCAGATATTTCATTCACTCATTTGCCTCTGAAGTTTTAGTGTGTAAGAGCAGTTAAAATAGAAAATGAACTGTTTCAAATGACCTGTTTCAACCTCTTCTCACACAAAGCCTGAGCTGTACCTTTTCAAAGTGCTCTCTAATGTGTAAAGTTTAGGCTTAGGAGATGTTTGCAGCACACCAGTTGTAGAGGTACACCCACAAGTTTAGTTGGTTCCTTAAAATCATTTTTACATTATTTGAATATTTTACCCTTTTTCAGATCTGCTTGCCTCTTTTATTTATTTATTTATTTATTTTGGAAAAGATGGCAAAAATCATCTTTTTAATATCAATGTGCTTTTAAACATTCTTGTACTGCTCTCTATATAGGTATGCCTTGGTACTGAGCTTTTGAAAAGTATTTTTTTTAAAAAGCCCAAAGTAGATGAGCAACCTTCTTGAGTTGACGTAAAACATACAATTTCTCTAAGCTGGCAGCCACAAACAGTAAATTCCATGTGAGACTGAAAGCAGTCAGAAGAGAAGGCAAGTTGGGAAAAACCGAAAGTCTTTGTCAATATGAGAAACCTGGTATCTAAAGTCAGTATTTCCAGGAGTATATATACTCTTCTGCTTAAAAATAAACAACATCTGCCTTTCTAGAAAAACATAGATTACAGCAGTGATGTTTAATTGGACCAAGCAGTACAGTGTTTAGCAAGTGCTCGATATAGCTATGCAAAGGAGATGTGGTCCTTCTGTGCTGCTGGAGTCTCAAAGGTACAACCACTTCATTAGAAATCAACAGAAAATGAAATCAACTGAGATCTTGGGGATCTCTCAACAAGACCTTCAAATCTTACACAATTTAGACCCTCATCTCTTCCCAGTGCAAACCAGCAGACATGTCTTTTGGGGAAGAAACATTCACTTTGATATATTCAGGCTGCTGTTTGAGCAGAAAAAAGCTGCAGGATGAATGCGCTTTTTACCCGGGCGAAAGTTGCTGCAGTGCCCTGATCCCCCATCTGAAGCAGCAGACCACTCTCAACACCACGTGGCAAATTAGTTTAAAAGCTTGCTTGCATATAGAAGATAGAGACAGTGAAAAGCATTTTATTTGGGTCATGCTTTCATCCCTTCTCTCATCTGAATCCCAGGTGCTTATTTCAGTTGTTCTTCTAACATCATATCTTTGGATGCACAAAAAATTATGTCATTCCTCTTTTTCAGAGTGCATGGCAGATTATGTATCTGTTGTGTAAACTTGACTTCTGTACAAACTCTGTTTTTCAACCTACAAGCAAGCAAACCAGCAGGCTTCCTTTGAGCTGGTCTGGTCGTTTGTCATGGCCTGGAATACAACTGGCATGATTCCTGACATCTCCACCATCTGCTCACCACCTTGTTTATTTCATAGCTGCTTAGGCCCTTGATGTTGTGATCAGTCTCAGCTGAAAAAGCCATCCACTGCCCAAAGTTGTTTTCCTTCGCTGGTGCCAGTGCACATTTTCACAGCAGCAAGATGGGGTTGCATGTTAAACATGTTAAGTAACATGTTAAATCTGACTGCTGCTAGAGCAGCACCGAGGTATGCAGAGGGGGACAGGTGAGTCCAGCTGTTGTCTGTTTCCTGACTGATAAGCATTCATTCCTCTGTGACTACTTTACAGACTGACAGCAGCATGCTGAGTACGCAGCCGGCAGGCAGGGGCGGAGCAGAGAAGGGACATGGTGATAAGCAAGGGGTTCTGGGTACAAAAAAGAGAATTTGCTGCCAGGCTGCTTCAGAAGCATGTGTCCTTATGGCTGTTGTGTCTTTTATTCAGTCTTGTGACAAGCCCTGGTATTTTACATCTTAGTTTCTAGTATGGTTTCCATACAGGGATATCATCTGCTTGCGAGTGGTCTAGGTCTCGGTGCCACGGGCAGGGAAAAGAGATTTTCTGTAAGTACATAGGCAGTCACAGTGCCTTCCTTTGCCCAGCAACTCTGCAGAATAAGGCTGGATCCAGTACAACTCTTCACTGTCAATCCCAAAATGAAGTCCTGGTTTACAGGCTCTCCCCAGGGAGCTGATATTGTCAGTGGCACGTTGTTTGAAGCAGGGACTTTGCTTGCAGGCTTCTAATGCAAGATCCTATGTTGGAAATGCACAGTAAAAGTCAGGAGCTTATTGAGTAGTCCAGATAACCTGAGGCAAAATGACTGTGGAAGCCCAGAGGACAGAAGGCACATTTCAAACATGCCAACAAGAAAGCATACAGCAGCAGAAGCTGAAGGGCTGGACAGACTTTCCAGGAGGTGGTCCAGCACCTGGCCTCTCTTTCTCCTAATAAAAGTGTCATGCCTTCAACCATGTAAAAAGCTTTTCAGGTGTTATCCTACCATTGTCACAGATGTAGCAGCTGTAAGCTCTTCTTTGCCAAACTGAGGATTCACTTTAGCATCTGTCTGTTAATTTAGAATGGCTATATTTTGATCTCTCTGGGTCACTTTATCTTCAAAACAGTATGACAATGGCAAAGTTACTGTCCGCATTGTAATTTGACAAATATCATGCCTATTGAGACTCACTTAACAAAAAGTGCTATGCTTGCCTATGAATCCCACCATCAGTAATTTTCTCATGTTATCTCACCTAACTTCACATGTCCACGATGGAAGCATTGTGGGTGATTTACTCAGTCTAGTATGCTTTCATGATTAGTTGGGAGAGGCATGCACATCTGGCTGAATCCTCTGTTGAAGATGCTTTGGGATGACATCACCCAGACTCTGAAATTGTCTGCTTCTCTCCTTCATGCATGATGGTGTTGCAGCATATCTCGCAAACGCTGTAGAGTCCCCAAGGAATACACTGCAGACACCCACAATCACTCCAACAAGCCCCATCTGGCATGTCTTTCCAGACATCCAGAAATATCTGATGTTCTCTCCCAGAAATCTCCAATCCACTGCTGTGCCACCAGAACACCTGCTTTTATGAGCTGTCCATCTGTTTATTACAAGTCTATGCACTTTAAATAATCCAAACAAGATTACTGAGATATTGTTATTCAGGAACTCAATATTTACAATCACCTGGCTTTTCATTTCTAAATTTAAAATGTAAAATGCGAGGGTGCAAAGTCTTACATCATGATTTATGAAAATCTAAGGTAATTTAGAGGCTTTATTTTTATGATCATATCAGCTGAAAACTCATTGTTACATGTAGTGCTAAAACAATCTAGAAATACCAACTAGTGAGTAACTGCAGATGAGGTTTAGCAATATCAAACCACAGAAAAGGAAAGCTCCAGCGATTTTATAGGCCTTTTTCACAGTTAGAGGCATGAGCCAAACAATATTGCATTTAATGAGATTTTCCTCTGAGTCCAACAAGCTTTGGAGTGAGGCCATAACTGTTATGCGTTTATTGATAAATTTTCTTGCTGAAAAAAAGAAGTCTTGTAAGAATTACACCAACGTAAATGCCCTTAAAGGCTGCTGGGTTCTTTCACTGCATCAACCTAAGAGGAATCATTATCAGGAGTGCTACTTACGCTGCTTTTTATTAAATATATAATGAAACAGCAAGTGTTTAAATATGCATTAAGTGCATCGAATTGTGTGGGAAAAAACAATCAACAATCTTGGAGGAGTTAACAGAAATCTTATTGCTCCCATGGGGTTTTGTATCTGTCCAGGACTGCATGATTCATTTATTTTCAGAGTTACAAGAAACTGGCTGCAATGTCTAGAGAACATAAATTTCTGTGCGGGAAGTTACTGGACATGGGAAGGTCATGACTGACAGCACTACAGCTTGCTAATTAGTGTACAGTGTCTTTCTGAGTATTAATAAGTCAGTAAAGGATTTGAACTCAGGATGACTTTTTATGTCATGGAGACCAGAAAAAATGAAAAAAAAATATCAAATGAAAGAGAAATTAAGTATAAAACTGAAGAGTCAGAATGAAAAACAGACATTGCAGACTAATCTCATATGGGCATGAAGGACACCTGCAATATATGGAGGTGAAATCTGGACTTCTTTATATCCCCCATGCAGTTTATGGTGGTGAAAACTTAACTTGTTTAGCTTCCCAATCACCTTGTTAAAGATTTCTTGTAAAGTTATGTCTTTGAAGGTTCAGAATCTGCATAGTTTGGATTATTTTTCATCCTTATATCCAAGGTATCAGACAGTGCACTGCCCCATTCTGCAAGTCAAGTCTCCTTTCCCTTCAAAACCTATTTTTTGTGCCTTTTTGCCAACAATCATCCTTGTGATATCTTTGCATATTATCCCCTGCTGCTCCAGGTCTTCCTCTCCATAGAATGATTTGTTCTGTCATCCACTGTCATGACTGCTCTTTACTTCACCGTGCTGTTTGATCCAAAGCAGATAGGAAGAGAGGAATTCCTGCTGTCTTCATTCCTCTTGAAGAACATCATGAAGGTTGTTCTTTCGGCACCAGAAGGAATTAATGTCTTCTACAATTTTCCCAGCCATCTTCACATCATTTTCTTACTCTCAAGCTGCAATATACGTGTATGTCATGTCATTCAAAATTAATGAAAGTGAACCCACCACCAGAAACAGCAGCTGCATCGTAGAGGAGGCTGAGACCCTTGCAAGAAATAAAGCAAGCAGATGAAGATGAGAAGGTGCTGCTGAAGTAATCGTAGTTCTCGTCAAATACAATGAGATTTGGCTGAACACCAGGTAAAGTCAAGTAGTGTTGTCTGTATTTCACCGTGGAAGAAGCCAAGGCATCTAAATTATCCTGTCATTTTACTTTTAGTCTTTGTGCTTCACACATGCTTCACTGTTCAAAATTGATTCCATTAAGAAAAAAAAAAAAAAAAAATAAATTAGTTTCAGCATTGGATCTGTTGATAACTAAGGACTCTCTCTGATTTACTGTTATTTGATACTTTTGAACAAAGATCTGCTGATAGCAGATAACATTTTTGAGAAATTAGAGCTGTGCTGGTAGACAGTTCCACAGTCAGTGATTGGAAAGCTCTGGTGTCCCTAGAGGCAAAGTGCTAATCACATTGATTTCTGTAACTAGTAACCCATTTGCAACTTGAAACTGCTGCCTTTTCCTTTCCCAGAAGCTACAGAGCACAACCCCTACCACCCAAGCTTAGGCAGTGTCACCACAGAGGACAGCATTCATGCTCTGGCATCTGGGGGACAAGTGCTAGAGGGCAGGAGGACTGGCAGGATGGTTCTGATCAACCAGCAACAGCTGGAGCAGGAGGATTTTGTAAGAAAAAATATTTGAAAGACACTTGTTTTTAAGCTTGGGTGTGAGGAAGCTACCTCCATGATATGCTGCTGTAATATTAGGAGTCCCCTTCCATCCCTTGGCTGATATTAGACAGCTCTTTGGCAGTTTTTCATCAGCAAACCTGAAACCCAGGATGGAAGCCCAAAAGGGACTATTTAACCAGAAAATTCTCATGTATCTTTGTTACTGAACACATATTCAGCCAAGTAGCTCTCTTTCCCTTCTGATTTGGAAAGGACTTCACCTTAAAGCAGCACTAGCCCTGTTTACAGGTGGGAGGCAGAAGAACACGGTAGGTGAAGTGACAATCTGGAGCATTTTTATGGCTGCTTTGTGCTGCTGAAGTACAACTGGAACCAGTGATCTATTGTCTGTTGGGAATTACATCCTTTTTTTCCCCTTCAGTCTATCAATTTTGCCTATAACTATTACACATACTATCTTGCAGTTCTCAATTCTCCTACAATAAATCCCAGCTGAAAGATCCCTCTGTCCAGAAAAAAAGTGCTATTAAAAACAGAGATAAGCACACCCTGAAGTTTTTATTCACCACCATTCTGTTCTTTTGAATCTTATTGCACTAAGACACTGCCCAGCATCTCAATCAGCAAAACAATCCTCAGAAATTAATACCTTTGCAGACCGGAATGCCCAGTTTCACCCTTTAACAATGCAGCTTCTGTGGCACACAGAGGAGTAAAGCAGTTTTTAAATTAAATCTTATAACTCACACAAGGAATATCAGTAAAGAAGCTTTGTATATTTAAACAGAGATCTTAGATATTTTTTCATATACACTTAGGTTGAAATACAGGAGAATAAACTCTCAGTACTGGACTGTGCATTGGTTCCCAGATTGAAACTGCTCATTAACTTCAATTCAGCTGTAAAGATTTATGCTAACTAATGACCTAGCTGAGTTGGATTCAAAGTGACAGGATTTTAACAAAACATTGACATTATCCTGGCAAGTCAAGAATGAGCTCCGCTGACACTTGTTGCAATAGAGAAAGGAATGCGAGCTTTCAGATGTATCCTGCATGAGCTATCTCCTGGAGTCCCTGAGAACATCTCCACATCCCAAGCCTGAACACATAGGACAGCTTCTGAACAAAACTTACACTTCCAGAAGTTCAGCTGTGAATTTTCATCTGCTAAAATTTGAAATTTATGTGCTTCACTATGAATAATTTTCTTTCATCCTTCTCTGCATCCCATAAATATTCACAAGAGTTAGCTTTCAAAAATTATTGCAGATAAGTCGGGAAAAGCCCATGAACATAGTTCTACTTTGTTTTTAATTTTGTTTGTTTTGTTCTTTTTACTCTGAAATTTTGCTTGGTATTAGCAATTCAATTTCTTCTATCAGTGGGCCATGAGCAATCTATTAGCAGGTAGGCAACCACCTAAAAGTTTAAGTTAAGGAAGGCAAACTAAGAAGATACTGATTCATAAAGGCTCATTGCAAAACAAACTCTAAAAGCATGTCAGCCCTTCACAGCAGAGCAGACCACTTAATACCACCACACTCCAGCAGTTAACAACCAAAACTGAACATTTCTTCCAGAGTCTGCATCAGTTGCCTGGCAGAGATCATGCTGGCTCCAGCAGCCTGCTTGCTGTATGTGGGGTGACCATTAAACACTACACTCGATATTACACCAGGTAACCAGTAATAGCATGGGGCAGAGCTAATGAAGCCTTTTCAGAATATTTTTTCTTTAAAGTATTTTGTAAAACTTAGGGAAGTGTTTCCAGCCATGTTCACCCGTTCTATACCCTATTAAAATTGAAATGCAGTATCGCGGGTGGTGATAAAAACTGAATCTGTGTTCACAGAATCACAGAATCACAGAATGTCTAGGTTGGAAGAGACCTACAAGATCGCCGAGTCCAACCTCTGACCTAACACTAACAAATCATCCCCTAAACCATATCCCTAAGCTCTACATCTAAACGTCTTTTAAAGACGTTTAGATCAACATCCCACCTCCAGGGATGGTGACTCAACCACTTCCCTGGGCAGCCTATTCCAGTGCCTAATGACCCTTTCTGTAAAGAAGTTTTTCCTAATATCCAATCTAAACCTCCGCTGGCACAACTTTAGCCCATTCCCCCTCGTCCTGTCACCAGGCACGTGGGAGAACAGACCAACCGCCACCTCGCTACAGCCTCTTCTCCAGGCTAAATAGTCCCAGCTCCCTCAGCCACTCCTCGTAAGACTTATTCTCCAGACCCTTCACCAGCTTCGTAGCCCTTCTCTGGACTCGCTCAAGCACCTCCATATCCTTCTGGTAGTGAGGGGCCCAAAACTGAACACAGTACTCTGAGGTGTGGCCTCACCAGAGCCGAGTACAGGGGGACAATCACATCCCTGGACCTGCTGGCTATGCTGTTTCTTATGCAAGCCAGGATGCTGTTAGCCTTCTTGGCCGCCTGAGCACATTGCTGGCAGTGTTACCTCTGCATCTGTCATTGCAGAGTGCAGTCACTGCCACTGCACCACACTGCATACTGCATTGCCCTTTTCATGGAGGTGAATTTTGGAAAGGGGAGACTAGCTCAATGAATGATGAAATCATGTTAATGATTTGAGATGCTGATTAGAAACAGTCCCAGGACCAGTCCTCCTTAAACCAGCCATCAGCGTGCACAAAATGGTCTTGAATCAAATTCATTGAGACAGTTACTGCACCCCATCAGTCAAGTACTGGGAAAAATAGAATTCAGTCATTTATGGTAATGTTGATCTCTCTGCTTACAGAAAATAGCCATAATTCCACTTCCTTACAGTTTCTCTGTTTAGAACTTCCTTATCTCTTCAGCGTTCCCTGCAAGCTAAGACTCCACAGGATCCAGAAGGAAGCAAAGTCAAACCTCACTTCAACAAGTCCACCAGGCCAATTCATGCTTCAGCATAGCTTCTGGCATTTTGAGACCCTAAGGTACTTCATTCATTAAGTACTGTGGACACGCAGCCTGGCATCTCCTGTCTCAGTGATGGACTTCTGTGAAAGTTTCCATAAATACAGTGGATGCATTGTGATCAGCTGGTCATTCCCTGTTCAACTTCTCCCCCTTATTCGCATACAAATGCAGAGAGCTAGATACTTAGGAGGACCGTGAAGATGTGACAGAGAAATTCTACAAGAAAAAAATGTTCTTCTCACTGAGTAGTTTCACTCCCCGTATTCTGTTGCCAGTCTTTTTGGAACTGAGATTATCTTTTCACTGTGTTTATATTCTGTACACCTAGGTTTCCTACACACTGCAAGAATACATGACAATCAAATGTGATGCAAACCTCAGAATGATAGTAGAGACAGCAACCAGGGCACCAAGGGGGAAGAGTCTTTGAGACAAATCTAGTTTGAAAGTCCATTCAGAAAGCCAGAATCTGCCAGAAAGATCCCCAAACACAACAACCAACTTTGGAGGTTAACTCCTAGCAGCATCTCATGTATTTGCAGCTTTAAATCCCAATTTGCACAGGACATTTCTATGCCTAAGTATTTTCAGGTTTGAGTCTAGGTGATCTTAGCCTAGCTGATGGTACTGAATGCAGTGGCACTGTATTACATAAACTGGAATGTGCCAAGTAATTCAAATCCCTGACATTGAGGATTTTATTTTTCTGTTTCTGCTCCTGCGGTTTTATCACACTGGTATTTTCATGCATAATTGGCACCCCAAGGCATAGATGTATGCACATACCCAATTCTTCTCAACATCTTCTTCCCAAATAAAACACTAGCTCTCCACTTCCCACCCAGCAGATATTTTAACAACAGAAGACAGAAACCAAGAAGATCCAGAAGTAAGGTGGCATGCCAATGGAAATGGTGTCTGCAGTATTTGCTTTCAGCAAATTTGGGAAATTTGTTTCCCAAACATCGGGTGTCTAGTAGCACAATGCTATACAAAGTACAGAAGGCTCAGAGAAGTCCCAAAGGTTTTCCTAGTGCTTTCAGAGAGGATGGATGTTCTGGAGAGATCTAGAGTTCCCTTAAGCACTGAGTGACCTGAGCCTCAGTGCTCAAGTGACCCAACCAACATTTCACCTTCTCAGCACTTTGAATCACCAGCCCTACCTTGGATACCATGTTTTCTTATGCAGTGAGACTTGTCCTTAGAAATACCAGCATATGCATCCCACAGTAGATACTGTCCTCAGAGGCCACAGAAACAGCCTTGGTACCCCAATTACAGAAAGCATACTTACTTCCAGAGGTCTTTAGCTTTTCTTCTGCACCTTTGTCCTGCTGTTCCCAGCAGCATGTTGTAGGCCTCCCACAGCCTCTGTCTTAACAGATTTTTCATCTTCCTGAACCACTCCCAGACTTGTGCCACAAGATCCTTTAGTCTTGGCATTTCACAGCCCTGCATATGTGAAGTCAGAGTGCTGACCGAAGAAGATAAGTGCTCAACCCCGTATGGCACTACATCCATCTCTTCTTTCTTGAGTTGGCCCCACACATGAACCCAGATCCAAACAGGAGGCCTCCATGTGTATCACAACTTCATGTGCACCAGCTATCTCACAGTAGACAGGGGAGGTGGTTTTAAAAAATTGGGATACATCTGAAAGGCTGCAGACTGGCCACCTCTCTCAGTTTTCAACCATGATGCGTGCACCCAGGTCCTTCCAGGGGGTGAGCACGCCTGGGCTCTGCTCTGTCCTCCAGCAGCTCCCGGTGGTACCCTCCTGCTTCTCCCACTTTGTAGCTCAGCACTGCACTTTGCTGAGTGGTGTGCTGTGGTGGCCTTGCTGGCTAACATTCAAATACCTGGTTAAACAGCAATGAGTCCCATGCACTGCAGCAATGTTCAGTTCCTCTGCACTGTGTTAGAGAGGCTACTTGGAAGTGCACAGAATCAGCCTTCTGGCTGAGGAGCTGTTGCAGTCAGGAGCAATGACCCTTTTAGAAAATGAGTGATTTCCTTTTCTCCCAGGCCTTCAGAAGGGAGGTCTGGCAGTTCAAGAGATGAATAAAAAGAGATACATCATCTGTACCTATGTAACCTCCATAGCTTTTTCAATGCATAGTCAAATTGGGACCTCCTTATTTCCTGAAAAGGCTGAAAGCTTCTCTCCTGGGTTCCTTTGTTTTTTTAACAGCATTAGATACCTGATTTTGGAGGCACCTTGAAAGGTTTTTTAAGATGAGAGCCAGGATCACTCTTTCCACCACCTGGAGATGGATCTGCAGCCTTTGTATTTGTTTATTTTAATCATACTTGCATCACCAGCAAATCTCCAGACACTCTACAGGTGCAAAAATTGTTAGCAGTTCCTGGTGCCCATTATCTGCTTTGTAATGGTTATTCACCTTTCATACTGACTAAGTTTTGAATGAAAAAACGCAACAGAATATAAACAGAAGTGCAGACTCCACATATTAAAAATACCTCTAATTTGAATGGCTATTTCTTCTCCATGAGACAGCTTTTATATTTGCTGTTTATATATTACTGATAACAGAAATAAGTAACTGTCTCCACCAAATCACCAGTTTAAACAGTAAATAAATTCCTGAATCTTCAAATTGTGGTTCTTAAAATGCTGTTATTTTAGAGTTCGTGTTTTCAAGGATTTCTCTGAAGTCTTAAGCATTAGGATTGTGTGACTTGTTTTGGCAAGACTCCTTCAATACAGAATTCATAAGATCTAAGAAACACAAAAGAAGAAGAGCATGATAAACAGGAAAGAGGCAATTAATAAGGCAAAACTCACACAAAGACTGACATTTACCTGTACTGCAGCATACAGATATTTGTGGTTTCCATCTTTTCACAGAATCTCTCCCAGAGAGGACTACAGAAAGTAAGAAAGCAACAGTGACACAGCTGTTAAAACTGAAGAGTCTTGTTTCCATCCTGAAATTTTTATCTTCTTTCGAAGCAAGTAACCCTTAGGAATCTTAGCGGATTAGGCAGGGAAGGCAGTGCAGGTAGTCCATTATCTGCTTTTGGCAGCATTTTGCGTTGTTAATCCGCTGTTCAGTATAGCCGCAAATAAGCCTTTTCCTCATGTGAATAAGCAGCAGTAAGAAGAAAGCAAAAGTCACAACAGATATACAGGATTAGAACGTTATTAAGATTTATCCTTCAAGAAAAGAATTGAGTCATCAAATACAGAATTGCAGACACGTAATTATGCTTAAGGAAAACATAAATTACTGGAAGCAGGAAGAGCATAGGATGCAAAGGATCACTACATAACTTCCCTACACAGACTTTCCAAGACATCCCACCAGGCATATGGTGCTGCTAGAGACAGGATATTAAGCCAGACGGACCTTTGATCTAACATGTATTCCGCTGTTGCCATCATTTGTGGTGAAATTTGACAATGTGCCCACCACAAAGCAAGGCATGAATAGTCCTCAATAAGGCTTTTGGGACAGAAAATTGAATGGAGATCGACTTAACTCTTTCCTTTGTACCTGCCTTTTTTGTAGAGGCTTAAAGATCTAGCTAGATTTGTTGCATTGGTGACAGTCTCAGTTAGACTTCACCTTCCATCAGCAGTCTTTATCTGCAGAGCAGATGTGGCACTGCAGTTGGCATCACTAGGTGGACTACTGATGTCACAACAAACATCTAAGCTGACTTGAAAGGTGGCCGTATGGTTCAGTGTTGAGACCCAGAGACATTTCTGGTCTCTTCACTGAAATGGCCAAGAAATAAAACCTGAAGAATTAACACTTGTTGTGGTGACTAGCTTCATTGGTCATGGAGTACATGGAGCCCCTCTCCAGGGTCGTTCTTTAAGCAGGTCATCTTCCATGTCTGGAGACTAGACGTAGTTTGGATTTACATTGTTCTGGAAGGCTCCATGATGTATTGTCACAGCACCGCTCTCTGTTATTTATGTCTTCTGGCACTTAAATGCTGTTTCCACACTTCCAGGCAAGAACATTTCCCTCTGCGCCCACGATCCTTCTGGCATAGCATGCACTATGGCCAGCTCCTGATGGATGTACACTGTGCATTGTGCATCCTGTAGTCATCCAGACCAGGACACCTCAGAAAACATGCTAAGGCTCCCTCCATGCCCACACAAAAGCATTTACCTCCAGGTCGTATTTCTGGGTTGCACCACAAGAACCAGCTCAGCAGAGCACAATGTGAAAAGCAGCTGCCCACTTTCCAGATAAATTTACTGGAAATAAAGTATACTCATGGGTTCCAGGATACCAAAATACCATTCAAAAGACCTTTCTCTATTCCATCTCAGACTGAACTAGAAGATCATGAATTTACATCCTACATTTATTATCCGTATATTCTATGAATATTATTTTATCTGGGGGGTCGCTGAAGAGAAGCGTGGGGAAAGTCTTTTTGTACAGCTTTGTGTTGCTGTGCACTCTGTTTTGCATAGATGATAATGCAGGGAACCAGATGGACTGGCAGAACACCTCTCTGCTTGCTCTTCACAAAGCAGAGCATGGCCATGCTGGGATCATCTTTGCAAACTGTTGTGGAGACCTTCAGCTTCTCAGGAAACACAGTATGTCTGCCTTAGCTTTATTTGGCTTCCTGTGCTCTGTGGCTGGTATACTGCTGAAGGCTTTTCCAATTAACATGGTCTTGGCAACACTCAGTCATCTCAAGGAAGTGCTCAGCATAACTAGAGGGCACCGCCTGAGCTGCTGCACTTTGAGAATTTCCCCATGAAGTGTTAAATATTCCCAAGACAAGCATGATACTGTGGAAATAACAGTCTCTGAAATTTGCAATCAAACTACTGAGGACTGTAATACAGGGGGTAGACCCAGGAAGCAGGTTTTGAAAAGGAAAGGACACACAACTGCATGTTTGTCTGGTACAAAAATGGTATGTGTATAGGTGGGTAATCAAACATAGACCATAGGCTTTGCTGAGCGTATTCACCCTCCTTTCAGCCAGGGGAAGCATTTTTGTGATCACAACAATTCAGTCTTCAGTTTCACTGTGGTGAATGACAGCAGAAGCAGCAGCAGTCTGTAACATGATTTCTGGGCTTCTAGAAATTAAATGGTGGTGCTGCCCTTCTGCAGAAGAGTAGATTTATAGAATCAAAGAATCTGATTGGTTTGTGTTGGAAAGGACCTTAAAGTTCATCTAGCCCACCCCAGCCTTCCATGTGCAAGGACACTTCCCACCAGACCAGGCTGCTCCAAGCCCCATCCAGCCTGGCCTTAAACACCTCCAGGAATGGGGCAGCCACAGCTTCTCTGGGCAACCTGTGCCAGGGCCTCACCACCCTCTGAGTGAATAATTTCTTCCTGTTATCTAATCTAAATTTACCCTTTTCTAGTTTAAAACCATTACTCCTTGTCCTATCACTACACACCATTTTAGGACAGATGGTACAACTAAACACCCAGATTTGGGGGTTCTTGGTGTCTCAAAGGAAATGTTTTCCATGTAATGAAGAAAATCCTGAGAGTACACAAACAGTCTAATCAGTCACCTGGTAAGTCCTTACATACCTCTTCTGTGATGTAGAAAGCTGACCGTAGGAAAACTTGAGATAAAGGTCTATGCTGAGAATTTCTGGCAAACAATTCACAAATAAAACCAAGATACCGTACATGAAGGAGGCAAGTGACTCTGCTAATCTGTAATTTCATCTCCTTAGCTCCACCACCCATCCCAAGGGTTTCGCTTTGGAACTGTGCGAGAAAGCAGCGCAGAAGACTATGTGAGGCAAAGCTTCCCAGAGATGCACGAGTACATGCGGCGGTACAATGTCCCTGCAACCCCGGATGGAGTAGCATATCTAAAGTGAGCCTCTGCATGCAACAGCAGATCTGGCGTGGCAGTGAGATGGCGATGAGCTTCCCACTTTCAGTGTCTCTCATCCCATAAAACAGTCATTGAAGGCAGAGTGGGAAGCATGTAATCACCTGGATAGAGTGATACTCGGAGAGCAGGCTAACATAGCACCAGCTGAAGCGTTTCCAGGGGAAGCTGTGCTTTGCATTAACTGCTAGAGTGCCATCAAGCATGGGCAACGTTCAACTCCTGGCAGGTTTCTGTTCCTGGACACCTTCATGAGACAGTGAGAAACATTCAGGAAAAAAACACTTTACCCTTCAGGCAGAAGTTGAGGATGAAGATCCTCAGCATCTTCACCAAGCTAGTGGAAGAGAAGGCCTGTCAGAGAGAGCCCTTAAAGCATTTGTCATTAAAATGAATAAAAGCAGCATTAGACTGGTAAAAAGAAATAAACACCAAATTTTACTTTAGGAAATCATTATATCCCCAGGTTTCAAATACATTTGTGTCTAACAATCTGGGGTCATACAATCGATTCACTCTGCTAGGAAACTGGAGAGGAGATAACAAGCCTGAAATACTTCATTCATGTTACACACAAAAGTTGCGTAGCGGATGGCCTGAGGAATTTTCACCAGAAGTTGTTTCCTGTTTACATGTTTTTCACAAGCCCATTCTAATAAAAATTCATATACATGGCAGTTCTATGGGTTAAACTGGAATTGTTCAATCAAAATCAATGACACAGTGTAACTTCACATCAGGAGAACATCTAGACCTTTAAAGTGACAAGGGTGAGGGTGCAGCCCCAGGGGCAGATGAAAACAGGCAGTGCAACTGTTCCTTTTTATCATCAGCTTATGCAAGTGTGCTATTCATTAATCATTAGATTAGTAAAATCATGAAATCTTAACACAGAGAAAAGCTGATCTGGTGAAGGAAATTAATTTACCACACAGGAAAAAGGGAGAGGAATACTTTTGTATGAATTATCTTCCTGCATTTTGGTCTAATGACCTAAATTTCAAAATCACAAAGAAACCAGGACAGCACAAGTGTATTAGCAATTTTTGCTCTTTTCTTCCAATAAGGCTGTGTGCTGCCTTTCAGCTGAGTCAAAGTCTAACTTGTAGTGTTTTCCATTTTTCAGATCAGGTATTTCATGGGAGCAGTGTAAGTCATAGCCCTGCTGCTCTGTTCTAGATGTACAAAGTTTGTATCTTTCAAGCTCATTTCCCTCCTTCAAACATAAATCAGTCTTAGCATTTACAATAGCAGTCCCTGGTTCCTCTTTCCGTTTAGTAAGTTTCCAGAGAACTAGATAGATAAATGTTCAGTGAGTACCACTGAGTCTTAGATAGTGAAATGATTCTGTTTTTGACTTTGATGTTGAATACAGGAATGATCCAGAGAAACTTGATGCCTTCATTATGGATAAAGCACTCTTAGATTATGAAGTATCAATAGATGCCGACTGCAGGCTTCTAACTGTGGGAAAGCCCTTTGCCATTGAAGGTAATAATCCATTTTACAGCATGCTGCTCTATTTCTCATACTTTCCTTTACTGTGATTCAGTGGAACTGTGTAGGTGGACCCCTTGCAGCTTAAGTAAAATTCTCAAAAATTAAGCAGGACCAAGTTTTTGTTTGTTTATTTGTTTGTTTGTTTGTTTTCTTTGTGTTTTTTGAGCTTTTAGATCATTTGCACCATCTGTTGCCATACTCTGTATAGGAATTATTCTAAGTGCTCAAATGGTCTGCCTCCAAAGAAGCAGGAGGCACAGCCCTTTTCACTACTCACAATGAAATAAAGTTGCTCCTGAGATAACGCTTGCTTTCTCTAGGCTCACTTTCATTATACATGTTCAAAATTCAGAGATGTGCATTCAGAATGCCTTTCCACAGTTTCACTGTTCCCTTTCTAAAGGTCATTGCAGCTAAATGTAGCTAATTGCACCAAAAGAGCAGAGCCTAGCCGGGTTTGTGGTCTCCTGAAGTCCTGCTGTACTCACAAAGACGCAGCAGAAGGCAGCAGAAGGCAGCCTGGAAACAAGGCTTGTCTGAAGCCACCTCCAGCATGGGCAAACACATTAGCAGCCATTAGTCCTCAGGAATCACTTCTGTGATAGATAACCAGCAAAAATGATTGAAGCTTCTCCTTCCCTCCCCTCCAAGGGCAATCACACTGGCCTCTCCCATCTGCCATTAAAACAATCTCCTTCAGAAATGTTCAGATCTGACTGAGGAAGGCAAAATGCTAAATGAAGGCCAGGAGAAACTGAGCATTTTAACCAGTTCAGCTAAAAGTCACCAGCACTAGAGATTCAATAAAATGCTTCTTTTCACTCTGTCAGGATTTCCCATTTGAGTTTGCACCAGAGACTTGAAAGAAATCCATTTTCCTTTTTTCTTTTTTTTTTCTTCTTCTTTTTTTTTTTTTTTTTTTTGGTGTTACTGGGAACGATAGATGTGCAGACAGAAGTAGGACATGTGTTTGTGCAGCTGCATTTTTCACCATGCATGTGTAACTCAGTATATCTTCAGTTTCAGAGAGGACAGCTCTACCAAAGTAAGCCACCAGCTTCCACAACTTTGAGTCAATTACAGAACATTTCAACATAGAAAAACTGAATTAACCCACAAATATACATTTTTAAAGAACTGGACTTCATAGTACCTAATTGTGGAACAGTTAAACAGGCTGTAA
>CM021797.1:72694182-72742671 GCA_011076525.1 Nettapus auritus
CCCTTCCCCTTCCCCTTCCCCTTCCCCTTTCCCTTCCCCTTCCCCTTCCCATCATTCTTTGGGACAATGTGAAATTTTGCATTCTGAACTGAAAACAAACAAAAACAACAAACAAAACAAAAAATCCACAGTGAATTAGAAAGTAATCTCTACAGATTATTGTCAGGACACCTCTGCAGGCAACTGCATGTTTTGCAGGCATAAATTACATTTCTCTAAATTCAAGCCAGGATTCTGTATAGTGTAACAGACCATATGAAAGTTCCTGAATCCACCTGCATTTAGACTGAGACCTTTACTAGCATGCCACAGTGGTAAAAGAACATGTGGAGATTAAACTCTGGCCAGAGCAGAACTGCATGAATGGGAAGTCCAGCCCCTCAGGTTTAAACTGTTGTGTGATAACAATATGAACTGCTCCATGTGCATTTACATGCACACAGCTTCTCATCAGAAAATAAAAAAAAGTAGAAAAGAAAATCACCGAATCACAGAATGTCTAGGTTGGAAGAGACCTACAAGATCGCCGAGTCCAACCTCTGACCTAACACTAACAAATCATCCCCTAAACCATATCCCTAAGCTCTACATCTAAACGTCTTTTAAAGACCTCCAGGGATGGTGACTCCACCACTTCCCTGGGCAGCCTATTCCAGTGAATAACAACCCTTTCTGTAAAGAAGTTCTTCCTAATATCCAATCTAAACCTCCCCTGACGCAACTTTAGCCCATTCCCACTCATCCTGTCACCAGGCATGTAGGAGAGTAGACCAACCGCCACCTCGCTACAGCCTCCTTTCAGGTACCTGTAGAGTGCGATAAGGTCGCCCCTGAGCCTCCTCTTCTCCAGGCTAAATAGTCCCAGCTCCCTCAGCCACTCCTCATAAGACTTGTTCTCCAGACCCCTCACCAGCTTCGTAGCCCTTCTCTGGACTCGCTCAAGCACCTCCATGTCCTTCTCGTAGTGAGGGGCCCAAAACTGAACACAGTACTCGAGGTGCGGCCTCACCAGAGCCGAGTACAGGGGGACAATCACATCCCTGGACCTGCTGGCCACGCTGTTTCTTATGCAAGCCAGGATGCTGTTGGCCTTCTTGGCCGCCTGAGCACACTGCTGGCTCATGTTCAGCCGACTGTCAACCAAAACTCCCAGGTCCTTCTCTGACAGGCAGCTTTCCAACCACTCATCTCCCAGCCTGTAGCTCTGTTTGGGGTTGTTGTGCCCCAGGTGCAGAACCCGGCACTTATCCTTGTTGAACTTCATACTGTTGGCCTCGGCCCACCGGTCCAGCCTGTCCAGATCATCTTGCAGAGCCTTCCTACCCTCGAGCAGGTCGACACATGCACCTAACTTGGCGTAATCTGCAAACTCACTGAGGGTGCACTCGATCCCCTCATCCAGATCATCGATGAAGATGCTAAAGAGGACTGGCCCCAGTACCGAGCCCTGGGGGACTCCACTAGTGACCGGCCTCCAACTGGATTTGACTCCATTCACTAAGACTCTCTGGGCCCGGCCATCCAGCCAGTTCTTAACCCAACGAAGCGTGCGCCAGTCCAAGCCAAGAGCAGCCAGTTTCCTGAGGAGAATGCAGTGGGGAACGGTGTCAAATGCCTTACTGATGTCAAGGTAGACCACATCCACAGCCTTTCCCTCGTCCACCCAGCGCGTCACTTTGTCATAGAAGGAGATCAGGTTCGTCAAGCAGGACCTGCCCTTCATAAACCCATGGTGACTAGGCCTGATCGCCTGCTTGCCCTGCAACTGCCGCATGATGACGCCCAAGATAATGTGCTCCATGAGCTTCCCTGGCACTGATGTTAAACTAACAGGCCTATAGTTCCCCAGGTCTATCCTCCGGCCCTTCCTGTAGATTGGCGCCACGTTTGCTATCCTCCAGTCAAGTGGGACCTCCCCTGGTAGCCAGGACTGCCGATAAACGATGGAAAGCAGCTTGGCCAGCTCTTCCACCAGTTCTCGCAGTACCCTCAGGTGGATCCCATCCGGCCCCATCAACTTGCATACATCCAAGTGCTGTAGCAGGTCACCAACCATCTCCTCATGGATTGTGGGGGCCACATTCTGCTCCCCATCCCCTTCCACCAGCTCAAGGTACTGGGCGTCCAGAGAGCAACTGGTTTTGCTGCTAAAGACTGAGGCAAAAAAGGCTTTAAGCACCTCGGCTTTATCCTCATCTCTGGTAGCTAAGTTTCCGCCCGCATCCAGTAAAGGGTGGAGATTCTCCTTAGTCCTCCTTTTGGTATTGATGTATTTATAAAAACATTTTTTGTTGTCTTTAACAGCAGTAGCCAGACTGAGCTCCAGATGAGCTTTGGCCTTTCTGATTTTGTCCCTGCACCGTCTCGCAACATCCTTGTAGTCCCCTTGAGTGGCCCGCCCTCTTTTCCAAAGATTATAAACCCTCTTTTTTCTCCTAAGCTCTAGCCACAACTCTCTATTCAGCCAGGCCGGTCTTCTTCCGCGCCGGCTCGTCTTTGGGCATGTGGGGACAGACCACTCCTGAGCCATTAAGATTTCTTTCTTGAAGAGTGCCCAGCCTTCCTGGGCTCCTCTGTCCTTCAGAACCACCTCCCAAGGGACTCTGCCAACCAGCGTCCTAAACAGCTCAAAGTCAGCCCTCCGGAAGTCCAACACAGAGGTTTTACTGGTCCCCTTCCTGACTTCACCAAGTATTGAGAACTCTACCATTTCGTGGTCACTCTGCCCAAGACAGCCCCCGACCACCACATCTCCCACCAGTCCTTCTCTGTTAGTGAACAGAAGGTCTAGCGGGGAACCTCCCCTGGTAGGCTCACCAACCAGCTGCGTCAGGAAGTTATCTTCCACACTCTCCAGAAGCCTCCTGGACTGCTTTCTCTGGGCTGTGTTGTGCTCCCAGGATAGGTCTGGGAAGTTAAAGTCCCCCATAAGAACAAGCGCTGACGATTTCACAACCTCTGCCAGCTGTCTGTAGAACTCCTCATCCACCCCCTCATCCTGGTTCAGCGGTCTATAAGAGACCCCCATCATGATGCTTGCCGTGTTGGCCTCTCCATTGATCCTTACCCATAGGATAAAATGTCACATCTGACACCAGTCACATCCATGTCTCTAACAGTATAAAGGGATCACAATGGTTTACTTGACATTAAGCTCTCTTCCATTGATAAATCAATATAAAACAGAAGAACCCATTATGAAGGCACACAAAGGCTGTGTTTCTAGATATACAACGGGTTTATTCATCTATATGTACTGCCATCTTAAATTTTTGAATCTCCATTTTTGCATACTATTTTGTGGCTTTAATCATTTTGAATCCTGTTTACATTAGGCTACTTTACTTTGCACGCTAGTGTCTCATCTCAGCTTTTTCCATCCATGGGAAACCAGCATCCAGGTTTGGACCTCAAATAAAATGCCAACCTGTCCTGCCACGATGGCACTCAATACCAGAAAGCAGTATAATTCAGTAAGAAGCAAAAAAGAAAGAGACGTGACTGTACTGTTTTTCCTTCTAGGATATGGTATTGGTCTTCCCTCTAACTCTCCACTCACCTCCAACATCTCTGAACTGATAAGTCAGTACAAGTCCCACGGATTCATGGATGTTCTGCATGACAAATGGTACAAGGTGGTTCCGTGTGGGAAAAGAAGCTTTGCTGTCACGGAGGTAAGCGATGAACAATTGGTCACATAACTGAAGGTGCTGAGGATTTGCCCAAGTTGCCAGCCATTTCCTCTCCTACACAACGTGCAATAGACTTACACGCATGACAATGATGGGCTGCAGCTGAAGGAAAGCATTAAGCTTCAGAAGCAAGAGTCGTTTCAGTATTCAGGTCAGAGCACAAGAAAAATATCAGCAAGACACTGCTGATAAGTTAGGCATGCAGAGCAGGCAACCAGAGAGCACTTCTGGAGACAAACAGGGTATGTAATGGTGCATTAAAAAAAGTGATCTGCCCAGTGCACAACAAATCTGTGATTCCACTCCATTATGTGTATCACCAGCTACAGAAGCAGCCAGGGACTTTGGACTCAGAGGAGTGATTGCTGAAGTAGCCCACAGAAAGAGTGACAAATGCAAAAGAAACAGAGGCAGTAGGAATTTAATATACCCCAAATTAGTAATGTAACCCTGACTGCTTCCTAACACGGGTCACAGGTGTCTGTACCAAAGACAGGACTGCAGCCTAGGAACAGCCCACCAAGATATCCTGCTAAGAACTGATGAGCAGCAGGTCTCAAGTCTAAGTACAGTTACAAGAAATGGAAGCAAATCGTCATGGATTTATGGACCGGTATTAAATCAGGAGTTATGCCAGCTCATGGCAGCTGAAGATACAGGCACTATTTATGAGAAAAAAGACTGCTCTTATCAGAATAGCAGTTTTTCTCAAGTTCTCAAGACTGTCAAGTGAAAAAAGATAAAGTACTGAGGAATCAAAAGATCTAGCATGCCTGCAGATTTTTAACTTGAGGTGTTCCAAAACACATCAGTTATATGTTCTCACTGGTACAAAACACATAGCTGAGAGCGTGCTGTCTCCTCTTCAGAGCAGGTTCAGCCAAACATCCATGTTCCCCTAGGAAGTGGTAGCCTGGCTGTTCTCTCCTGAAAGGGAAGCCCAGTTTCCCAGAGCTCTGATTCTTGCTCTTTAGTGGCCAACTGAACCTCTTGTCTGCAACCTCCCATTGCTGACCGTATCACTAGAAAATTAGCATTTCCTATTTTCTAGAGGTCAGATGAAGGAAAACTTTGACTGCGTTAATACTTTGATTGCTGGGGTATTTCTGCTTTTCTATTACATTTTTAACTTTTTCATTAACAGTATTAATTACCCCAAATGTTTTAAAACTGAAAACTTCCTTATAGTAGAGACAAACTTACCATGTAAGTAATTTCCTAGTGAAACAATTAAATACTTTTATTATTTGCACTGTAAAACAGGGCAAAAAGGTAAAAAATTGCCGGAAAAGTATCCTTTGAAACAATCCGCAGTCATAGCAAGGGACAGCACCATTTCTTTTGAATTAAAAGTGACCTTGCATTAAATATGAAGCTATAATCAGAAGCCTCATGAAAACCAGTTTCCGCTGTGGCTCACAGGATTTAATCACATGAAAAGGTGGCTTTATCATTGTTAGTGTCACTTACGTTAATACGTGATACTGATACCCAAAAGCCTAACCATAGTATCCCCCAAAAGATGCTATCCGAAGTTTCAATTGAATGTGTCAAGGGCATAATAATGCTTAACACCACATCGGCGACATCTGAGCAGTCGCACAGCAACAATTAAGAGAATGCTCACAAGCCTGTGTCTTTTCCCAGCCTCTTGCCTTCTAGATACCTACAAAATCTCACATGCTGATTCAAACTCCAGCCTCCTCCATTGCAAACATACTGCAGCCACTGGATATTTAACTTTCTTTCCTTGCTCTTCCCCTCCCTCCTTATACACAGATCCAGACAATTCCTTGCTCCTGGGAAATGCTGATCTACAGCTCCCCTGATGCCAGGCACTAGAATTAAAACTGAGTCTGTTGCCTCATCAATAAGGACAAGCCTGTTATTGCCCAGTAGGCTATAAGCATAAAATCCTCCTTTCATTTATATTGAAGGATTCCAGTATTTCCTGCAATCCCTAAGGGTATTGGGAATCTCTGAAGCAGTTCATCCAGCTCAACATTATGTTGCTTCTGACTTCTTAAACAGACATATAGTGAAGAAGCCCACCCATGTATATTCTTTTCTCATAGTGAGAAGAGGAAAAATTCTTAAGTTTTCAGGCATCCAGACAGCTAGAGTTGATACAGCTCAGATTCATTCAGACATGAGAACTAACCTGGAAGACCTGCAATGCCTTACTAGCACCATATAGGTTAAGGAGGTGTGAGGAAGATAGGGCATAGAGACCTGCCTCTAATCATGAGAGCCTTAATCCAGTTGCTGTATTCAGGTCTGTATTCTTTCACATGAGGTGCAGCTAACACAACTTGAATGAATTTCTACATTGAATTGCCCTCTCCACTACAAGTAATTGTTGGTAGTGGTGACTGTTCTCACTGATTGCTAGTTGCTAGCTTGAATGCTCTTAATTTAAAATTGTCATACTCTAGTCTCAATCGAATTTCTTTATGTCTCTCTACTTAGGGCAAAGCATAGTTCAGAAGGGAAGCGGAGCTGTCAGAGCTATACCTGCACATGTTACATCTGGATGAATCACCTAATCATTCCGCTTCATTTTCAGTTTGCAAACAATAATACACTAAGATCTTCCTCACTCCACTGTTATTCCCAGTATCACCATGTCAGCAGGAACCAAACTTCTAGGACTTTCCCGTCCAGCACATAAGCTATACCCAAGCTTAGGACTGGCTGCCAATTCCTTCTTTCTGTAGTATTTTTGCAAACCAAAATAGAGCAAAGTGGTAGCTTTGCAACTTCCCACTTGTGGCAGCAGAACAGTTAGGGACACTATGACTGCAGGAAGGATGGATAACAAGAATGGACAAGTTACCTATCACTGAGCAGCGGTCAGTGATAGGCCAAGCAGTAATGATCAGGGTAGTGCTTAGGAGATGAGCCAGCACAGAGAGGTTTCTCACCACAGTATGAAAGAGAAGGGCCCATTGTAATCCAGGGGTTAGACACCCTTTTTAAAGAGTTAGTTGTACATACAGAACTGGCAGTTCAGTTAGAAAGCAACCAATACAAGGAGTAAAAAGTTACACTTTTCTATATTGATACCGGGCAGTAAAATTAAACAACTTATTGGTGCTTCATAGTAATACACAAACAGTATCTAACCTGCCATTTACAACAGCAATATATGCAAACACACAGATGATGCTGGCACAGACTGACCTGTTACAGCAGACCCGCAGCTTTCCACTGGTGAAGCCATGTTGTTGTGCATGCCCCATGCTGCTGATGGTGGGGATCTGCCATTCACCCTGAGCTCCTGTCCTGTCCAGACCAGGAATGCAGTGAATGCAAGGTCTTTTCATCCTTTCTTCTCTTACTGGTGGTGGAATCCACCCATGGCTCTTCTCTGGAGTCTGTGAGGAAACTTGGCCAAACTTCACCTGCTATGGCTTGTACCTACATTGGTGATCTTTGGCCTCAGTATCACATGGGATGCACAATCAGACAGTACTTTGTTCAGTACCATGCCATTCAAACTGAAATAATTTTACCTAATTATCACCTGGCAAACTGCCTTTGTGCTCTTAATTTTGACTGTTTTCCTTAAGGGTCAACAGTTACTTTCAATTTTTGTTACACCAGCAATGTGACAACTCAACAGTTCGGTTTCTATTTATCATCGTGAAGCTGTGGTTTGGCTGCTTGTCGCTGGTGCGCTGCAGGTGTCAAGGGAAGGCCATGCAGACTCTTCCACAAGGGTAGCACCCTGTGACAGACACTGCATTGCAAGGGGGTTGTCTCAATGCAGGAAGATGCAGTGGCACCTTCCACTCAAGGGGCATCACTTGGTCTAAGAGGAAAAATAGTTTCCACCATGGTCCTGAAAAAAGGGGTATATGAGTCTGGATTCTGACAGGATAGTCTGGAGAAGTACTTTTTGAGTGTCCTGGAAAATGAAAACCAGATTTAGATTCACCTGTTGAAACTGAGAAAAAAAAATAGTTCTCTATCTGAGGAGACAAAACTATTATTCCCAATTCACCAGCACATAATATCAGAGAAAAAAAAAAAAAAAAAAAAAAAAAAAAAAAAAAAAAAACTAATTCCAATTGTATGTGTATTGTTCTTCCTGCTACAGACAGGGCTTAGATAGATAATGAATGAGCCTTAAGAAGAAGATTTATTACAAAGAGAGTGTTTTTTCCAGTCCTGTGCAAACTCTTCACAAGGAGGGAAAGGAACTTGTTAATGTGAGACAAAATGATTTATAACATCTCAAAATTTGGCACTTGAAATCCTAAAGTCATAGTCACCAGTCTTGCCAAGGTTAATCTCCCTAAAGAAATTAAATACATATTACTTCAGTGCTGCCACTTCTTTGAGAGCACACAAAACCATAAGAATAAAAAATAAATAAATAAAAGCCAGTCTGTCTGCAGCTACAAGAAATGCCACAATCTGGGGACAGGGACTGCTTTTAATACTGGTTAGTTACCTAAATACATGCATCAATGTCAGCAGGATTTTGAAAATCTACTGAGATGCCCAAATGACTTTAAAAATCTGCCTTTCATGTCCATTTATCCCTAGTAAAGCTGGAAGTAATTTCTTCTTCACAAAGGTGCTGCAAAATTTAACCTCCTGATCTCAGTAAAGCTTTTTAAAATCCTTGTGGGAAAAATGCTATCAAAAAGGATAGCTTATTTCATTATTATAGGTAATAACACATGACATCCCACCTCAGAGCTTGGGTTCAGCAGTGTACAGCAGTAATAGATGTGTGGTGCTGCCAACCTGCAAGGAATCCACAGAAATATTTAGAGGTTTCTGATTAGTCAAAGCTGGACCACAAATGTATTTGATGGCCTATTCACAGCTCTCAGTACAACAAGGGAGAGTAAATTATTTGCAGTCTCTTGAAGCACAAAGTAAAGCAGGATTTTTGCACTTGAAATCCAATAATTAAGCACTGAGTGCTGTTTCTGTCTCTGCTCTCCCCTTCAAACAGAACACAAACTCTTCTCTGCATCCTCCACCTTCTCTTCGGTGCCCAAAGAAAAAGCATGTAACTCTGGATGGAACAGACAGTAGGAAATGTTTAGGTAGCAATTGGAGATAAGGGTTGATAAATCAGAAATGACTCTGGAAGGATATATAAAAAGGCAGATACCTCCATGTCTGCTGTTGTATTTGTTAGTTTTCAAAAATTGCAAGTTTGGCCATTTGTAAGTGACAAATGACGCAGAGGCTGTTGCCACTCTGTCCTTGCCACCCATCAGTTGTAATCATCAAAGGATTGACTGTGGTTGCTTATTGCTTGAGAACCACCCCATGGACAAAACTGAGTTGCTTTTAAAATGCAGGGAGCTACCTCCTGAATTTATGATTACAAATTTGGAGCAAGAACTCTATCCTATGTTAATAGAAGCTCACCACACTGTGAGCTTTTATTCCTTAATAAGGACAAGATACTGCACTAAAAAAGTCATCTGTTGCTTTTATATTGTCAGCAAAGGACTAGCATACAAACCTGACCCACATCACTTCAGCAGCCAGGAAAGCACAGGATGTACAGAGAATATAGTCTATTGCTGCTCTTTCACTATATAGCCTATATGCACACCTACAAATGCATACACAAATGACAAAATAAGGACTAGAGTCTGCTGCTGATACTGATCATCATGATATTATGAAAACAAGAGGTGCCTCTATCAGATGCTTGCCTTTATTATTTAATGTATATGTGTCTTGAGTAATTATGAACAGCTGATAATCTACCTTCTTACAAGGGTACGTAAATCCACTGACTTTACTACAGATAATAACTCCATACACTGTAAGACACACTGAGCTAATTACTTCTCCTCTACCTCTTTGCCTTGCAATTTATTCTTAAGATTTCCATTTAATGTGTAGCCTTTATCAGGTAGCTCTTGCAATGCATTATCTTCTTTATTACTAGATGAAATACTATTGAAGCTTTGTTTAGGCACAGCCTTTCCCAGTGAAAGATGTCTTGTTTGGGACAATATCAAAAGCTATCCATTACAAGTGAAAAACATACCTGGGATGCCAGTGCTGGAATTTCTTTCACCTGTTTCCAGGGAAGGTAGAAGACTATTCTGCAGAGCTGACAAGACAGTGAGCAAGAACCTCATCAGCATAAATCAACATAACTATACTGAAGACAAGGGAATTATTTTTCATGCAAGAAGCTGGCCATGTGTTCTTTCTGCAGCCAGCACTAGAATGGCATCAATCACCAACCTCAGGCTGGAGGAGACATCTCAGGCATGCAGGAATCCCCACTGCAACTGCCACTCTGTCTCCTTTATCTGTCTTTCTTTCCCTTTTTTTCTCTTTGAATTGCTAGAGTTTTATCATATTCCATTAAACCTAGTCTCTATTCTCAGAGCAATATAGATGCTCCCTGGCATACAGCAACCTAACACTGGCAGATCATCCTCTTTACTGATCTCCCATGCTTTTGGGGACTTCGTTACTTCCCATGGAGTTAAGGAAAAGGACCTTTGCCCAGCTGGATCACAGTTTCCTGTCCCCAGGGATATCTATGGCAAGCTCAGTGTCCTTCTGCAGACACCTCTGTGTGACATGAAACAGCAGCAGCCTGGGAGCATATATATAGGCGTGTTCTTCAGATGATTTAGCAAGTCCATTCCTTATAAATTATTTTGCTATTTCTCATTCAATTTATTCTTGTATTTACTGTTAAGTCTACAACTTTAAATATGTTGTTTCATACTGGTCCTTGAAATTCCTATTTTGGGAAGCAAGTGATCTGTGTTAATGCTTTGGGAAGAATTAACAAGAGTGTATTTAACCAGTATGTTCAGCTAGCATGGATAGCAGCACTTTGGCTTCTTATAAGTACTTTTTTATGCTGAATTCAGAGATGGGCCATATTCAGGTCTACAAACTGAGAAAAAGATCAGATGCAGGGCCTCAATCTTCTTTTATGCTATGTAGGCTAAAACTTGTGTTTTACTGCTAATTAAAAGCAAGCAAGCAAACAAAAACAGGCCAGTAACACAGAGCTTCGATCAAAGAATTTGTTTTTTCAGTGGTTTAGAGTATTACCACCTGTGATTTTTGTAACCCCTCCTGTTCCCCTCATGAGAAGGACAAACTATGGGACAACAGATTCTTGCCAACACGAAATTCCAGTGCTGAGAGGGAGTTTTGGTTTTAGGTTGAACTCATGAACTGTCAATGTAAGCAAAACCTTGTTTCAATATTGTGACACTCTTCTACCCCAAAGTCATTATCTTGTATTTTTCTTCCTTCTTTTCCTTTCCTGGCTGCAGTAGTTTTCCTTAGAAACTGTTTTTACACCTCCATTACATCCCTTGAAGCGTTGATTCATTAGTAAAAGAATTCTCTTTTCAATAATTCTGCTTGGGAGAAGAAGGTTGCAGAGAACCCTCAAAATGACATTCCATTGCCATTGCTACATGCAAGTGTTCACACTGCTTGACTGCTGAAGCTTTGTTCTCAAAAACCTGTGATATGCTGCCTCATATAATTGTGTTCTAAAGAGAAGAAACCAAATAAAGAAACAGAGGGAAATACTATCAGTAACCCAGTAAAAGTATATGAAGAGACTTTAGAGTCTTCAACTTCAGTAGACTCATCACAAATCAATTCTTGCTTAAAATGTCCTCATAAGCCATAAGATCTTATAATAAGATAATAAGAATTTATCTAACTCTCAACTAGATCTGGTTTCTTTTCTGGGTTGCACAGCAATAGTCATAGCACTCAATAGCACTCTCCCCACCCCAAGACAAAAACAACAAACTCAAGGAACACAAAGGTCAGTTATTCATGGTGACAGCTGCCCAGATGGCTTCTCCTGACACGTAACCCTACCCAAGCAATTTTCTAATGTCAGTGCGAGTAACATTCTTTAACAGAAAGATGGGGGTAGAATCTGTATTCTTGGAAATATTTCCCAAGTAGTCTGTGGGCACTAATTATTAGGAAGAGTTTTTAGTTGTTGATGAGTTAACTGAGTTACGGGGGCATGACAATAAGGGTACTAAGACTTTACATAACATGCATGCCTGACCTATGAATTAGAGAGCTGATTTTTGTGGTATAGACTGCTGATGTACGTGGTTCCTCAGTCTTCAGACATGATTAATGCCAATAAGAGATTCAAATTAATAAATGGCTCCTAAACTACATGAAAGGAGCGGGTCAGGGGAAGCCAAGGTGAGTGTTCATGTTTCATAATGGCAGTGATGATTCCTAAAAAACAGTTTTTGTCATGCTAATGTAGGGAATGGAGAGATTGCCATGTTTGTGCTACTACTTCAAAACATTTTCTCCACAACCTTCCATCAAGGGTAAAGCACAAAAAGAGAAAGTTAATGATCAGATCAGAAAATATGAACAGTCTTACCTCACTGCTGATTAAAGATTTGCTCTACAGTTCATTGAGTATATTCTGTCAAGCAGTATGTGCTTTTACAAGTGCAAATGGAAAGATACCCCAAGTGCTGGATTCTCAAGTGCTCAGCACTTCATCTCATTAGAGAAATAGCACAGCTTATATATATATATATATAAATCCCTGGTCTATGGCCTGAATCTCACTCCTATTACAGGTCTTTTTCTATGACTAAACACCAAGCTCTCAAGTGGCCACACAGCACAGAAAGGTTTTGCTGTGACCAGGATCCAGACTATTCTGCAATACTTCATTGCTGTGTATGCAGTCAGACCACATTTCCAAATGATGAAACAGAAGCATCTATTAAAATAAACTAACAGTCTCCTTCATTAACTTCCCCTTTTGATTTTACTCACAGACACTGCAAATGGGCATCAAGCATTTTTCTGGGCTCTTTGTGATGTTGTGCATTGGGTTTGTCTTGTCCATTTTCACTACCATTGGGGAACATATTGTGTACAGATTGGTTCTACCACGGATCAAGAAGAAATCCAAGATGAAGTACTGGCTCCACACAAGTCAGGTAAGTATGCAGTAGTAACCCTATGAAAGGAATGTCAAGGTGATCAGGAAAGCCTGGACAAGAGTAACATATAAAAGGCTGCAAGAAGAGCACCACCAAGTGGCATTTGAAGTGTGACAGCAGCTACTGGAATGTGAAAAGTCTTACTTAAGGATAAAATCAAAAGCACAAAGGATATACTTTTATTTTTTTATTTATTTACTTTATATTTATTTATGTTCACATTTATAAGCGTTCAATCTTTCTTTCTTGGCCCTAGCAATAATATGTGTGTTTTCAGGTTCTATAAGTCACACAGAATATGTTTCTTTAGTCCTAGCAACGAGCAAATTTTCTTCAAGCATACTTCCATGTAATTCTAACTCAAAAAAATAATAATAAAGAAAGAAAGAAAATAAAGGAAAAAAAAAAAAAAAAAGAAAATAAAAGAAAGGAAAAAAAAAAAAAAAAAAAAAAAAAAAGACAAAAACCTCAAAACCCTGAATGATATGTCATGAGTTTTACTCCTTTAGCTTCTAACTCCTCTAAACTTCTCAGTCTGGTCCAGAGATGTTCAAGACCAGGTTGGACGAGGCCCTGGGCAATCTGGTCCAGCGGGTGGCATCCCTACCCATGGCAGGGGCGGTGTAGCTGAATGATCTTTGAGGTGCCTTCCAACCCAAGCCATTCTATGAATCTGTGAAGTGTTCACAACTGCAAAGTCCAGAGAAGGGGCTTTTCCATTCGTACTTTTAACCATACCACTCTTTTGGACACCAACAGCATTACTATTCTGGCCTGGATAGCCCAAAGATTTTATCTTATTATAATGGGCTCCTATACTTTTTAATGCATGCACAAAGTGCTGAGTAATTTCCTCCATTACTCTACGGAAAAAAATGGAAGAAAATTGTTCTGCATGTTTGCTCTAAAGGAAGAGGTTATTTGCAGAAAAAAAAAAAAAAAAATGTAATAATAATAAAAACTTCTACTGCTTTCAAGCAGTACAGTGAAAGAGATTTTTTAGAAAATAACGTAGTTTTAGAAAATAATTTTCTTCTCTGGAATTCTAACACCAAAGATTGGTTGCAAACTATCTATCCACCTATCAGACTGCCCTTCTTCAGGAAAGTATGGGAACATACATTTGTTGTAATGACAAAGCACAAACATTGCTTGTATCCTTGAACAAGCAAAATAATTTATACTCAAGTCCATCACACAAAGCCCAAATTGTTTATGTATTTATGGAGCTATTTTTAATCTTGCTTTTAGTAATTTATTTTCTTCTTTTCCCTCTAGAGATTACATCGTGCTCTGAACAGTTCATTTATTGAAGAAGACAAATGCCAGCTTAAGACAAAACGAGTAGAAAAGAGGTAGGAATTTTTGTATGCCTTAAAAAACAAAGTACAGAAATTACTTTGAAATGAAGCGCAGTGTGTCTGGATATCTATTTATGGGTCTAATACACCCCAAAGATAACAGAACAGGAAAAAAAAAAAAAAAGAAACAATAGAAACGACAAGAGAGGGAAGCAGAAATGAGCTGTTTACAATAGAAAACATTAAACCCAGAAATCTTGTTCTTTCATGATTTCCCTTATAGCTAAATAAAGCACTCCATTCTAAACACAGGCATAGAGGATTTTAAAGTTTGCTGCCTTGTTTTTACTCATATATTAACAAGCTGGCAGATGCGTAGGGCCCTGTGAGACAGCTTTGCAGTGAACGACTGATCAGGTGGTATGTTTACTTTTTTTTTTTTCAGCTTTCTTATCTTTCAGAATAAGAACTAAGCTGAAAAAAGGAAAATGTAGTCCTTTCAAAAACCTATGTCTCTTGTTGGAGAAAAAAGTAGGCAACAAACTTGTGTTGTGCTCTGAAGAGCAAGGCATTCTCTTAAAATTAAACACTCATTAACTTAAAACTATGGATGCAGGCAACAGCTTTTATACCCGAGTACAAAATGAGTAGAGACACAGAATATAGAGAAGAAACATCTTCCTGGCTGCTGCTATGTCTTTGGCATGACTGAAACCACATGTAACTTCAGTGTGGCCAGAATATGTAAATGAATGTCTTGTTCAGTTTGTTAGTCCTGCACCAATGTCAGCAAATGTAAGAAATAAACACATACGGGCTTCTAGACTGCCTATATATAAATGAGTTCATAAAAATGCATGCAACTAATTTCCTCTGTTCATTCCTTCATCTTATTGCCACAATAAATCCGCAGTGTAGCACCTCCTTTCCACAGCAACTCCTTGCTTTTGATCTCTAAGCAGCAGTAACAAGAGCCGCCTGCTGCAGAACATTCCTTCCTCCCACATCGCCCTTGCAGGGGCAGTAGCATTCACACTCACACCAGCCTCAGGTCCTAATACAGTCCAAGAGCAATGGAGTCCTTCCAAGCGGGGGGACTCTGTTTGCATCTCTGGGGAAGAAAAAAAAAAAAAAAAAAAAAGCACTGGCTGAATTATTTGACAGATACTGAGCAGTGCAAAAACTTCTGAACACAAGGAATGGCCACAAGCCTTATACTATGGCTTAGAAAAAAGAAGTTCACAAATATTCTTTAATCATTCAGAGTAAAGATGTGCTGCTGCCAAAAACTCCTGCTTGTGCAACACCCAGCTCACGTGTGTGTTTCTGCATGCCCACCTACAGTCTTTGTTCTTCACATGGTCTAAGCTGCCATTTGCACAGAATTGTGGTGAATTTAACTCAAGACATCCAGTAACATAGTGCCCAGCTTGTAATGAATAATAATGCAGCAAGATAGGACCCACAGCTCTCAAATCAATTATATTACTGCACTTTATTTTATTCCTGCTGAGGACTGTGGAATTACTAAAAGCACCAAGATACAGAAAAGAGGTGGAAAGAATTTGTCTTACCATACTGCTATTTTCCTCAGGGAGGAAACTCCACTGTTTTTTTCAGGTCTTAACTTTCTAAAACTCTGTAAAGTCCATACTAGGAAAACATCTCAGCATCAGTAGTCGAACTCTATAGGATTTTACTTCTTGCTGAAACACACATGTTAACTGCAGACTTGGGCCTCTGTTACATCCACCTCCCCAGATCACCTCAGCCCTATCAGAGAGCTGTGCTTTAAACTGTGAAATAAAAAATATATCTGTAATGACAGGTTAGAGATAATGACTGATATCTGTTGGGAAGC
Organism: Nettapus auritus; assembly: GCA_011076525.1. NCBI lineage: Eukaryota > Metazoa > Chordata > Aves > Anseriformes > Anatidae > Nettapus > Nettapus auritus. Next base: position 72,710,006 of record CM021797.1, read on the forward strand.
TCATGCTTCTACACTGCAAGGTTTGGACAAACTGTGTCATCACGTCCATTCCCCCAAAGGACTAACGCTGTAAAGAATTCTAGATGTTGCAACCACAAAAGCTTTCAGAAAGCTTTGGAAGCAGACTTGAAATCTTCCTGGGTGGAGTAGAGTAGACTGTAATTCAATACCTAAAAAAAATAAAATAATGTGAGGAACTTGAATTTTAGGATTCTGTTTCGATTCTTTGCTATGGCTTACCACAGACATTTGGCCATCTATGTTTATAATTTGTACTTCTGAGGAAAAATAATTCCAAAGATAAAGGAATATTTAAATGTAATTGATAACAGCAGCAGCATCTTTTTCCAGTACAATGGCTCCCACGGAGAGGTTGCATACTCACAAGAGAAGGCTATGATTTTGTATTAACCCTCACACCTCTATTCAGGTCCCACGTAGGGAACAGCCAGCATGCTGTGTGGAATACAGCCAACACAGGCAGCTGTCACCGGAAAAAATACGTCTGCACCAACAAGGGGCAAAATGATGTGGCCATCCGACAGCACCAAGACATCCCCCTGCCACAGGTGAGGAGAGAGACTCCGGCTTCTTTAACGACCAACGGGAAAGCAGACTCCCTCAGCATTGCCAAGACCTCGGTGATGCAAGAGCTCACAGAGCTGGAAAAGCAGATCCAAATCATCAAGCTGGAGCTGCAGCTCGCCATGGACAGGAAATCAGAGCTGGAAGAGTATCAGAGAACAAACAGGACTGCAGACCCCTAGGCCAGTATACTCGAGCCCTTTCCCCTTTTCTACCTTTCTCCCCTCCTCTGTAAAATTTTTTAACGTGCTTTTGTAATGCCGGGAAGAGGCATGAAAATAAAGCAGGCAATATGCTCTTCATGAGAGCAGAGTTGCAGCAGCCCACAGCCACTGCCACCCTCCCAGGTCCTCCTCCTTTCCTAACAAGTTTTGTGTTCTCCCAGCCAACTTCAGCCATTCCCAGGGGACGAGAGAAACAAGAACTGTGTGAATAGCAAGATTTCCTGTTTCCTTCACTTGGCACTACAGTGAAGTTCCCTCTTTTTTAGCTCTCTCTGTGCATTAATTCAAAACGAAAAGGAAAAAAAAAAAAAAAAAAAAAAAAAAAAGAAGGAAATCTAAACTGCTCATTGGAAGCATGTCCCTTGTTGGTATGTTTTTGTTGTGGTACCTATGGGTTTAGTCTCTGTTTATGCTAACGCTCCTTATGGTTGCCTCATTACACCAGGTGCTATTTCTGTGTTGGCAACCCCTTCTCTCCTGGCACAGGCTGTGGTTCACGATACAAATTCTTGGTGGCAGTCCCAGTACACACTGTTCCCTGAGCTCTGTGATCACAAATGCAGATGTGGCTGCTCTGTGACTGTGATAAAGGAACTCAACCAGCTTAAAAATAACTTGGCAAAAAACAAACCACCACCTCTGTCTGCTCCTGAGCCTGGGTTCACTTTGCACTCCCACCCAGAGAGAAGCCATGCAAAAACAGCTGCACTGGCAGATGTGAGGGGATGGGTTCACAGTGGCACAGGGCAAGGATGAGGGGAGGGGAGAGGGCAGCAGTGCTGTAGACCATTATCTATGACCAAAGGTGAGGTATTTTCTCTGTGAAACTACTCCTTAACATTCTGTCTACAATCGATGTTAAGGTTCTTTCTCACAGCCAAAATAACATAAAAGGGATCTGGTCCACTGATTTATTCTGACACAAAACTCCCACCAAAGTCAAAGGGAATTTGGCACCAAAACCTCCTGGTGGACCAATGCTCACTGTAAAGGGGATTCAGATTTGCTGTTTCAAAGGCAGTGTACTGAGTGGAGCTCCCTCCAACCTGGATGATGAGTAGAGTGGAAGGAAGGGTAAGCTGTTCGGCATCTGAATAAATAATACATCAATCCAAGTGACTGTGTTATTAATACAGGATTTCCATGACTTTTTGAACAACACCTCCCAACTCATCCTGTATTACAGTGAATGTTTGTCAGAATTAACTCTGGTCTCCTGGATACATCACTAAAATAATCTTTACCTTTCCTGTATCTCCAGCCAACTGTGTGAATGTTGCCAAGGGTGACAGTCCTAGCAGGCACGGTTAAAGGCTTCAGCCAGACATGAAAATGTATTATGGGGTTTGAATAACGCATACTACCTTTATTTATTTTTTTATCTCACCTTTAAGCTTTCAAAAACACTTGGAAATGAAAAGCTCTGCAAGGACTACTTAATGCTGATAGCAGCAATACCCAGAACAATTAGCCCCATTAACAGGAGCTCATATTCTACTCCCTGATCAGTCTTTGGCCTCTGTTTTTGGGCAGCAAGCGCAGCTGCTTCTTTCATTAGTCAGTTACCCAGAAAAGACAAGATTAAGACATAAAACAGGAATGTGGGGTCAGGTGATGTGACACCTGCACATAAGAGAGGTCTGAAACACACAAGGAGGTCCCTTCTTTCCCTGCACCTAAAAAAATACATGACCCAGATCAAGTCACTCAGTTTGCATTTTTTGCCTTCCCTTACCCTCCCTCATTCATTTAGATAAGCAGCTTCTTCTGAAGAGCTTTTTATCTGTGCAGTATCCAGTATCTTCTGACCTCTGACTTCACAGAACAAATTAACACTTTTTTTTTCATTATTATGAGACAAACACTAGGAAAGAAATATTCCAAGCCATTTTTTTCAGGAGGTTTATCCTGTTTGTTACTTCCATATTTCTACATGTGTTATGAGTCCAGGGAAAGTTGATCAATATTAGCTTTAAAAGATGTGAAATTAAAAATCCTAATGAACCTTAACTGTCCATGTTCCGGTTCAAACTCCAACCCAAACATCCAGTCTTTCAACAAATCACTCTTTAAAGACAAAAACATAAATGAAGAAATGTCAGCCACCTAATAATTAATGGTAAACAAAAATCTGTGTTTCTGCTGAGTGCCTTATGGGCCACTCACATGTCAAATGCAGAACAGGGATTGCTCCAAATTACCGCAGTACTAATCAGAGGCCTTCTGGTTGAGGGTTGAAGTTACTGCCCAGCAGAGACAGGTTTTGTCAATAGGCAGCACTCAATGAGGATGTTCCTTTAAACAAAAGCATTCTGTAACACTATCACTATGGTTTCAAATAGTCACACAACCATGAAACAAATCTGAGAGCTACCTCAGTTTAAGGTAATCTGAACTTAATTGCTAAAGGTGCACAGTTTCCCTACCAAAACATCAACCTGGCAAAGAAAAGAGGGAAAAATGAAAGGTTCTTGCAATTTGCCTTTTTCACCAGGCCTCAAACACACTACAGGAAAGAGTGGGTTAAACCCACAAAACCACACAAAAAGCACAAGACTTAGGGCTGTAGAGGAGGTCAGCTCGCACACATCTCACCAGTTGCTCAGTCCTTAGATTTGTCAACTCTGTACCAAGACTAGAACCCAGGGAAAAAAAAAAAAAAAAAAAAAAAAAAAAAGGATTTTTCAATCAGGTCTGCGTTTCCATAGGCCATATTATTCTATTGTCTCTCATCTGAGAGAGAAGACCCCAGCCTGATCCCAGAGGGAACAATGTTTGCCATAGCTTTCAGGATGTTTGCCCATCGTAGGATGAGGAGTATTGTACACAAGCCAATGCCTGCAGGCTGCATAGAGAGGTGGGGACTAGCTATGTCAAGAGGCTGTAGATGGTTCTGTCTTGTTTATGCTCTTGGGCCTCAAGTTTAATTTGTCCCTCCTCAGACAGAGAGAGGAACTTGACTTCCTTAAGGATTTCATCCTGTCTGGATTCCACAAAGCCCTACACATTTTTACAAAGGCCACAGAGGAGAAAGCAGAAGTAGCCATTGCTTACCAGCAGATTACAGCCAGTGGACTGGAAACAAACACAGAGCTATCCTTAGGACTAACTTGATGTTATAGAAGAGGAAGGCAGAAGATTTATAGTACAGCAGACAGTTCAAACACTTTTTGGGCTTCAATTATCACAAGCAGAAAGTAACTGCAATCAACAGATTTGAAGAACGGATAGCATCTGGACTGAGTAAGAACACTGATAATGGTTTTCCTGCTTGACACAGGCTAAAGCTAATGATGTAAGCGACCTGTGATGTGTCCTGACATTTTTACACTCTGCCTAAGATTGGCGGAAAGAAGAAAAATCAAAGAAATTTTTCAGACTTTGCAGCTCTACTTCTTTCTGACCCCATCTATTCTGGATGGGATTTTTTGTTTTTAAATTGTAATACTTTCAGTTCATCATTCCATGCTGATTTATTTTGCCCATGACACACAATTGTCACCTTTATAGGCCACCTTCTTGATGGCAGTGCTCCTCAAAAATCATACCCTGAGCTCTTGCAAAGACTTTACACTCTCCCAAATCCACACACACACACATCACCCTTCCCCACCTCTTAAATGGTACAGAGTTTTTTTCTTTATTTACATTTGATTACTCTGGTTCATTTACTGAATGTGGATGGAATTTCTCTAAACAATATTTATACCCCTTCTTTTTCAACAAAATTATTTTTAGCCTTGATAAACTTTTTAATCATTTTCACCCATTCAGGCAAGCCAAAACAGACTATCTAAAATTTTCAGTTTCTCAGTGCTTAAATTATAAACACAGAAAGATGTTTAATAGCTCCCACAATAATCTTCAAGGACTTGCTCAGCTTAAACTATTATTTTATAATAAGAAGGTACTTATACCTTGGGAAGTAAAGAGAAAACAAGTGTTTCCAAATATCATCTGTGAAACAAATCCAGAGTGCTTCAAACCCAACACTGACAGTATATGCACACAAGTTTCCAACTTGACTTAAAAGTAGAAATGCAGCGTGACTTCAAGACTTTAGGCCTTTGTGCACCTATAAAGGCTGTATAATTCAGGTTGTTCACAGCTGCAAAAAAGTATGCTATAACAGCAAAGCTGTTCAAAGATCCAGGCAATGTTTGCTGGTGACCCAAGCCCTGCTTCTGATGAGCAGGCATTTGTACCATGAAATCTCCCATTATTATTATTATTCCTAACACATCATCTCCTTTCTCTCACATGAAGTCACAAACTGTAATCCAAACAGCAACTTCTAATGAAAGTGAAGGTTCTGTACAAATTCCTTCTGCACACACTAAGACTAAGCCATAACACAAACTCTCAGCACCCCAGCTTCCCCTTACAATGTCAGGGACATGTTCCTTCTCAATTTTCAGGATTCACAGTAATTTACATGGTTCACAGGGCTTAATTCATATTTTTGAATCTTTTGGAAAGCTGAAAATAGCAATGCATACTACAAGATAGTGTGTGATTAATTACTTTCAGTTCACTATTGTTTTTGTTATTTTTGGTATAAGCGAATACAGGAAGATAATTCAGATTTTATGATTCAGTGAATGTACGTGGATGAGACCAGCAGCTCTCCTCTGGCAGTTCCAAGAGGAACTTCCAAGAAAATCAAGTTTACAGGAAAAACACCATGAAACAATGTTGTAAATAAGTGACTTACCTTTCATTTTTAGCAGCAGACTTCAAACATAGCCTTACAGTACAAAGAGTATGGAGACTACAATGTATGCTGTCTTTTCACAAAATTTCTCAACAGTGACAGAATGGATGCACAAATAATCCAGCATTTTGGTACTTCTGTTGTGTCAGGAATAAAGTTGTGAATGTATAGCCAAAAGGACAAAGGTTGTTCCAGATAACTTATTTTTGAAGACAAGAGAAGAAATTCACCACTCTGCTTTACAAGCTGAAGGCTTTGGAAAAAATTGTTTCCAGTAACCATGCAAAAGACAAAAGTGTTATCTAGATACTACCAAAGTCAAGAAAAACAGAAATAACCCAGGCCATAGCTTTTATTATAGCATGTGCATTACAAGATTAATCTTTGTGGCAAAACTGCATCAAAGAAACCCCTACAAAGTATTTTCTGGAAACTAAGGACAATGACAGCAATGTCTCAACCTAGAAAAAGATGTCCACATCAACCAGGGTCATCAGTGGAATGCTATTTTTGAAGATTTACCAACAGCTTCTTTCTCTTCTTATGAATACAAAGATGTGCATACGCTTTTTGGGACGGAGGATGTTTACTAATGCACCAGTCTTCACAGATTCTTGGCCTGACACAGGAAGATACATAAGGAGTCGCTCCACTGAACTCTACAAATGTACCAGTTCATTCCTTATTTGGCCTGTCAATGGGGATAGCTTCCCATTCACATTCAGTAATGCTACCATACTTTCACGGGATACTTGACAACCAGAGCAAATTCCTGAAATAATGGAGGGCAAACTTTCAGCTGTACAGGATACTGGTTGGCAGAGACCCTTGGGAGGCAGTACTGAAGGGCAGAGGAGTCCAGGAAGGCTGGGCACTCCTCAGGAAGGAAATCTTAAAGGCTCAGGAGTGGTCTGTCCCCACGTGCCCAAGCCAGCGTCGAAGAAGACTGACAGAATCACAGAATCACAGAATTTCTAGGTTGGAAGAGACCTCAAGATCATCGAGTCCAACCTCTGACCTAACACTAACAGTCCCCACTAAACCACATCCCTAAGCTCTACATCTAAACGTCTTTTAAAGACCTCCAGGGATGGTGACTCAACCACTTCCCTGGGCAGCGCGTTCCAATGTCTAACAACCCTTTCGGTAAAGAAGTTCTTCCTAAGATCCAACCTAAAATTCCCCTGGCGCAACTTAAGCCCATTCCCCCTCATCCTGTCACCAGGCACGTGGGAGAACAGACCAACCCCCACCTCGCTACAGCCTCCTTTGAGGTACCTGTAGAGAGCGATAAGGTCACCCCTGAGCCTCCTCTTCTCCAGGCTGAACAATCCCAGCTCCCTCAGCCGCTCCTCGTAGGACTTGTTCTCCAGGCCCCTCACCAGCTTCATCGCTCTTCTCTGAACTCGCTCAAGCACCTCCATGTCCTTCTTGTAGTGAGGGGCCCAAAACTGAACACAGTATTCAAGATGCGGCCTCACCAGAGCCGAGTACAGGGGGACGATCACCTCCCTAGCCCTGCTGGTCACACTGTTTCTTATACAGGCCAGGATGCTGTTGGCCTTCATGGCCACCTGAGCACAATGCTGGCTCATATTCAGCCGACTATCAACCATCACTCCCAGGTCCTTCTCTGCCTGGCAGCTCTCCAACCACTCATCTCCCAGCCTGTAGCTCTGCTTGGGGTTATTGCGCCCCAGGTGGAGGACCCGGCACTTGGCCTTGTTGAACTTCATGCAGTTGACCTCAGCCCATCGGTGCAGCCTATCCAGATCCTCCTGCAGAGTCTTCCTACCCTCGAGCAGATTGACACACGCACCTAACTTGGTGTCATCTGCAAACTTACTGAGGGTGCACTCGATCCCCTCATCCAGATCATTGATGAAGATATTAAAGAGGACCGGCCCCAGTACCGAGCCCTGGGGAACACCACTAGCGACCGGCCTCCAACTGGATTTGACTCCATTTACCACGACTCTTTGGGCCCAGCCATCCAGCCTGTTTCTAACCCAACGAGGCGTGCACCAGTCCAAGCCAAGAGCAGCCAGTTTCCTGAGGAAAATGCTGTGGGAAACGGTGTCAAAAGCCTTACTGAAGTCAAGGTAGACCACATCCACAGCCTTTCCCTCGTCCACCCAGCGCGTCACTTTGTCATAGAAGGAGATCAGGTTCGTCAAGCAGGACCTGCCCTTCATAAACCCATGCTGACTGGGCCTGATCGCCTGCTTGCCCCGCAAGTGCTGCGTGATGACTCTCAAGATAATCTGCTCCATGAGCTTCCCTGGCACTGAGGTCAAACTGACAGGCCTGTAGTTTCCCGGGTCAGTCCTCCGGCCCTTCTTGTAGATGGGTGTCACGTTTGCTAGCCGCCAGTCAACTGGGATCTCCCCCGATAGCCAGGACTATTGATAAATGATGGTAAGCGGTTTGGCCAGCTCCTCTGCCAGTTCTCTCAGTACCCTCGGGTGGATCCCGTCCGGCCCCATTGACTTGTGCACTTCCAAGTGCCGTACCAGGTCACCAACCATTTCTTCATGTATAGTGAGGGCCACATCCTGCTCCCCATCCCCTTCTACCAGTTCAGGGAATTGGGTATCCAGAGAACAACCGGTATTGCCGCTAAAGACTGAGGCGAAGAAGGCATTAAGCACCTCCACCTTTTCCTCATCTCTTGTAACTAAGTTTCCCCCCGCATCCAGTAAAGGATGGAGATTCTCCTTAGTCCTCCTTTTTGTATTGATGTATTTATAAAAACATTTTCTGTTATCTTTAACGGCAGTAGCCAGATTGAGCTCCAGTTGAGCTTTGGCTTTTCTAATTTTGTCCCTGCACAGCTTCGCAACATCCTTATAGTCCTCCTTAGTGGCCTGCCCACTTTTCCAAAGACTATAAGCCCTCCTTTTCCTCCTAAGCTCAAGCCACAATTCTCTGTTCAGCCAGGCTGGTCTTCTGCCCCGCCAGCTCGTCTTTGGGCACGTGGGGACAGACCGTTCCTGCGCCATTAAGATTTCCCTCTTGAAGAGCGCCCAGCCTTCCTGGACTCCTCTGCCCTTCAGAACCACCTCCCAGGGGACTCTACCAACCAGTGTCCTCAGCAGCACAAAGTCAGCCCTCCGGAAGTCCAATACAGCGGTTTTACTGGTCCCCTTCCTGGCCTTGCCAAGAATAGAGAACTCCACCATTTCGTGGTCACTCTGCCCAAGACAGCCCCCGACAATCACATCCTCCACCAGTCCTTCTCTGTTTGTGAAGAGAAGGTCTAGCGGGGCACCACCCCTGGTGGGCTCACTAACCAGCTGCGTCAGGAAGCTATCTTCCACGCTGTCTAGAAACCTCCTAGACTGCTTTCTCTGGGCTGTGTTGTGCTCCCAGGATATGTCAGGGAAGTTGAAGTCCCCCACGAGAACAAGGGCTGACGATTTCGCAACTTCTGCCTGGAGAAAATCAGCCTGGAGAAAAGGAGGCTCAGGGGTGACCTTATCGCTCTCTACAGGTACCTGAAAGGAGGCTGTAGCGAGGTGGGGGTTGGTCTGTTCTCCCACGTGCCTGGTGACAGGACGAGGGGGAATGGGCTGAAGTTGCACCAGGGGAATTTTAGGTTGGATCTTAGGAAGAACTTCTTTACCGAAAGGGTTGTTAGACATTGGAACGCGCTGCCCAGGGAAGTGGTGGAGTCACCATCCCTGGAGGTCTTTAAAAGACGTTTAGATGTAGAGCTTAGGGATATGGTTTAGTGGGGACTGCTAGTGTTAGGTCAGAGGTTGGACTCGATGATCTTGAGGTCTCTTCCAACCTAGAAATTCTGTGATTCTGTGATTCTGTCAGCTTCCTGTAGAACTCCTCATCCGTCTCCTCATCCTGGTTCGGTGGTCTATAACAGACCCCGACCAGGACGCTAGCCTTGTTGGCCCTGCCGATCCTAACCCAGAGGGACTCGACCTTGTCATTCCCAGCCTCGAGTTCTACAACATCGAAAGACTCTCTAATATAGAGAGCCACACCACCACCCCTTCTGTGCTGCCTGTCCCTTCTGAAGAGTTTATAGCCAGTCATTGCAGCACTCCAGTCATGAGAGTGGTCCCACCACGTCTCCGTGATGGCAACCAAGTCATAGCCTGCCTGTTGCACAATGGCTTCCAGCTCCTCCTGTTTGTTACCCATGCTGCGTGCATTGGTGTAGATGCACTTCAGCAGGGCCATTGCCTTATCCCCCGGCCTTGCTATTGCTCCCCCTGGCACAGCTCCAACAATCCTTGTTTCAGCCCCGTCCCCCTTCTTACCTAGTTTAAAGCCCTCTCAGTGAGCCCTGCCAGCTCCTGGCCCAGGATCCGTTTTCCCCTAAAAGATAGGGACCCGTCTGCAGCCATCAGGCCGGGTGTCGAGTAAAGTGCCCCATGGTCGAAAAAACCAAGATTTCTGTGTTGGCACCAGCCCCTGAGCCACGTGTTTAACAGGTGGGCTTTCTGTGTCCACTTTGTACCCCTCCCTGCCACCGTAGGGATGGACGAAAACACCACCTGCACTCCCGCTCCATCCACTAACCGTCCCAGTCCCCTAAAGTCTCGTTTGATAGCCCTGAGGCTTCTCTCTTCAATGTCATCACTACCTGCCTGGACTATCAAAAGAGGATAATAGTCAGAGGGGCGAACCAGGTTGGGAAGCTTCTTGGCAACGTCCCTGACCCTGGCCCCAGGGAGGCAGCAGACTTCCCTACGGGTAGGGTCAGGCCGACAAATAGGGCCCTCTGTTCCCCTGAGGAGAGAGTCTCCCACAACAATAACCCTTCTGTCTTTCTTGGTGGAGGCAGTCCTGAGGCGTGGAGTCGACCTCCTCGCCCTAGGCATCCTCCTGGGTACTCTTGCTACCTCTTCCTCACGCACCGGTCTCTCAAGCTCCAGGGCCTCAAACCTGGGAAGGTGGGGGTGGAAGGAGAGGATGCCGCCTGCGATGTCGAGCAGGGACCTGTTTCCATTCCTCCTCAACTCCCAGATCCCCTCCCTCTGCCTGACGGCGACAGGGCAAGGAGTCCACCCCCGTTTGAGATGTCTCACCCCAGTACTTCTCCTTGAGGCCCTGCAGGGAGTTGCTCCACCAGTCTATCTCCCGCTCAGACTCTCTGATATCCCTCAACCTCTCCACCTCCTCCTTGAGCTCCGCCACCATGCGGACCAGGTCATCCACCTGCTCGCACCTCACGCACCCAGTTTCTCTGCCTCCCGCCGATGGCAGCAACAGGCTCAGACACTCCCTGCATCCGGTGACCTGAACTGCTGCAGTTTTTAACAGGTAGTCGGTCTGGACATGTACCGACTTCCTGGAGAGCGCACAGTGCCTGGTGGAGATCATTATCGCCTAGCTAACAGCTGTCGTTACAGGAGGTGTTACGTATGGGCGGGGGAGAGCGCCCTGCCCTTCCTGCTCGCCCTGCCTGCGCTAACTGCCGCGCCACTCCCTTCTGACGCGCCACGCCCTGTTTGCCCGTCCTGTTCGCCGCGCTCCTGGTCGCTCGCGCTCCCTAGGGGCAGTTTTGAACGGCTGGGGGGGGGGGCGCTGCTGGCTCCGCCTACGCCTCGTCAGCGTCCCTCACGAGGGCTGCCGGGTCGTGGCGGCTCCCTCAAGTAGGCTCGATGCCGGAAAATTAGCCCTGCCTGGCCCGATCCCCCGCTCCGCTGCAGAACGCGTCTGCCCCGGAGCCGATCGCCTCAGCAAATGGCAGTGAAATGGCGGTGGCGCCCGATTTAAATAGCCCGCCGCTGATGCTGCTGGCTCCGCCTACGACCTAGCTGAACAGAGAGTAGTGGCTAGAGACTAGGGAAAAAAAAGAGGGTTTATGACCTTTGGAAAAGAGGGCAGGCCACTCAGGAGGACTATGAGGATGTTGTAAGGCTATGCAGGGATTAAATTAGGAAGGCCAAAGCTCACCTGGAGCTCAATCTGGCTACTGCTGTTAAAGATAACTGAAAATGTTTTTATACATACATTAACACAAAAAGGAGGATGAAGGAGAATCTCCATCCTTTACTGCATGCGGGGGGAAACTTAGTGACGAGAGATGAGGAAAAGGCTGAGGTGCTTAATGCCTTCTTTGCCTCAGTCTTTAGAGGCAAGACCAGTTGTTCTCTGGATACCTAGTACCCTGTGCTGGTGGGAGGGGGTGGAAAGCAGAATGTGGCCCTCACAATCCACAAGGAAATGGTTGGTGACCTGCTACAGCACTTAGATGTGCGCAAGTTGATGGGACCAGATGGGATCCACCCGAGGGTACTGAGAGAACTGACGGAAGAGCTGGACAAGCCACTTTCCATCATTTATCAGCAGTCCTGGTAATGAGGGGAGGTCCCCATCAACTGGTGGCTAGCAAACATGACGCCCATCTACAAGAAGGGAGGGAGGGTTGACCCGCGGAAATATAGCCAATATAGCCTGTTAGTTTGACCTCAGTGCCAGGGAAGCTCATGGAGCAGACTACTTTGAACGTCATCATGTGGCACTTGCATGGCAACCAGGCAATCAGGCCCAGTGAGCATGGGTTTATGAAGGGCAGGTCCTGCTTGACGAACCTGATCTTCTATGACAAAGTGATGTGTTGGGTGGATGAGGGAAAGTCTGTGGATATGGTCTACCTCGACTTCAGTAAGGCTTTTGACACCATTTCCCACAGCATTCTCCTCATGAAACTGGCTGCTCTTCACTTGGACTGGCATATGCTTTTTTTGGTTAGAAATTGCTGGGTAGCTGTCCCAAAGACTCGTGGTGGATGGAGTTAAATCCAGTTGAATGCCAGTCACTGGTGGAGTCCCCCAGGGCTCACTGCTAGGGCCAGTTCTCTTTAATATCTTCATCGATGATCTGGATGAGGGGATTGAGTGCACCCTCAATAAGTTTGCAGACGACACCAAGTCAGGCGCGTATGTCCATCTGCTCGAGGGTACGAAGGCTCTGCAGGAGTATCTGGATAGGCTGGACCGATGGGCCAAGGCCAACTGTACGAAGTTCAACAAGGCCAAGTGCCAGGTCCTGCACCTGGGGCACAACAACCCCAAGCAGCGGTACAGGATGGGAGATAAGTGGTTAGAAAGCTGCCTGTCAGAGAAGGACCTGGGAGTTTTGGTTTATAGTCGGCTGAATACGAGCCAGCAGTGTTCTCAGGCGGCCAAGAAGGCCAACAGCATCCTGGCTTGTATCAGAAACAGTGTGGACAGCAGGTCCAAGGAAGTGATTGTCCCCCTGTACTCGGCTCTGGTGAGGCCGCACCTCGAGTACTGTGTTCAGTTTTGGGCCCCTCACTACGAGAAGGACATCGAGGTGCTCGAGCGAGTCCAGAGAAGGGCTACAAAGCTGGTGAGGGGTCTGGAGAACAAGTCTCATGAGGAGCGGCTGGGGGAGCTGGGGTTATTCAGTCCGGAGAAGATGAGGCTCAGGGGCAACCTTATTGCACTCTACAGGTACCTGAAAGGAGGCTGTAGCGAGGTGGCAGTTGGTCTACTCTCCTACATGCCTGGTGACAGGATGAGGGGGAATGGGCTAAAGTTGCGTCAGGGGAGGTTTAGATTGGATCTTAGGAAGAACTTCTTTACAGAAGGGGTTGTTAGGCACTGGAATAGGCTGCCCAGGGAAGTGGTTGAGTCACCATCCCTGGAGGTCTTTAAAAGACGTTTAGATGTAGAGCTTAGGGATATGGTTTAGTGGAGGGCTTGTCATTGTTAGGTCAGAGGTTGGACTGGGTGATCTTGTAGGTCTCTTCCAACCTAGACATTCTGTGATTCTGTAAAGGCCTCATTTATTTCTGCAGAACAACAGACAGCTCTCATCCCACTAAGCTAGGACTTCACTTAGATATTTTTCAACTTGACAATGTGAAACTGATAGACAGAAAACGTCCTCTGAAGCGTCAAAAAAGTCCACAAAAAAATGAAGGCGAGAATAAAAGAATATGAACAAGAAAGGAACCAAAATCCACAATCTATTTCTTTCTGTTCCCTAACCACACTGCACAGAAAAGACTGTAGACGAGCAGACAGGAGCACTGACTGCCCCACAGGTGACAATAAGAGAAAGTGAGGGAGGCTGGGTGGTCACCACAAGCAGCAACTTCCTGTGACTCTAGTGGAAAGAATCAACCGATGTAGATCCTATGGAAGTCATTGGCTCCAAAGGCAGCATTGCACTTGGGGCACTTACGCTGCCGGGTGTCATACCGTGTTTTCACACACTCAAAGCAGAAGACGTGAAAACACTTTGTGAGGACAGCATCCTTTTTGCGCATGTTACAGCACGGGCAGGTCAGGCGGGCCTGCAAGACAGAATCATTATAGAAAGGGCTCACTGCATTGCACTAGATACATTAAAATATGACTAAAGATGAAGGTCTTTCCACTCCTCATGTGGAAAGGGTGCATTCTTCCATGTAAAATAGGTCTACAGTGCCAGAGTCTAGACAAAAGGATGTCATATACTGAAAGCATGACTACACAGCCTTTTGGTTAAAGCAGAGTTAAGAGGGAAGTGGGAGACAGCTATGTACCTTGTAATCCTTTATTTCTTCCATCAATATCTCATCACAGTTGGGAACCATGTCAGGCTTCTTAGTGGTCTCCAGCTTCCTGCGTAACCTAGAGATGTCTTCCTGTATGAAAACAAGAGAGCACATAAATGAGAAGTGTCTTCTGTCACAGCTAATCCAAGGAAGAAACAGAGGTAGCACCTGGCCAACAGTGCACCTAGCTAAGCCACTCCACCTATACTTTTATTGCTGATAGACCAAAAGTCTTACGAGAGATGACATCATCATCTGGTGCCACTTGTATCGTCAAAAATATCAAAACCTAAACAGCCAAGAGGCTATTTCAATAGATTGAGCTGAAATCCAAGTGAATGGACAACAAAAAATAAGTTTTAGCTAGTAAACAGTAAGGAAACTCACGTAGTTGGAATCTGCTCAGAGTTCAATGCAAAAGGAGACAGACACTAAAGGAGACATATATTGAAAGACTGTGCACAAACTGTATACCTCAGCCCTTTTGAAGTTGAACATCTCTTTCTCTCTAGTTACTCTGTTTTCCACTATCTCATCCTGGAAGTCATGTAACTTCTTCTGAGCCAGCTCTAGCTGGGTTTTCAGGTCATCTGCAAGCTGGGCTGCATCCATGGCCTGAAAAAGTAAACCAGTATAGAAGTAGCAGACACAGAAAAAAGTTCTAGTGATTTCTAGTCCCTCCACCTGACAATTCAAGACTGCCCACAGAATACTTCCAGGGCTGCTGGAGATTTAATTTTTTCAATCTGATTATGGTAGTTTCAAATGAAAGAACTGAATTTAGTCCCTAAACTTTACAAGAACAAGTTATCTTCTTGTCATCAAGCTCTAATCATTTAGTTTGAACACTCCTCTTTGTTAAAGATAAGCTCTATTACACTGTAAGGCAACTCACTTAGAAAAACATTAATGCCCCCATATTTCTTTTCTTGTTCAAGTATTTTCAACCCTCCACTTCTACACTTTCTGAACTGAATTTATAGGCAGGCCTAAAGCTAAACTAGAGAGAACTGCAAGATGAGTTCTGTTGCATTTTGTTTGTTTGTTGTTTTCTCTCTTCACCAGTTTTCTTAGCATTCTCTAACTGTTCCTGCACTACTAAATCCATTAGCCAAGTTCTCTTAGTACCTAAGAATGTGATATTAAGCACAAGTGATTGCACTGAATTCCCCCATCTCCTCTTCAAAGTGCTATTCCTGCCTTCCTTTTTGTCTGTTATGTCATTCCTGTATTTCTACAACTCGGTAACAATGGCAGGATCAGCCATGACACTCATTTTTATTCCACTCAAGAGGCCTACTTGGTAGCATGATCTTACACATTTAACAAATGTCTTAATGTTCCCCAACCATAATCTTCTTTTATTTACCTCATATTTCCTATGAAAGCTTTACTTGATGCCATTTAACTTAATCTGGCTGCTGCCTCTTTCATGATAGTCTGAGCTAAGGTGCCTTTAACAAGAAACCTATCACAGAAACTACACCTTGCTCATCTTTATCAAAGGAAACATCAGTCTACCAAGCCTTAATTAGAACTCTCTTTAGAACTCCTCAGCATTCTGGTATACTAGTCCAAAAGGAGGGAATATCAGGTACCATAACACCAATGAAAGACTGGAGCCTTCTATGCTTCCCTCAAGACCACTTGATCTTATAATTCAAGAGGAAATCAAGCAACTGCTCACCTTGCGTTTGTTCATTTCTAGGGCCTGTGTTCGGAGACCTAGTTCTTTCTCCCCTGTTCCAATACTGCTTTGCAGTAAGTGTTCCTTCTCCTCCAGTTTACGTACAACTTGCAGCTGGGCATCCACCTTGGAAAGGGAGAGAGGAGGTACAGAAGGACTGAAATGCATGCTCTGCAGTCTTCAGAGGTGGCAGAATCTATATATAGAACTGTTAACATAGGAAAATGACTACTGCATTCAGCTCTGGGGCCCCCAGCACAAGAAGAACACAGACAAAGCAAGTCCAGAGGAGGGCCATGAGGATGATCGAAGGGCTGGACACACAACACCTCCACCTTCCTGGGAGTTTGGTTGTCCTCTCTAGTTCTCCCAGGTTACCTGTGTCTTCAGTGTTAAAACTTGGTCTGCCAGCTCCTCCTTCTCCTCTTTCAGCAGCTTGTGGATCTGGTTGGACTTGATGCGTTCTGACATCAGCTTGAAGTTGGCATCATCCTTCTCCCGCAGCTGCTGCATCAGGCGGATGTTCTGCTCCTGCATGTCTTCAAAGGCTTGGCCTGTGACATCCATTTCTGACAGCAGAGCCTCCTCCTCCTGCAAGAGGATTACAGGCTCTGGCAGAACTGTTTCCTGTACTCCCACTGTTACCCTGAAAATTGTACTCAGAGACACCAAAACTAGCACAGACCAAAAAAGACTCATGGTATCTTCCCAGCAACCAGACAAAAGTACTCCCTAGAAGTCTGCATAACAGCAGAGATGCCCTAAACTAGAAGGTGTACAAAAAAGACTCATCTGGACAGGAATTCACAGACTCTAGCTTTTATCTGCTGGGAGAAAAAAAAAAAAAAAAAAAATCAGGTGTGGCACAGGCCACCTTCCAGCTTGAGGGAGCTAGCTAAATAGCTGCCATATAAACTAGGCCAGTAACACTACTTATGGACATCTCAATAGTTTCCAGATAAAATGCTGACGCAGCCTTTATACTCACTTAGGCTGCTTCAACATTAATGGAGTAAATGACAAGGCAGTGAAGTTCTGTACAATAAGAGAGAAACCTCAATTCTAAAAAAAAGTACTTATCAAATGATTGGCTTGCCTCTCCCCTGCTCAATGGGTCCCACTCTGTTAGCATTAGATTAAGCACTTTTTTGTGGGAAAAAACTTAAAGGTAAGGTATGTCTTAGCACCATGCACATGCATGAATTGTATGAACTGTGCCAATAAAAATACTTCTAAAAACAAATTACAACTTCCTCTTGTAGAGGCTGACCCAGCTACTTCTCTGTGCTCTTCACCTAAGCTACATGGACAACTAAGATTCCCTACTACACCTGACATGAGCTTTGTGACAGCTGGCGTTGGGATTTTTTGTTTGTTTTTTGCTTCACTAAACAGGGACAAAACTTGCACATCACTAAAATATACTGAAACAGGAATTCATTCCCTCATGTAATCTTCCTGGCTGTAAACTGAAGGCACCTACTTCCAATACGCTGAAACTGTGACAGAACTTAACAGAAACTTCTCACCTGTTTAGCCATAGCTAGTTTCTTCTGTAAATACTCAATCTGT
Source organism: Nettapus auritus (assembly GCA_011076525.1). Classification (NCBI taxonomy): domain Eukaryota; kingdom Metazoa; phylum Chordata; class Aves; order Anseriformes; family Anatidae; genus Nettapus; species Nettapus auritus. The sequence continues at coordinate 72,727,324 of CM021797.1, forward strand.
TCCTCTACTGCTCGGATCTTCCGAAGGGCATCCTCATCAGCCATCTTTTTACTCTCCTTTTTCTCCTTGTCTTCCAATTCTTTCACCCTCTGCCTCAGTTCTTCCAGCTAGAAGAAAGACAGAAATGGCACTAAATACAAGAATGTGGCCTGAACATTGCTAAGAGCTGGTTTTCCCCACAGTTATTCAAAGCTTCAGAAAAAACTGCCCTCAAAGCATGGGAAAATAAAACCCATCTCACTTCAACAAGACACTGCATTACTGGCAGAGAAAGCATTAAGACAGGCTACAAGACCGAAATCTTGACTTCAAAACTTTTGAAAATTGCATAGCACCTCTTATCAGAGTACCAACATTAGTTATCTCTTGCAGTTGCATATATAAGGCTAAGCAGAAGAAGATCTGCTCCTTTAAGGCATCTGGTCAAGCATTGTTTTCAGTGCAAAAAGGGATAATTAAAAAGGAAGACACCATACACAAAACATACAAAGACACAATCTGACTGACAAAACAAAGGAGGCAGCAATAGTGTGACTGACCAGGTTTGGTTCCTTACTGATGTGAGAACATAAGTTGTGTTTATCCCAGGAAGGTTACCTGGCTGGGGACCTTGTTAACTAGGGCACCAAGGAGGAAAAAAATAAAAATGTGGGGGAGAAACTAGAAACAAAATATGCAGAGGTGTGCAGAGATGCAGACCTGACAAAACAGACATGGAGACAATGACAAGAAACAAACCTTGTCAATCACACTAATTGTTGGGCTGTAAACAAATTACAGTGCCACTTCCAGGAAGATGAACCTGGGCCTTGCAACCCAACAGACTACACCAGAAGGGACCCCAAGCTTGGAGGGGTTATGGAAATCAGTAGAGTTCTGCAAACCCGTGAAAGGATGTGCACTGGGAAGGGAAGCAAGGATCAACAGAAGTTTACAGACAGAAAGAGGTACAAAAGGACCCGGCTGGGGGTGAAATACAGCTGGTCTGAATGGTCATTTACCTGATCATGGCAGTCTGGCTTCTCTACTTATACCTTCTTTGTAAATCTTTCCCTAGCCATCTCTGTGTAACCTCACACAAATGTATGTGTGCTGCAGGGACTAAGTGCCAGCTACTGGTTAACTGGTTTGTGAGTTGGGTAGGGAGGCTGAGGACACAGTCAGAGGTACCAGGTGGACTTGAGGGATCTGCAAATGTGTACACACTTGTGAACCTGGACAGTGTTGTGTGTGCACACACCTTCAATAGCAAACTTTCATCTCTACCAGTGGAAGTCGAGGAGGTGGACTTGGCTATTCGTGTTTATGTTTTATTTGAGTCCTATGTGTGGGTGCTGTTGAAGGCAGTGGCTTCTCAGGAGGAAGTCCTGAACCAGAGGGGCTGGAGAAGGCAGCCACACTCATAACATCACCTAATATCACAGTGTATCAGTGAATCTTCTTCAGAGAATGTTTTGCACATTCACTCAGATGCAACATTTTAATTTTTTTTTTTTTCTGAAATCATTGTTCAAGCCCCACTTTAAATACATCAGGTGATGGTTCTTTGCCACATCCACTGAGAAATCGAGACCACGCTGTCAAAATATTCCTAAAATCAGAGTTTAATTTTTGTCTGATTTGCTGCATAGCCCTCTTTATCTTCAGGACTTTCTAAATCTTTTTAATGATGTAAAGTTAACAACCTACATGTTACAGCAACAGAGAGCTAAACGCAGCTTTGAAAGAACCACCACCTTTAATACTGATGATGAAAACATTACCCCTCAAAAGGACATCCTGTAATCTCTCTTTTCATCTCCAGACTGTTACAACCTCTCTTGTAAGTAACAAACAACAGGAAGAGAAATAACCTCCAGTCTGGAGAATCTCTCTTGTAATTAACAAACAACAGGAAGAGAAATAACCTCCAGTCTGGAGAATCTCTCTTGTAAGTAACAAAAAACAGGAAGAGAAATAACCTCCAGTCTAGAGACAAAAGCACCATTGCGCAGGTGCAGAGTACTTTAAGTTTTAAGTAGCATGCAAAAGTAAAAGAGGAAGGAGAAATGAAATTTACCTCAGCCTTTGCTTTCTTCTCAGCTGCCATCAGCTGCACTTTGTCTCTCTGTTCTTTGGGGGCAGAGCGGTACATATCTAACAACAGCTTCATCTCCTTCTGGCTCTCCTGGGCCTTCCTGGAAACACAGAGATAGACAACTGTGAGTACTTGGCAGAAAAGCTACACTAGCTACAACTAGCATGAGAGTCAGACCAGTATTTGCTCCATCTCCCACAGTGCATATATACAGAGTTCTCCCTGGCTCTTCTCACTCTGGTAAATGCAAAATAGTCAAGGAAGACGGAGACTGGAAAGAAACAGGTTCAGGTACATATGGGTTGAAAAACTTAGAGAAGGCAGAGGGTGACAGATGTACCCAATGGAAAATGGATAGCAACAGCCATCGATCTCTGCTTTGGTAGTATCTAAGACAGGGAAGACCACTGTGCCCTTCACTGATAATCTGCTGCTGTAAAGCTTTACACAGCTGTAATGACAGCAACGAAGATTACTTGACCCACATTAAGAAGTACCTGGTTTGGTATTAATGGTTTAGGCTATTGTAGAAGTGTTACTACATTGTTCAAACCATTATCAGACAGAGAGGGTGCTAGAAACCTCTCACTTCAGTAGTCAATCTCTTAAGTAAGAGCTGCAAGTTATCTCACACAATTACCCGAGCTAGCTCAACTCACGCAGGAAAGAGAGGATCAGCAACTCTTACTTTAGCTCAGCCTTCAGCTGCTTGATCACTTCAGCCTCCTTCTTTCTTCCATCTTCATGTTTCCCTTTCTCCTTCTCTTTGGACTCTCTTTCCTTCTCAGATTCCTTCTGCTTCTGTTTTTCCCGCTCCCGCTCCTTTTCCTTTTCTTTCTCTTTCTCTCGCTCCCTCTCTTTTTCCTTTTCCTTCTCTCGTTCCCTCTCCCTCTCACGTCTTTCCCTCTCCCGTTCCTCTTCATCTCGCCTGGCCTTAACTTCACTAGCATCTTCAGAAGCAGCCTTGGGCACAGGTACTTGGGCAGAAGGATCGTCTGGCTCCTGTTTGATCTCTGGAGGCTCCTCCTTTGTGTCTTCAGTGCTGGACTGGGACTGTAAGATAATACTACCACTGCGAGAGCGGATCTGTCATGCAACAGTAAGGGAGAAGACAGAAGGAAATTAACCATTAAGTATTTAGCCAGAAACCTGTATCATGGTTATCACAGAATACCTCTTCTAACTTGGGTTAGAAGAGACCCACAAGAATCATCGAGTTCATCTTCTGGGTCCTCAAAGAACCACCCCAAAATCAGACCCTTTGTCTGAAGCGATGTCAAAACGCTTCTTGAACTCTGGCACGCCTAGTGCCATGACCACAGCCCTGGGAATTTTGCTCCAGTGCCTGACCACCCTCTCAGTGAAGACCCTCTTCCGGAAGGAACCTTATCCCTTTTCCCTCATTGTCCCATATATCAGCTTGTGTGCTTTTTCTGAAATTGCTAATACTTTTCAAAGAGCACTGTATAGCTACAAAAGGAAGACAATTAATTTAGTAAGTGGAAATCAGGAAACTGGTTCTCCATCGGAAATGACACTACATACTGCATGCTGTAATGGAAAGGCTGGTATTAAAAGTAAGGACATGATATTACGAATAAGGAAGTGATTAGTGACAGCCAACATGGCTTCACTAAGGGCAGACTGTGCCAAACAAATCTGGAGGGGTTACAGCATTGGTAGATAGGGGAAGAGCAATGGACATCATCTACCTGTACTTTTGCAAAGCATTTGACACCGTCCCCCATGAAATCCTTGTCTCTAAATTGGAAAGACATGGATTTGGTGGATGGACCACTTGGTGGGAAGGAGCTGGCTGGCTGCATTCAACGTTGTCCAAGTGTCCATTGCTCAATGTTCAAGTGGAGATCAGTGACCAGTGGTGCTCCTCTGAGGTCAGTATTTGGACTGGTTTTTAGTATCTTTCTGGGTGACACGGATAGTGAAATTGAGTGCACTGTGCATCAGCAAGTTTGCCAATGACACCAAGCCATGTGGTGCAGTCAACACGCTGGAGGGAAGAGGGACCTGACAGCCTGAGAGGTGGGCCTGTGTGAACCTCATGAGATTCAACAAGGCCACGTGAAAGGTCCTGCATCTGGGCTGGGGCAATCCCAAGCACAGCTACAGGCTGGGTAGAGAATGGATTGAGAGCAGCCCTGAGGAGAAGGACCTGGGGGTGTTGGTGGATGAGAAGATCAACATGAGCCAACAATATGCACTTGCAGCCCAGAAAGTCAACCATGTCCTGGGCTGCACCAAAAGGAGCATGGCCAGCAGGCTTCTCCTCCTCTGCTCTGCTCTCCTGAGATCCCACTTGGAGCCCTGCACCCAGCTCTGGGGCCCGCAGCACAAGAACATGGAAGTATTAGTACAAGTCCAGAGGAGGGAAACAAAGGTGATTAAGCAGTTGGAGCACCTCTCCTATGGAGACAGGCTGAGGGAATTGGGGATATTCAGACTGGAGAAGAGAAGGCTCCAGGGAGATATTATAAAAGCTCTGATACCTTGCTCAGGTCAGATTGGGCCTCTCTCAGTTTACGTTTGTATCTCAACACCTCTCCCTTCAGCTGGTGGTTATGATTTTGGAGGCTGCTAATGAGATGACGCATCTCTCGATTAATTGGACCTACAAAACCAGAAACACACAACTGTAACAACACACTTTTGTTGATCTTCTGTTAGTACCTTCACAGAGATGGAGAAGCTAAATGATAAATGACAAGGGATCAAAACAAGACTATAACAATTCTACTGCACAACAGAACATTTACAGAAAAATATTAGGCTACCTTTACAAGCTACCCTAAGTCCTGGCAAATTTCCAGCCCTAGTTTTCCCTTAACATTACTCATCCTTTAGGAATGTTGGGGGAAAAAAAAAGATAAAATTGTACTGGATCTGGCTGGGATGGAGCTAGTTTTCTTCATAGCAGCTGACGCAGTTCTGTTTTTCGATTTAGGACCAAAACAATGCTGGTAACATACTGATAGTTTTGGTTACTGCTGAGGAGTGCTTGCTGCGTCAAGGTCTTCACTGTTTCCTCACTCTGCCCCCACAGAGAATAGAAAGGAGGTGCACAAGAGGGTGAGAGGGGGCACAACCAAGCAGATGACCCAAACAAACCAAAGACATACTCTAAGCTAAGTAACATCAGGCTTAGCAATAAACAAGTGAAAAAGAGGAAGGTTAGACATCTGCTTGGGAACTGGCTGAATATCGCTGTAGGAGAGGGTGAATGACTCACACCTTTTTTTCTTTTTCAAAGGTGATGCCTTTGCATCACCTGTTTTGATGACTCTCTCTCTTATTCCATTCCTTCTTGAGTATTAAAACATTTTTTTACCTTGGCTTTTCTTGCTTTTACTCTGTTTCCTTTTCCCCTGTTCCACTGAGGATATGAGGGGGAATGAGCAAGCAGCTCTGTGGTGCCTACCAGTTTAACTCACAATAGTCACGCTATAAGAAATCTCTATAATTTTAAAGGCTACTTTAAGAACAACTTATTTCTTTCTTTTGGATATAATTTGAGCATTACCTGTCTACCTGAGCATTACTTGTCTAGGTTGTTATCCCAGATTTGTAAATTAATCCTCCCCAAAGTAATTTTTTAACAATTTAAAATACTCTGTCATAAACCAATTTATTAGCAAAATGCAGTATTTTGCAACACCTACAAGGAAATCAGATAACATGGAACTGGCCTGCCCTGAAACATGAGAAGAGCTTTGTTTTTGAAACCTGACTGAACAAGTATTTAATAGTGGAAAAGGAATTATATTGAATTGTCATGCTGCAATGCAGCCCACTATTCTATTTTTTTAACATAGCAGAAAAGCTCCATACCTGCTTGTTCATTGGCAGCAAGTGTCTGTTCAAACTCAATCCTCAGCATCTCATACTCTTTGCGGACTTGTGCTAGAGTGTCCTCTAGCTGAATCACTTCTGTGCGTAGTTTCTTGTGAAGGCTGACCTCATCCCTCTGTAGAATAAGAAATAGACAGAAGTTGGTGCTGTGACCCTGGAGTATCTCTCACCTCAACAGAAGGTACAACAACAGATAAATTATCACCAGAAGGAAATTTCCCAAACATTTCCAGAGCCACCCAAATCAACAGTGATAGTCAATAGGATGATAATGTTCCCCAGTCTGACAGAGCACAGTTGTTACCTCAATTAGTTCCACCTGACGCTGGTGTGTGGTGCGGGTGCCATGAAGCAGAGTGCGGGCCTCATCAAGATGTGCCTTCAGCTGGAGACTCTCATTATACAAAACAGAAAATTGGGACTGCATGCAGCGGTATTCTGGAGTCTCCTTCACAGCCTCTTCCACTGCTCGTCGCAGCTCAACCTGGTCAGGACACAAGATGCCACAGAAAATGACATCATCTTCCTGTCTTTGGAATCCATTTTGCAAGGCAGAAGAACAATGAATTAAGCTGTCACAAGCAACTTGACAGTGGCAACAGCTCAAGTATCTTAAAAAGTAGAACTTTAACAGAATTGCTGTGAAGTAGATGCACATGATATGCTTAAGTATCAGCTAAAAAAGTCTGTGCTTTCTCTCTATTCATATATACTAGACTGTTTATCTTAAAGAGGCACTTTTTTTTTTTTTTTTCCTTTTCAGGTTTTGCAACAGTTTATCTCAAAGATACAAATTTGGGAAATAAAACAAAACTTTCAAAGTGATTTACTATAAAACCATAATCACCTAAACCAATCAACATAGAAACATTGAAAAGTACAGCTGGGCACTAGAGAAACTAGGTGCAACTAGGCATTGTTAACTTTCTAAGAAAAAGAGATAGAATGACAGAAAGCAAACAAAAGAAAGCATAGCACATGAATTTTACTAGAGAAAAGTTAGCAAATGGGTATGACTATCAGCAGTGAAGCAGATACACATATACTCACATAAAGCTCAACACTAATTAAGAGAAAAGGAGAGTTGTACGCCAAATGATCTCAAAGCAAACTCATAAGAATAAAAATAATTTACATGTGCCTCAAGACCGCTTTGGGAATCTCATCTCTGAAACTTGACTAATCAGCTCAGATGACCTAGCCACAAGCTAAGTAAATGATATATAAAATTAACTAAATTTTATCTAGTATAGATTCACAACTTTTTGTGTCACTACCATCAAGATAAGAAATTCATATGCTATTTCCTATCTAACCACTCTAACACATAGAAAAGATTTAAGTTCATCTGTTATTTTAATAATCTAGACTCTCCTACACAAGTTCCCTAGTTCTACTCACACGTGGTGGAAGGGAAGTGAAAGGGGTCAAGCCAGAGATGTGGAATTAAAAAAACAGACATCAATAAGATGTATCAAAGAAATGCATCAGAACAGAATGGAAATAAGAAACTAGTATAATTCTCACTGATGACCACATGGTGTCACCAATGCACTGAACTGTAAGCTTAAGTCACACAAATGTGCACAGGTCCAGTACATAACCCACCTAAATCACAGAATAGTTTGGGTTGGAATGAACCTTTAAAGATGATTTAGTCCAACATCCCTGCCATAGACAAAGCTTTCTTTCACTAGATCAGGTTCCTGAAAGCCCTGTCTAATGTGACTTTGAACACTTCCAGTGATTGGGCATTTACAATTTATCTGGGCAACCTGTTCCAGTCTTAAAACGATTATTCCTTAAACAAAATCTAAATCTGCTTTCTTTCAGTTTAAAACCATTGTCCCTTCTCCTGTTACTACTAGTAAAAAGTCTTTCTCCACCTTTCTTGTAAGCTCCCTTTGGGTACTGAAATGCTGCAATATGGTCTCCCTAGAAACTTCTCCAGCCCTAAACAACCCCAACCACCTCAGCATTTTTTCATAGGAGGTATTCTAGCACTCTGGTCATTTTTATGGCCCTCCTCTGGACCCACTCTAACAGGTTCTTTCTTGCCTTTCAGATACTGGGGACCCCAGAGCTAGATGCAGTGCTCGAAGTGGTGATCACAATAGTGGAGTAGAGGCACAGAATCTCTCAACCTGTTTTTTATGCATCCCAGGATGTGAAGAGGAAAACACAAAATAGAATACAAATAAGGATTCCCAGAGACATGGTACAACACAACAAATGGGACCTGACCACAGAGAACACTTTCATAGTCACACAGGTACAGATATCGCACCTTAAGTTTTTCATTCTGTGTTGTTACTTCCGCAAGATCCTGGCGCAGTTCCTCCAACTCATTGAGGCGGTTCCCAGCAAGCTCTTTATTCTCTTCCAGTTCTGCATTCATCTCCTCAAACTGTTTGGGATAAAATGCTTTTAAATTCTACCATTAATATATTTACTGACGGTACTAATTAAGTGACTGCTTCAAAAGTAATGGGCTGATAACAACACCAAGTGAGACAGTCTATTTCCCTCAGGTCTGTTTCACAGCAGGAAACTTAGATACAAACAAAATGGTTTGCCCAAGGTCACCCAGGAGATTCGTGGTAAAGAAGGTATTTAAATTATGTTCCAACCTAAGGTCCTATATACAATCTGTCCTTGACTTCATCCTCCCCTCTGCACATGACCAAGTCCTTGAGATTACCTTGCGGGCATTAATGGTGATTGTGCCCCCATAGAGACTGCTCCCAGCTCCATACACCTTGTAGCCTTTGGAATTTACCTGCAAAAAAGGCAAGAGGTTTCATAAACACTCAAACACCAAGAATATGCTGCCACAGCATATTCTGAATCAAAGATGGCATAGCAGACATTCTAACTTCTCATAGCAAAGTACCCTACGAAGATGTTGTGCAGCGCAAAACTACACCCATTTATGTGGATTCCTGGTAAAGACGATATTGCTCACCCGTTCAAGAACATCTGCTAAGTGTCGGTTAAGGCGCTGCTCTCTCTTGCGGATCTTGTCAATATTCCACTGAAGGTCATCAATCATAGTCTCCAGAACAGACACACGAGACTCTGCTGTCTCCACTCTCTCTTGCAGCTTGGAGAACTGCAATCAAGAGTATTTTAGACAGCAATATTAGATAGAATCAGCAGTTTTTCAGAGTGCTACATATTTATTTTTCTTCTGTTTTGATGTATGAATGCATCATAGCCTGAATTCATGTCCTTTGCACCTTTTGCTATTGCCTTTTGCTACTGAGACAGATTAGTCAATGAACTGTCCAAATTTTATACAGGCTAAAAACAGTAATGAAAAAAGACAAAAAACAGTACCTTAAACAGTAATGAAAATAAAAAACTGATAATGGAAAAAGGGCAGGAAGTTTGGGATATCTGGCAGAGTGCAGAAGCAGCCACCTCACCTTATTCAAAGGCACTTTAATGTTTTTAATCTTTTAAATCCTTATAGTTATCTACTCTACAAATCACTGAAGTGCTTTTGGACAAACACTGAACAAGGCCATGGTTAACACAAACAGGTATTAAAGGAATTGATGCCTCTAATGCAAATGCTGCCAATAATCTGAATCCCTTAATGACTGTGTTGATCTTGTAATTAAGGCTGTTAACACTTTCACACATGACAGAGAAACCAAGAGAGGTGAAAATGACAGGGATATCAAGTCAAGTGTCTCATCTCAGATATTTAGACAGCCATCTTAACTTCATCTTACCACTTCCTCTGCTCTGTTTTCTAAAATCAAAACCAACTCACTGATCCAATTATTCCCTTTCCTTCAGCAATATAAAAAGCAAATGAATCTGAATCACATAGAAAAATCTACATACAATCACCCATTCCATAATCTTCGTTCAGAATCTGTCTTTAAAATTCCATTGCTCCTGCCCCTCTCCAGAGCAATAACCTGCTTTACAAACAATTTTAACCACAAATTATTCTAAGTGGGAAATAATCAAGCACAGACCCCAAAACAAATTATTTTCTCTCTCCTTTTTATACCTCTTGAGACATGATTCGATGTTTTTCCTGTAGAAGATCAGCCAGCTCCTGCAGCCGTCCATTTTCATGTGACAGGTAGGAATTAAGCTCCAGGACTGCTTCTTCCATCAGTGTAATATCTGAGAAAGCCACAAGAAAAGGAAATGAACATAAATCAAAGAAGGCTGTTTTTAATTCTTAAACAGCAGAGAAAGGGAACACAAAGTTTCTGCTGTTAACTTGTGCTTACTACATCCCTCCAGCAGGTGGTTCCTGGAGTCCAATCTTCATCCACACAGAGCACTCACTAAGCAAATGGTTTTGCAGTTTAACATACCACATATTCCCAACTGTCAGTTACTATCTCCTAATGCCAGAAATCATTCCAGTCGTGTCAGCATCAGCAATATAGAACATGCCCTTGTATCCCACTTACACCCTATGGCAGGTCAAATTCATGTGCAAACCTCCTTCAACAGGTGGTTTAAGGTAATATACCAAATGACAAATTATAACAACTGAGTCCAGGCTCACATGTTAACATTGGCACTACTGCAACAGAGTCTGAGACTACCAACTAAGGATATTCTAGCACACCAATGCTAGATTTGCAGAGCTCTTTCATCAGACCATATAAAACACCCCAGAAAGTAGGAAAACCAAAGATGACTTGGTACTTCTATGTAAATTTGCACTGACATCTCTAAAAAGACTAGAATTCTAACCTTGGAAGCCAAGTTTTTCAAATATTCATCTGAGTGTAGAGTGAATCTTCTACACTAATTTTCAGATGCTTGTCATTTAGGTTTCCTCTGCAAAACTCTGCTTTGTGTTCAAAAGACATTGGATACCATTTTGCTCAAAACCCAGAGGAAACTGAGGAGTCAGTTATTCCTAAGCCTTTTAGTCAACTGCAAGTGAGAAGTTCAGCATCAGTTTGCAATACTCACTTGAAACCTTTAACTTGGTGGCCTGGAATAGCTGGGTGATAAGGTTCAACTGCAATCTGTAACTTCTAGTGGTGCAGAAACACGCTGCAGGCAGTAACAAACCTCTCCTTAGCCCAACACTGGGCAGAGCTCTGAGCATTCAAAGTTAGAGGCAATTATCATATACTTCTAACATGTAGTACTTAGAAGTTTTGATTATTAGAAGTTTGGAAAGCTAGGCAAATTTATTTTGGAAACTAAATGAGATCACAACCTAGTCATTCTTAACGTTTACAATGCAGCATCATGTCTATGCTGGAGACAAACGGGGTCCGTAATTATCAGCCAGGGATTAGCCCCCCCTTGGTCATACCTCCACTGTTCAGCTTGTGGGACAGCACATCCACTTTTTCCTGCAGCTTGTCATACATTGTGACAATCTGGGCAACAGCACGCCGGGAGGACTCTACACGCTCTTGCAGCTGAGACTCTATCTCCTCACTAGTGCTGCTGGCTAGGGTGGCTAGGAAGGAGAATGCTGGCTCCAGTCCTTCACCTGGGAAGAGAAAGAGATGAAAAGAGTACATGTGCTCTGGCAGAAAAATAATGCTAGTCATCATAATCAGAAAGCCAGTGACAGCCTTTAGAAAGAACATTGTCCACAGCTGAAAAACATCCTTTCCACTGTTCCCAGCCAGGTGCCTCACCTCGCTCTCTCTCATCTTTGCGCTCCTGATTACTATCTGAGTCTGGTTCAGGTTCTGGTACCACCAGTGCTTTTCTTTCAGACAGGAGATCTCCAAGACCTTGGTCCAGGTCAAAGCGTTTAAGGATGATGCGGATGTTTTCATCAAACTGAATAACACAACAGGCAAGACAAGACAGAGCGCAGACATGAATTAATGGAGAATGGGGGAATAGAAGTGCAAGAAAGGTGTATTAACCAAACATGTTGCTAACCTGATTCCAGTAACGATTGATGATCAGCAGAGAGGCATCATCAGTGGCCTGCCGACGCTCCAGCTTCTCTATGTGCTCCCGCAGCTCATCCTCAATGGCTTGCCGCTGGTCAAGCATCTCTGCTAGTTTCCGGTTCTTGGTCTGCAGGGTCCGAATGTCCATCTCCTCCTGTGCAAAAGCACAAGTCAGTGGCACATCTGACACAAGCGAGATCACTAGACCAGGCTCATCAGCAAGGAAGAGAGATGTTTTTGTTCTCAGATTAAAAATAAATAAATAAATAAAAATAATAATAATAATAACAACAACAACAACAATAATAATAATAATAAAAAGAAACCAGATGTTGAGTGGCAGCACACAAAAAAGACATACCGTTGAAGAAACGCCACCGAGTTTAATGGTTTCCACTGTGGTTCCCGAGTCTTCAACTCCAGCCTTCTTCTCTGGAGGTGCAGAAGGGCCAGGGTCTCCAGCTGCCCTTTTATTGCCAATTCCAGACATGGTGACTGAGACATACAAGGTCCCCTCTTCTCCAATTTCTGCCTAAGTGTTAAAGAACAACATACTGACATAAACAGCTCCACTTAGGGGTTTTTATGTTCTAACCCATCATGGTTAACAAGATGCCCAACACAGTACAGATAACGTAACTCAGAAAGTTTGGGCAAATATTGATCAAAAACTTTAAAAGATACCACTGGGGTTAGCATAGTGAACAGCAATATGATAGAAAAAAATACCATCATTACCACCATTGATCTGTAATGTTCAAGCAGAAGCATTTTATTTTATCTTGCTCTTCAGAAATAAAACAATGCGGATTCAGTCTCTTTTTCTCTTGCTGTTTTAATAAAAATCATTTGGGTTAGGATTCAGCAGGCTGCCATATATGTCTGAGACTTTGTAAGACTGTGCGTACATGGCACCTGTTCACTTCACACCAAACAAATTGTTGTTACATCAACATTCAAAGTCAACGGCAGCAACATCTTAAAGATGAGCACTCTAAGTTTGCAAAAAGATCCTACAAATCCTACTGAACTGAGCAACAATTCCAAGTAAAGATTTGCAAAGACCCATTCGAAGGTTCTTCCTATGTTTTAGTGGAGAGACAGGCACATTTGGAGTAGACTTATGACCAAATTAATGCAATTTTAAAAGCTCAGGACTGCTAGTTAGAAAATCACAGAGTAGGTGAGGTTTTAAGGCACTTATGGAGATCATCTGTTCAGTAATCTTCAATAAATGAGGGTCAGCTACAGCAGGCTGCCAAGGGCCTTGTCCGGTTCAGTTTCTGGTATCTCCAGATTCTACAGTCACCCTGTACAACCTGATCCAGTACTTGACAACCCTCACTATTAAAACATTTTCTTCCCTCTTATTTAAACAGTATTTCTTGCATTTTCCTAACATGTTATTTATCAATGCAACAATTATTTCCTTGAAGGGTTTCCAAACAAATATAGTGGTTAATGCTGGAAAACAAAACTAGTCTTCACTGGGCATAAGCAGCATTCTTTCCAATATTCACAAGTCTTGTGCCCATTCGATCCACAGATCTCCCTACCTCTAAACTAAATGAAACCCTAAAGTAAATAAAATGCAGAATGTACAAACAGGATTTGCATTGTTCCATTTTATTCTATAACAGCATTTACAGAATAACTATGTTTTTCTTTTTGTAGAACAAACTAAACCAGGCAGTTCTCATGTACTTACTTTACTTGAGAAGTTCTACTGAAAGTAACAAGGCTATTGTACTTTTAAGATAAAACTGGTACACTAACTGTTTTGCCAAATCTTAATGTTCAACAAGCATTTTAGCATGAAGCAGCTTTTGCCATATACAGAACAGTGGCTCTTTTCTAAACTAGTTAGTTACTGAAATGACACATATCTTGTCCAGTATTCCTGTAATTTGTCTTGAAATATAAATATGAAATACATCTCAAAATTAAAAAATAACTTCCACTTAACAGTTTTCCCCATTAGCAATGTAAATTGGTGGGCACTGATTTTTAGCTAGAATGACTAGGCCATTGGGAAGGGCAGGGGGAGGAAGAACACTTCTTGATAAATGCATCTACTGCCTATCAGCCCAGTGAGACACAAGTGACTACCCCCTTCCAGCTGCTTTACCCTGACAAAGTATATCCTTCATTGCCAACACCAACCCCTACAGCTGTAGCTCTCCTGTCCACTACTCAGTTCCTCACATATCGCATGCCATGAAGCATTCGTGACACAGACTCTCTCTTTACCTGTCGCAGCCTACTCATATTCATCCCCCCGCAACAGACCACCCTGACCAAAGACAGGCAGACCTCCCATACCAGGGACCCCACTTCACCTTCCTCCCACTATTACTCCTAAAAGCCTCTTGCAGAGACTAATACATACTTTTACTTGGCACTCCCCACACTAGCCCAAACTCATCTATCCCAACCACCATCAGCCACCTGCTGACAGTGAACTTCCCCAGGCCTAATATTTAGCTCGGTCTGATCCAAGTAAGCCCATCCCCTCAAAACATCTCCTCGATCACGTAAGTAACTCAGGCATCCTCCGTAATTTTTATTTTTATCACTTTCCCTGCATTCCCAGCCATTTCCCAACCCTGTGCTCCCTGCCCTGCCCTCCATACGGAGCGGGGACCCTAAATTGCTGCCACCGACCCCTCGCACCGCCGGGGGCCGCCCTCAGATAGCCGAGGCCTCACTGCCCGCCGGCCCCCCGGACACCCACCGACCCGCGGCCGCCCTCCCGCTCCCCCGCACCGGTCCTGTCCCGGGATCGCCCTCACACGGACCGGCCCCGAGTTCCGGCCCCAACACCAGCCGCCTCCGCCACCTCCCTCCGGCCCGCAGGAAGCCGCCAGTACCGGGCCGCGACCCGAGGCGGGGACGAGCAGCCGACCCCCTCCCCTTCCGGCGGCCATTTCGCCCTAACGCGTCATGGATGCTGCACGGGAGACCGCTTGCCCTCGCCTAAGATGGCCGCCGTTGCCATGGTGCTGCCGCGGCTCCTAACGCCGGCGCCTGTGCCCTTAAATAAAATGGCGTGCGCTGGCCCGCGGGCTGGTGGAGGAGGGTGTGCTGATTCTCAAATTTTTCCTCCAGTACCCAAATGCTGTAAAGCTTGAAGTACTACCTTAGGTAAGCTAAAATTAAGATTTGGGGTTTAAAACAACATTTTCATGCTCGCTCATTTTTGTAGGAAGTGAAAAACATGAAATGGAAGCCCTCTACAGATACCATCAGGCTGGCAGCGTTTCTATTTCAGTCAGTTTAAGGGCGACTTACATCTTTCAGAAACTTAGTTCTTTCATGTTTTTACTATCTCTACAGTGGGTTTCCTTGCTTGAAATACAAAAGATGAGATGATCACCACATTACAAAATATAATTGGTTGCTTGCCCCCTTCTCATGGGGGACTTTAGGCACAACAGAACTCTCAGTTCCCGAATGAATTAAAAAAAAAAAAAAAAAAAAAAAAAAAAAAATTTT
>CM021797.1:72742771-72753121 GCA_011076525.1 Nettapus auritus
AAAAAAAAAAAAAAAAAAAAAAAACCAACCAACCAAACAAACAAAAAACTTGCTTGCCAGCTAGAGCAACCGGTTTGGTAAGCACATTAGCTGTTACGGTTTCCTGAGCAAATGTGAGACCAGCTGGGGTAGGATGGACAGTATACTAGTTTAGTTGGAGTCTGTATTTACATAGCACTGTGGCAGAAAATAAAAGTCATATAACAGAAATAGAAAGGTGAGTACCTCAGAGAATATTTTTAAAAATTGCATTCAAACCTCTCCTAACAACAACAACAAAAAAATAGTTGATGCATTTTCCTCTCATGGCGTTTTTTTCCAACTGGAGGCCCTGCAGCAAATAAGAAAAGGTAGTGAAGTCATTGATTCTCATTGCAGCCAGTCCTTGACCAAAATGTTTGAAACAAAAAGGATTTTTTTTTGTTTTTTTGAATTGTATCGACTCCAAATGTGGTCTTCAAGTCAACATAGCTTTCAGTCTTTGTGTTTTCCCAGTCTTTGTTTTATGCTTGTTTTTTTTTTTCCTCTGTTTTTCCTCAACTGTGGACCAGAAAAAACAGTAGCTTACATAATTTCAGCAAAACTGTAAAAAAAAAAAAAAAAGGAAAAAAGAAAAAGAAAGGCAATCACAAACTTCCTTTTTCATTTTGTCTCTTTCTTTTATCCATATATACCTTTGAATTCTTCCATAGGAAAAGAAAAAACAATTTCCTGCAAAGCAGCTTGTCACTCAGTACATTCTCAGTACGTTCCCTTCTGTGTTTGTGTTGATTATCATGTTTTAGATGGGCACTCAAACTGGTCTTTTAGCTGTTCTTTTATACAGCTCATTACCAGATACTGTTTGGGGCCTGCTCTAAAATGGAATTTAAATGGGAAAGTTATTTTAGCCAGCCAGATTATAGTGCTAATAAAGGGATGCTGTCCTCCAATACATGTATAATTTTGCACACAGCCTGAAAATTAGTCAAAGATTGCCCTCCTCCCTTGTCCTCCTCTCCTCCATTTTCACTCTGATCTTAAACAACTCTTGAAAGCCACATAACTTTTATCTGGGCGCTCAGACACTTACCTCTTTTAGAAGAAATGTGCTATTTTCCTTAGTGTTATTTATAGGTTAACTGTCACATCCTTGTGAATTGTTATGCGCAGACAGTGCAGAAGATGTGGGTGAGAATGCAAGCTGGTGCTAAGGAAAGAGGAAGAGAGGGTGACTTAATAAATGAAAAAACTTTTGTGAAGAAACTAGGAGAACTGAGCAATCCACTGTCAGTGAAGAGGAACAGCAGAGAATGTTGTGCAGCAGTTTGCAATTTTCAGTCTGTTAGAAATGTTAGAGGTAGAGTTGCTCCTTCCTGAAACTGGCAAATTCAGCCACAGTCCTTCATTTGCAATTTCTGTAAGAAAGTTAAGCACATAATTCACTCAAAACTACAGCTGCTTAACAAATGGTGTGGCAGAGAGTTTCTTGGAAAGGGTGTGCACTTGTGTTTATATGAGCAGAGGGCAGACTGATACGAAGAAACATGCCAGAAACCCAGAGATTATCTGAATAAATAATGATGTGAAAGGAATAGCCTACAGAGGGCAATTCTGAGCTCCTAGTGTCAGAGTGCTAAGGCTCTGACCACAAAAGGACACCCAGAATGATTGATTATCCCTGCATATGCAAGAGCTGCTATCCTGTGTGCAGAGTTGTGCTGAGGATACTCAAACCTGATGCCAGTTAATCTCTGTTCCAAATCAAAAGGACCCACAAAAGCCCCAATATTGTCTCTCCCTCAAATTGCAAAAGGAGTAGCATATATCAAAACTTGGTATGGAAGTCTTACAAACTGACTTAAAATAATTCTGCTTCAGCCAGCCAAGATGCTGAGACAAAGTGTTGTGAATTATTCTCTATCATCTTTGAAAGGTCCTGGAGAACAGGTGAGGTGCCTGAAGACTGGAGGATAGCCGTTCTCACTCTGGTCTTCAAGAAGGGCAGGAAGGAGGATCCGGGAAACTACAGACCAGTCAGTCTCACCTCTATCCCTGGAAAGGTGTTGGAACAGCTTGTTCTGGGTGCCATCTCCAAGCAACTGGAAGAGAAGAAGGAGTTATGAGGAGTAGTCAGCATGGATTCACCAGGGGGAAGTCGTGCTTGACCAACCTCATTGCCTTCTATGATGGCATCACCAGCTGGGTAGATGGGGGAAAGAGGTGGATGTCATCTACCTTGACTTTAGCAAGGCTTTTGATACTGTCTCCCATGACATCCTGCTAGCAAAGCTGAGAAAGTGTGGGATAGAGGAATGGACAGTAAGGTGGGTTGAGAACTGGCTGACTGGCCAAGCTCAGAGGGTGGTGATTGGCAGAGCAGAGTCTGGCTGGAGACCTGTGACTAGTGGTGTTCCCCAGGGGTCGGTGCTGGGTCTGGTCTTGTTCAACATCTCCATAGAAGACCTTGATGAGGGAATAGTGTCTGCCCTCAGCAAGTGTGACGATGACACAAAGCTGGGAGGAGTGGCTGACACACCAGAAGGCTGTGCTGCCATTCAGCAAGACCTGGACTGGCTGGAGAAATGGGCAGGAAGAAACCAGATGCAGTTTAATAAGAGCAAGTGTAGAGTCCTGCACCTGGGAAGGAACAACTGGAAGTATCAGTACAGGCTGGGCGACGACCTGCTGGAGAGGAGCTCTGAGGAGAAGGACCTGGGGGTCCTGGTGGACAACAGGTTGACCATGAGCCAGCAGTGTGCCCTCGTGGCCAAGAGGGTCAGTGGGATCCTGGCGTGCATTAAAAGGAGTGTGGCCAGCAGGTCAAGGGAGGTGATCCTCCCCCTCTACTCTGCCCTGGTCAGACCTCACCTGGAGTATTGTGTCCAGTTCTGGGCTCCGCTGTACAAGAAAGACAGGGGTCTCCTGGAAAGAGTGCAGCGGAGGGCCACAAATATGATATGGGCCTGAAGCATCTTTCCTGCTCTGAGGAACCTGCTTTGCGTGGGGGTTGGACCCAGTGATGTTTTGAGGTCCCTTCCAACCCCTGCAGTTCTGTGATTCTGTGATTCAAACATTACCCAGATTTGTCTAGACAGGCAGTAGATAGATAGGTAAAATAATAAGCTAGAAAGATGTCGTTTTAGGCAACTACTGTGGAAGAGATTAACTGCCCTAAAGGAGCTAACCAGAGGCCAAAATTAAATTGAGCAATGCCCATGGAATAAATCATTATGTGAAAAAAGTTTCTTTTTGTGTCAGCACACATCAGCTTTCATCTGCTAGGTTGTAAACTGGAAGCACAGCGGTTACTTCATAACAACCCAGAGACAGGTACTACTGAATAGAGGGTATGAAGCACAGCCCTTAGTGTGTTCTGTGGTGTTTTACATGTGTGCTCAGAGCCTACTAGTTCAGGTCACATGTGCTCGGGAAAAGTAAGGGAAGTCTCAACAAGGGAAAAAAAAAAAAAAAAAAAAAAAAAAAAGGAAGATGAACAGCAGTGGGACAAACTTCCAAATAGAAGTGCCAGATCCTGTCTTATGTATGTGCAGATCTTAGTTTTCAAATGAAGTGTAGTTCTTTCCTTGGAAAAAACTGCAATCAATAAATAAATGGAATGTAGGGCTTAGACAGAACTCACCAATAGCTGCTCATTTCCTCATATGCTGATTACACTCCAAGATTATTCTATCTTATTCTGCTATTTTGATCATTAGCTTTTTGAAGTAAAAGTAGAAACATCAGCACATTAAAAGACATCCCTTTCTGATTGGCTGATTTGTGTAACAGCTACTTTCATGCTGCCAAAGTGTGATAAACAATAAGAAAATTGCTATCTTATGTTTTAAATACAACATTTAAAGCACAAAGCTTCACTCAGTCCTTGCTCAAAATTGTTCTAGCGTCTTATCTTGTTGCATCTTTAGATGTAGAGCTCAGGGATATGGTTTAGTGGGGACTGTTAGTGTTAGGTCAGAGGTTGGACTCGATGATCTTGAGGTCTCTTCCAACCTAGAAATTCTGTGATTCTGTGATCTCTTTAAGGATGTGCTTTTAAAAATAGGACATTTTTTGTTTTTCTCTCACAAATGTTGCCAAGCAACTAACATTGTTGCTGTGGGAATTATATGAAACTAGAAGGTAATAACGCAGTGTGCTGTGCTGGGTATACATTTTTAGGGACAGCAGTGGAACTGTATTTAATAACATCATGGGTACTGTATCTGATATACATCCAGTGCAGAATGTGCATCAGATCACACAAAAATGTTCCACTATACAGCATCCTTGATGTATGCAACAGTTACTGTTTATGTAATTTAAGATGCTACAATTTTCTTAGAAAAGCTGAACAGAGAAAATTAGCACAACTGCAACTTGATAGCCAATGCACTTGGACTTACTGAGTTCTCACTTTACAGTAATAAGAATTTTTACTTAAAAAAAAAAAAAAAAAGAAAAACAGTTGTTAGTTACAATTTATCTGTTAGTTAGAGCATACAGCTCTAACACTACAATACTTATGATGCATATGGGAAGGGATATACAAATTTTACTTTGATTAATGAATAAAATTCCACTTTCAGCTAACTAGAACTGATTTGGACATAAATGTAATTATTCTCTGCACAGAATTTCTTACTTTTGTCTTGCAGACATTTTACTTCCCTAATTGTCTCCATCCTGTAGAGAAGCACTTGGTGCTACAATCTAAGTGGAGAATACCGGTATGAATACCGGAGGTGATTAGGTGGTTGTGTTTTGTGAAATACTGAGGTCTGTGAAACGTGCCTTACTTCTTGCTCCTGTTTAGTAACTCACAAGGATGGCCCTCTGTGTATTTTCCAGACACAAGTTCTGCATATGATCTAACTATATAGCCACAGCGGTAGCTTCTACACTGCTCAATAAGTCATAAATACAGTTGCCAATAGTAACACAAACACTATTTGCTCACGCCACTCACTGCTGGTCCCTGAACTACCGGACAACCCTGGAGCTAGAAGGAGATAAATGCTGGAATCAGATCAATTAAAAGTCGGAACAGAAGTGCATGTTGCTCTCCCTCTCCATGCAAGGCATCGTAGCAAGCAATCTGAAGAAATAAGTAATGACAGACTCCAGTCAGTAACACAGACTGAGCGGACTCAACAGAGATTACTAGCCATTGCCTTGCTGTCTCACTACGTGGTTGCAATAATGATAGCGAGAGAGAAAAAAGGCCCAGCAAATGGAACAGGAGCATGTTTTCTTTCTATTGTTGCTGGCCAGTGTACCGCCTTAATTTGCTATGTGCTTATACTTATTTACTATGTGCTTATGAATTGGGAAGCAGTGCTGTGAATAGTTTCCACAAGCTTAGGTGATCCATACTAACATCCATAGCACATCCATACTAACAGATGTGCTTAAATTTTAAAGAGCCGCTATTCAGAAATTGGTTTGTAGCTTGGTGAGATCTATACTGTTGCCTTGTGAAACTGGGAAAAGAAAATGAGATTTATCTGAAAATACTCATCAGCAGAGAACTTTACAGAATAAGTTCTAGAAAAATCACTCAAAGCTTTACAGTAGCAAATGGAGCTCTAGTTAATCACAGAATCACAGAACTGTAGGGGTTGGAAGGGACCTTGAAAGATCATCGGTTACAACCCCCCTGCCTAAGCAGGTTCCTCAGAGCAGGCTGCCTAGGTATGCGTCCAGACGGGCCTTGAGTATCTCCAGAGAAGGAGACTCCACAACCTCACTAGGCAGCCTGTTCCAGTGCTCTGTCACCCTCACCATGAAGAAGTTCTTTTGCATGTTGGTGCTGAACTTCCTGTGTTCTGTCTTGCGGCCATTGCCCCTTGTCCTATCCCCACAAATGACTGAGAAGAGGTTAGCTACATCCTTCTGTCTCCCACCCCTCAGATATTTATACGCATTGATAAGATCCTCTCTCAGTCTTCTCTTCTCCAGGCTAAACAGACCCAGGTCTCTCAGCCCTTCCTCACAGGAAAGATGCTTCAGGCCCCAAATCATATTTGTGGCCCTCTGCTGCACTCTTTCCAGGAGAAATGTAGCAGGTTATCCTTCCAGGTGTAGATGAGCTATTAATGTGTCATTCATGGACT
Organism: Nettapus auritus; assembly: GCA_011076525.1. Taxonomy (NCBI): domain Eukaryota; kingdom Metazoa; phylum Chordata; class Aves; order Anseriformes; family Anatidae; genus Nettapus; species Nettapus auritus. The sequence continues at coordinate 72,748,867 of CM021797.1, forward strand.
TTTACATCCCTCTTCAAATATGGCCAATGCCCTAGTTGGGTTTCCAGGACTTGTCTAAACTTAAACATTCAAGAAAATTAATCTGAATTAATTAAAAATATAAACTAAAATTGAACTATTTATTCTCTGTGCTTACTCTCTGTACAAACACTATCATTTAGAATGGAAAAGCTTAAATTTTACTTTGCTGCTTTCACTTCCAAAAACCTTTCAGCTAAACTGAAATAAAACTGCTTACATTTCAAATACTGCTATCTCTCAGAGATTTGGCTCAATTTAAAAGTAGCCATATTTTGATACAATTTACCTGAGTCTTTATGTAGTTCAATCCTTGCTTTGGTGTTACCCAAATTTTCCAGCTGCGCATACTGTTTATTACACCCCTGTAGCAGACCTTTGGTTCTAGAAATGCAAACCTAAACATTTGCCATGAAAAAAATAAAAAGAAAAATATAAAAAGAGAAATTACTTGTGCTCTATGCTTTCTCACACAAGCATGGAATTTGTTACTGAAATATACCCAGCGACCATTCAAAAAAAAAAAAACTTGACTCCATTTTGCAAGGGAAAATTCTTTCCAGAAGTCTGTGTGAGATAATTCCCATCTGATCCTCACTTTGGAAATCTTGTGTCTTGCCACTCCATCCCATTCTCTTTTTTCACATTGTGAATGGTAACGCTCTTCCAGACTGTTCTCCTGTGTTACAATGCAGAGCAAGTAACTGAAAGGCAGTGTATTCTAACAGACAGCTTGGAGAGCTGTGTGGTTCCAACTCCAAGTTAAAACCTTTGTTCCTGTCTTTGAAATACTTACTTTGTGGACTGCAAGAGTCAGAATGTTGGAGCAAGACAGCTAGGAAGTTGGATCAGTAGGCATTACACTTAAGCTGTTAAGATCCATATCTCTAAGTGTGATCACTTAGATCCTTCTGAAATTCTGCCATTATTTAACACATGTTAGCTTATGTCAGTTTTTTTGTTGTTGTTGTTGTTTTGTTTTGTTTTGTTTTTGCTATAAGCAGCCCCACCTAATGATTTGATCAGAGAAGCAAAGGAAACACAGAAGAGCTTTGTGAATGTGTGTGATATGCAGTAGCCTCTAAAAAGAATGGGTTAGCAGTAATTGTGTTTGTTATCTTCAGATGTGTGCAGTGTAGGTACAAGAGCTTACACTAATGGTATATTACAATATATCTTCAAGAAGAGTTAGTTATAGAAATAAGCCTGAAAAGTCTGAAATGCATTTATGTATAAAAGGCTGCACAGAGTGAAGGCTTGGGAAATACCTGAAGTGTGCTTAGTCCTAAATACATAACCACATGTATAGACCATGGTGAAAAGAAAATCAAAAGATTCCAGCCCTTTCAGAGAACATTAAGGTACCCTAGACAGCTAAGCCAGCATGAGTTCATCCGCTTTGGAGCTGTATTTCATCTCACTACTGTTGTCTAAACTCAAACACAATAGCCCGGACAATGTGAGCTCACTGTCTCCAGTATATAACAGAGGACTTTGAATTCTTTTTGTCCCCAGTGATCAATACTGAGTCTAAAAGGAAAACGGAGAAAGCCACTGTATGTAATTTGGTTTTCATCAATATTGCAGTTCTATTGAAAACAGCGATCAAAAACGTTTGCTGCTTCCTACAAAGCAGAATGTAAGCAGGAAGTATTTATTGATTTACTTTGTGATTATTTTTTTTCCTTTAAATAAGAGGCAGAAGAAGAAAAAGATTTAACAAAGCTTTGGAAGTGAGCAGCAGATACATGCAAGAAGATACCTATTGTGAAGGTACAGGAATAACTGGATAATTATTATCATCTGCTAACTAAATGTAAATGAGTAACACAGTCACCACACTGCAGAAGTTCACAACCTTTACAACTGACCAGGTTATACACATAATGCTACAACATGTTGTGCTAAACATACCATTCATTCCTTCCTTGGATTTTTTCCTGAGGACGTTAGGCTTAAAAAATCTCTCTCTCTCTCTTCCTTCCTTCCTTTTGTCCTTGCTCCCTTCCTCCCTCCTTCCCTTCCTTCCCCTCTCTCTGTCCATCTGGTCCATCTTTCTTTTTCTTGTCTTTTCACAGCTATGTCCCTGACCATAATACATTTTTCATAATACATATTACATTTGTCAAATTTCATTGCAGCTGGTTGAAGGAGGTAAGTTTCACATGTAAGTTTGCTACTTTATACCTTACGCAGTCCTATGCAGAGCAAAGACCCACATCTCTGTCCTGCTGAACAAAGGCCTTCAGCATACCCTGAAGAGGTACCTGTACAGATAATCAGCATACAAAGCTCAAAATCAACTGGAGTTAAGCGTGCACACATGCACAGACACACTGTTGCCTATGGCAGAAACATGAACAAGCAGGGTTTGCTGTGTGGGAGGAAAGCTGAGGAATGCAGGCTTACGGGGAACAAAGAACATGAGACAGGAGCTAAGGGCATTTCTGAAAGTGATGCACAGGGCACAAATGACATGTCCATCATAAACCAGGGTTCTCAATTCAACTACCCCCAAGGCCATGAATTTCTGCTCTTTTTCTGCACATTCTATAAAAAGCAAGAGCTGTACCTGATCTCAAGCAAACCAAAGAAAATATTAATTCCATTCCCTTGCACAGATGTTTGGTGCTGCAAGAACCGTTACAGTGGCCAACTGGATGGCACAGAGAAGACTCCTTTGGCAACAGAAAATACTTGTATCTGCGTGGCTTCCCTGCTCCGAGACAGTTCTCACCATAGGCCTTTTTGCCAATTAAAACTTGAAGGACTGTCCTGTTGTTGCAGAAGATGAGTAGTTTCAGAAGTAACTACTTGTGCACATTTCAGGTTGCATTTAGGTTACTGTGGGAGCGTTCACATCCCCAGAGGTTCATTTCTGCTCTCCAGACCCCTCCTTGTTGTGCTGACATAGTCATTCGGCAGAGTGGGCTGACGAGAAAAAGATACAGGTAAGAAATAATCCACTAGAACAAAAGGTTTATTTTTCAGCCAGACCAATCTCACTTATGCTAGCAGGCAGCAGGGGATAGACAACACTATGATAAGGATGAGCAGTCATACATGACAGACTTCTTTAGAACATGCTGCTGCCCCAAAATTACTGGTGACTTTACTCCTTCAGTTTTCAGGTCTAACAGGATGATTTTTTTTTTTTTTCCAAAAAGCAGGCAACTGAGCAAGCTAGCAGCAGAGAAGTCTATAAAGAAAGGCTCCACACAAAAATACAATTACCTAAACATTTGTCCCTGAAGAAAAGGCCTTGTGGCCCATTCCTGTTCATTTGCCAAATTGTTCTGCTACCTGAAAAAAACATCTGAAATGTAATACTGGGTGCAATGTGACATGTGTTTCTGCTGATGTCACTCAATAGCTCTCCCACACACATGCTGTCACAGGAGAGAATAAACATTTTTTTTGTTTGTTTCTCACAAATTCTGCAATTGTCATCCTGGTAAGAGCACATTAATCGTCTTTCCAGGGATGCATACTCTCTCTCTCCCCCCACCCCTACTCTTGCATGCCATTTTGCCTCTATTGTGTGCCAGGATCTGTCATGTTTCCAGTGCACCAACAGTTGGAGACCTGATGACATCTAAGTGGAAAGTGAAGTATGAATCGCTGTCATTAAAGAGTGGCAGGCAAAGAAAGAGGTGGGGATAAAAGGAGGATTTGGGAAAACAAATAATCTGAAAAATATCTTATAGAGTCCTTCCTTACTATTTAACCTATTATAATGCATCTAGGCAAGTGCCTCACATTTTGCTGGCAGAGCAAGTCGCTACAGCAACCAAAGCCTGATGCTACAATGCTCATAGTATGAGCATTGCTGTAACTTTGGGTTTTTGTCCCTTTGCCCACATGGTCTCCACAATAAAAAGCCTTTCAGCTTTTGCCAGTCATAGGAAGCGAGATCAATATGCACGCCTAACCAAACCTTATTACAGGGAACGATATAAACTGATTAATTAAGTAAAACTAACAAAAAAGTACATCACACTAGAAGCATCCAACCAGTGGATTGAGCTCCAGCAAAATGCAAGCTGTGCTTAACTAGGGAACCAATATTAGAGTGAAGGACAGAAAACTTCCTTGTAGGCATGTCTGAAGTGTCTGTGGCTATTTGCAGCAACACGGGTACAACATGAAGGCTGTGCACAACAGGATCACAGGGAGAAGCAGAGAGTGATGTGATGCTTTCTCCTCTCCTCTCCTCTCCTCTCCTCTCCTCTCCTCT
>CM021797.1:72753221-72813177 GCA_011076525.1 Nettapus auritus
TGCTCCTCTCCTCTCCTCTCCTCTCCTCTCCTCTCCTCTCCTCTCCTCTCTCCCTCTCCTCTCCCTCTCCTCTCCCTCTCTTCTCTCCGACCAAAAGCCTGCGCGAGGGGCCGGGGGCTCGAAGAACTGAGGAGGAACCGACAGGGGACCCGGGTTGCACCGCACGGGCGCGGCCGTGCCGCAGAGGCGGGGTCTCGGGGTCCGAGCTCCGCACCCGGCTCCCCGGAGCAGGGCTCCAGGCAGGTTTTGGGCAGCCACAGAGGACGACGCAGCTCAAGCGGCGGCCAGGGTAACATTTATTTCCCCGCTCCTTGCGAGCGCAGCAAGAGGAGGGGACCCCCGCTGCGGAGCAGCTCCCTCCGCCCGGGCACTTCAGTTTTCCGTTCGCATGCCTTGCTGCGCCGCCTGGCTTTGCTCCCCTCCCGTATTTCCTCTCTTTCCGAGCATCTCTGTGCCGGCGTAGTCACATGTTTGGGCTCAGAAGCCTTTAATCCCACCCTCTCTTGCCCGAGAGGGAGGAGAGGGAGAAAATAATTAAAAAAAAAAAAAAAAAAAAAGAAAAAGAAAAAAAGAGAGAGAGAAAAGAAATTGCGGGAGCGAAGTGAGCAACAAGCGGAGCAGCGGGGAGCGGGGCCGGACGGCTGCCCCGGGCGGGGGCAGGGTAATTAATGAATCAATTAATTGGTCGGTCCTCGTCAGGATGCCTTTTGCTGCTGGGGAGGGGTCCAACCGGGAAGGGGGGCCGGGGGCGTCGCGGAGCTGCCGCCCCGCGCAAGTGCCGCGCATCCCGGGGGCAGCGCGCAGGGGGATGCGCGGCCGGCGGGGAGGGCTTGGGGTGGCCGGAGACCCCAGAAAATAGTCCTTCCCCCTAGAGAAGGAGTGGGGGGGGCACCAAAAAAACCGGCACCGTGTTGCGGAAACAACAACAACAAAAAAATAGCCAGCTTCCTTCCTGTGGTGGGTGTCAGCTAAAGGAGCCCTCGGCACAAGTTTTTTGGGGGGCAAAAATCAAGGCAAGGGGGGGTCGGGACGGGGCGCGCAGGGAATGCTGTCGGTGCGCTTTGGTGCTGAGGGCAGGGAGCTAGGGGGGGCACAGCTCTGCTTATCCAATACCCCCTCCGCTGTGACCATCCCAGTAAGGTAACTGCTGTAATCCCAGTGCTTTACAGGTCACCTTGTGCTGCTACCTGGCAGCTCTCCCTAAAGGAAATGGGTCAGCTAGGAAAACTAAGGGCTGAATCCACTGGCACCTAAAAGCATAGGTTTTGGAAGAAATGTTCAGCCAAACTGACATGCAGCAAAGTATGAAGTCACACCAGTGTGAGCTGCAGGTTCACAGGCTTTCTTGCTCTCATGCAGCTGCTGAGAAAACCACTTTATGTGCACCCAGTGGCTGCCATAAAGACACACCAGGTTCAGCAAGCACAAAAAACAGAACTACCCTCCTTCCCATGTGAAATGTGCTGCTTTCTGGCCAGCCCAAAAAAGGTGATACTAATTATATAACGTAATATTTTCCAGCTTCTGTATTTAGCCCATTTTCTTCCTGTGGGGATCAGACACAGCACCTTCCAGAACCATCGCACTTAAGCATGCCTCTCTGTGCAGGAAAAGCAGCCTGTTTTATACATGGGAAGAGGAAGGGGAAAATGCTGAATCCCTTGGTGTCAAGTGAATACAGAGGAAAAGGCTGTAGTATTTTTAACATTAGTAGACAGCGTCTCCCTAAAAAGAGAAGCAATGTTCATTAGAATGACTAAACAATTTTGCTTTCCAACACTGCTCAGAATCAAAATGGCGTGGTTGTCACCTGGTACAGTTTTGCATTTTCATTGTTAAACAGATGTGTCCCAAGAGGAAACGGACAACCTTATCAGCAAAGGCCTTTGCTCGCAAAAGTAGTGTTACATTTCCTTATTACTGGGTTTTTATTCTTTGCAGCCATAAATGAAGAACAGTAAAGCTGCAACGTCTTCTGTGTGGTGCAGTCACTGCCACATCCATTTGCTTTTCTTTCCCCCTGTCTGTGTCCATATACCCAAACCCCCTGCCCTGCCCAGGTACTTGGAGATCTGTCTGTCTCTCTAACAGGCATGTTGCTCTTCCATGCACTGTGAAATGTGGCTGATTTCCTAGCAAGCCCCAGGGACACATCTGCATGTAGAAATTACACAGAAAGGCTGTGGGGGATGAGCTATTCTGCAATGACTGTGCTGGGATATCTCATTCCTGCCTCTTTTCTAATAGCTCCTTCTGGACAGTCTTCTCCAGGACTGAGAATTCTCATTGTTGATCTGTTCAGGTTGTTTCCATTTGCAATGAGTTGCTGTTACTTCAGCATGCCATATTTAGTAGCTGCTTTTTCAATAGTTATCTTAGATAGCCTACCTGTGTGGGTTACCAGTGTGATTAAACTATGAAATACGATTTGTGCATGACAACAAAAACAGATTGATCTCTTACATATATCTGGGAAAAACAGATTCCCTCCTGCCTTTTATATGTGTAGGCTGAGGATCCATTATGGCAGAAATTGCCTCTTGCTGTATTTGTATTCAGTGTATTGCATGTGGAGGCCCTGGTCTCATTTTAATAAAAGACTGTGATGTACAAAGAGTTAAAATACAAATTACCTGTAGCACTCTGGTGACTCAAATAATATTTAACTTTGACATTCCAAGAGCTGATAGCAAAAGGTAATAGCTGGTGCCATTATTAGCAGCAGCTTTGTTTAATACCATTTCTTTTTTAACAAATAGGGATGCAAATTTTATGATAAAGCACGAGTGGGCTGAAACCAAAAGCCATTTCTCAGATTTTGGAGGGTGCCAGGCAGATCTCTGTGACAAAATGCATCAGTTTTTATGCAGATGATCAAATTCTGTAACAGTGTGGGGGTTTTGTTTGTTTGTTTTGTTTCATTTTGTTTTACCTCTGTCACAGAAGAAAATGTAAATTTAAATGGATACAGATTGCATAATTAATTTTAAAGCCACACAAACGTTTGGTGCCATCTTTTAAAATACAGTTCCTCACAAAACCCCTTGCTTCAGATCTCTGTGTGAAGCTGTTATTTTGCAGAACTTGCTTCTCCAGGCTGGTTTTCACTCACACTTGCTCTTAATACTGACTGACATTGCTGCTTAATAGCAACAGGGTAAAACTGCTTTACTATGACTTCGCACAGCACCAAGGTGGCCAGCTGAAAGTCAGCAGGTGTTCTCTTCAGCTCTTCAGCTTTGTGTGGCAAAAGAAAATTAATATAACTAAGAAGGAAGAGAAAAACTGGGGAAGTAGTTAATTAAAATACATTCAGTGCATTGCCTGGTTCACTGATTGCACAGTTTTACTATCTTAATTCAAGGAATATGGAAAAAGCTTTTCCCAGCTTCCACACCCATGTACCTCATCTCGTAGTTCAGTAGCTTCCAAATTGCAGTCCCTGGATTTCCAGGGACTTCTGAACAACTTGTGAAGTTAACTACAATTAGTAGAGAAGAGCAAGCCAGCCTATCAGCAAATATACTTTCAAGATGGAATTCTAGAGTTTCTGAGGTTTACCAATAGGATAGAATTGCAAACCACTGCCTGTAGATCAGTGTATTTTATTTTAATTTTTATTTTTTTATTTATTTATTTAATAGTGCTTAAATTCCAGCTTTGTGGACCAAAGAAGTTTTACTGTTCCTTGACAGACTGTGGGGAACGGCAGGTCAGAACTGACTGATGTGCCCTTGATTTCTACCTCTCACACCACGTAACTCCTGCAGAGGACCAAGTCCAAACCCTCTCCACCTTCCAAACCACCCCTCTTACACTTCCAGCTGCCACTAATATGTTAGACTAAAACAGTGTTATGCCTTCAGTACATAGACAAAAAAAAAAAAAAAAAGTTTTCAGAGAGAAAAGAGAAGTCACATGTATCACCAGTAAGCATGCTCTTTGCCATAGCAAGGAGCATTTTAGATGAAAGCTTAAAGAAACAGCTGGCTTATTTGACATCCATTGGGTTAAAGAAAGAAAGGCAAGCAGAACCTTTAATGACTTCCATAGCAAATGGCTGCTTCATTATAAATTTGTGTTTGTTACTGGCTATTAGCCATTTTGGCCAACTATTGGCACTAGCATGTTCTAAGTTTGACTACAAACAACATAAGGGCAACTGCCCTAACAGTGCTTGATAGAAGACATAAGAGATATATTTGGTACCTGCTAGTAAATACTGTTTAAGAACTGCTGAGCTTCTTCCATTAGCATTCTGCTGAATGTTTTTAGTAGCACAGCTCTGGCCATGGTGGTTTGTATTTTCTAGGGAGCCCAGCGCCCAGTTTTGTATTTAGATACAGTGGTCAGATCTGCAAACATTTGGCTTCTACTTGACACTGCTGTTTTCAGTGCAAGCCTGAACACATTACAGAAACATTATCTGGCAACTGACTTACAGAAAACAGGGAAAGAACTATTGCATGATGAATTGCAGATGAGAAAAGTCATCTGGTCCAAACATACTGATCAGCTGGCAGTAGGGACCCCACTTTTCAGAAGATGAGAGTATCCATACAGCATTGTGAGCTGACAGCATGCATGTATGAAGCAGAAGGAAATTTCTATGTCTCTTTATGACTTTGTGGAGCTTGAATCAGTTTCCCTCAGATTCAAGCGGGACTGTTTGCTGGGGCACTAACAATACCATCCTCAAGACAAAGCTCTTTTCTCTCTGCCAGAGGAAGTCAATTGGTAGAGAGACTTGGTCCTGAGGGCGTAGCTAGGCTGGGGAGTAGAGGTGTTTTTTTGCTGAAAGGTTTCAACTGGGGATGCCTCTGCAGGAAAAACATACAAGTCAAAGCTACAGCTTAGTGCAGACACTGCTGCTACCAGCAGTTTGGCCAAAGTGGGGACTGGAACCACAAACACGTTACAGTCCCTGTTTCACACACCAAGGATGCTGTGACATCTGACAATGTGATTTCTTACAGCTGTTCCTTATGTTAGAGAGGCACTGGCTTTTTCCATTGACAATGATCAGAACTTCAGTTAGGCAAAGGATCATTTAAGACATAATCATGAGGGAGTAATTATGGCCTTATCTCACAGAGGAGACAGCAGAGGACAAAGATGCCCTCTCTTGCCTCAGCAATCCAGGAGCCTCCTAGAATTTCTTAGCTTTGTGACACGTGGGAGGCTTTGTTCCAGGAATACCTGCCCTCAGGACAACTTGAAGAGGAGTTTGGAGTAGGCAGAAAAACAGCTTTCTCTTTTAAAACACCAGCACAGGTGACAGTATTCTGTGTCCCAAAGAGGAAACTGGGCATTTTTCTACTTTTCCTCGGTGTATGCAGAGGTAACATTTTCCTGAAGAGTACAATTCAGCCAACTAATTAGGAGGCTAATGAAGATGGGGATGTACATTTTGGATGTGAACCTGATGTTCCTGGAGGGAATCTGCATCATCAGGGTCTAAATAAAGAAAAAAACAAAAACAAAAACAAAAACAAAGCTTTGTATCACCACAGCTGTATGTTTAAGCGATGGCTCAGTTCTATACAGAGCAGGTATAAAAATGTCTTCCTCTGCAAGCATTCACACGGCTGTGAAGTAACAATTTGTGAGTCATGCAGCTTTTTAAAACACTGTAAAACCCCATTCCAATTTCTTTCTTTTCATCTCACACCTCATTTTGCTGTCTGAAATGCCATTTGAAAAAGAACAAACCCTGTAAAATGGAGAAGAGAAAGGAAGTGACAGTACTGACAGCTTCTGAAAACAGAATAGCTTCAGTAAACCCGGAACCATCCTAGTGGTTAGGAAACAGCCTGATGAGAAACTCCAGTCTCAAGTCCTGCGTGAAAGACCAAATGTTATCGCTGTGAAAGCAAGAGTTTGTTTTCTTGATCTGGAGCTCCTGGTTCCCAGTGTTACATCTAAGAAGTGGAGAGGAGGCCAGTGCAGTGTCTCTCTTCTTTTCTAGATCTTCCATCGCATTTTTTTTTTTTTTTTTGCATGAACTAGAGTATTTGGCCTGCCTTAATAAGGTCTTGACCATCATTAGGCTCCATGGCCATTCTGCTACCCAGTGAAAGTACCCTTTTCCTCTGGAGGTCAGCTGCCATTTGGCATGGCAGACAGTGTGTGTGCTAACAGCCTGGGAGGCAGAGGAAATTTTGAGGAGAGGCACAAGTGCCCATTAGATGGTTGCTTTCCTCGAGTTGCAAAACCAGTGCAAGTCCTTTAGCAAGATTGTGAATTTTATTACTGTGGAGGCAAAGCAAAGCCAGGTTCAGTCAGAAAGACCAGTGAATAGCCCTGAATGCCAGCATATATTCCCCCTGTGCTACAGGGACGCCCCGGCGAGGTGCCCGCCTGCTCCTCCTTGTGTTGGGAGCCCGGAGCCAGGCAGCGGGAGTCCCAGGGCTGGGGCATGACTGGCTGGCAGCAGACTTGGGGAGCCCTCCGGCACCTGGCCAGCACCGTCCTGTGCTGCCCCCTATCCTGCCCCTGGGGCAGCCATGGAGGAGGAGGACCCCAGGTGAGTCACTCTGTGGTACATGGGAGATGCTGAAGCCTGCGGAGCTCAGCCAGTTGCCAGGGAGCTGCTCCCAGTGTTGCAGGGAGGATGCAAGAGCCTCTTTTCAGTGTGAGAAGAAAAAATAAATGAGGGCTCCTGCTTGGGTGAGGGTTATTAATGCACAAATATATATCCCAGAACCTACAGAGCTCACTTCAGTTTCACAGCTCCTGTAGCGCGGATTGCCAGCATAGCTGGCAGTTGAAAAGTCGGTTTCTTTACCACCTGGGAACTAAACTATCTTTTAGCTCTTCTTCATCTCCTTTGTATTTTCCCATTGTGGTCCTCACTTTCACATTTGGAGCCTGACTTAGTCACAGTGCCAACAGTACTGCTTACATCACGAGGAGGCTTAAAAATATGCCAGTGTGAGTTGGGACTTGTAGTTGTGTGTTCCTTTAGCGTTTGCTATTGGTTAGCAGAAAAAGAGAACATGAACAGCTCTGGGTTTTGGATGAATTAGTGAATTTAAATGTGAGATCTTTACATTTGATGGATTTCAGGTTTTCATACTGTGGATCACGATGGCTTGGATCTGGTGGCTGAAATGCAACCATCACCTTTAAAGCCGTTATAAGGTCCACTGGTGCAATACAATACACTGTGTATGAAACATTGTGTAATCAGAAACTACACTAGAAAAAAAGAAACAAAGAAAGAAAGAAAGAAAGAAAGAAAGAAAGAAAGAAACAAAGAAAGAAAGAAAAAGAAAGAAAGAAAGAAAGAAAGAAAGAAAGAAAGAAAGAAAGAAAGAAAGAAAAACCCTATGAGAACACAACTGCAGTTTTCTGTGCATTGATGTGCAGATTTGTTATTTGCTATATCTACTTACATAAAATCTTTGAAATCTTGTGTTTTTGTGACTCATGAGGCAGCACAACACTGATGTCACAATCTATCCCTGGACTATTTGTAGTGTCACAGTATAAAGGACCTGGTCTCCAACAAAGATTTGGAGTAAATCTTGTATATTATCCATTAATCTTAGTAAAAGGCCTTTCATATAAGGTCACCAGATTGCCATGCAGCAATAGGAAGTAGTTCTCTTAACAGTAAACGTGGCAAAAGTGTTACTCCAGTAATGAAAGTAGTTCTGAAGTAGTCTCAAATTCAGACAGTGTTTACTGCTCTGAGTCATTCCTTCTTTAAGAAGTGTTTGGACTGTGCACTTGTCCAAGCTGTTGCATGGTCTGAATTTTGGGGTAGACTTGTGTGATACAAGGAGTTGGACTTCATGATTCTTATGGATCCCTTCCAACTCAGGATATTCTATGATTCTACGTGGTGTCCCTTTCTTCTGAGACAGGGTAGAAACATCATGACACTGATTTCTTTCCATCCACACGTAATTCCTCAGGATGCTTCAGATAACAGGCACAGAAGGAAAATGGGTAGTATTTTGGTCTGGGACATTTAATAGTTAGAAAAAGGTTAAATGGTTAGGCAGAAGGTTATAGATGGGAGAAACTCTCCACTGAACAGGGGATGGAGTCAGCCAGCTCTGGGGCATGAATAACTCATTCCATAAAGGGAGGGAATGGAAAGTAAAAAGGAAAGGCAAACAGCAGATTAAAAAGGGAAATTACTGGCACAGTAGAATTTATATGAACAGCCTAAATGCCACAGTTTTGTGTAAGCTACCAAAAGCCTAGCAGTTAGTTGTCCATAGCAGCCCAGAGAAGCACAACAGAAAAGCCAAAATGGCAACATCTCATTTCTGTGAAGATGGGTGCTTGCTTAATGTTTGTGCGCATATGTGCATATAAACATATATAAATGCTGCAGATTCAAATGAAAGGCATAAGCTTTTAAGCTATAAATATGAGTAAATGGCTCAATTGCAAGTTGTTAATCCTTCTACTACCATGTATTTCGCAGGGTCTAGGGAGGAGGAGACATCTGAGACACATTACACCTAGTGTACACATTCCTGTAGTGAAGTAAATTGGTATGTTTATTATCTAACTTCACACTCTGTGGAGTAAAGTATAAACACATGCACGCTTTTGGAAGTGTGTGAGCAACAGAAGGGAAGCATATGTCACTTCACAGAGGTAAAAGTTTGTCTTTCAAATATGTGCTAGGCCGCGATAGCAGAGATCTGGCTTTGGTTCTTGGCTATGACCCGAATTTTACTATGTCACTGTGACCAAAGAATGGTATCTCTGCTTTTAACATGAAGGTCTCTGTCTTTAACAGAAAATGATTTCTTTGTCCAGACTGCCTGCACCCCTGTTGCCTGTTTGTTATGCATTGCAAGCACAGTAACAAACAAAGCAAAGTCCTATCTTGGCTAACTCAGGTTGGACCTCCTATGTGCTGAAAAGGCTGTGGGGCATTTTGTAAGTAACCAAGTTTGGATCATCTTTCCTCAGCCTCCCGCAACAGTTCTGTGATGCTCCCACCACAAGGGACTCCTCAGCAGCCTTTTCTTTTGGCCTACTTGGTGACTAGCCTCAGCTTCCCATTTTCTTGAGTCGTGGTCTTCCCACTCTGACTGTTCCAATTTCACTAACCACCTTTCTTCTTCGTCTCTAGGAAGAAAAACTTTGGCAGCCACTGCTGCAGTGATGTCTTGCAACCTAGAGAAGAGTCAGTGGAAGTGAAGGAGAGAGGGCATGAACAGAGCAGGAGTGCCCCCCTTCTGAAGCAGCGATGCTACACCATGCCTGGCAGCTCTATGGGAGGTGGTGCCGTTGGTCCAGTCCTTTTGTCCACCTCCTCACGCTGACTGTAGTGACATTTGGTGTGCTGGCTCCTTTGATTTGCCACCGGCTCCTCCATTCCTATTTTTATTTGCGGCGCTGGCACCTGAATCCCATGAGCCAGGAATTCCTGAAGCAGAACCAGCAGGAGGGCCAGGCTGCCCTCCATTACTTTGAGAAGCTGCAGATACCAAACATCTCCAAGACCTCTGGCAACAAGACCTTCCAGCCCTTGTTGCTGGTCACCATTATCACTGTGCAGAGGAGGAATGATTTCCACTATGTTTTGCAGGTGGCCTCCCGTTTCCACCACCTCCTCCAGCAATGTGGTGCACGCTGCCAGAACCACCGTGTCCTCCTCTGTAATGTGGAGTCAGACCCCAGCCGCCACCAGGACGTCAGGCTGCTGAGCAGCTTCTTTCCGATGGTCAGTCGTGACAAAACTGGGGAAGACCCTGACCCTGGATTGAACCAGTTTGAGAAGGAGAAGCAGGACTACGTCTTCTGCCTTGAGCAGTCACTCTTGACATATAACCCAGAATACATCCTGGTAGTGGAAGATGATGCCGTGCCAGAGGACGAGATATTTCCTGTCTTGCAGCACCTCTTGTTGGCCCGATTCTCCAAACCGTACCTCAGAGATGCACTCTACTTCAAGCTTTACCATCCTGAGAGGCTTCAGCATTATGTCAACCCCGAGCCCATGCGAATCCTCGAGTGGCTGGGCCTGGGCATGTTTCTGGGGCCTGTGCTGAACTGTGGGTACTCCTGGGCAACTAGTCGCCCAGGCCTGAGCTGGCCCATCATCTTGTTCTTTGCTTTGTACACGATGGCTTTGTCAGAGCTGGTGGGACGGCACTACTTGCTGGAGCTGCGTCGGCTGGCTCCCATGCTGTATAACATCGTGCCGGTCACTGAGTGCTGCACGCCTGCCATGCTCTTCTCTGCTCCTTCTGCCCAACGTGCCTTAGGTTACCTGAAGGGGCTGCACTGCCGCCAGGGTTTTGCGAAGGACATCGCCCTCTACTCGCTGCTGCACACTAAGGGGGAGAATGCCTACGTGGTGGAACCCAATCTAGTCCGGCACGTGGGAATGTATTCCAGCCTTCGGCTAAATGACAACCCCAAACTGCTGTGATGGGTTCGCACCTTTCGTGACACAAAGCCCTAAGAGCCCTTGCCTCTGGGCTAAGAGATGCCGTGCAAGCTCAGATACTGTGCCACTCACGACAAACATCAAGTGTCTCCAAGTGGCCAAAGAACACCTCTACTGCACAAAAAAAAAAAAAAAAAAAAAAAAAAAAAAGAGTTAAAAAAAAAGTAATCATGTCCATGGGGACCTTATTTAATATATACTTTGAACTAATCACCATACACCATGGGGAGGGAAGTAGAGCCTTTCAGCTGAGGGTGTGGATTATCTGCTCTCTATCATTCTTAGCAAAAAGCTCTCACAACAATATAAGCAGCTGTACTGCATACTCTCCACTGGTGACAATAATCTTCAACTTAGGGCAGCAGCAATGTTGGACAAAGCGAATGTTTCAAATTCAGCCTAGTGAGGAGGAAGAGCCTTTATTTGTCCATCCTCACTAAGGTCTGATGTGTGACCTTTCTGCTTTGAAACTGTTTTTGAGCAGACCTTTCAGAGGTAGCATGGTTATAATGAGAACTTTCCCTGAAATTTCACGTAGATTCCTCTAAGCCTCTATTTCTTACTGTCCTACCCTACAGATGCTGTCTGTACCTCCACTATTCCCACTCCTTTTTCTCGGAACAGAGGCTCCTAAAAGCTTAAGTCTCTGTTTGTTAAAGGTCGACTCTGAGGGTAGGAATAGGAAAACGCAATGATAGCCATTAGTCACAAATGCACACTCTCATGGATACATTTCCAGAGGTTATAAATAATACAGGGTGACTAACATGTTGCTTGGTATCACCACTAGCTGTAGTGGATCCAGGTCATTAAAAGAGGTCTTATCAGTTGCTGATTGGACTTAGACATTCCACATGAATTTAACTTGACTTCCTATCAGCACAGAGTCAAAGGGGAGATTACATCAGCTGCCACAGTGTAGGATCCTTTATTTCATTTTGGAGCTGTAGTTCACAGCTCTACTTAAATGGTTCGTTCACTGTTCCTGGCAACAAACAAAACATCCATAAGCAACAAAACTAGCTGCTCCTAAAACCAAGCAACAGTACCACAATAGATCAGGGTGCCACTCTTACACTGACCAACTAACTGTGGTTGTTGGGCATTCAGGATGGGTACCTTGTACCCCAGCTGTGAGCACAGTTAAATATAAAACTGTGGGGATGGCAGAAATCTCATATAGGATCAAAACTTTCACTTAAATGTTTCTGCCTTAAAATAACACACCCGGACTTCAGTGAACTTTGAATGAAATTCACTTACTGGTGGAGTTTGGTTGAACTATGTTTGAAACCATTTTCCTAGCTTCAGAATGAACCAAGTACAATATTTTCACAGAGTTTTGATGGAGTTTTTTATGTGGAGTGTTGTTTTTGTTTCTTTGTTTTTGGTGAAGGAAGAGCTCTACTTTGAATTTTACTTCCCCCAGACTCTCTTGGGTAATTTAAGCCTTTAACTTTTAACAAGTCTCATTGCAGGTTGGAAAGGCATACAGCTCCTGGGAGACGAAACTAAAGAAAATATTTGCAGACCTCCAGCTATCAGTCCACAATGGGTGTTGAACACACAAAACACGTGCATAATGCAAGCTAGCCAGTGAGAAATGTCCTCACAGCCTTGAGCAGTGTGTGCTCAGGCATGTGAACTTTGCTCTCTCAGTAGATCAGCTGGGACACTTTGATGACATCTTGGAAATCAGACGGGAGTAAGGGCTGCTTGTGGATTTCATGTCATTCCAACTGCAAAACATTTATTCTGTCAGAAGACAAAGGAAAAATTGCACAGGCAGAACTAAGCCATTAATCTTTATGCACTGAACACCCCAAAGATATCAGAGTGGTCACACAGAACCACCAGCAACAGGGGGGCAAACCTGTTCTCAGGCTTCTCTCTGACAGGATTTGATAGCAGGTTTGAGTGTCACTGTCTATTTTTGCACTAAGTGCCTGCACCTGCAAATACAAGTTGTTTGCCTATGCTCCTTCAGCTGTGAATGTTTCAATGTGCTGTGCTTTGTCTTCACGCTTTTTTTTAATCTTTGTACTATACAAGTCCAGAACAATGCCCTGTTCTTTTTGTGAGGGCCCACTTGTTATCACAGTGAAAATCTCACAGTAAGGTACAATAAGTGGAGTAGGGAAAGGAAAAAGGAGAGAAGGAAAAAGAAGAAAGGAACATTAGAAAAGAAACCAACTGACGATATGGAGTTAATAAATGTTTTGATGTGGGAAATGATTAATCTGTTTGTCTTCATGTTATTTTTTTATTTTC
Source organism: Nettapus auritus (assembly GCA_011076525.1). NCBI lineage: Eukaryota > Metazoa > Chordata > Aves > Anseriformes > Anatidae > Nettapus > Nettapus auritus. Next base: position 72,765,919 of record CM021797.1, read on the forward strand.
TTTCCTTTTTTTTTTTTATTTTATTTTTTTTATGTTTCTGGTAGTACATAATCTATCCTCCAGAAGTCAATAATTTCACTGAGCCTCATATCTAAAAATTGAGTACATGAACTTGAGGCATCCCTTCTAAATTAGGAAAGAATTTTCAGGGCAAAAGAGCCATGGGAAGTTGGCTAGGAGAATCAGTTGCAAACATCACTTAGAGAGGATACAGCTTTACCTTGCCAGTGAGGGAGTTCCTGATAAACCTACCAGGAAAGAGCCCCCTTCTGTAAGGAACAGGCTAACAGAGTTTTCTGGTCCTGGAGTTATTACCTTAAGTGCTCAATTCACCTTTAAAACAGAGGTGGGTCTTTCCACTGAGCCAGCTGGAGCTTCTTCTGAGTCATTCAGGTACTTAGTGCCCACCATGACACTGTGACATCTTGGACAAGCATGATCTCTGCTGCTTCCAAACTGTGAAAAGTGTATATATAGTTTTTTGTTAATGTTTTCTTTGCTACAAGTTTTATTAAAAATGACAAGCTGGAAAAATATACTTTGCCCTTGGAACAAAAATGGGTGGTTAGTTATTAATGTGGTTTTGTTCCACAGTTTGGGCTACAAATTCCATTTTGGCTACAAATGTAGTTTCAAACACACAAATCTTTTACTTCTCTTTTGCATTAAGAGAGTGGAGCTGAGCTGCCATATCTCAGGCTATGTAAGTTCAAGGGTTCAAGGCTAGCACAAACTCCTTGAAACACAGCCTTGAGATTGTTCTTACATTCAAAAAAATCAGCTGACAATTTTTGAAATAAACAATACACGTTTTCCTGGGTGTTGGTTCATTCCCAATAGTTCTGAGACTATTTTTCAATGTAGCAGCTATTGTTTGCACAAGAGGATTCTTGCTTGACAGGCCAGACAGCAAGACTCAAAATGCAGGGAAAATTACTCAATTAAACAAAAAAACTACCTCTGTTTCCAAAGCATATCCAACATATGCATGATTCCAGGCAGAACACAAAGCATAAATTGATAGGCCTTTCTTACACTGAAAGACCAAGCAGATTTTCTAACTGTAACAGGTATCAATGACTTAGTGAGAAGTCATTACATTTGAAGAGAGAAGGAAAAACACTTCCTCTCAGCTTTGAGGAGTTGTGAATAGCCAGACTGGATATTTCAAGAGCAGTATGTCTGGACACAGGGTATTTTTGTTTAAAATCTATGAGTTTTTTTCTAAAGATATTTACAAGCAAACTTTCTACAAAATAAATAATGTTACTATTAAAACTCCATTGTCCTTTCTGTATGTCACTGATGGTTTTCCTGACTGGCAGGTCCATCTCCTTTCTTACTATATTTGACTGAAGAAAGATACTTCTCTGTTTGACCACTTCATGCATATGCACGGACATAATAACTTGTCACTTAATCCCACAACAATTCAGTTTGAAAAGGACCTCTGAAGGTCTCCAGTCCAATTCCCCACTCAAAACAGGTCTTACTACACCAGGTTGCTCAGGTCCTTCTCCAATCAAGTACTGGGGGAACCTGAGATAAAATCTAAGGACATGAGATAAAACCAAGCTCAAAGTGCTGGTATTTAACTTCTGGTATAATTTTGTACAGTAAGGCTACATATTTCACAAAATAAGGGAATTTTGTGGGGGAGCAACTGTAGTTACAAACGCACTGGCAGTTTCTCTTGAGGAGCTGAGTTTCTTTTCATGTATTTCCACACCAGATTTATAGATGTTTTATCCAAATTCAGCAGATGCTAGGGTGCAGCATATGGTTCTGAATAATTTTCAATACACATCTGCGAAAACTGCATATGGAATTAGGCACTCTGTTGTCTGTGCTTCCTGCTTTGAGTTCTCCCCACCAGTCAGTTTATTCTGACTGGTGCACCTCCACCTGGAGTGCACCTTCAGGCAAAGAGACTGGAAGGTCCATTTCCAAGGCTTTTTACTTCATGGCAAGCTATGAAAGCCACATTCCCAGCTGTGTAACTACTAATGATTTTTAAGTGCTGATGAAGAAAAACAGTGTTATATTTTCTTGCACTGTTAGTGAGCCTCTGGCTGGCTATGCATTTTTCAGTGCCCACTTTCTCTTTTAGTTTCTGTCATAGTGTGCAATATGCCTCCTGCACTGTAGAAACCACAATTATAATGGGCTTTTCAGCAAGTAAGTCCACTTCAGACATCTGCTGTACTTGGTGTTTTGCAAACTTTGTATCAACATCAGCAAGTAGAATTTAAGTGTGCTTTTGGGGGACTATGTGCCACTTAGATAAACTGTTAATAAAAGATAATGTCTCACTTTGGCAGCCAGCTATTTACCTACTTTCCTTTTTAAAAACAAAATGTCAGCCGAAAGGCATAGAGACCAGTGTCATTACTGAATTTTTCTTCACATCCTGTACTCTACAAGAAGAAGACCCGTAACAGCTATTTTGCACAGTCCAGAAATGTCACCACTGACAGCTTGATTTGAAGTTGTATCCTCATTTGCAGTCAGCAGCACTGAAATCATTACAAACATTTGTGTTTTGATAACAATCACCATATGTGCTTGCCTGTATTTCACTCCGAGTCATGATGTTTGTTTTAAGCCAGAAGACTGAAGAGCAAGCAGACCCTCCCTTGTGCAATCTTCTCACTGTACATGTGGGCTCACACCAGTCTTGCCCAGCACCCTCCATGCACAACATGTCTGCAGACACAGCTGAATACTGCAAAACTAGAAATACAGGTGATTTCTTTCAGCAGGGCTAAAGGCCAGGCTCTCTGCACCAGCGGTTAGGAGAAGAGGTGAATGAGGAAAACAAACCACTTAATAAACAATACCTCTGATTAGATAGGGATGAACACGCTGGACTTTGATACAGTTAAGCAAGACTGCAGAGTACAGAAAACAGGAAACATCCAGCACAGTGCAGAGAGGTGAAGAGGAGGCAGAATCCACTCAGCCCAAGTCTGTCCTGATTAGACTTTAACCCCATCACGCAGGCAGCACTCACTTGGGGCACACAGAGGCAGGTGTTTATCATGTGGATGAATATTATTCTCAGACATTCTTCCAACTTTTTTTCTGCTCGTTGTTTTTTTCCATCTCATTTCAAATCTTTCACAGGCCTGATCATGCACACAAGTTTTGATAAGATTAATACTACGTCACTTATTAAAGTGCAGAGGAAAGCTTTAACTTTGGTGTGTTTTTGATTTTTCAGTTGATGGCCAATTATGTAATCTCTGGAATTGCTTCATATTGCTTCATCCATTTCTTTCTTCTGTGTCTTTCTCAGAGGTACTACAATTTGTCTTTTCTTCTCTCTTCACATTTACTTATTTCCATTTAAAAAGCACGTTAATATGAGGTCAAAATCAGTATCAGAATGATGCTGGTAGAAACATACAAAAACACAATTAGCAACCTGTATGCTGCTCTTTTTTTTTTTTTTTTTTTTTTTTACCTGATGTCTTTAAACCAGGCTTTCCATTAAACCAGGCTTTCCAATGACTTTAAAGTACTTCATCTATCAACACTCTTTACTCAAAACCTTAATGCAGAATTGACAGAACCTTTGACAGCAAGGATAATACAGGCATATTACAAGGACATCTATTAAATTATCTTCTGCAATACTTGCAGATGATATATTGGGCATAGTCAAACTCAAGAAAAAGCAAAGAAAGCAAAACCACAAATTAAAACCCAAGTAACCTTAGCCACCTGTAAAGATGGATTTTGATGGTCTTTAAACTTCTTTAATGTATTGAATAGTTCTCTAAACTTTTGCATTGGTAATTTCAGACTGAAATATCAACATTAGCAAAAACTTCAAGCCATTCAAATATACAACTTACATTTTGCTTCATTTCTGAGACAGGAAATGGTAGACAAGTTTGTTTTAACATTATCCATGGAGGGTGGCAACACAACTGAGAATGGATGCTAGAAAAGGGTATCTGTTTCACTCCATTAACTATCCACCTTGTCACAAGTTTTTATCTGTACCCTCTTAACATTCACGTGCATGCTTGTCCTTGCCTCCTGCCTCCTGTTTTCCTGAAGCCCTCAAATCTTCCTAACCTCTGTCCTTATACACCTGAAGACATTTCCCACCAGGGCTTCAGTTCTCTTCTCAGTCCCCACCCACCTCTGGTCTCCCAGCCTTTCTCTATTGTGGTGCATGTTTCGAAGTCTTGCTGTCCATGGCCACGAATTCAACTCTTTTGAAGCAGGTGTAGGCACCTCTACCATGGGTGTTCACGCCAGCAGACAGCCATCTTGCTAGCTACAGCCCTATGGCTGCATTATTCTCTGAATAAGGCTTGAGCAAACAAACAAAAACAAACAACAATAGAAATCCAAAACAAGTTAGGTGACTAGAAAGGTGAAAGAGATGGCAATACAATGAGTTCAAAAAACAGTTTAATGAAACACATTTACATCTTGGATAATACACAGATTTTGCTGTAGAAGCATTAGTGCAGGCAATGATATCTTTTATGGGGAAGGTTAGTTTCTGGGTTGAAAGCAAGTACACTGTATTCCCCTCACCATGCAAGGCCATTCCTCTTACTGTCTATGGAGATACAATACCACTATAACTTAATCTTTGGTGGTACAGGTATCCCCAAACAATGATTACAGAGCTCTGATGAAGACAGTACCTACTCTTTTCCAGTAAGTGTCTTTTTAATGTCATTCCGCTATTAATTTCTGCAGATGGTTTCATGGTTCTGTATGTTAATTGTACAGAATCTTACTTACAGGGACATTTTCTAGAGTGATCATTCATTCCACGTGAAAAGGCTCCCATTCCTAAAATAAGTGAAGAAGTCAGCCATAATGTTCTCTCACTTCTTTTCCCCCTCAGTGTTCAGAATCTCTGCTAGGACCTGTAATCCTAGTGCTACAAGGGCTGGATTTTTACTCTGAAGAAATGGAAAGCCACAAACTAGTCACTTGCCATATGGAAATATATATATATATAGTTCTGAAAGAATTGCGAATGCAAGATAATCCCAATTTATGGGATTATCTAAAGTGTTTTCCAAATATCAGAGACTGTTTTTTTTTCCATGAAGACTGTCCCCCAGCTTTTCTCTAAAAGACTGCCCATCCATATCACAGACAGCACTGGGAAAGAACCACTTACAGGTACTTTCCTACCTATGACAGGTTCTAACCAAACCAGGAATGGCAGGATTTATACTTGGATTTTCAAGAAGACTATCATTATAACAACTTCTTGGTCCCAAAAGGGTCTTAGACAATATATTTCAATAAAAACACTTTTAACCCATACAAGACACTTCTATGTTTGTGCTGGCAAAACTTTAATATGCCATTGGGTTCCCCTGTCTGCTAGGGTGGGAGAAATGGAATATAAAGCAAACATTATAAAGCAGCAACAGCTTCCTATCAGTGTCATGTGGTACGGCATCCTTCAGCAAAAATGGATGTTGGATCAGGGAGGAGGAAGTTAAAGGAAATAAAACATTACAAGTACAAGGCCCTCAGTTAGAATCAGTTAGACTGTCCCTCAGCTTTCTCAGAGGCTTCTCTACTGACTGTCATGGAGTGCTAACCCTAGCATTGTGTTGGCTGTTAAGATGTCCTACAGGCACTGACCTTGGCACACAGCTCTAGAACAGACAGGCTCAGGGAGGAAGAGACCTAACAAAGATAGTGCTGCTCAGTGAGAGGAGAAAGCAGTCATCTCACCGTGTCCATGTAAAGGCTAAAGGTGTCACCACTCAAGCCAAACAAATGGAGAAACTACGTCATTCTTCATGCAAACACTGGGTCTGTGGGGTAAAGACATACTAATGTCCAAGGTCACAGAGTGTACTCTTGCTGAGGGTATGTTTGCTTAAAAGTCCTCATGTTGTACTTCTCTCCAGGAATACAAACCTGCACTATGAAGAAAATAACATGAAAAAATAAAAAAGAGGCCTATGTACTTGGATTTGGTGAATAGCTGTGGTGTGATTTGATATCAAATGGAATGCTGATGTTCCATGTATAGAGCTTTGGTATTTTTCACAGAAAAACTGTGCTAAGCAACTGAAAAGTCTGCATGTCATTGTAACATGGGCAGAAGGTGTTTCAATGGGATTTTGATGGAGAGTTTGGCTTGTGCTTGTGCGTCTGCAAGCGGGCATATTTCTTCTGATAACCATAATTCTCACACATACAGTATGTGAATCACATACATTAAAGGAAATCAGAACTTGCTGTTTCATTAACCCTGGTACTGTAGGATTGCATTTAGTCAATCTGTATACTAATTAGGAAGTGAAAATATGTTTCTGTGCTAAATTTTCAATTCAATAAAATCAGTTTAATACCTAGGAAGCTACAGGAATTATAGTAACTCATGTCAGTTAAGGATCTGCTCTAGAGGTTCTGCATTTTTTTCCCTACTCTTCCTTCCTGAACAGTGTGATTTCCTAACTAGAAGCTTTCAGAAGATCTAAACCTAAACTGAAAGCATTATCCCAGATCCCTGTAACCAATTGCCATAGTTTATCTTGTAAATATTTGCAGTATGTTTTAGAAAGAGGAATAATTTGAAAATATTGGAAAAGTCTCAGTTTCACAGCATCGTAAGTTGTGTTATATATACGGGGGAGGGAAAGTGGGCGGTAAAGCAGGGAGAGCGAATAGGTCCAACAATTGGTGGTGTGTGTGTTGTCTGGCAGCCAATCAGTTACATTCCCCAACCAGCCTGGAGAGGAGGGAGAAAAAAGGAGTGAAAAAGAAAAAAAAAAAAAAAAAACTGTCAAGGATTTTATAAAAGTTAACGACTGGAAGGACTGGGTCTCTTTGCCTTCAGCCACCTCACCAGAAGCTTGGAGCAGTGGAGGCACTGTCCACAAGCAAGTAAGTATAACCATTTCCTTTCTAATTTGTAAAGGTGGTAATGTGAATCAGCAGCTGTGACACGTGTTTATCTACAGAGGATGAGGGGGTTGGTTTTTTTTATTATTATTTTTTTATTTTCCAGGAAAAGCTTGCAAGGAATAAGCACTCAGCCATTCTGCAGTGATCTGCCAATGTGACCCATTTTCTGCTAACACTGGCTTTCTAACTTAGTTTAGTAATTCAAATCTCCTAGAGTAAGTGAGTCCTTAGTCTATGATAACATACCTGCATTGCTTTCTACTGTTTCATTTTCTTATGTGTTTATTTATGTTTGTGATGTACATAAATTTTTGTTTGCAAGGAAAAGAAAGAATCACTGGATAATGCAGTTGGTCCTGACAAATGCCAATACTGACAAAAGTGTAATTTAATTATCTGCGTGCACTGTGTGGCTCTTCTGAAGTATTAGTGCAGTAGTGCTGATAAGATTCTTCAGCAGGGTATGCAAGACATAGTCAACAATACAGAAAACTAATAAACGGGGAAAGAGAGGCTTGGAAATATCATTTTTATGCCCTTGCAACAGGCTGTAACCTTTCTAGATGTGAATGGCTGGCTTCAGGAAATTGCTTGTCAAGAAGTTCAGATCCAGACTTAGCCTGTGATCTTTCATTACTTTCTCAACTATCCCATGTGCCTAGCACCCAAAACTATGTAGCCCTCCTGAAACTGTCACTACCACTTCCCTCAATCTCCCCTGCTGCCAGGCAAATTCTTCACAGGCAAGTCTGACAGCATTTTTTTACCTTTTCTAAGAAAATCCCAGCCCTGGGAGAGAATAACCTTCACTATAATGACCATGCTTACTTCCAAAAAATCAGTGTTTGTAGCCACCTCAGCCATCTCTAGCCGTTACGAGCTCTCCAGGAGTACTATACACCAAATGCAGAGGCCAGGTCCCTGAAAACGTATCTTCCTTTCTCAGTTGCTAGAGAAGGGAAACTGGGGGTATGTTCACTCAGGTTCTCAACCTCTTAAGAGACAGCAAAATATACCAAGAAATTTGCCTTTATATATGCCCCCCCAGACCCATCAAAATGGTGAAATCTGCTTTTTCAGAGCTTTCACAAGAATTAGTATTACAATCAAAAACATCTGCTGTTTTTTTCTAGGTGAAATAGGTCTGAATATTTTTTTGTCTCATGCTCTTGTCTCACTTCTTAGCACCCAGAAATGTAACATTTTGCTGTATTAAAATCTTCACTCCTACCACAAACATGAGGGGAGAAACATCCTGTTCTTCCCTCACAGCTCCTTCACCACACATACAGAAGTCACTGCTTTCATTTCAGCTTCCAAAAGCAAGTACTCCCATGCGGAGTCTCAAGATAATTCAGGCTGAAAGGTAGGTTAGGAGGTCCGTAGCCCTACCTCCTGCTCCAAAGCAGAGAGTCACACCTGTCTGCTCATGATTTCAGGCTGGTCTTGTCAGCCTCCAAGGATGAAGACAGCACAGCCTTTCTGCCAATCTGCTCTACTGCTCAGCTGTCCCAGTAGTGAAGAAAATTCTTTATATCCATTCCGAACCTCTCTATTTTCAACTTATGCTTGTTGTCTCACTCTCCTGCCACACAATGCTGTGAAGAGCCTAGTTCTGTCTGCAGATCACCTCTGTAGGTACTAGTGGCTGATGTGTGGTGCCCCCAAAGCCATCTCTGCATGAGGCTGAACTAGCCCCAGCCTTGCAGCCTTCTTCTCCCAGGGCAAGCGCTCCAGCCACCAACCTTCTTGGTGGCATCTGCTGAACTCACTCCAGTTTGCCAATGCCTTTCCTGTACCACAGGGGGACAAAAGTAGATGCAGTTAGACATGGTATAACCAGTCCTGAGCAAAGGGGGATAATCTCTGTCCTCCCATGGCTCTCTGGCCATAACCCTACTTGGACAGGATGCTACTGGCCCTTGTTGCTGGTCCCTGCTCAGCTTACTGCCTGATGGGCTCAGTCTGGTTCAGTCTCCCAAGAGCTGTTCCCCAGCCTCAATGGCCCTGGTGGGATGGCTGCCCTCCCAGGACATGGCTCGGCATCTGTCCTGGCTGAACTTCATGGTGTTCCTGTTGGCACCGTTACTCCCTGACCTGGCTGCCCTGAATGGTCACCCTGCAATGGAAAACGTACAGCTACTGCTGCCAGATGGGTGTCTTCAGCAGGCTAGGTAGGAATGTGCTCCATCAGCAAGATGGTGCCACGCCTGTCCAACCATTTGGATCTCTGTTTTGCCCAGTGGCCAAGGAACTCAACATACTTAGACAAAGGTTTTTAACAGAGCTGCATGGTGAAGTTAGGCCAATAGATCTGCCAGCTATAGAGAGCATATCAGGTGTGTACCACATTATGGGATTGATCCTCCGCATGCATACATCTTTGAATGAGGAGCAAACCCAGTCAGGTTAACACTATGCCCAAATGTGACAGCCTAAATTTTTGAACACATTTAATTCTCCCTATCAACACCATGCATTTATCTGTATGTGCAACTTTTGCTTCTTCGAACCCTCTAGTGTGCCTGAAGTAGAATCTCCTGAGTGCACAGTGCAATGATACGCACATATGCTTTTTATTGCTAACTGTCAAGGATGGTGTTGAAGGACTTTGTTTACCAGTAACCAAACAGCTGCAGCTACATGCGTTGGATACATGTATTTTGAGAGTTTGGTCCAGCACATTTGGAAACAATGTTATAAAAGAAGGCAATGAAGAGACCAGGAGAAAACAGACACTAATCTGATCCCTCCCCATCTGCTAACCAGGACTCAGGTGAGATTTTCTGTAAGACTAGAAGATGCCAGTCACTTCAGGTGTCTGGAAATAAAAGAAGCTGAAGAAAATTAATTTTATAAGAAAACATGATGTGGAATTTAACAGTTTGTTCCTTCTGCTGTTCAGCTTGCCTCTGCCGTTTGGTTCTCACTATTAATATTATCAGGATGCAGTGTTTGTGCTGATATCCATGAATATATTTCCCCGGCAGTCTTCCATTACAGGGCCTGAGAAAAACTTGAGACTTCAGCAACACAATATTTACTTTTAGAACTATGCCATTCTCTTTCTCTTCAGCCCTATCCCTTGCTGGTCACAGGTGGGGGGTTAAACAAAGAACTTGGTTTGTTTAAATTGCTGCTGAAGCCTGACAAACACTCCAGGTAGACACAAAGCTGTTGTTATGCATTCTGTGCCGTTCCATTTTTTTGTTCTTCCACTTTTAAAAATACATTACAGGAGTGGTTAACACAAAGAGAATAACTGCTGTCCTGTACATATACAAATCAATGTGGAATGACTTGAGCTTATGATACTTAGGACACTAGCCCACAGCCTAAAATAGGTAAATAAAAATAAAACTTCTTGAAAAAAATTATTGGTGGGACAACTTCTAGATACTGTTACTCAAAACAAAGTTACTTTGAGCTTTTCCCTGCTTGGAAAACTGGACAAATTAAATAAAGCAGAGTGATATTGCAAAGAGGCTTCATTCATGGAAAAATGAAGGAAGCTGCCTGCCTGGGTGCAACTGTTTTTCCTCAGGACATCTATGGTGACACATCCAGAGAGACTGCACTGTCTCTTTAATAGGTCATTAATGTTTCAGTGGATGTGCTGGGAGGTTAATCTTTAAAAGGCAACTGTAAGAAGTGTTACTGAAATGTAAGCATTCTCCAGCCCCCTCCATATGCTCAGAGCCGTACCCTACAGCAGGGACACCCATTCCAGAATCCATCAGGAAAGATCCTTAGCGGTTATGCTCCTCATGAGAGATTCACAGGAAAATAAAACCTTAAACAAAGGGTCCTTGAACATCTTGGACCTTGAGCTATCACTCCCCTACAAGTGATCTTTTGCACTCATTTATTCTCCATTTCAGTTAGACACACTGTGTGTTTTATTGCTCCTTGTAACTCGGCAGAGCATCTGGGAACCACTCACCACAGCCTTACAGATCACAGGTTTTGGGGAGCCCTTTGTCAAGTCTCCATCTACTTCTTCACACTCTATGGGACACTTGCATGAAAACTGGAACTAGTCTACTGTCTTCCAATTCATCTTTGACTTGTGGAACTACACTTTATTGTTTCAGTCTCCCTCAGCACACAGTGGGACCAATATTATCCACTAAAATCTCGTATTTCCATGTTTCAACAATTTGCTTTGCAGGCTGGTTTGGGGTGATAACTGTCTTTGTTATCTTTATGAAAGCACAAGGAACACACAAAATACGTAAGACATTAGTATCATTGCTTAATGCATTACTGGAGAGAATGTATACCTGTAATAATGTAACCATAGTGACTGATGATCTTGTACTTCAACTAGCTGGATTAAAGATTATCTGGATACACCTGCTTATGCTGTAACTCATCACCAAACTGCAACTCTGCAATCCCTTTTTGGGTTTAGCAGTTCATTAATTTGACCTTGGACTAGGTCACATTCTCTAAAAAACTGCCAGTCTTTTCCACTGAGACTGTGAACTACTAGAGCTGTTCCTCATCATTTTGCATAGTAATTTACAGTTTTGGCTGAAGTGCTTACAACATTAATTTTTATAGTTATCACACAGAAGCAGGTGATGAGGAAGGTTAGAGGTCAGCTTTATAGCTATATAGAATAAACCATAGTTCAAGTTCTTTTAGGTGGTCCAAACAGGATAAAAACCAGGAGTGATGGAGTTGCAGCCACCACAATAGAAGGATGCATCCCAAAGCTCTGGCCACAGAAAATTCACCAAAGAATGCTTTTGCAAGACCACAGCAATGCACTTCAGCACTTGGGAGAGGAGGGTACCCCGTTCATTTAGCATACTCTTCATCACATCCTCTCTCAAAATTCTTCTAAACCTAGAATGACTCAGTGGTGCTAAGTCACATAGGACAAATTCTAGCCTCAAAAAACTCACAAAAAAGTAAAAGTAAAACATCTGGATACTGACCAGCCTGTACTGACAGACAATACCATTGAATCTTGCAAAGTGATAGCATTGTTGCTAGGAAATTTGGGCACCACTTGGCATGGCATGGTGCACAGAACTCCACTGATGTCAGCATCTACCATAGCATTAGTAACAGCCAGACTCCTGATATTGTCTATTATGCCCTTCAGTGTGGAGGAATGGTTAACTGAGATAGGTCACGTTGACATGAAAAAGCTGGGAGTTCACGAGCTAGACAATTATCGTACACAGCTGGTGTGAACTAATTAAAGACAAGGATACGGTTTCCTTATCTGTCTGGGAAAGTACCGAAGGGAGGACTGCAGCTGCGGTCTACGGAATGAGGAACTAGCTGACAAGATAAGGAAGCTGATAACCAATCATGAGCTTAGCTTTTGCAATATGTATGAGCTAATTATCTCAAAGCATATATAAGAAAGCTGTATGGTTAATAAAGTTGAAGCATATGAATCACTCATATTGAGTGTCTGTGTCTTCCTTCCGTCGGTTCCTCCCGGAGGATTGCTCCGACACTTCAGTGGGGAAGGCTACACAGGGATCCTGGCAAAGTAGAAGCTGTGGGCAGGGAGAGAGGGTGGACGACTTGGCTGCATATATGCTTATATGGGGGGTTGTACATGCTGAAATGACTGGTGGCAGCTACTGGGAACTGACATTCTCCTGCCTCTCTAGGACTCAGTTGGGGAAACAGAAGGTGCAGATGCTACCCACAGGTCTGTTCCTCTGGAATAAAACTTGTTATTAGAGATATTTTGTTTTGTTTTTAATGACTCATCTCACGGATGTACCACTTGCTAATAAAAACACTGGTGGTCCTTTAGGTATAGAAGATGATGAACAGAAGAGAGTCTTCGTGGCTTAAGCTTATACGTACCTACATATAGTGAAGTATTGTGGATTATTCATATGATAAACTATAATTTAATCCCATTTAATGAGAATTAATCTCATTTCATGAGAACTTGAATAAGACCAACATTTTGTCAAACAAGACAGAACCTGGATTTCAGGTGCAGAATACATGCAGCTGGTAAGCCTCTGCCAGAGCTGAGAAGACAGAAATGGATAGTGAATCCTTCTAAACTCCCACGTCTTGTACACAGCAAGCAACATGGTATATTTCTGAGAGCAGTTGTCGGAGAGGAGAGAACTACAAAGCAAGGCAGGACAGCAGAGATGAAAAGGCAAGCAGACAAAGTATCAAATACTGACAACACAGGCAAGGGCATGGGAGAAGGGGCACTGTTAGGAAAAGTGGAAAAGCAAGCTATGTGATAATTGTCAGTCTTCTGATTAAGACCAACAGGTTGTAAGTGCTTCACAAAGAAGTTTGCAGTGTCTGCAATTAGCACACTTGTTAATTTGGCACAAACATTTTTTTTTTTTTGACACACTGACCTTCCTTTAATCTCTGAGCAAATCCAGGCAAAACACAGTCTTTCCTACTTCTGTAGTGGAAGGATGTGTTGGGATGTGCCTCCTGCATTTCCCTCTTCTAGTTTCGCCAGACGTAACAAACCAAGAAGGACTCACACTAGATTTCTGGGCATGTGTCTATGACAACTTGGGCCGGACAAGCACCAAGAGGCCTCCAATAGGAATACTCAAGCCTGGTGTCTTAGGATGGTGGTTTTTGCATACAGTCTCCCATCAGCTTGTAACTACAATTCTCTCCCACAGATAAGTCACCATGACTCACCAGTTCCCAGCGCTGTCTCCAGAGCAGAAGAAAGCGCTTTCAGACATTGCTCAGCGGATTGTGGCTTCAGGAAAGGGGATTCTAGCTGCAGATGAATCAGTAGGTGAGTTCTGGATAGCAATCAGTTAGCAATACCCAAGAATGTTCTCCTCATATTGCTTTGCCTTTTAATTCAGTGAAGTAAAAATAACAACAACAACAACAAACAAAACAAGGTTAAAATCCTAAAATCCATTGACTGAGTGGTAACATCTCAGCCTGCAAATGCTGACAAATTACGCACTTCTTCACTGAAGCCCCAGTTCTTTCTAATTACTATATTCTGGGACCAGGAGGGCAGCCAGGCCTAACACCTTTCTGTCTGGTCTTTGGCCACCTTTCAAGGTACCATGGGGAACAGGCTACAGAGGATCAATGTGGAGAACACTGAGGAGAATCGCCGTGCTTTTCGAGAGATACTTTTCTCTTCTGATACTTCCATCAACCAGAGCATTGGGGGAGTGATACTTTTCCATGAGACTCTCTATCAGAAAGACAGCAGTGGAAAGCCGTTTCCAGCTATCATCAAAGAAAAAGGCATTGTGGTGGGAATAAAAGTGAGTATCTGTACATGTGTGGGGGCGATACTCACTCCCAACAACAACTTTTGTTTGTTTGTTTTTTGATTTTGAAATCCCTAGAATGTCTCTGCCACCATTCTCTCCATTGCTTTTGTACAACTAATCTGGGACACATTTGCAACTGATGCAGAACCCTTTTGTGCAACAACACCCATCTATTCACTATTCACTGCAGTTACATCCTTCCATGCAATAACCTAATTCAATCCTTTCTGTAGCTGACAGAACTGTTGATCCACTCCCCACTACCATCTGCATGTTGCCACCACTACCCAGTTCCCTCCTGTTCTTCCCCTTTACTGCAGCCTTTCCCTTCCTCCCACTAGCAGTCTGTTCAGCCCCATATTTTACTCACAGTCAATCTGCAAAGGCAAACTAGGTCTGGGGCACAAGGTCCAGACTGACCTCCCTCACTCTGTAACTCCTTCTGTTTCTGTTGTCTCTTCAGCTGGATAAAGGAACATCGCCCCTAGCAGGAACAAATGGAGAAACCACCATCGACGGTAAGGAGAGATCTAAGAAGCCTCAGCTATGACTGGCATAGTGAAAGTCATGGGGAGACTCAACAGGAGTTGCAGCCTTGACTGGTGTCATGATACTTTTCAAAGGTATTTCTGAAAGAGCTGTTCTCACTGAAGTACTGTTCTTTCACCTGCAGGACTGGATGGACTGTCTGAGCGCTGTGCCCAGTACAAGAAAGATGGTGTTGACTTTGGCAAGTGGCGTGCAGTGTTGAAGATCACGAGCACAACACCCTCTCAACTTGCCATCCAAGAGAATGCCAATGCACTGGCACGCTACGCCAGCATCTGCCAGCAGGTACCTACCCTCCTGCCGCCTTTTTTGAGATGTTGTCCCTTCTTCACTGTTCCCTCTGACAATAGACTAGGTATTGTGAACAGCGCATCTCTGTGAGGGTCTTGGGAAATGTGGAGAAAGTGCAGTGCAGCAAGAAGGCATGCCACCAAAGACAACATAGACAGTTTTTCTTCCTGGAGGACAGCTTTTTTTTCCATACCTCCAAAGACTTCCTTGTTTTTCTTTCCTTAGAATGGCTTGGTGCCCATTGTGGAACCAGAAGTCTTACCTGATGGAGACCATGATCTCCAGCGCTGCCAGTATGTCACAGAAAAGGTAAGAAATTCTTGATCTCTGTCCCCTCACAAATCAGTAGTTAATCTTATGCAGGGTTTGCATTGACAGATCTCAAGGAGTTTTGACCAAAAAGGTCCTCCATAACTGTATCACAGAAATGGGTTACTCATAGTCAAATAATTAGCTAATAGTAAATGTGAGAGCAGAATCCCTGTTTTTGGATTTCCAATCAAACTGTCAATATAAGCATTCCTGAGCTTGAAAGGATACATTGGTGATAAAGGCATTTACTTCTTGTTCAATACGTCAGTTTGTAAGGACAAACCCAATAAAACAGGAAAGCAGTGTCCTAGTCATCACAAAAGTAGTGGTGCCTCCAGGGCTGCAACTCCTGGGACAAATTTCTAGAAATTCAGTTTGATCTTATCCCACTCCTGAGGAATAAGCTGTCTTTCCACAGCAGGTTGAGGTAAAACTTTGAGCACAGATGTGTATCCAGTCCTCCTATTCACCCTCCAGGTTCTGGCTGCTGTCTACAAGGCCTTGAACGATCATCATGTCTACCTGGAGGGGACACTGCTGAAACCCAACATGGTGACAGCCGGGCATGCCTGCCCCAAGAAGTACACCCCTCAGGATGTAGCTGCAGCAACTGTCACTACTCTCCTCCGCACCGTTCCTGCTGCTGTTCCTGGTGATTCTTGATTTGTTCCCATATATCCCTTCCACTGTCACTCTTACTTACTGTCCTTGCTCATCCATCTGACATGCTCACTTCTCTGGCACACAGAGGTCAGGGATGGTGGCTTGGTGTCTGGAGAGCCCCAGTTACTAAGTCTTGAGATCTCTTTTTTTGCAGGAATCTGCTTCCTGTCTGGAGGTCAAAGTGAAGAGGAGGCTTCTCTCAACCTGAATGCCATGAATCAGTCCTCTCTGCCTAAACCTTGGAAACTGACCTTTTCATATGGAAGGGCTTTGCAGGCCTCTGCCCTGGCAGCATGGCTGGGCAAATCGGAGAACAAGAAGGCTGCACAGGAGGCTTTCCGTAAGCGGGCGCAGGTACGAGGCCTTCCTCTTGATTCCAAGAGGATCTGCTCCCTCCTTTCTATGTCAGAGAGGAGTCATATGTCTCTGTGTTGTATGGGAGACATGTTGTAACCTTCCTAAGGTTCCTCTTATTCCTGCCCTTCCTGGTGCTTCATGTACACCGAGGAATTTATTCTAGCTGGCATGATAGAAGTCTAATGCAAGAAACAGCAGAGGCTGTTACCAGTCACAGCTGGATAATTTTCTTTTGTAATATGGACTTACATCCACAGTGTGTTTGTCTGAAAAAAAAAGTGCTCCCCTTTCTGTCAACCAGCTAGTGACCATCAAAGAGGTCCTGACAGTGTCACAAAACTAAGCTAGCTCATAAATACCATCAGTGAATTCAGAAGCTGACTCCATTTTCTCTATTTTTGCACTTTGTTTACTGCTGCTGTCTTTCTACAGTTGTCTTTCTTACTCCAAGCTAACATGATCCCCTCCTTTTCTGTTTCTTTTTCAGATTAATAGTTTAGCTTGCAGAGGACAGTATGTTGTGTCTGGGAAGACGGATGCAGCTGCTACACAGTCACTTTTCACTGCCAGCTACACCTATTGAAAGCACAGGAATCTGCCTTTGTCCTGTCCTGCTTCATAAGGTGAAAGGTGCTCAGAAAGGAAAGAAAAACAAAGAAACCTAATTTTCCTTACCCTGAACAAAACTGGAAATGGATTACCTTACTCGTCTAGCCTTGACTTTCACAATTTACAGAGGGGATATTATTTTTTCATCTACACATTCTAAAAATGAAGAATTATTTCAATAGAATAAACAATAACTAACACTGAATCACGAATCCACTCTCCCTTTGGTTTAAACTTAGTCCCTAGAGTAGTAGGCATATTAAGTAGGTATCACTAGATACCCTTGCCCATTACCACATTTTTGCAGACAAAATCTTAAAACCTGCCTTTAATTATGTGAATAAAACAGTAATTCAAAACCAATCTGTATCTCACAAATGTTCATTCTGTATAAACTTTTCAGTCTCTTTCACACCTCCGTGGTTCTTAGTTGCCTATGCAAAAATTAATTTAAAGTGCTATTGTTGGTGAGCTTGGGAAATCCTAAGGAGATCTGTGTGAAATGGATCGAATAGTGATAAAACTGGAGATGTTAATTCTGCTAACTGAAGTCAGAAACTGAAAAAAGTTCAGAGATGAATGTGACAAGCACTACATTGGACTCCAGACAGAGATAAACAACATTATCACAAAAAGACTTTTGGGCCTCTGCAGAATCATGCACTTGGTTCAGCTCAGCAAGGTTGCCATACATGGACTAAGGCTGAGTTAGTGCTGTCCAAAGCCTATTTATCTTGGTGCTTATATTGTGGCATTTTCATGGTAATTAAATGTGCAGGGAAGGATCTTGGCCTACCCAGTTGTCATAACCTGAATAATTAGGTTGATGTTGAAGGCCCACAGTTTGACCTTTAATACGCTGCCAAGTAGTTGTTAGTGATGCTAAGCTCTGTTAGAAAAAGCACCATTAGACAATTATGAAAAAAATGCAGCTCTGCTCTTTGCCATAAATGGCAGAAACAGCAGAACTAAAGTCATACCAGGATACTCACTGGTCAACATGCTACACTAATCACCTGGTAGTGCCTTGGAGCAGCCCACCAAGCAAGAGCATAAAATCCAGAAGTATGCTATGTTCTCCCTCTCAGAAACCTCATACACCTCACCTGGAAGAGAGGCAGTATGACTTTACCTCAAGGGTCACCTGCACATGGAGGCCCACTAGGGCCATGGAGAACCGAGCTTGTGCAGCCACAGCCACCAAGATCAGCACTTGACTCCTTGCAGCCACTGACACCCTCTGCTCCTGCCAGCAAGGAAAGGGAAAGCACGGAGAATCTGTTTCCCATAACTTTGATATTGGTGGTGGTTTTGGGTGTGTGTTAGTAACCATTGTGTTACAGAGGCAATACATAACAAAACTCTTTCACAAAGGTCCAATCATTGGTACACACGGTGTGTGTATTTAGTGTATCCTGATGTAAACTGTGAAGGGAGATCAAGGGACTTGCCAAAAAGCAATCCAGGAGCCTATAGCAGAGTCATGAACACCTCTTTCCTTGTTCAGTTGTTGTCCTGTAGGTCTCCATACACCTGAGTTCAAATAAACCCCTGTTCCTACTATGTATCTCATTGCTGTGCCACTTATCAGTGTGATGCTTCTCTAAAGGGTGGAAAAGAGTTTTCCCTGAACCTCTCACTTCAGCAAGGGGAAGCTGTGTCTTGGCTAAAGCTTTCCTGCTCCTTCGCAGAACACCTGCCACCAACACTGTGCTAGATGCGGATGGAGGCTGTGCCTGGCCCCGACATGTATTTTTTGTGTTGTGGCCAGGGCAAAGAGATGTGCACTAAAAGGGAATCAAAGCACGGGTATGACTTTTGGCTGAGCTTTGTGGCATCACCTCTCACTCTTTAAAAAGAATTTACTTAGAAAAAAAAAAAAAAAAAAAGAAAAAAAAAAAAAAAGGAAAACGGGTCATATACTCTCGTGCCCAGCTTTTATTGTCAGCAGCGGCACTACAACTCCCGTCAGGCAGGGCGGGAGCGGGCAGAAGTGGCGTCATAGCGGGCCGCCTGGGGGGAAGGGGAAGAGGAAGGGGAAAGGCTCTGCGA
Source organism: Nettapus auritus (assembly GCA_011076525.1). Taxonomy (NCBI): domain Eukaryota; kingdom Metazoa; phylum Chordata; class Aves; order Anseriformes; family Anatidae; genus Nettapus; species Nettapus auritus. Next base: position 72,784,932 of record CM021797.1, read on the forward strand.
AATGGTGGCAGCCGCCGGGGGTCTGATGGCGGCAGCAGGGCGGCGGCTGGGCTGCGGCTGGGGTCGGGGCCTTGGGTCGGCTCCGCGGCGGCTCTTCTGGGGAGCCCGTAGGTAAGGGCTGGTGGGTGCGCTGGCTACCAGGGGCTGCAGGGTTTGTCGTGGGCACCGGGGGGCGTTTGGGGCCCAATAACTGGGGGTAGGCTTCATTTTCTGGTTGAAACTGATTTGTTTATTTATTTATTTACTTATAAGCGTATAAGAATTGTTTTTTTCTGTGGTAGCACTTACTGTTTTTCAGTTATCATCTTCACAGTCCACTAGAAAATTGAGCTGGGGCTGTGTAACAAGTCACTTAAGCTGGTTAGGATTTCTACTTACTTATTTTAATAAAATAAAGCAGCCGAGTGATTTCTGTTTAGAGAAAACCCATCTGCCAAGCAGCATCTGTGGCAAAATCAATAGTCTATCTTATGCACTTTTGTTCTTGTGGACCTTTGTGGCACTTTGTTCATAGTGGACCTGCTCTATTTGTAGGATGTGTAAAGTCTTTTCAGACCATCATTTTAAGTGACTAGGAACAGAAACATGTTCTGATTTCAGCTTAAGTAGCCAAGAGATTGAAAATATGTCTGTCTGATGTCAACAGGAAGGAGGAAAAAGAAGCAGGAGCAAATGCAATCATTGAAGAGAAGACTGAACCCAGTGTGATCTGTTCCCTACCACACAGCAGGAATTATGTTCCTCCAGAGGATATACAGAGCTTACTCGAGTCTCATGTCAGGAAGATTTTTGGATCCTCGCTTCCCTACCAGTGGCAGCAGACGTCCCTAAAAGAAGACAAGCTAAAGTTTCGGCTCCTGGCTCAGCTGGCATCTGAACTTGGTCATGCAGTCCCCAGTTCAGAGCTCCACCTGATGTGCAGTGTCCAGGATGTCTTGACTTTCTATAGTACTCCTGTGAAGAAGGGGTCAAAGTTTGATGCACTGCATGCAGAGCTACCCCCAAACCTGAAGATTTCTTGGGAGCAGTGAGTGCTGCTGTGAAGCATTGCTTTGTTTTGGTGGTGCCCATAAGGCAGAACTGCAGAGCAGAAACAGAGCCCTCTCACTATGATATCAACCAAGTATATGAGTATCACTAATAAAAGTTCATCAAGTTGTCTTGAGTTTTCATTGTTTCTGTTACATACTGAAAAAAGAGAAGTTCTTTATGAAACAGTGGCACAGTGTGGTCAGTAAAGGTAAAAATGCCTGCTTTATGGCCTCTGCCCTGCTGCCTAACAACTGCAGAGTCTAGTGGGGATAAACAGAGAGGACCAGCTTCTGCATTTCTTCTGTGCACCTCATAAATGTCTTGCCTTTGGCTCTGAGCTGAGTAATGGGATTTTACAAAGTGTTTATTACTGTGTTTTGCTGTGGTGTTCAACTCAGCCACCTAGACTAGTCCGGCAGACTGGTAGGGGAAGGTGTGGGGAGCTATGCCAGCATTTTTTTCCCCCCTTTTTGAGACTCGAAATCTTGTCAGATATGTTTCTAAAACCCATCACAGACATAGTCTTAAAATAAAACTCCCCCTTTGCTACTACAAATTACTACATGGCCATAGTGAGTACCAAGTAGAACTCTGAAATCTATGAGGTCATTAATGGTGAAATCTTTAACAGTCTTATTAAGGTGGCTGCCATCAAGGCAGCTTGTAGCATTCTTTGACTGCATTTTTGTATTTCTAAGTATGTTGATCCTTGTAATAACTATTACTTAATGTTAGTTTTAATTCCTGTGGTACTGATTATGTGGGCTTGTAGTCAGAAGACAGCAGTGAAATTAGGAAAAATGTGCTGGATTATACAGTTCACTCCTCTGAACCCCATCTCCACTTGAAACGTTTACAAACTGCACCTTTTGTCTCACGGTGCTCAGTTTCATTATTCAGCAAACTTCTTGCACTGCTTCTTACAGCTCTGAAGAAATTTAAGAAACCTGTTCTGGTATCCTTTTAAGTCCCATGTAATTGCAGAGTGGTTTTAGTGTGCTAAATGTGTGATGGCCGGGTGAAAAGGAAGGGGCAGGGTGTTCATGTTGGCACTACAGAATGCTCTCTGTTAACAAGTCCCTTCCTTGCATCTTGTGGAAGAACACAGTATAATAAATAGATAAATCTGTGTGCAGAAAGGTAGTTCAGCACTGATTGTGCCATAAGATCTCTGGCATGTATGCCCTACACAAGGACATTTTCTAAGAAATTTAGTATGCATATGGCCTATGTTGAGAGAGAAGAGACCTATTCATAGAAGCATTATAAGGAGGGTATATGTAACATCTCTAAATGTTTTTAAGTACCCCATAAGGAAAATGAAGCAGGTGAGCAGCACAAAACTGGAAATTAGCAGTGGGCTTAAATGGACACACCAAAAGCAAACACTGGCTAATAATCACAGTCTGTGCCATAAAATTGGCTGTGGACTGAGTTTTTGTTCCTGAAGATCCATCTGAGGTAAAACTGGGAGGTTCATCTGGTAAGGAAATTTAAGATATTTGTGAACTGAAGCATACTGCTCTGCTGTCTCTGGGCAGAGGGACACTTCTACATGCTGTTTTATTTTTTTCCACCTTGATGGGTTTGGCTGTAATAAGGTACATAACATGCATCTGCTTCACAGGCTTTCTGGGAACAATGCACTGGAAATTATCATGAAATTAAGTCTTTCCATCAAAGAAAATACACTGATGTCTCCTACATGCTTCTCCTCTGAGGTCTAAGTCTCACACTTCTATCAGCACACTTCTGCAATAAGCTGCAAGGATTAATAAAAAGAATAAAGATTAGATGTGGCTGTTTGAATTGAATACTTTAAGTTAGGATCTGGAAATAAGCCCATTTAGAAAAAAAACCCTGTTCACTGGGGAAGAAGAACCAAAAAGTGAAAACATACAGTTGCCTTTTTGTGTCAAGCCATTGTAAAGTAACTGGCTTTATAGTAGTTTGTATGTTGCAGGAAGGCTGAAACAACGAACATTTATAAAACATCAGGAAACTAAGGCAGAGAACATGGTAAAAAATGAGGTACCAGAAGTTTCTGTCCAAAAGTATGCTTTAGATCCAAATGTTGCTTGGCTGAGCTAATCCAAGCTCATGCTCTTAGCAAAAGTAGACCGACATATTTCAGACACCAAAGGTGTTTCACAATAGCATTGTATTATTTTCCATCTCCTGCAGAGGTATGTTTGAAGGGAACCTACGATTTTGTTCTAGAAAGCTTCAGTCACTGAATTGCCCAAGTACTGCTATACTTAATTATAAGAAGTCATTTTTTCAAAACTAGGGTTAGTTCTGCTTAATGCAGTCACATTAAACTCCTATTATTAAACACAACCTGCATCAGTATCTCCTCTTTCTTTGGACAAGGGAGTGCTCTTCCATTGCAGAAACAAACTTGAACTTTCTTTTTTTTTTTTTTTTTTTTTTTTAACCGTGAATAATTCTCACAAGCTGTAGTTGATTTCACAATCTGTTGAACTGTTCTGTCTCTTGGAAGTTCCTGAGCCCTTTCAAGTCTTTATTCAGTGTTGCATTCCTAATTCTTGCTGCAAAGTCTGAGCAAAACATAGACTTATACTATGGAAATGCTCCCCATCCTGCACAATTTCACTCAGCTACTGCAATGTCTCTGTCTGTAGTACTGTGGTATGTTAGTCAATAGGTTGGATACCTGATTTTATGAGACTCTTTTATTCTGTTATTTTTATTATTTTTAATACAGGTTTCACTCCATTCTATTTAAGCATTTCCTGTTCTTCTTGTCCCTTTCTGCACTCTGTTTTATCTGCCACAAAGTGTATTTCTGCAGTGATCATGCTTGTATTAATCCCCAAATCTCTCTCCCTCACAGCTTTGTGACTGGTGGAGAGGGGGTGCCGAATCCATGCCTTCTGTAAGTAGTGATGCTGCTGAGGAGGACATGGAACAGGCTGCTGCCCTGTGGGGATGGAAATAAAAGGCTACACTGCTATGCAGGGGGTGTGCTTGTTCCGTAGCCTGAAACCAAGTTTTCACCCTTAGAAGAGAAAATAGCTGGCCTTAAAGTAGCAGCATAAAGACAAGCTGACAGAATCTTACAGAAGAGAAGATGCTCCACTGATTGGTAAAATAGGATGTGACTGTGAGTACCTTGCACAACCATCTGGACTTGGCTGTGCCACTTGTTCACTACACACCATTAGCCTGCAGCTACCCAAAGCACAGAGAGGTAATAGGCAGCTCTGAAAACACAGGTTGGTGTAACCTGCTCCAGCGGGCTCTCTGCTCACCTGTGAAGGTAGTAGCATCAATGGGATGTCAAACATAGTGACACCATGTCAAATGTAGTGACATGTTAAATACAGTGTCAATGACTGACTTGAGTAAGTAGCGTCAATCCTTCATCCTCCTCCCAGGAATAATTTCCTTGCTAATGAAAACCTTTCCCTGTATCCCAGATAGCAGCAATTAAAACAGGTCAACCGTTATGAGTTATGAGTGCATTTTGTAACTAGTGGTAGCTGATTCACTTATGCAACATGTAAAGCCTATTTTCCAAAACAGTGGAACAATCACTACCCAGAGGAAGAGTCTTTTCATGATTATTCAGGGACAACATTAAATGCCTTTACATCAGGTGAATTAAATCTGAGGGCTTCCTTCCTCAGAGAGGACCAAATATGAATTTATTAAATAGTTATAATTTTAACTTATGTGCAATTGGTACAAGATCTTGAGGTCTCAGCCCTTGCCCTAGAGTACTAAAATTTGCATTCCTAGCTTCTGTAACAACTTGCTGTTTTGTAGCTTGGTGGTAGATGGAGGAAAACAAATGGGATCTGATCGGGTGGTAACAATTGCAGTCCATCACTGCATAGCACGTATCATTGATCTTCAAAGCTTTCATGTGATTATTCTCTTTTCTTTGGCTCAATGTGTGTCCTAACCCTTGGGTTTGTGCCTCAAGTGAGCTTGGAAGAAATAATGCTGTTCTTACCAAGAGGTGCAAGGTTGCAAAACAGGCAGGCCTTGTTTGGATACATTTGAAATGTGGTCCGAGTTGTCTGTAGCATAAGATGCTGACCAACACCTAAGGCTTTTCAATGAGGGCAGTTCTGTAGGACATGCCCATTCAAGTCTGGGGGAGGACAAACACTTTATTTATACTGGTTTTGGTGAAATGTGCCAATTTTCCCTTCATACATGTACTCAGTCAAAGCAGAGGAAGGCTGTTACTGATACTGAGTCACGTTCCAGAGCCTTTGCATAGCAAGAGGGACAGTTAATATGCCAGGAAGAATCAGAACAGTTTTGGGTACAGCAGGAGTGCTGCCTGGGGGACAGAGAGAGGCCACAGTCCTCCAACAGTGTAATTTCTGCCCAAACAGGCATTTCAGACTCTGCTGCCAATATTTATTTTAGGCAATGTCTTTACAGTAGATTGCAGAAGCCACTGTTTAGTCCCTGTATGGAAGGTGCCTAAACTCTCTGTACACAACACATTGAGAAAACTCTTCCTCAGAACAGGAACTGAAAAAAAATAAAAATCCAAAGGCTATTTAGAGACTGATTCTTCACTGGGTCACAGATTCCAGGAGGTGGATACATTGTCCCTGAAGGGAGAGATACCCATAGAAAGCAAATGTATTTTTAGGTTTAAACTGTCCATGCTGGCGGGCGTCTGTCAACTGGAAAAGGCTGAGGGCACTCTAAATCTAATGTAAGACAGGCCCAGCTTAATCTCTTCAGTCATCCAGAATGTAGGTATAAGCGTGCTCATGCTTATGGATCTGCATCTATCTGCAGATCTCTCCAGGAATAGGCATCCCTACACCCCATGTCAGAGAACAGAGCAGGGCTCACGTTTCACAGTGGAGAGAAGGGGGGCTTCTTAACACACTGCACGTTAATTGTAAGGGTAAAACACTTCTTCAGGAAGTGGAAAATCCGTCTTCAAATACTTTTTCTTCCTTGAGGATGGGGAGGAAACTCAAAAAACACGTTTTCCACCTTCAAGAAGACTGTCTATGCCATCATGCTAGTGGCTAAACAGTGGGGAATAGCGTCATAGCATCACTACCAATTTTGCTGATGCCACTAACCAAGAATGCAAGATGCATGCTGTGCTAACAGCACACTCAGGAGACCCATAACACTGGGCACTATAGCTGTGAAAACTAGGCTACAGAATATAAAGGGCTAGAGAACAGAAAGAGAAGGCTACAGAATATAAAGAATATAAAGTGTATAATATATTTATTTTAGAATATAATCCCACTGATAACCTCTTGCAGTATGAATGAACTAGGTGCTGCTGACTGGGCATATTAAATTCATTACTGATGAGCTTTCCTAATGTCATTGCCTTCCCAAAGCAGCAGAACAAGGACCAGCTCCAAGGCCGTACTTATTCAGCAGTTTTCCCCCAGTTTCATTTGAATTTGGATCAAAGTTGTAGTGAGTGACCCCACACACTGATTCCTCATGGCCACAGAAAGCCTGCATGGTCCAAGTCTGATTCTTATATTCCTAAGACTGAACCAGACATCAGTAGTTACAAGAAAATACCAGCCTAAAAGAATCACTGCATGTAAATACACAGACATCCCACATTGTGTCACAGGCAAATAACTGAGATCAGACTACACTTTTTTTTTTTTTTTTTTGATTTTTTTTTCATCTGTTTTGGAAAAAATATACAAAAAAAAGCCAAGAAGAACCAAAATGTAAATGTGAGGTAAACATTCCAGTAAAAGTACAGACAGAAGCTCCATTCTTTAAAGGAGACACACAGCAGTTATCACCATGCTAGAAGCATGAGATGCAGGAAAAGCCTAAAAACAATGAAAAGTCATGTAATGAAGCCTTTGCCCCAGTACTAGCCATAGCATACGGGCTCTTTCTTTGTTTTCCCCTCTGCATATCCCCTCCCACCCCCCATTATTTTTTTATTCCTTGAACAATGTTTCTGAATTTTAAAATACCAGTTTTGATATAAATTCTGTATGGCAGGATTTAAAAAATATTCATACTGCTGTTACAGATGGTGTCAGTTTTAGTGTTTTTTGTTTGTTTTTATTTTTGATTTTCCAAAGCCCCTCAGTGAAAACTACAATGGCAGGGCAAAATTGGCTTCTTGGTCATGCCAATCTGAATGCCCAGTAATGCCACTTCATCAAAGAAGAAGTAGTGTCACTTTTCCTTTGCACCAGTGTTACAAGTTACCCCACAAATCTATGATGAAGTTATGAAACACTTAAAGCGCAGCCTCCGCTCCACAGTGATGGCTGTATATCCCCATAGTCAATTCCTGAAGCCAGGTTTCACTGGGAGCTTTAGCTGGGCCTCAGGGAGGAACAGAGCTCTCGTGACATGATATAGTCAGCTTACATGCTATCAGCTACTACTATAAATTTTCATGTCCAGTCTGTCTATATTGCAGACCGAGTATGTCATTTTAGTTATTCTTCAAAACTAGCACAATCACCCACACCAGAACAATCAGGCTCTGATTCAGTAAGATGCTTAAGGATACACTTCCAATTCTGCCAATTAGTCTGGAAACTGCATGGCTAACTCAAGTCCATAATGCTAAAGAATGCTTAAGCTCACTGAATCAAGGCTGGATGCCTATTACTTGTTGATAGTATCATTTTCATTTGGGTTAGATTCCTGATCACCATTATTTTCATCTGAATTAAATATACACAATTACTTCAGATCTCTGCTGAGCTTACTAAGATCAGAATCTGACGCACTTGTAGAAGCACTTTTTATGGTAAGAAAAGGTAAAAGTGATTTTTTTTTTTTCTCAAGATATATAAATTCAAAAATGAAAAAAATCTGTGTACAAATATCACATAACAACACCAACAATTCCATAGATGTAGTTCCTCAGTGCACACTTTAAACAAGATATTTTTTTTTTTTTTTTTTTTTTTCTTTTAAATTCTGGCCTAAAATATTAAAGCTGACAAAAAAATCAGGGCAAGCTACATCACTTCCTCATACAAAAAATGTACAAAACATTAGCCTCTAACTAGACATAACATAATACTGGTCATCACAGTTTGACATTTAGTAACTGTGTTTCTGGAAGTATTGTACTGAAGGGTAATAAAAAATAGCTTCTGTTGCCAGTTGTCCATCTCAGGTTACTTCAGTCATAGAGGCAGAGTGGTTCTGCAAAGAGAAAAATGTGAACACATGAACATTTGTACACATTTCGTCACTTACATATACTAGTGTGTGAAATGGATGCAAAAACCCTTTGCTAAATGCAAAGATGTAAGATCTGTTGCCCAACTAACAAAGCACCTTAAAAGCAAGCAATGACTGCAAATGTGATATCTATTCTGAGCTCATTGTATGAAAGGCTGAAGTTGAGCCCTGCTTCTGAGCTATGAACACTCACTAGCAGGCCTAAAAAAGAAGGTGCCACTTTTTCCCTAGGGATTTTCAAACTGGACTGGATTCTGTCCAGAGAAATGTGCCACTATAGGTTCAAAATACTTCATAGTCACACAACTGATGCCATCTAGTGTGTGTCCTCGGTCACCAAGAGTCTAAAAATACCACGATAATAGCTTCACATAGTTTGGCTTCATGTGACGTGTGCATGTAGTTCCTATGTTGTTTGAGATTAGGCAACATAAAGAGCTTAAGATCATAAATAGGTGGGGAAGTATGCCAAAACACAGGCAGACACAGATATATTGCAGCACAGAAGTCCTCTTTGGATGGAAACTTGATTCTTGGAAGCCAAAGTCCAGGACTTCAGTGGCAGCACAGGGTCATCTCCAGATCATGCTGCACCTGCAGGTGGCGTTTTTTTTGGTTGTTGTTATTGTTTTGTTTTGTTTTGGGTACAGTTCAGTTGTGCCAACACAAACTATTCAAAATCAGTATTTTAACAAAAACACCAGCAAAGATGATGTTCATGCTAGCTTACTTTTTTGCAAACTTCAGAGAATGCTATTAGCATCTTTTCTGATGGCTTAGAGAGCAGTTAGTATATGATTTCTTCTTATAGAGGATACTGAACTGTAGTAAGAATAAAAACTAATTTCTATCCTTATTTTTTGGGCAGCATAGTTCATCCTCAGGATAACAAATCTTAGGGTAAATCTTTAAGACATCTCTAAAGCATTCTCAAGTGTAACTACACAGAATTATCTTCACTTTTCTCTCAATTTTCTGTTCTTCTAAGAAAAACTGTTATTGCACAGGACACCTGAAATTCTACAGATTTAGCTTTGGAAGTGCAGAGGGGCAGGAGAATTTGTTGGTTTAAAAGATAAATGCCTTTAAAAAAATCTCCCCTTTGTATTACTTCTGTTCAATGGGTTTAATGCTGGAAATGAAACCAGCTCTCCTTGTAGTGATGTATACAACTAGTTTTTAGCCTGTTGTAACAGAAAATCTGTTTTTGGTGATGGCATGGGTGAGTGAATTTACAGTACCTGTGCACTCAATGTCTCCAGTGGACTTTCCACCCTTGGAAAAGCCATTAGTGGCATTCCGCGTGGGTCTTCAGGCTTCGGTTTAGAAGGAGCTCCATGCATGCCTTTAAAGTTATGGACAACACATATCCCCTGTGTAATGCAGAAAAAAAAAAAAAAAATGAGGTCAGCATATTCTGTCCACAGGAGTATCTCAAAGCAATTCCCACCAGGGTCTCTCAGCTGCCAGTTTTTGCAAAGAACTTCACCTGGGGTTTTGGTTAAAGGCATCACATGTCTCAGCCTCGGGCAACAGAGCATTTACTGACACAGCTGGGTGTGCCAGACCATCTTAGCAAAAGCGTTCATCTTTCCTGGCTGAAACATCCTCAGCCTTCTTATGTTTTATACAGCAGAGCATCCCACATGGCTTGCTTTTGCATGACAGAAAAATGGACTACCCTTTTGCCACATTTTCTTGGACAAATATTACCTTGAGACTCTGACTAATGCTTCCAAACAATGAAAAGAGCTCATTCGATGACTTAATCTACCTCACATCTGGATGCCACCAAGCTCCTTCAGTATCACTCCTGCATCCTTCCAGCACAACTCCCGCGGAGTTTATCCCACAAGGCCTTCCCTTGTGCGTGACCAGACTTATTGCACCCATCTGGTGATGCTGGCATGACCACACCCTGCACATACCTTCTTGGAGGCTGGGAACAAAGTGGAAACAAGGCATGCAGGAGCTCACACATCAGCTGTCAAAGCAATTCCTGCAGCCTGTTCCTTGCTGGCTCTTCATCTTTGCTGCTCTTCACACCTGAGCAAAGAGCAGGCTGCAGCCTGGGTGAGTTTTGTGCTGAGAGCATGCTCTGGGGAGACCCCTTCCTCTGCTTGGCAGTGGAGCTTGTGCCACTTGCTGTGGCAGAAGGGTTGCAGGGACAAATTGGGGCTGGGAGCAGGTTGCTAGAAAGAGGTACTGGGAGCACATGGACTGTGCCAACCTGATATATAGGGTGACTGCCTATCACATTACATGGGCTACTTCTAAATGGATTTTCCCAGTGGGAATCAGACAAACTGCTCATATTGAAGCCATGGAGATTCATGTTACAGTTTGGAGACAGCTTTTTATTTAAAGGGAACAGGGGAATACATGATTTGTGAAGGTTTTTTGTTTGGACAAAATCCAAGGAGTTTTATCCTGATCTTCCTTTCTATTGAACATCTTTTATAGCTTGAAACAAAATGGAGAATGAGGACCATAGCTTAGAGATCCAGACAACACCCTGTATCCTACATTTTTGCCCTCTACCAGGCAGCCAGTGGGTTTTGCAATACAGGGATGTCAGAGAACATCAGTCTCAAGCATACCTCCCTTTTGACATTAATTGAAATCTACACCATATTTAAAGTATTTTTCCAGGACTGGTCAAGTAAGAGTATAGACAGTAATTAAAATAAAATAATCTTGAAGTACACATGATAGCAAAAATGTCATCATAATAGCCTTATTAATTAATAGTAACTTGATTTCGTATTAGGATTTTCTCTGATGATATATCTATTAGACGGGGCTAGAATTAGTTCTTAACAACTGGGTTAATTAGCTGCAGTCAGACACAAGAGAGAAGTAATTTTTATTTATTTTTTACCGTATACTTTTAAAAGGAATGGGGATGGACTGATAGGCTTACCAGAAACAAAGCTACTGCACTTCCCAAAATGAAGCCTGCAATCACGTCCGAACAGTGGTTCCGATACTCAGAAACTCTGTTTAGCCCAGTGAGGAAGGCAGCACACAGGGTACCCAGACAGAGCACAGGTTTGGCTAGCCTGCTACTCTTTGTTTTAATTGTGCTTGTGATGTACATCTGAAAAAAAAGGCAAACCAAAAATGAAAAGAGATCTGCCAGAAATGAATCTTTTGCTATCCAGACATATCGTAAGTCAGAAAGGATGTGATTCATGGTTCATGAAAAAAAGAAATTGAGAAATGGAGGAAGAGGTTTAAGGTAGCTCAGAGAATACATTTAGGTGAATAAAAAAGGTACTGGAAAGTGATGTTTCAGGGTATCAAATATCCAGTCAACTGCACTTACGCTGGACTTTCTGAGCTGCTGTATACAGGCTGTTTTACTGACTTCCTAACTTGTGCAAGTGCTTGCTCATATGCCAGTAAACACACACACCAAGTGTAAATGCTAAATATTTGCCAAGGGAGTCAAGTATTTTTGTTTGTACTCCTGCAGAAACTAATGTGCATATGATGGAGTACCTAGCATCCTTATGAACTGAAGCTGCTCCAGCCTCCTAAGCAGTGCTCAGATTAAGAAACTGATTGTTGGCATTAAGAGAAACCACTACAGACGTCTTTTCTTCAAAGTAAAATGAAATACAGAATACGAGGAAGACTTCTTTCAAAACAAAGTTGATTATGAAAATATCATTCTAAATCGTGAAGTTTCATGGTGCTCACAATACTGTTTAATGAACTTTACATGTTTTTGGCAGTTCATATTTTATTTTAAATGCATTTTGACAAAAAGAGTAAAACCATGTGGGTCGCAATTAGCAGCTATTAGTCATTAATTCCAGAGCCAAAAATACCAAAGATCAAGCAAACCAAGTCTGATGATAAAATAATACAATAAAATACTTTTCATCAAGTATAGATGCCTGTAAGAATTCCCAAACTTCGATAAGCAAAACAAATACATCAAACCACATAGATTTTTTTTTTTTTTTTTTTTTTTTTCCCCAATATCGTCTTAATCATGCACAAAGATGACACATCGCCTCCTATATATGAATTTTCAGTTTTTCCTCACCCATACTTATTTTCCCTTCTCACTGACTGGGCCATCCAATGATGATCCTGTTGCTGGCTTCCCCTCTCTGGCTTGCGTTAATAATGTCAGCCCCAAAACCATTGCAGTACTTTAGCTCTGGAGAAAGGGATGGGATGCAGCAATAACCTCTTGGTAGGTGAAGTAGCAGGCCACAGCAACTGACCAGGGACCAGCAGGTCTGATTGGCTCCTGGCCTGTACTGAGGCAAAATTACCCATTCACTTGCCAAGCAACTGCAGTTCTACTTTTAACAGCTGAATTTGCTAGGTCTGTGCCTGGAGATGTGAACTATTCACCCTTAAACGTGCTAGAGAGCACATAATTTAAAGGTGAATTCAATTCGTGAATTGGAATATTACGGTGTGTCATAGCACTGGGAATGGGCCTAAGCTACTCCAGAGGTTCCTGCCTTTTTTTTTTTTTTTTTTTTTTTTTTTTTTTTTTTTTTTTTTTTTTTCCCTATGTGTGAACGCCTTGAAAAGACAACTAGTAACTGAGCACTAGGCGGCAATGTTACCCCAGTCATTGCTGCAAGGTTGAGCTGCACCTATCATGAAAACTCGGCAAGGTTTTTCTTTGCAAACAATAGGAAAAAATATTATCGAAGTGAGGTGCCACTATGTAAATAATTACTGCCCATCCTTTCACCCTATGCATTTCTTCTCGCAGAAGCCTGTGGAGATGAGCAATACAGAGAAGGATTGCACTCCCATTCCCCACAAAAGCACTGCTGCAATATACAACACCCAAAGGAAAACCAAAATGTCCTTAAAGTAACAGTGCATCCCTGCTGTGACAGCTGCAAACCTTAACTACAGAGAACAATCCACTCATGCTTGTTTTCTTAAAGGTATGAGATGGAACTGGATCTCTGTGTTTCTCATGGGGGAGAGCTCTCCTTATTACAGATGGGATGTTACATAATGCATTTGAAGTTTCACACATCTCGGCAGGCAAATGTAAACTTGTAGTAAAGAGAACAGTTTTAGAAATGAGGGTAATTAACCATGAAAACAGATTGCCAAGGGAAGTTATAGATTCTCTAGCCTGAGGAGGGTTTGAAACAGGACAGGCTGTTTTTCCAGAATGCATGCTCCTGTTCATCCATAAATTACAAACGGAGCTCAGACATAACTGGGTGAGATTCTTCTTTCTGGTCAGACCTCCTGGTCACTGTGGTTTTTGATCTTCATTGCCTTAGTCCCTAAAGCAAATACATTTTTGAAGATTCTCACGTTTGCCCCTGCACTTATAGGACATTTTCAAAGCCTTGTGCAAAAGCCCAAAATCTCAGTGAAAGTCACTTATATTTGATTTCCTATACTCTGCAGATATTTTTGGAAATTTCCTATGCTTCTATGAATGGGGTAAATTTATTTACAGAATTCTAAGTGTTAAAACCAGTTGTTTGATGGCTGGGAGAGGGAGGGAGGAAGTGAATATAAAAAGATGTGAGAAACAGAGAATAAGTCATTACAAAAAGAAACTACATAAGATTTATCTATATAAATAATCTGTTTTGCTTCTTTACTGCACTCTTATCAGTACACTCAAGCACTGTGTTTAGCAGTGTTCAATGTGTGATGGTAGCACACATCCTCTGTGTAACTCCTCTTCCATCTATTTCAGACAAGTAAGGAGTCAAAGAAGCTTTTTTGTTTGCAAGTTTAAAATAGACAGACACATATGCCTGCATTTATATATGTGTGCAAACATACACTTACATGTATTGATAATGTATACTATATCTATGTTGAGGAAGTCAGAGTGAAAAAGTCTGTTCAGTCTCTTCAGTAGAAGGGGAATATTTATTTTTACCGGAGAGATCACAATATCAGCCCAGCACTACAAAATTCTGTGTCCTACAATTTTCCTTTTCCACAGAGATTTCTACAGTAAGAGCCACTGACAACAATCTGTGTTGCAGAACATAATGCAGCCTCCTAGATGCTCAGTGAACCTGCTTGAGGTGCCAAAGCCTTAAATTTTATCAATTAGTCTGGCAGGTGTTAACTAGAAATGGAGGAAATTGACAGTGGGGTCACAGTGACCTGGGCTGCAGGAGGGACTTGCTGTAGTGTTCTGTGCTAGTCAGAATTTCCCATATGTTGAAAGTTTCATGTCTAGGTATATTGTATTGTTGTAATCTAGCCAAGAAGCAACCCAGGTGTAAACAACAGATGCCAGGTTGTGATCAACTGTCATGAGGCAGAGGCTTCTAGCTAGATGGAGCTGACAGAAAGCATTACGCGTAGACACTGCTAGGCTAGTGCTCAGCTTAACAATCCTAAAAATATTACTAAAATGTCAATGAGTGTGCCTAGTTATAGCTTTTAGCCACGGAGACCCTCTTGTGACTATACAAGAGTTCTCCTTGCTTTCAGCCCAGAGGCAAGCAGGAGGATCAGCAAGGGTGTCTCCCTTCACTACACAGCAAGATGTCATTTAGTCATACTTAAGAAATACTTCAATTTGGCATGTTCAGGTTGAATATTACCACCTGTTAGATGCCCTTGTCATGGGCTTTTCTATGACCTTTCTCACAAGTGCATGATGTAACAATTGTTTGAAGACATGTAACTAGGATACCCACATGTAACATGATTTTATCTTTTTTTTTTTTTTTTTTTTTTTTTTTTGACAGAAACATTAATAAATTAAGGAATATTTCCAGCCTATCATCATCTCCCCTTGAGCAGTGTCTTAGGAGCATGTTTTCTAACTGTACAGCAGCTTGTACTGTGCATAGAGACTGCACTACTTCTGGGAGAGTAAAACTGCATTAGATATTCTAAATTTGATGTAAGCATGGAAACCAGGGATGCTGGCTTTTTTGCTGGATTTTTTTTTTTTTAATTATTTTTATTTTTATTTTTTTTCCCCCTGCTTTAGACATATAAATTTCATCACTGCCTGAAGAGATCATAAAAGTCCTGCTTTGGCTTCCTAGCTTATTTGGCAGGTGACAAGAAAAAGCTAGCAGATTAAATATAAAACCCAGATTATAGGAGAAAACAACAAAAAAAAAAAACACAAAGCCAAACCAACCACTGTGGGAGCCCTGTCACTAGCAGAGTAATAATGAACAATGTACAGAGATGTCTCTACAGGATACTTGAGGAGCAGTGATTTGACAACATATTTAGTGCCAGAGGGTGTTTTCAGGCAGAGACCTGGGCTAAAATTGTACTGCAGGCTGAAAACTTGTGGCTCAAAAAGGACTCCATATCCTGGCTCCACCTGATATTTTCCTCTGTGGCCCTTTACAGTCCCCTTGCAATCTCCTGCACTGGCTGAGTTGCAGAGGCTACTGTAGCAGAGAGTGGAGATGAAGTGGGTGTAAGAGCTGTGCCTTAAACATTAGATGCAGTCCTCTGATTTACACATCTGACTCACTGCAGCTCAGGGGTCTCATCTATTTGTATGCCATTCACTCTCTACCAGAGCCATGGAGAAACCATCAGAAGTACTCTTGTAAGCCTAGGGCTGAGAAACATTGAACTACTAGGGCCTTAAGCTCAGAAAGTAAAAGTGTTATTCCCTTTCTGTAGTAATCAGCTGTTTGTAGAAGACATGGCCTCCTAGGAACCAAAGGAGGTTGGACAGGGGAAGTCCCTGGAAGAATTACCAAATCTGGTCTTGGAGCAGCTATCTTGGAGTTCATCATGATGAAAACAGCTTCCACAACAATGCTGACTTTATTGGGAACTGTATTTCACATATGGTTGCTTCTTGTTCAGAAGTAATGCATGCAAAACATGATGGGCTTTCCAAGCACTTCTGAACAATTCCTGATCAAAGGAGTTAATGGTTTGTATCTCGATCATTATTCACGTAAATTTCAATGCAAACAGATGGTAAAAGAAACAGAGTGGGTGGCTTCTGCTTTTCATAGCAATAATGTGGTATTTTATCATCTGGTACCAAAATCAGGGTAAATACCCTGTCATTAAAAGTTTGAGGCTTTTCTCCAATTCTGATATCCTACAGAGAGATACTGCCAGTCTCATTTGAGTCAGGCTACTGAGGGAAAATATCCCTAGTTAAGCCATTTTAATGTTGATGAGGCAGGGGCAGGCAGAAGAAGTGGTTAAATGCTTACTCTATGGCCTCTGGGAAAATCCGCAGCAAAGGCAAGATTAGGACCTCATTCTTCTACATTACACAGTGCTGCTAAAAGCAATGAGAATTTGATTTCCTTATGTTGGGTTTACGTGGCAAGGTTTTGGTAGCAGGGGGCTGCAGGGATGTCTCTGTGAGAAGAATCTAGCAGCTGCCCCATGTTAGATAAGGGCCAGTTTCAGATGGCTCCAAAGGAACCTGCTGATGGCCAGAGCCAGGCCAATAAGCAATGGTGTTTGTGCCTCCAGGAGAGCAGATTTAAGGAAGGGAAAACAGAACTGCTGCAGGTGGATGTGGCCTAGAGGAGGCTGCAGCCCATGGAGAGCCCCCACAGGAGCAGGCCCCGGGCCAGAGCTGCAGCCTGTGGAGAGGAGCCCACACAGGAGCAGGGGGTCTGGGGGGAGCTGCCGCCCGTGGAGGACCCGTGCTGTGTCAGTTTGCTCCTGGGGGATGGATGGCCCTCATGGTATGGAGCCATGTGGGAGCAGTTCTTGAAGAAGACTAGGCAGCCCCCACAGGCTCAGTTTGGGAAGGATGGCATCCTGTGGGAGGGACCTCATGTGGAGCAGGGGCAGAGAGTAACCGTTAAGGAGGTTAAGGAGAGGCAGAGACAAAGTGCTATAGACTGACCACAGCCCTATTCACCATTTCTGTTCTGCTAGGGGTTAGGAGGTAGATGGGGGAAAGGTGTTTTAAGTTTGTTTTATTTGCTTTTCACTTCTTTAGCTTGTTAGTAATAAGTAATAAATTTCTCTAACCTCCATAGGGTGAGATCTGTTTTGCATGTGTCAATAATTTTTGAGTGATCTCCCTGTCCTTATCTCAACCCTTGAGACCTCTGCATCGTATTTTCTCCCCCCTTCCCTTTGAAGAGGGGGAGTGAGAGAGTGGTTGTGGTGGAGCTCAGCTGCCCAGCTGAGTAAAACCACCACAACTAGCAGTGGTAAAACAGAGACAGAGCAAAGGGGATTTTCCACTACGGGAAAGGAAGAAAGCCGTTCCTGAAACAACCCTATTATTCATGAAAAAAAGACACTGTAAGGCACATAACCTCATCTAGATGTACAGGCAGAAACTAGTCATCCATATCAGCAGTCATCAGTGGTACTCACCGTGGTGTATAAAGCTGAGTAGATGCTCAAAGCAGCATGTTTGGATGGAAAGGATCTCCTTGCCTTTTCAATCACCTCCACATCCCCGGTGCAGATGTTGCCATTGTTTATGAACTGGTGGTGGGTCCGACAGTCATTTCCAGTGTAGTTGGGTTTACACACAGTCAGGAAGTACGGAGCCAAGTTCCCAGTCACAACCTGGCCAGCATTTACAAATATATCAGTAGCAAAAAGTCCAAACGCAAACACTCCTGTGAAGAAAGGTTAAAAATAATGATTATTCAAAGAAGTTTAAAACAGTCTTGGTACCTGGAAGGAAGAAACATAATGAGAGATAAAGGAGAAAACCCTACTGTCATTACCTGGAAAAAGCCCCTGTTGACACCAGCAGAGTCCTGCATGGAATGTATGACACGGAAGAGTGCATGCTCAACTATGGCAGGTGCTTAAATAGGTGGCTCCAGAAGGACTCAGAAAAAGGCTGAAAGTGTTAAGTATATGCATGGATACTTCTGTGATTCAAGCTCTGAACAGAACTGTGAGTTACATGTTTCACTGCAAACCCTGCATCTATACTATGCCTGCAAAGTTTCCACTATGACGAGGGCCTGCAGCCTGCAATCAAGTGTCATACACATGAGCTGTTAAGATGTTTATGAATTTTTACTAGAACTGGGCCAAAAATGTTAATATAGTAGCTCTGAACTACAAAATAAAAACCTAAGGAGCAGTGTAGCGCTGAGACACAATTAACCTTACTTTAGCATGTAACATATTTTTTGGACTGTGACTATTCAGTATTCTGATATTGCAAAATTAAGATGTTAATCCAGCAATATTTGCCAGGTCCTTTGGGATACATCCTCAATGCTTTTGTCCAGAAGACCTTTCCATACAGTTGCAGTTCAGCTTATGCCAGCAGGAGCACATACCCTCATACGCTATAGCTGAAAGCATGCACTTGAACCCAGGAGCTTTTGCAGGGCTGTGGAACATCTCTTGCTTGAAACTGCAGTAGTCACTTCCTCAGCTGACTCCCCATGAGATGTATCAGTATCTGCTATGACTGCTATGGACATATATGTGGATCTTTGCTTGCAAGTGTTCCCTACATACCAAAGGAACAGAAGAGCATGTTTGCAGTAATGCCAAACCCAAACATTTCAAAAGACTAAATTACCTCAATTTTCCTCCTACCCATCACTAAACTGGATGAAAGTATCATGAAAAATTAGTAAAATAAGTATTATACTTATGGTCTGGGAATGCTGGGGGTCATATATTTTTGCCTCCTCTATACTATAGCTTTGTAGGCAAAAGTCATTTAAACTATAACTGAACTGAGATTGCCGCATCTTTAAGTACAACCAAAAGCTGGAGCTTCAGAGATATCAACGTGTCTTAGGAGAGCTGTAAGGGTTACAGTATCTGTACTGCTTATCTGTACTGAGTTAGAAAAGGAAAAAAAAAAGACTGATGTAGTCTGAGAAACTAAAATATCAGGGAGTCAGGAATACAATGCAACTGAAAATGCCTTACATCAAATTAAGAAGAATCAAAGATAGTTCTGCAGATACTGTAACCCTCCTTGTGGATAACAAAAGCAGCAGGGTCATAACTGAAAAGACTGAGACCCTTTCAAACATGTAGGGCCTGTCTTTGTAGAGGACACTGACATGAAATAAAACCCTTAACAAAAAATGTATTAATTGTACACATTTGCAGTGGTACTCCCTAGCGCTGCTCACTCACAGAGATGGTGTGACTGATACAGCAATGCTGCAGCACAAAAACATCGCTGGGGTATTAATGGAAAGTGCCCTCTACTTGGGTATCATCCTGGAGATGCTGCAGGAGTGAGAGGTGGTTTTTTCCTCAGAACGCATCCACAAGGTCAGGAAGGACTGTTACCACAGTGAAGGGGATTTTGAGGACTGAGCTTATTACCAAATCTCCAGGCCATGGGTTTAGAACTGACCACTCAAGAAAAGGCACACCAAATCCATGGTGCTGCCTCAGGGAACTGGTGTATGATCATGGGTTTAAGGAGATGTTGGTCGTCGAGGAAGGCAGTAGCTTCCTCCCCTTTATCATGACTTGCTTTAAATGGTATTGTTTTGATGTGCTGTGCAGGTCACGAGGAATGCAGTGAGGATTGTTACCCAGCCCTTTACAATGCTTAGAGGAAGTCCAAGAGCCAGACTGTTATCTGGCCCATGGTCTTTATTGCAAAGTCAGTATAAGTCAAAAACTGAAGTATTTCAGAAAAAGCTCACAGGCTTCATAAAGTTATTTCAATCTCTATGCAGTGCACAGGTACAAAGGCAGTCTGGTGTTTTGCTTGGAGAGAAAGAAATTTCAACACCTGTATTTTCTCAATATTTGGTAGCACTGAAAGTGCTGGCCCAGAGTCAGCACTGAGAACTGCCATGCTCTGCAGAACAAGCCATAGTTGAAACCTTCATCATGTTCTCCATTGTGATGTATACAGATCACTGTAATTCCCCTCTTGCATCTCTGCCAAATCACACCTTATGAAATTACAGCAATGGGCAGCAACGAATTCAGCTAGCACGAATTTAACCCTTGCAGACTGATTACACATCACATACTCTCTGGAGACTTTGAAACAGGGTTGGTTGTAACTGATTTAAAGGCTATAACACCAGTGAGCCTTGGTAGCGGTGGAGAGTCCCCTGATGCCTTTTCTACCTCAGGAATCTGTCTGTTCAACTGATTTGCTCAATGACCTACAGCAGCTAAGTTAACTAACCAGAGCATGGGAACGCAGTGAGGTTACTGACAGGTTTTTAGAGGCAGACAAGCCACTGCTGACAGGCTTCATGGGAAGGATAGCTAGTCCTAGCTCTTAACAGCTTATACAGCAGCTGAAGTTTGTGATATTGTGCCACACAGAATATGAGAATTTGTACCTCTTGTATACTTTGAAGTTAGATTTAATGGGAGATGATACCACCCTGCTAAACAGTGGCGCTTTATCACCCTGTGCTCACTGTGGCCTAGAAAACCTGGGAGTGAACTTTAGTCCAGAACTTGACATATGCTGAATAAGGATGTACACAGCACTACTCACATTCAAATGAGACCGGTAAAAAAGCAGCCAGTACAGATGGTTGCTAGCACAAAGGATGGATACAGGCTAATTTAAGTTGCATAAAACCACTCCTTCCCCTCATCCACACATATCACATAGTCTGGTTGCACGAGATCTTAAGCAAGGAGCAGAAGGCATGCTATTTCTGATAAGGCATCCTGACTTTTCTTCACTGTCCTGGCTCTCTTCTCTGTTTGTGTGTGTAAGAAGCTGACAGAAAGAAGAGATTGAAAAGCAAACCAGTAAGCAGAGTGCAATTTGGAGAGACTCTAATTTAGACCATGGATCCGGGGTAGACTTTACTCCCTGCTATTCCCTTTAGCTGCCCCAGATCCCAAGAGGAAGGAATCGAGGCTCAGATCTGAACCTCTCTTCACCTCCAGTGAGAAAGACCAAAGTGAACAAAACAAAAAACAAAGAATGACTTTTACAGAAAAAGCTGAGGACAGACAAATGGACCCTAAGTCCTTTAGCTCCATTTTACCTGACCTAAAACTTGACTTGGAGGTAAGATCTAAATCTTCAGCAGCTTCAATTTTTAATGCTTCAGTT
The DNA here is from genome assembly GCA_011076525.1 of Nettapus auritus. Classification (NCBI taxonomy): domain Eukaryota; kingdom Metazoa; phylum Chordata; class Aves; order Anseriformes; family Anatidae; genus Nettapus; species Nettapus auritus. Next base: position 72,806,149 of record CM021797.1, read on the forward strand.
TTATTTTCTCCATTTATACCCCCCATGAATTGCTGCCAAATAATCCTCCAAGCATGAATTCATAATTGCTGGGCTGTCACTAACACACAGCTCCAATGGTCTTTTTGGTATTAAACTCCCCACATGGCTGTTTGTCAATGTTACCATCTCCAGCTAAGTCTATTGCTTCTGCTAACAGAAATGCATGCCCTACAGAAGGGTCTAGCTCTCCTCCCTCACCGTTAACCTTAGCACTAACTTGTTTTCTCCTGGCAACTCTTGCTCAAACTCTCTTTTCTTCAGCCTGAATCTCTCTGACATCAGTGACTGCAGCTGCCTGCTGATTCCATGGAAACTCTCACTATTACAGACATTTAAAATGCCACTGATTTGAAACAAAACAAATAAATAAACACACACAAAAAGAACCACAGGAGTTATAGACAAAATGCTGAAAAAACATTGGGAAGAGAGAAGTGAGAAGCCAGTGGGTGGAAATGAGAATGAGGAGGCAGAAGCCTTTATCAGAGAAAAACCATGAAACTGTTAAGTAAAGTGACAAAAGAAACAATACATTGAAGCGCTTGTGGGACATCAGAAGCTGTGCTCTTGAGTAATGTACCGTCATGTCTTCCACAAAGTGCATTTGTATAGGCATGCTTCCTTCTCCCAGTTGCCAGAAAATTGTCTGAATTTGTCACACTCGACCTAATTTGCTGGGTAAACTTTCATATTACACATGCACATTCACATTCCCGTTTGCTCTTTCCCACTCCTGTGAGCTGTAAAGAGGATAAGAGTTTCAGTGGAGGAAGTCCTTGGAACAACTTCTGGTTGTACAGAAATGCTGATCTTCACCCCATCTCTTTGGTGTTCCCATAATTGTCCTGTAAAGCCAATTAAGTCATCCACTGTTAGTCTTGTGACCCAGACTCTGCTAAACCACCCTTCATCATTATATCTTAAAGGGTGTTGTTAAAGGAGATCTGTATAATTTGCCATTTTACAGCAGGAGAGATGGGCATTGCAGGAAAAGGTACTGCCTGTTGCTGTGACATCAGAATCAGGCTCAAGAGCAAGCTGCTTCTGAGCACTCATAATCTGATCACAGGATTGGTTTTAATCTCCCCACAAAGCCCACCGCTCCAGCTATCTGCTGCCTCTTACATCTACCTGCTTCACCCATGAGTGTCCTGCCTGGGTACCGTTTCTTCAAGACATAAGAAGGAAGACATATGGTCTGAACACACAAGAAGTAATTCAGTTGCCAGTGCAAAACCACTCCAGAGCCTTGAGCCTCCTCTCCACAGGTGTCCATGATTTCTTCCTGCTTTGCTGCTTCATAACTATCAATTTTCATCTAGACAAGAGTCATCTCAGAGCCCTGCATAAAAGGGAGCAGTAACATTTGATTTGTCCCCAGCACAGACACCTCTCATTGTGGAGGTTCTTCAGTGATAAGGAGTGAGACCTATGGTAGTTTATGCCTCACCCAAACACAGCCTGAGCCCTCCTGAAAGGCAGCCAGTTAATTACAGAGTGTGCATTGTTTCATTATGAAGGTAGACGGAAGGATAAGGTCAGGCAAACTGTCCTGCAGTTGCTCAGGGAATTGACACCAGAGCTCTGGGGTTTATCTATCCTATTACAATAAACTCAATGTATGTGTAAATCTTGTAAACCTTTATTTGCTGAACTAAGGCCTTAATTTGCCAAAATAAAGCCTTAATTTCATTATTTAGCTGCCTGCTCTGAGGTGCCCCCATGGTTTAAATTAAGCTGTCAGCAGAAGCTGATCTGTGCCATTTGTTAACTGCAAATTATGCAGCTCCAAAGTAAAAGCCAGTGGTAACAAATTCATAAAGCACGTTGCATTTCTAAATATCTGGAGAGAGGATACTTGCATGTTATCAGAGCTTTGCAGGTATACAACTTAATCACAGGGATTAGAAACCTAATATACTGAAATGCAACAAAATACATACTCTGATCACACTGCCAGACTGAGTCAGTGAGGTCTGAATCCATGATCCTGGGGGTGGTACAACTGCACACATACACATACTAAATTGTTGACTAAGACCATTCTCAAAATAACACATGTATAACCTCTATGTGGAATACAAATGATGAACAAAAACATGCAAGCAAATGCAAGATGGCAAGATGTTAACAGAAGTACTGATTGGGAAACTGCCACAAAAAAAGGTGAATAAAAATACAAAAAGCTGTGTGTATTCAAGCTGGGTGGCAGGGAGAAGAGGCAGAGCCCCAAGAAACAAACTTCGCTTCCTCACTGGTTTCTTAAAGGTTCAATACAAAACCTTTGAATTTTGGTAGCTTAAGTTCTTAATAAAACTCTTTCGAGGGATGGGGAGGGAAGAGTGATGATGGCACTAAAGAATAGCAGTGCAGCACCAATATTTTAGACAAAAAATTACTCCAAAGCAATTGCACACCTCTTGTTTGAACTGAAAATCTTTAAAATAAATTTATGTGGAAGGAATATAAAAGATAAAGAGGAGGATGGAACAAATTGCAACATATATCAAAGTCTGATGTTTCCTAGCTAAGGCTAATATTTCACTAATAAAGGAATTGATTTTCTAAATACAGGGAACACAGCAGATTTCACCTATCTGGGATGCAGTAGAGGACTTGATATATACTGAAGCAAGCTGAGAGAGAGTTTTTTTTGCCACCAAAGGCAAAATGTGCAGAATTTATGTTTGGGATAGGAAGAAAGAAGAAATTTTGGTCCAGCTTTCTAAGGACAAAGAAGCAGGGAGGAATTTAAGACAAAGCTCAACATTCAAGGATCCCACTGAACTCATGATGGGAAAACTCTAGAGATGGACAGCTGCTGGGGACTTGAGGAAACAAAAGGCAAATAAGCAGGAAGCACAGCAAGCAAGGTACAAAAATGAATGAAAAGAAACACGGGGCATTGTCAACATCCCAGAAAAGCCATGGGGTTTTGATTTTGGTTAATTCTTTGCACCAGCACCAGAGTAAAAAAAGAAAAAAAAAAAGTGCCTCATTGTGAGGCACATGAAGAAAAAGCATGAGGAGAAAAAGCTCAAGTCCAGCAACCAAATCCAACATGTTCCATGGTGATAATGTGACAAGCGTGATTATCTTTTACACCACCAAAGATAGTTAGAAGTTATGGAGTCAAAGAGGGACAAAAAGTCTCTTTGCCTTTCTAAAATTTGGAAATAACAACTCTCATATGCTCTCCATGATGTGCCTTTCAGGGTCAGAAAGTTGTGCTAATTTTTCCTGAGGTGTAACCATCCAGACACACTGAATGGTATTTCTCACCCTTTTGAGTTATATGAATTGTGATGACATAAGAGATAAAGCATTATTCCTCAGAGCTCGATTGCTATTTTTTGGAGGTACTCACCGAAGGCTCTTGCTCACTAATCTGGGCCAAAAAGGGTTATCAGATGTGGTTATTCAAATGAATTTGTACCACGACTAAACTGGCTTCCGTGCAACAAGCCAGTCCACTTGCTAGGATATCTTGGGAGAAAAACTATTTAATATCTCTGTAACTTGTGGTCCTCAAGTTTAGCAAGAGAAGACGCATGCAAGGAAATCCATGTACGAGCAAACTGTTGGCCTCTCCATATCCAGGTATCCTCCTTCTGGAGCAAGAAGCTATGTGAAGGTAACTTCCCTGATCACCCAGCGTAGGCTACAGCTGGTCAGTCCATTTCATGTTTTCAGATGCATTTGGAATTTCAATGAAATAAGTGTGGTTATTTTTAGTTCCTTTTATAAATGATTTCAGCTACTTTTCAACAAGCTCTGCTTCTCTCAATTCATTACAGAGACAGGGAGGTTTCTGACAAAAACTTGCAACCAGTAGATTTTAAAATAAGACCAATACTTTAAGCCATTTCTAATAAGGTTAACTTTATTTTTCTCTGCAAGATAAATAAAGCTGCAAAGCCAAGACTGATTTCTCTAGCAGGTTCATATCCTGCTACTCTCCAACAGTCCACAGTACCATCATTGCCTCCTCCACCAGAAGAAAAACTATTGCATGAATGTATAAGAATAAAGATAATTAAAATGAAAGCAGGGCAGAAAAATATAATTATAAGAAAACATATAGAGCAAGTGCTTATCCTCCACGGTTTAAGTTGCTGACCCCGCAGGAGAGAGTATTTGATTAGGACTTTGCAAAACATGCTGAATGTGCTGCAACAGCCAAACAGCCCTGAGTGGCCCAGTGGATCTCAGTACCCTGCTTTTCTCTTAATGGCAATTTCCTATCCATCAATATATCCTAGAGGTTATCTGAAGTTCAGGGGTATTTTACTTTAATTACATTCCCATGTCTTTCGTTTGAATGAGCAGCCCACAGGACAGGCCTGGGTAATGAACCACAGGTGGTTTGTGTCTCCATCCCCAGTGTGGGAGAGGCTAAAAAAACTATTTCACTTCCTAACCTCCATGCAAAAAAGCAGGAAGCACAGAAAGTGGACAGGGAGAAAGAAGACCATGGTTCTTCATCCTATGCAGCATGTATTTTTTGCTGATGAAAACCTGAATGCATGGAGTTTTTCAGCTCCATGCTCCTTGCAAGAATCCTTGCCTGCAGACATGGCTATGCTCCATGGAAGCCATAGTCACACCAGCCCTTTTGTTTTTTTCACATATAAAGCTCAAAAATTTAGTAAAGACAAGGAAGATGTGATTCAGATATTTTCAATTCTTTGTTTATCTGTTTACTTTAACTCAGAGTGTGAATTCAGACCCAACTCTCTTAAAGGGGGTATACATAAGGGTGATTTACCTCTGTGAGTACACAGGGAGGAAGGTGCAGAGATAGCCTGTGAATAAAAACTTCTGGTCAGCGGAGAGTCATATTTACCACTGTTCTGTGCAGGCAGTGAGACACCTCTCCCTATTTCTAAACATTCAAGGGCGCAGCTTGGGCAGCCTGAAATAGCTGTGAACTGGGAAGCCTTCAGAAAGCAGTAAGATCCCCTGTCAGTGCCACAGCAGATATTCAGGCTGCACTGCTGCTCCTGCTCCTAAAGAACCATGAGATGGTCCCTTTGGTGAGGTCTCCTCTAATCAGTGTTTTTCTACTGATTAAGCTTTGTGAAAAGTGTGTAGAGGTCTTCAAGTACAATAGAAAGCAAACTCCAAATGGTTTTGTGACAGATTTTTTTCCCTAGTTTCTCAGCAATTAAAAAAATCTGTAACAACAACAACAACAAACAAAACAACAACAACAACAAGAACAAAAAACAACCAAACACAAATACAATAAAAGTAAGAATGTTATTTTAGTGGGCTCTGGGCTTTTTTATGCTGTGCTCAGCTGAACATTATGTACCAGAACTATAGATGTTAAAATTAGACTTGAATAAAAAAATGCCAAAGAGATGGGCTGCTGAGAACCGATTTGTAAGTAAAATGGGTAGCTTACACAGAATAGCAATGATGGAATTATTCAAATAAGGATTTGGTTGGCATAACCTGTCTTCAAGGGTCCAGAAGAAGCATTAAGCTCGGCAGAACAGGATATAAACCAGGTCCAGACAGCATGACATGGCACATTTCAAACATTACCTTGCAAATCCTAACGGGGACTATCCCTCTTAGGTGGAAAATGCCTGCAAAGATTTCACAGCTCAATTAATTTTGTGCTGTAGATGATTAGGATCTTTCATTCTGTTTTGGTGCAAAGAGACTAAACTTGCAGTGCTAAAGATGCTTACCTATAAAACGTATTATTCTTCGAAGCAGTGGGTTCAGGTAACAGCACTCTCCAGTCAAAATAGTTTTCTCTTGAATAATTAGGGTTTCTCTGGTTGACTTTATGAAATACATGGATATCTCACCAATAAAAATCTGTCAGGAAAAGGAAAGAAATAGAAGGTTAATAGTGACATAAGCAAACTTTAAAACACATGAGCCAAGTTCCAGCCCACGGAACTACTACACACCATTTTGTCTTTGGGATGCTGCACTTCCACAGAGAAGCTACACCATTCACTTGGGATGAACTGAGATAGACCCAGCTCTCAGCCAAGAAAAGGATCTGCTGTTCTTACACTCAGTGGCATGACACATCAAATAAGAGGCCTCCTTATACTAACTTCTGGGTACAGGGAACAAACAGATATTTATCATTACTGTGTATCACAAAACCTCCTATTTTTATTGAAATTAACACAGAATTTGTCATGTCCTGGGATTAGCATTTAAAATTTACTGACAGGATAGTTTTAATGGATGGAAGGCTTCTGCCCATGGAGGGAAGAGGAAGCTAACACTGCAGATTTCTACCCCACCATTTTAACAGCAAGAGTTGGCAACACTGGATGCTTTTTACAGCCTTCACAGCTTCTCAAAAATACACTTGTCTGAATCTGCCACAAAGGCAACAGAGCTCCTGCCAACTTTGAAAAGAAATTTGGATGAAGGACATCCCTGCAGTGGAAACTTATCAGAAGTCACAAAACTTTTGAGGAGGTCACTGAAAATTTTGGAGGTCATCCACTGTTATTTGTAATAATGGTGTAAAAGTGCCAGGAAATGGAGGTGGGACTGGCAATCATCCATGCTGTTAGGTTATTAGTATGGTCCCTGCCATGGCCTGTCCCAGTCTCACAGTTTCTCTGAATATGCCTGGGCCAATTCCCACAAGGAAAGCTAGCTGCAGCCACTGCTCTTTATGACAGAGTTTGGCCACTGATTTCACATGCTGACCAGTCTGAAGGCCAGAGGATGATTTCTGAACTGTTTTGTTTAATAACTGTACAGTTTTATTTATTAAAACATCAAAATATAAGTCTCCAGGGATTTACCAATCTTCGTGTTAAATGTGCTTATGTAGTAAGTATTTAGTTTGCCATCAGACCATTTGTTCTTTCCATGAAATATGATGTTCCCCACAGGAGTATTTCCTAAATACTCAGAATTAATTTACTTCTGTTGCACAGAAGTCTATCTGCCCTAGCTAAAGCTGGACAGAATTTGATCATCAGCTTCAGCAGCAGTAATGGTCCACTCACAGCAGGC
>CM021797.1:72813277-72831157 GCA_011076525.1 Nettapus auritus
AAAAGAATTAATTTAACTACATTTATGATAAAACACACAAGAGGAATCCATGATGTTAAGGAACGGTTAAAGAAATGCATTACAAAAGTGTGTGTATGATGCATGCAGGCAGATACAGAGTTAGCATAAACCTCAAGGAGCAATCCCTAGTTCGCTTTCTTGTAATGGTATGTATGCTGTTTCAAGGGCAACAATTTATCCTTATTAAGCCAGATGAGCATCCTTATTGATTATTGACATTCAAGCCAAGTATGCCCAACCTTTTTATAATTCTAACTGCTGATGGCGAGAGATGGAGAGTTGTAAAATGTATGTCAATAATGGCATCTGCGGGTAGGAGCCGATGCATGGGAGCCACACTGAAATATTGCCTTTATCCCATTCACTCCATCTGCTCTTAACAGAATTGGCAAGCAGTTCAATAAGCTCAGCTCACTAACTATGGGGTTGGGAATTAAGAAACAGACCATCTGCACTAAAGCAGTTTAAAAGTGACACTCTGTTTCAAACCATTTATTATTTGAATTATGATCATGCTCAGAAGTTAGAGTTTATGCTTTGGCTCTTTGACTGCCTGGAGCTGTACATACACATTGAGAGACAAATCATGCCCTGAGGAAATTCTTGTTTGTGAAGAAGTTGCGTTAGTGGACTTGAAAAAATAACCAAACAACACAAACTTTTCAAGTAAGAGTTAAGCATAAAACATAGTAATAATCCTTCTTTAAGAATACACCATTTTTAATTTCCTTTGCATCAGAAGTTGACTGAGCATTTTCCAGCTTCAATTCCCACCTTTGTTTCCATGAACTTAGCTGTCTGGCACAATACTAGAGGCCCTCATGTGGACAGATTAATTCTACTTAGATTCAGGAGTAAATTTTGCCATGGAATAAATCTGTTCAATCTTGTTCCAGTGATTTAATCAGCACTATCCCAGATTTCCTCTGACATAGCAAAATGTGACTTTTTAAGTGTCCAGTTCCTTTGCTTTAACGTAGACTTTAGATATATAGTAGTAACACTGTATTTGTGAGGTGACATAAGATGATTCAATATAACTAGATTATTCTTGTGGTTCTACCTCTGGTACTGAATTTAGGTGCCTGAATTTGAAGGTTTTGTTTCCTTGTATGCTTTATTTGGGCTCTGGAAAGTGGTTCAAGGCCAGGGCGTGCTCTAAAAGCCCAAGGTGAGACTTGGCACTTCATTCTGATTTAGCTGTGCGAAATTGAATATGGTCTAAATATTCTCTCAAAAAACTGTTTATTTATTTTTTCATCCAGGCATTTCTCATATTGAATAACTCCACTGATTTTCATGATTTAAAATGCATGATTCTGCATGAGCAGTGTCCACATGCAACCAGGATGTCCAGCTGGCCTCCCACATTCAGTCACTGACACTGGTAAGTGCCTTAGCACCTGCCAGAACAGAATCAGCAACCCTGGAACATGTACAATTCAGTCCTAAATATGAAATCTAAATATAGATACACATAAACAGGTGGAAACAAACAAACAAACAAACAAACAAACAAAAAACAAACAGCAAACTACTACTTTAATGTCCATTTGGGAAAACAATGCAAGGTAAGGTTCACTAACTCCTGTATTGTAGTGGTTTAATTATATAGTAGAAATGGCAAGAAAATCACAGTGGAGGTTGGGTTCTGAAAGCTCAGGTGATTCACAGTCTGAGGTGATGTATGTAACAGGGAAACTAAGGCAGTGTTACTGGATGTGATTTTATGCTCAATTTCATGAGTATAATAGTAGCTTAACTACACTGAGGTTGTTTGGCCTCTTTTGCTCACTTTCTCTTTATATTATTGTTAGGTGAAAGTAATATGATGATGTCCCAACTTTCCCTCTCTAAATCAGAGATATTAACCCAGAGCAGTCATGTTTCCTCCACTAATTTCAACCAACCCATTGAGAAAACTTAATTCAGTTTCACCTGCCTTTCCACTATTGGCAGTGTCCTTAGGTACTCGATCCTCAGCATTCAGCTCTCAAAAAACTTCTGCTGTGTGTTTGCTTATTTCCTGGCTCCTACTTAGGAAACAGCTGAATAAAATAGTATCTCATGTTCCTCACCAACAGCCTTTTGTCCATGTCAGAGTTGACTTTTTTTCTAGCTGTAGCCTGGAAAAGATAGTCCTTCAGCTTGTGAACTGACATATTCAGACAGTGAAATATCACATCTTCCCCCTTCAAGTTCTCAGCACAATTGGAGCATGCTATCCTCCTTGCACTCCTGAAGAGTTTTGCATTTGTTAATTTAATTATCTATTTAATCTATGTAACTATTGATTTTAAAGGGAAACTTTTTTTTTTTTTTTTTTAATCCTTTCTTTTAATCTTTGTTTCTTACAACACTTTCTGTTGTGCTCACAGTCTCCTTGCCAAATGATTTTTTGCACAACTACACAACCACAGCTAGTTGCCAAACCTCCCCCCATCCTATCTGAAAAGTCCTAGCCATCAGGTGAAGTCCCTGGTGGCTGGAAAAAGGGAAACATCACTCCTGTTTTCAAAAAGGGTAGAAAGGAGGATGCAAGCAATTACAGAATGGTGAGCCTCACCTCTGTGCCTGGCCAGATCATGGAACAGAAGCAATGTCAAGGCACATGCAAGACGAGGAGTTGATCCAAGACATCCAGCATGGCTTCACCAAGGGGAAATCATGCCTGAGCAGTCTGGTGGCCTACTGCGATGAAGTGACTGCATCAGTTGTCATGGAAAGACAAACAAATGCCATCTACCTGGTCTTCTGTGAGGCGTTTGACATGGTCCCACATGACATCCTGATCTCCAGACTGGAAAGATATGGATCTAATGGCTGGATCATTGCATGGATCAGGAGTTGGCTTGAAGATCACACCCAGAGTGGAGGTCGATGGCTCTGTGTCCAAGAGGAGGCTGATGACGAGTAGCGTACCTCAGGGTTCTCTCCTGGGACTGGAGCTATTTAATGTCTTTATCAAGGACATAGACAGTGGGATTGGGTGCAGCCTCAGCAGGTTTGCAGATAACACAAAGCTGAGTGGTGCAGTTGATACAGTAGAAGAAAGGGATGCCATCAAGAGGGACCTGGACAAAGGCAAGCTGGCAAAGTGGGCAAGTGAACCTCGTGAGATTAAGTAAGTCCAAGAGCAAGGTGCTGCACCTATGTCAAGGCAATCTCGGACATGAGCATAGACTGGGATTGATGTTTACCTCAATTAGAAGAGCTCTGCAGAGAAGGACTTGGGGATTCTGGTGGACAAAAAGCTCAACATGAGACAGCAGTGGGTGCCTGCAGCCCAGAAGGCCAACTGCAGCCTGGGCTGCATCAACAGAGGGGTGGCCAGCAGAGGAGGGAGGTGATTATGCCCCTCTGCTCTGCCCTTGTGAGGCCCCACCTGGAGTGCTGCATCCAGGTCTGGGGCTCCCAGCACAAGAGGGATGTGGGGCTGTTAGAGCAGGTCCAGAGGAGGGCACAAAGATGATCAGAGGGCTGGAGCACCTCTGCCATGAAGAAAAGCTGAGAGAGCTGTCGAAGTACAGCATGGAGAAGAGAAGGCTCTGGGGAGACCTCATTGCAGCCTTTCAATACTTGAAGGGGTCTTATAAAAAAGACAGGAAACAACTGTTTCCTCAATCAAATAATGACAGGACAAGGGGGAATGGTTTTAAAATAAAAGAGGGGAGATTTAGATTAGATGTGATGAGGAAATTCTTCACTCAGAGGGTGGTGAGGCACTGGAACAGGTTGCCCAGAGAGGCTGTGGATGCCCCAATCCATGGAGGTGTTCAAGACCAGGTTAGATGAGACCTTGACAACCTAATCTAATTGGCAGCATCACTGCCTATGGCAGGGGGGTTGGGACTAGATGGTCTTTGAGGTCCCTTCCAACTGAGCCATTCTCTGATTCTGTGATACACTCTAGATTAGGGATAAACATCAAGAAGAGCTGTTTCTATAAACTGTCCATAAATGGATGTGGGATACAACCATGAGGTGGTTTCAGAAGAGTGACATCCTGGAACAACCTTCCTGCAGGAACTATGCTGTGGGGTGTGGGTGGGGAGCCTTGAGGAGATGTATTCGATTTGTGAAATTAATTACTTGATGGTGCAGTTGGGACAGACAAGGATGGGATCAAGATTTAAGACTTGTGTTCCTTTCAATTTGTTTTTCCTATTCAGTACATTAGCTTTGTACCTCACTTCAAATACGTCTTCTAGTAAAGGTGAGGGCTCCATCCCTACCCTGAAGTTGTGTGACAGGGGCTATGCAGTTTTCATTTCAGCTGCAGTTCCACACAGATACGGGCAGAGGAACATTGGCCAGGGCACACACACGAGGCACTTATTTGAAGTACAGACAAGATCTGTGTTTTCTAAGTACAAAGTTTACATCATTCTGATTTCCAGGAGTTTTAAAATCTCACAGCTCATTTGCTTTAACAACACTAACAGCAGAGTCAATCACTGTTAACACCATTTAATACATGAAAACCACATCCAGAGACATGCTATCACACACAAATATCTCTGTCAGCAAGCAAATCTGTACTCGTCTCTCAGGACATCATCACTCTCATCTCTGGGCTGGCTTCAGCAAGCTGCATGACATTTCCTGAATCATCTACAAGAATGTGTGTGGCTTCATTTTTAATGTCACAAATAGAAAGAAAGAAATTAATCAAATCCACAGCATTCAAACAGCAGCTGAGGGGAGGAGCAGCTATGTGAAAGGCACTGGCTGGGAGACAAACTATGTGCAGATCACTCAAAAACAGAGAAAACAAACAGCCATGGGTTATGGGGACCCCAATCAGCAATTTTCAGAATGACTCTACACAATTCTCCCTGGGAAATGCATGCCTGTCCACTGAAAGGTGACCTTTGCAATGTCCTCTAGCAGGCATTACATCAGCACTGCCCTGCGTTGGGCCCAAAGTAATTCTGTCCTTTTGCACTATGGTGTATCTCAGGACTGCATCAGCACAGTTGTTTGCCAGTAGAGACACTCCCCAAGTGCAGCACGGAAGCTCTTCCTCCACCCCTTTGCCATCAGTTAAGCAGCAGAACATTTCACAAGCACCACAAACCGTAAAGTCACAAGATCACACAGGGATTTAGCTGGGAAGGAGCGCCAGAGGTCTCCAGTCCAAGCCTTTCTCATACTAGAGCCATCACTGAGCAGGGCCTTGAGCAGTCAATTTTTTGATGTCTTTGAGAATGGTGCCCCCACAGCTTGCAGGGGGCCCTGCTTCAGTGCCTGACTACTGTCAGCATAGATTTTTCCCTAACAATCACAGTTTCTCTTCTTGCAGCTTGAGTCCATTGCAGCGCTGCCTCTTGTCCTTCAAACAGTCTGGTGGCATCTTTGTAGGCCCTCACTAAGGACATGGCTCAGATCAGCTTTAACTTCTTGTTTCTAATTCCTTAATTCCTTTGATGTCCCTCACATTTAGCCACGGGACTTGCAGTTTATTGATCTGCCAACCTGCCTGCTGCCTACAGAGCTGCAAGGCTTATATTCCTTAGTCAAGCCTGGGCAGCAAATGGTAAGCGGCATTCATGCTAAGAAAGATACCTGGGGTGGCGAGCAGTCACAGAAGCAGCCACAGTCTTAGCACCCTCTCCTGAAACAACATTTCTACTGTCTGCGCGTCAGGACCCTGACCCAATCCTGCCCAGGAGGGCAGAGGTTTTCCCTAATAATACTAGCACTGCTAGTGTTAATGAGGACCAGGGATCAGCCAAGAGTTTTCTCAGATGCTCTCTCAACTTAAATCTGTGAATCTGTGTTCAGTGATTTATTACCTCATTCTTTTTTTTTTTTTTTCCTTTCTTCCTTTTTTTTCCTATTTTTTTTTTTTTTGTTGTTGTTATTCAATGAAAGCAATATCAAAGAACAGTTTTTAAAAAGTTATTTTGCAGTAAAAATATATTTGTTCCTTTCATTTCCCCGAAGTCAATATGACCGAAGTCCACAATTTGGATACTTGTCTGCCCACAAAACACAACTGTTTAAAGAAGCAATTTGCTGTGGGAAAACTGCCTAAAATAATTAGATTCTGAAACTTCTGTATAATCAAGAGAAGAAATTTCCCACAGCTCTATGGTATTCCTCAGAAACTGACATGTTGCAAGACCATTATGGAGTCCTGCAAGACACTGGCGCCAGAAGTGCCTGCAAGTGCTAGAACAAACAAACAGGGCGTAATTATTACTTTCCAGAATGGTATATATATAAGGATACAAACTTTCACCCAGACTAATGGATACACCCTGGCCTGACTCCTACATATCCCAGCTTGCCAATGACAGGACTCAAAAAAGGGAATGACAAGCCACGGCTTACAGATGACACCTGCCAAGCTGTGAGGCTCTTTCTCCAGCCCAGCCCTGAGCCACCTCAGCTTTGCTACCCAACAGCAAGAGGAAGGAACTGCAAATGCCCTCGAGTGGAGCTCTCCCTCTGCAGCTAAGCAGAAAGGGAGGTCATCCCTGAAAATTGGGACCACAGGAACACGGTGCGGTACACCCTGCAAGAGGGGCATGCACTCCTTAACAAGGAGTGAGGGATGCTCCAGGAACTGACGGTGCCCCTTGCTCTCCACTGCTGTCCAGCCTGCTTGCCTAGCACTGGGGAGTCTTGTTATTTCTTGTTATTTGCCTGAAAAAGCCAGGAAGAGCTGCTGCAAGAGGGCTCTGAGCAGCAGTGGCTGCTCCTGGTTTTCACAGCATCTGCTGCTGAGCAGCCACAGGGGACTCAGCCAACACAGCATAAAATTCCCTGGCTTCCCTTCTGGAAATAAAACATGGGAATAACATGGCTGTAATGCACTGAAGACAAGGAAGGGAAGTGGTGGTAAGAACAGGAAAAACACCTAAAATAATAATGTTTTTAAAATTTGGGAGTTAAGCATAAACTCTAGAGAAAAGTTGGTACAGCTTCTTCCTGCTTCAGATCAGTTTGATCAACACAGTAACTCATCTTCTAATTAATAACTGGACCACTGTTTGGCTTGTCTGATTCTGAAAATACCATCTTAAAACAAATACTCCTTTGCAGAACTAAATTTCACCAGACAGTTAAAAGCTACATGTAGGCTGCCACTTCCCTCCCTCCTGGAAACAGAAAGAAACTAAAGATTACATGAAAACAGCAGAGGCACTTTCCATTCTACTTTAAGAAAATGAAAAATAGTGCCCTTGAAGCTTTCTGCTGCTGTTCTGTATTCATTTCAGTGGGCTGCCTCCATTCCTAAACCTCTCTCCTTCTCTCAAGTGGCCAGAAAAATCACACTGAGATGGAGCAGTGCAAGAAGCAGCACTGAACTCTGGAATGATTGTTCAGTACCAGCAGGGGAACTGGCTTATTTGTACTAACCTCGCAACAGGGAAAAGTTAGGCTTGAGAAACACTAATGTATGTGGTTGAGTTGTACCAAAACATTTTTAAAGAAATGGCTTGAAAATTTTGTGTTTACACAAAATATTTTTCCAATTGAAACATTATTTTAATAAAATTCTCATATTGGCAAAAAACAATGAATTATTTTTTTCTGCTACAAACTGGAATTATTGTACCTCCTACCATCCCTGTTTTGGAACTGATGATGCATTGGAATATTATGCTTTTTCTCAGGATCTGTGAAACATGATGATGCTGGACAGACAACTTTTAAATTCACCAGACTTATGATCATGGGACTCAGGGTCTGCTTTCAAGCTGCATTTAATATTTACATTTCCTACCAACCAGGAAGTCAGATGAGTGAAGTGTCTATGCTATGGTGCTGTGGTTTAACTCGGCCAGCAGCTAAACACCACACAGCCGTTCACTCACCCTCCCCCCTCCCTCTCTGGGATGGGGGAAAGAAACAAGAAAAACTGAAGCCTTTGGGGTGACACAGAGACAGTTTATTAGGACAGAAAATAAAATAAAATAAAATAATAATAATGATAATAATAATGATGATGATGATGATGATAATAATAATAATAGTAAGTACAAAACAAGTGATGCACAATGCAATTGCTCACCACCCCCGACCGATGCCCAGTCTATCCCTGAGCAGCCGGCCTCCCCCACCCCGGCTAGCCACCCCTATATATTGTTTAGCATGACGTCAGATAGTATGAAATACCTCTTTGGCCAGTTTGGGTCAGCTGTCCTGGGTCTGTCCCCTACCAGCTTTTGCTGCACCCCTAGACTGCCTGCTGGCAGGACAGAGCGAGGAGCTGAAAAGTCCTTGGCTTAGTGTAAGCATTGCTCTGCAACAATTAAAACATCAGTGTGTTATCAACATTAGTCTCATCCTAAATCCAAAACACAGCACCCTACCAGCTACTCACAGCACCCTACCAGCTACTAGGAGGAAAATTAACTCTATCCTAACTAAAACCAGGACATATGGTGATCTCAAGAAAATAGTTTGCAGCCTAAGACCTCCTACTCTGAAAAAAATCAATTATTTTCTTGCTAGTTTCACCCTTCCTTATGTACTTATTATCACTGAAAGAGGAGCTCTCCACCAACAGATCTGTATTGCAGAAGTCAGCTGTTTGAATGTGTTGCTGTAGGCCACCTCGATGCCAAGGCAACAGCTGTTTTCTGACATTTAGGAACTTGTGATCCTTTGAAACTGGCTGAGGCAAAGACCAAAGTTCTGTGATATTCTCACAAGGCCACAGAGGTGAACATGCTCCTTCTCACTCCCCTTTCCTTGTCCACACAGACTGGCTGGCAGCTACCTAGTACTTGAAATGACAGTCAAGGGACTTACAGGAACACCTGTGTTGCCCTGCCTGGGAAGAAGGAAGCTGAGAGGTGACCTCATTGCTCCCTGCAGCTCCTGAGGAGGGGAAGGGCAGAGAGAAGTGCCAGCCTCTGCTCCCTTGTCACCCATGGCAGAAACTGAGGGAGGGCACAGAGCTGGTCCAGGGGAGGCTCAGGCTGGGCATCAGGGAAGATTTCTTCACCATGAGTGTGGTCAGGCCCTGGAACAGGCTCCCTGGAGAGGTGGTTAATGCCCCAAGCCTGTCCTTGTTCAAGAGGTGTTGGGACAATGCCCTTCGTAACATGCTTTAACTTTTGGTAGTCCTGAAGTGGTCTCTGCAGGGCTCTTCCAACTGACCTGTTCTGTTCTATTCTGTTCCAATCCATTCCACTTTACTATGAGAAGGGGTGAAGGCATCCTATACCCATCTTATCATGTAAACAGGACAGCTGGAAGCAACAGTTTTTCAATAACCATCCTCCAGTATCAGCACAACTGAAATCAGCCTGCAAGAAGGGCAAAGTTTCTGAAGAAAAAAATAGGTACTAGAAGCAAATGGTATAAGATATACGCAGTTTCACCTTCATCTCATGAAGCTCTTTTTGTCACCAGAATACATTAATAACTACAAGTTCAGTCTAAAACAGACAGGATTGTAGTCATCCCATTTGCATAATTTACTACTTGAGTTTGACTGGATGGATAAATGAGGGGAGAGCAGTGGATGTTGTCTACCTTGACTTCAGCAAGGCTTTCGACACTGT
Organism: Nettapus auritus; assembly: GCA_011076525.1. Taxonomy (NCBI): domain Eukaryota; kingdom Metazoa; phylum Chordata; class Aves; order Anseriformes; family Anatidae; genus Nettapus; species Nettapus auritus. Next base: position 72,822,826 of record CM021797.1, read on the forward strand.
CTCCCATAACATCCTCCTGGGCAAGCTCCAGAAGTGTGGGATCTCCCAGGGGTCTGTACTGTGTCCAGTCCTGTTCAACTGCTGTAGCGAGGTGGGGGTTGGTCTGTTCTCCCACGTGCCTGGTGACAGGACGAGGGGGAATGGGCTTAAGTTGCGCCAGGGGAATTTTAGGTTGGATCTTAGGAAGAACTTCTTTACCGAAAGGGTTGTTAGACATTGGAACGCGCTGCCCAGGGAAGTGGTGGAGTCACCATCCCTGGAGGTCTTTAAAAGATGTTTAGATGTAGAGCTTAGGGATATGGTTTAGTGGGGACTGTTAGTGTTAGGTCAGAGGTTGGACTCGATGATCTTGAGGTCTCTTCCAACCTAGAAATTCTGTGATTCTGTGATTCTGTGAACTTATCATCAGTGACCTGGATGAAGGGACAGAGTGCACCCTCAGCAAGTTTGTGGGAGAAACAAAGCTTGGCGGAGTGGCTGACACACAAAAGCCTGTGCAGCCATTCAGAGGGACCTGGACAGGCTGGAGAGTTGGGTGGAGAGGAACCTCATGAGGTTCAACAAGTGCTTAGTCTTTTCTATAAGGAAAGACTAAGCGAGCTGGGCCTGTTTAACCTAGAGAAGAGGAGATTGAGAGGGGATCTTATCAACCTCTACAAATACCTGAGGGCACAATGTAAAGTGGATGGGGCCAAACTCTTCTCAGTGGTGGACAGTGGTAGGACAAGTGGTACTGGCTATAAATTGAACCACAGGATGTTCCATCACCACATGAGGAAGAACTTCTATATGGTTTGGGTGACAGAGCACTGGAACAGGCTGCCCAGAGAGGTTGTGGAGTCTCCTTCTTTGGAGACACTCAAAATCCACCTGGATGTGATCCTCTGTAACATGCTCTAGGTGACCCTGCTTGAGCATGGGGTTGGACTAAATGATCTCTGGACGTCCCTTCCAACCTCAACCATTCTGTGATTCTGTGAACGTGCATGTTTTAGGGGATAAACCACTATGAAATAAAATGGCCAGATGTTTCTTCACAAATAAAAACAAGCTTGCTCCCGCCCCCCCCCCTTTTTTTTTTAAGTGTTACTTATCACTAAAATGACCATTTCCCTACTGCTTTGCAGCAAAGATGCTAATACTGCCACACTCAGAGAGTTAAAAATGAATAAGGCAGATGAAAGCATTTGACCTATTCTCAGTGGAACATTTGGGAGAAAAATGCTTTTCACAGAATGGAGTCAGGCTTACGTAATTTTAATTTATTTAACAGTATCATAATGAGATCCAGGCATCTCCCCTTACAAGAAACTCTCATTATCAGAGACAAAAAGGTTATCAACAGGAGCAATAAAAGACTTTTGTAGTTCTTACGTATGATGATTAACTACCCAACCCAGCACAGCAAAAAAAAAACCATGCTGGTCTCATTTATTTTGCTGCTACAGTGCAGGGAAATGCACATACCATGGTACCAAACAACAACAGCACTTCTGAGATGTGTTCTCAGGGAAAAAATAAAACACATGTACTCATTTCCCCCATGGTCACTGTCACAGCCAAATGACTGAGACACGGGGATATTGCAATACATTCATGAAGATGCTCCCAGTTCAGAGCTGTGTACACAGGACTGCACTTAAACACTGCACTTGACTAATCAGAGTGAGCTTGTACAGACTATTAGAGTACTTTCCACAGCTCCAGAAAAAAAATCTATTAACTACAACCAGGAGCTCTTCCCAGCTGCTGTCGGGATCCTCCCCTTCTCCCTAGCAATAATCACTCCCCTCCTGCCATGAGGTGTCAGAAAAGTGGCAATATGCATGCAACAGGCAAATCAGACTCCCTGCCATAAATCCTCTCAGGCAAACCAAGTAATTTGCTGTCAGAAAATGAAGCAGCAAGTGTCTTATAGAGGAGAAAAACACAGTTGTAAGGAGGAACTGGCATTACCTTTGACTTAAGTCAGCCTTTCACACTGGAGCTGCGGGTTGTCAGTGATTATTCCTGACAGCAAAGTGCACAGAGTGAAACTACTGCTTAGCCCCCAGAGAATGCATGCAAACTTCCCTCCCACAAACCACAGCTGTGTTTTCTTCTCTTGCTCTTTTTATTTATTTATTTATTTATTACTGGGAGAGAGTACAATCATCACTGTATAAATAGAAATGGTTGCACTTGCTCCTTTCACTGAAATCTCTGGGCCATTCAACTGTATCAAAAATCTGCTTAGACTGTGACTGTCTTAACAACAGGCAGCACCCATTCGGGTGCTGGATAGCAGCTGCAGATACTCCTACTCAGATCAGTAATGCAATGCAGGGACAGAGCTTATAGAGTTTCTGAGCTCACTTTCTATCTCATTTACTACCTTTCTATTAATGACCATTGACAAGTCAGTCTGCAGAGGGAAGACAGGGTGAAAACAGGTACCAGCTAAAGCAGAACTTTTAAATTAGCCTGCAAGGAGGGGAAAGTCTCTGAGAAAATGATGGGTATGAGAAATATAGTGAAACTACTCATATAAATACATTGTGCTGAGGACCTGTAAGGAAGACAGAAAAAGACCCCTTTTACATATTCTCTAGTTGAAAATTAGCACAATACTAAGTAATTATACTTGAAATAATTAAATGATGTATTAGCAACACAACAAAATAATACAATCAACACATTAAATAATGTATTAATGCATAATATATTAAGAATGAAAAGAAAATTATTTTCCCAACAAGTCTGACCTACTGTCTCCTTGAGGCTGTACAAAGAGATCATAATGACACATGGTGAAAGGAGCCCTGCACTGTCCCTGACCAATATTCTCTCTAGATGAAGTGGTAGATGGCCAGTTCAACAGCAGAGTGTAACCCAAGCAGCACCGCTTATTACCTTCAATACAGCACTGGTTCTTGCCATTTAATGTGACTGCTGTACTTCTGGACCCAAGCTGGCATCTCCGTGCAGCTTGTATTATACAAGATAGACCTACCACCTCCACACAGCATTTAGCTGAAGGTCTCTGCACCCAAAAACTTTGTTTGATGTTCACTCCAGTCTTTCACTTCCTATGTTTAACATTGCCTAGGGATTTACAAAACCAGTGTCGTTCATCTCCCAAAGACTCCAATCCAGTTTTTCATAAATAACTAGAGAAAACTTCATGGGCTTCTGAAGTGAGAGGAAATGTCGATCCAGTAGAAAAAAATCTGAAAAGTTTGCAACCCACTTTGCCAGAGGAAGGCTTTAAATAGAAGAACCAACTAAAGAGCAATATTTTCAATACTGCTTGTCCACCTAATGATATATCACTAAAACAAGGGACAAGCCTCTCACTAACTCCAGTGTTACGGCATCCAGGCATGGATACATCACTCGATTTTGCTTTATAAGCACAGCCTGTGAAAGTTACTGTAAATATCACTATGGAGAAATGTATTTATTTTTGTCTATCATTGCAGCACAAAGCAAAGCAAACAGATTTAACATTAAACTGAATTTCAATACAGAAAATAATAGTGCTACTACAGAGGATTTTCATGAGCTCATGACATAATTCATTAAATATTACTCATTTTCATCAAGTGTCCTGTACAAAAACAGTAGACTTTTTCACATTTATTATCATGTTCTGTGTTAAACTATTTCAAGCATTAATATTCATACGGACCAAAAACTGAAACGGATTACGGTCCAACATTTATTTCTCATGCACAGTTTTCATCAATTTTGGAAAAGGTTGCAAAGCAAAGTTAAGAAAGAAATACTAAAGATAAAGAAAGAAGTATAAGAAAACAAAGCATGTAAAGACAGAGTGTGGTAGGAATTTACTAATGTAATTACATAGGTAGGAAAATTAGCTATTGGTGAAATTTGTAACTTTCTACACAGAAAATGGAAAAGGACCAATGTTTTGCTAATCAGTGACTACAATAACCATTTCGGAAGTGCATGTACTCAGCTAATTGTATATTTTCACCTGCTTGGAACAGCTACATTTTAGCTGACTGGTTGGGTCAAGTAAAAAAAGAAAATAGTTAAGAGGATGTGGCTGCCGAAAGATGAACAGATTCTAAATACCAAGGAAATAGCACTCATGCTTTTCTTCATATTGGTCATCTTTCTGCTCATATAAGACTTTTAAAACCTTTTAATAGTCCTCTTAATATAGCAGTAAATAGACCCAAACATGCTGCATGTCCAACCCAGGCTTTATTCCAACCTTACCCCATTGTTTAATTTAATTTATTTATTTTTAATTATTTTATTATTATTATTTTTTATTTTCAGTAATACATCACCTTTGCATTCATGACTCTCTAGAGCCCAGACAATTCACAGCTAATCACTGAGCAAGCTGTTGTAACAGGCTTAACAAGCTCTACCTCTCAATCTTGCATTAAGATTATCTCAGAATAATTACACCTGGAGATAAGCAATGAAGATCATATTAGGTTAAGGTAAAGCAGAAACTCAGCTAAGAATAAATCACTGACAGCTGAAAATAGAGGAAAGGGGACAGAGCTATTATAAGACTGTTTGTCTTATTTATGGAGCAGTAGTGGAGAATTCAAACAATTTCTTATACTTACAATAGCTGTCGGAGTTGAAGCCAGCACACAGTAGAGCACAAGGGGTGAAATGAAGCTCTCATCTTCCGTTCCAGGGTACGGTTTCATCAAATTGCCATCCTGACAGAAGAAACCTTGGATATGCACTTGAAAAGTATCAGTGCACTCGAAGTAGTAGGCAAGCAGAACAGTCCCAGCCATGATGACAAGCTGAAAATACAGCATGGTGACACAGAGGCATTAGTTGCCTTTTTTTTTTTTTTTTTTTTTTTTTTTTTTTTTTTTTTTTTTTTAACAGATGCAGCTATGCCTCCAAGCTACTCTAGTCCCAAAGACCATCCTCCCTTCATTGTCACCCCAACTGTGCTTGCAATGCTGGTGTGTGTGCGTGTTTGCGTGCGTGTGTGTCTCTGCATGCCCGCTTTGCAACATCTGTTACATAAACCTTTTGGCAAACGACACTAACGAATGTCTCAGATAGGAACGGGTCTGTAACGCAGCTTGTAGAGGGATGGGAGCTTTGACAGCCACTTCGTCAAAGGGCATGTGAGTGTCAACAGCAGCAACAATCAATGGAAACTAGCAGGATGAGGGGCAGCACTGCAAGAGAAAAACTGTGCACAGTGGTAGGCAGCTGGAAAGGATTGTTGCAATGGATAAAGGAAGCTAAAGCCAAAATGCTTCCTGGCTGCAGCTGCAAGCCCACAATGGGGAACATGCACCTTCTGCTCATCCGTAAGAGCTCTTGGTGGGTCAGATGAAGTAGTCATCAGATCTGACAGATCCAGAGGGAAATCAGACTCCTGCCACTCACCTTTCCTTTGAGCTGCAGCTTACCAGGAAAGCTTTAGAAATCCTCAGAAATCTGTCCCCCCTGACAACTGGTTGGGGCTACTTTGTGTTGTCTGGCTACCCCACTCCATCACAACCACTTTTGGAAAAGGCTCTGGACTTTTCACCTTTTTCTGGATTTTCACATTTACACATGTAAACCACAAGGAGCCTTTCTTGTCTCTTTTTGGTAGTTTACTGCTGACTAACAGGGCTGCTTGGAAAATCTCAGCTATCAACATTTTAGTGCACATTCAGATTTGTTCTGTATAAGCTGTGTCAGTGTCTGTGTCAGCTTCCCAACACATCTCAAAACAACCTCACCAGGGCTGCCACTAAACCTAACCTCTGAAAATTAAGATGATGTAATAATTCATTGTTCTTATTCCCTCCCTGCCAGATTGCAAAAGGAATCTTATGTCAAAATCCTCAACTCTTACAAAAACAGTGATATTGATCTGGATATTACGACAATTCCAGGGTTGGATACAGGGTGGTCTTTATAGAGAGAAGGGCCACTTACCACTAGTATCAGAGTAGACACATAAACAAGTTGTTATGACATGCCTTAGGAAAAAAAAAAAAAAAAAAAAAAAAAAAAAAAAAAAAAAAAAAAAAAATCAGTAAAAACAAAAGTGAGGGAACAAAATACCAAAGTGGCTTGTTTGTAGCATTTTCCCTCCAAGACACCTGCATCAAAACTGTGTTGCAGACCCTTAACAAATAATTTTGGCTACTAGTTCTCAAAGATAGACTTACAAGCTATCCGTGCGCTCCTCTAACCTAACCTTGCATGTAACACTGACGCAGAGGACAGCTGACAATGTCATGATATCTTTGGGTAAGTGTTGGACCAAAATTAAGACAAAAAACAACCAACCAACTGAACAGATAAATCATTCATGAAAGTAGATCCCAGAATAACAGAATGATTGAGGTTGGAAGGCATTTCTAGAAGTCACCCAGTCCCACCTCCTGTTCAGGCAGGGCCACCTACAGCAGGCTGCCCAGGACCATGTCCAGGTGAGTTTTGAAGTTCTCCAGAGAGGAAGACTCCAGCACCACTCTGAGCAGCCTCTATGATAGATTTAAGCAGACCAAACCGAATCCAAAATTGAAGATTTATGAACCCTCCCCATTCAAAACTAACACTATCATTTTGTAACCAGACTCTGAGGTCCACAGATTAATCCCACACCTGTAAAATACAACCTGGATTTTTTAGTGTTTTTAGCCCAATCACTTAGCTCTATGGATTCAAACATCAGCTTCTGTGAATTACAGAATTATGGTACCAACTAAAATTTACATAGACAAAGTACACAGACTTTTTTAGAAGCTCATACATGTGGTAATCCACATAATTATTTCCACTAAACATGTATATGCTTTCTTTCTCCCACCCTGATTTAAAGCATTAATTTAATGAATAAAATGTTAATCAAAGATTTGTTTTCTCACAATTTTTGCTTCCTTCTGATGATTCAGAAACTTTAAGATCCCAAACTCTGAAATCTACCACCTGTAGTGAATTGCAACTATGCTGACACTGTACAGTCAGTACATGGTGATTTCTCCTCTGCTCTTTCCCTCTAAAGCTTCTCCTGTGTCCTGCAGCAGGTCCACTGGAGATGGCTGGAACTGGCTGGAAAATCAAAATATTTCATCTGTGTATTTTTTCCTGTGTAATATCTGCCTCTAAAGGTGTGTAAGCAAATGTATTTTCTTACTTCATCAGGATTATATAATAGTAGCTTTAGAATGAACTGCTTTGAGTATTTCACATCTAAAATGTGTACTTGTCTTTCATTTGTTCAGCTTTCACTATTTATCCTGTCATTTTCAAGATACAATAACTCCCTTTGTAGACTTTTTTAAGCAAATGTAAAACAAGATGTTATGTATTTCCCAGAGACCTTTACAGCGTCCTGGTTGAGTCAGTGGGATTTCCAATAAACAAAAATATTTCTGTAATTAAGAAGACACAATAATTAAATAATAGAAGGTACAAATTTACCTCCCTGTGAAACTATAGATTTCCTTATCAACTCTGGGCAACTCTGTTTTATAAATTAACACCAGAGGAAGACAATGACACTATCACTACTCTACCTGACATAGACATAAAGGCAGATTACAGAATACCTGGACATAGAGGTACTGAAGCTCAGTTCCAGCAGTGTCAGTAATAAGCTGACCCATCCCTCCTATTCCAAACACACCTCCAGACATGCTTTAGGTTGCCAGCCCGGGCCAGTGTGAAAGGAGACAGTGCTATAAAAGACAGGTCAACAGGAGCTGTTTTTTCCCTTGTCAGTGGGAAAGGGAGAAAACAGACACTGAAGTTATACCCTTTTTGGGTGCCACAGGAAATAAATCCTTTTCAGTTATTATCTTTTTTCTTTTATCCCAAAAGCACTCTCTAGCTAGCAGTTGTACAACTGATTCTGACCTTCGCAGGGCCAAGTATTGCCTTAGCGCTGCATGAAAACACCTCCTGCATATAAAATGCAGCTCTAGTCTGACTTATGTCACTCCTGACCTACATCACAGACAACTCAGTAATAAATCAAATCCCTGCCATAATTCAGTTTCTGTGTGTGTTTTGTTCTTTTGAGAAATAAATAAATAAAACAAAAAGCATATTATCTGAAAAAAAAAATGTAATCCTGAGAACAGCAGGTAGGTATTCCCAACATTTTAGGGAAACAGCAACAGCAGAGCAGCAGAAATTAGACCTCTAGTTCAACAGTCCCTTCCACAGACCCATGATGACAAGGGATGATGTGAGGTACAGAAAGGACAGTTCTGTTATTGCAATGAATGCAGCAATCTTTTGCTGGGCATAAAGTCAGTGAAGTCCTGACCATGTGTGTGGCATGTTCCTGTGCTTCATACTGAGTATTCACTCTTGTCAGAAGCTTCTCAGC
>CM021797.1:72831557-72865633 GCA_011076525.1 Nettapus auritus
TGTCATGCCTTTTTTCTTCCTCTTTCCCTTTCCTTTTCCCTCTCCCTTTCCCCTCTCCCCTTTTCTTTTCCCTTTCCTCTTTTCCTCTTTATTTCTCTTTTCTATTCTGCTTGGTGGCAGGCGTGACATTTATTATTATTATTATTATTTTTAATTCTGTTTTACTACTCACAGATGCCTAAATGAGGTTCAGTTACCTTATCTTTTTCAATTTTTAAAGCTAGGACCTAAAAGGACAAGTGCAGAAATCCCTGATTTTTGTAGTCATAGTCAGGTTGTAGCAGATAACTTTCCCTTTTCTCATTATTTTACGGTTTAGAGTCTTTGAATGAAGTGTTGAAGAAGAGCAGGTAGGTTGACAAGAATGTCTAGTTACATAATTCAGAAAACACAGTACAACTTAGCACTGACATTTTGCTGGGTTTACTTATTGATATATTTCCTTGAATTTATTTGGGAAAATAAAAATAAAAATGCTCACTAATTCAGCTTAGAAAAGCAGCCAATGAATAGAATTGCCTAAGGTGCTTAATGGCTTTCATTATCATGGTATTTAAGCACATCATAATCCTTAATGTTTATTATCACTACTCCATTGTAAGATAAGAAAATGCTCTTATCATCATTTTACAGAGAGGGGACAAAAGCAGGAGGAGATAAAATAACTGCCCATAGGTCACAGTAGAAGCTCTGGCATTGTCAAGATTTATCTTTCTGCAAGATTAAATTTTTCTGGTTTAGTCAATAGTCTGCACATGAAAAAGCTCGATGATGTATGCTCAGATCCTGATTCTGCAGAAACTCACTCATGATGCAGTTAACAATACATGTGTCTGATACAGCCTCATTTAAAAACTCCAGTTTGACTTTAGATCAGGCTTGACAACGTGGATTCACACAACTGCTTTGTGTTTCTTCCTTGAAACCTGCTATTTAAATGGATTAATTCTGTAGTACCTCATTCAACACTTGTCCCTCACCACACCATTAAATTCTGTACCTCTACAAGCCTGCAATGATTCTATCCTTGCAGATCTTCCCATTACAGCACTTACTTCTCTTTAAATTGTGGGGGTTCTATGCAATCAAATAATTACATTCTTAAATGTCCAAGAAATATGAAGGAAAGCTTGCAGTCTTCAGCTTCTTTGGGTGATCAGTAATTATTTGGTGCAGGTGCTAATCAGGTATTAGTGTAAGACTGTGTCCTAAGTATAGGGAAATAGCATCTTCAATGTAAGAAATGTGATTCAGGCACATTAATCCCAGGGATGTTGTGATACATCCAGAAACCCTGCCCTTCACCCTAATACTGTGACAGTACAACTTGGAGACCATTGTAAAACCAAAACAAAACAACTGCAATAGCAGACAGTGGGACTCAAGCCCCCGAGTTTGCACACTCTCTTCATTTGCTGCAATCTCTTAATCACAACTTAAACCTTCATAGTAGTAGCACCTTTTTTGTACTGCTGTGAACACCAGAGAGGCCACCACTTTGCAAACAAGAAAGCAAGAGGCTAACTCCATTTGGGAAAGGGACGTAAAGCTATAAAAGACTGAGACTAATGGAAAGAGACAGCTGACAGCAGGAGGCAGAGTTTTCTGATCAGCCTGCCCCGAAGACTCCCTAGAGCTCTTAATAAGGGACCAAGAAATTGAGTGAGAAAAGGAAGTGGCTGTAAAAATTTCTCATGTACTCTCTAGCTGTACGATCCTGTAAGACAAGCATACAGCCACTGCAAAATCTACTTCCGTTGTGTGTACTGAGATACTTTGTCATTCATATAAATCATAATGCAAAGCCATATGAATGAACATAAAAAATACAAATCCTATTGTTCATATTCAGATATCAATAAGTAAATTCTTTCCGCTTATTGGTCTTCCCATGTTACTGATAACATATCTTAGAATGCCTTTAATGTGCATGACTGATAACTGGAAATTTTATCTTGCACATAAATGACAAATAAAAGACCACATTTTTATTCCTTCTGAGAGAAGCCTTTCAAACTTTGTTTGAGACGTTCCTTAGTGGATAGTCAATCAGCTAACTATTGATATTCTTGGTCAGTTTATTTGTTTCTAGCAAGCTTCTGTGGTTTTCAGTTCATAAACCAAAACTCACGATATTATGAACAGAGCACCACAAACATGCCTAAGTGCTTTCAACTCTGGACACGTGCTGTGGCTCACCACAGCAGGAAAAGTTCCAGACTTTTTAAGCAGATTTCCATCTCCCCTTCTAAATGAGCTCTAGTGACCAATTGCTACACAAAGCCTGAAAAATCTTGCTGTACTTTTTTAAGACAGCTGGTAAGAGCACATGCCTCCCAGAATAGACACTGGGGCATCTGGCAGACACAGTGTATATATGTCGTGAAAACACAGGTCAACTATGTATAGCACGCCCGTGTTACTGCTGGAAGGAATTGTTAGGAGTGTTATTGCTCTCTACTGGACAGCATCAGTAATGCTCAACTGTGAGTCCTAGAGATGGGAGCTCTCCTCTTGCTGCTGAAGTAGAGGGGTGTTAGAAGCACAGACAACTGGGAGCAGTCACATGCATCATGAAGCTTCAGGACACACATTCACCCTTCTATAAAAACAGAGCAAGCCTCCATCTAAGAATTACTGAGACAGTTTTCTGAAGCATCCTGATTAGAGTGAAGCCTCAGAAACTCATGCTGGTGCAGGGGTCAAGAACTTTCTTTTAAGTGCTGCCTGTATTTATCTGTGGCCAATGAATATCCATTTACTAAATCATCCTTCACCTGATACATATTTCTTACCTCTGATGTTCATGCCTGAAAAAAAAACACACAATATCTCATTCGTGCAACATTGTTTTCTTAACTAATATAGCATCCTACAAATACTGGCAAAAGAACTGGGTTTGTGTTACTACATGACAATTTTACTCAAACAATTACTTTGACAAGTGGTATTACATGGTATGTCTCTGGATATTTTTGCAGGACTCCTGAAACTGTAATCCTGACTGCAACTTAAATAAACTTACATGAACCCTGAGGGTACTTGTAAAGAAATTGATCCAATTTTTCATGTTGTAGATGGTAAAATGGTAAGGAAGGAGTTAAACAGATCCCCTTAGAAAAGCCTGTCCTTACACATAACAAAGAAGATGGAGACAACAATTAATTAGAAGTCCATCTGATCCAGATGCTAGCAGCTAAAAGGCCTATTCTCCCACTGAGGTGTGAGGGCAATAGGTACATATCTCTCATTAGCATTAATGGGAGTTAGGAGCCTGAATTCTTCAGGGATCAACGAGAGCTTCTACAGCAGTTTGTTAAGCATCTGTTCTACACGCTTTTATCACAAATGTCATGCTTTAAAAGTTTTCACCTTGGTACTTCTATAGCACACCCAGGTCTGCAGAAAGAGGAAGAGAGTATCAGAACAGTAAAAGCTCTCATCGTCTTTGACCACAGTGAATGGGTGGCAAGGATCTAGCTGCACAATCTTTTAGGCTGCAAAGAGATTGACTGGATGCAGCAAATCATCTTTACTGTTCATAAAAATATCACACAGTAAAGTCACAGCTGCTAGAGAAATGTATCATAAACAAATACTTTACTTGGAGACAGAAAGAAGAATAATTTAAATTGGAATTCCACCTAGTATTAAATATCTCCAAGTGAAGGTTTCATTATGCAGAATAACCACGTATTTTATGCTGTGTCAGAATAAATATGAAGCCAGTGATCTTTCAGAGCTGCCATTCCTCTAAAGTGTTTTTAGTTCCTCACATGACATACCTGACTTTGCAGTCAATTTTCTTAAGGAACTGGGGCACACAAGTCACAATGTTCTGAGAGCAGCCAATTTCAGGGCATGGCTTTGTTACAGGTGTTTTTATGTCCAGTCAGCATGGTGACAGAAGCTGGGAGGCAGCTCAGAGAGAGTGCTAAAAGCACCCAAAGGCCATTGAAGCCAGATCTGTATAGAAAACAGACTGGTCTCTGTACAGCTTCTTACTTGTTCAAGAATTAACTGCATTGTTATACCAGTTCGGCAATCAAGTTTGGACTAGCTATAGCTTATAAGGCTGAAGAAGACATTCACAGACAAAAAAAAAAAAGGCTTTACATGTTTCAAAGGCATTTGTTTCAAGAAAAGTAGTATTGTGAGATTAGCACAGCTTCTAAAAACACTGACACATGGTTAAAAATAATCCTAGCTTCCTTTTTATGGTACAGTCCTTGAAGAATTTCTGTCCCTTTACACTATAGAAACTAGAACTTACCTAAGAGCTCATCTGCATATGGAAGCCATATTACTCCAAACTTAGCTGTGTAGTTAAAGTGGTACAGAACTCTAATGGCAACGCACATGTAATGATGCTGTAAGTGGAATAACATTTTCGTTCACAGAAAATCAATTAAGCCTCAACATGAGGCACCTTGATTTTCAGGTGTACCTCAATCCGTTCTACACACTGCTCCAAGTCCCTGTTTAAAGCAAGCTTTCAGTGTTCTAATTTCTAGACCCTTATGTATTGCTAGTGATTCCCTTGTAATAGATTTAAGCCTACTTTCTTTGTCAGGTGACTGCAACTTTTAGATCACAGGCTGAAACTGTCAGCTTAAAGGGAGAAGGAAAGCCTACCCACACGTTGTATTTTGTATTTTAATAGTATAATAACTTTTATGAGGCCAAGGTCTGAACATGAATATAAATGAAATCCACAGAACCAAATATTCTTCCATTTGCTGAGGTAACAAGTAGGGCAGCAGTAAGCAGAGACATTGGTCCAGTGTGTTGGATGGCTGACGCAGCACTGGCAATATTCTGGACTCCAGTTGCATGGGTCCACTACATCTATAATCCTCAGATACTGTTAATTAAAAGCACGTTATTCTCCTGACATTTTTGTTTTCAAAGTTAGTAATTCTCCATATTGACACAAAACTACAATCTGCATATGACTGCCATTATTATTTTCAATTTCTACTAGAGATAGATTTGCTTGTAATGTCTTTTTTTTTCTGTTTGATAATTTTAGGATCACTAAGAAAACAGGAGGAAGATAACCTCAATATTCATGGCAATGCTGGGAACTCCTATAGGTATTGCAGCAGTAGATGGAAACATGGGGGCTGTTGCAGGAGAAGGGAGGAGAGCTTGAAAACATCACCACTCTTCTGAGGGAATAACAACAACATGCTGTGAACAACCATGGTGCCTCCTTGGCTACTTGCCCTGTCAGACTGCTAACAAGGACATGAGAGCATGTTCTAACCTTTGGGATAATTCCTCTGACACCTGTTCTGAAGGTGTGTAACCTTGTGAGGAGACAAGACGATGCACCAAATGAATGCATCACATGATACTGACCTGTCAAAAACAAAACAAAACAAAACAAAAAGTCGACAAATTTTCCTAGATCCACTGAAATCTGACACTGTCTAGATAAACAAAGAAAGATAAGTAACATCAATAATAGCTTTCCCTCCTCTCTCTATCCTACATACCTTACTTTTTCAGCACAATTCTTGTTCATGGTGGAGAAAATTCAAGAGATTGACATATCTTGTTTCAAATCCTGTGTTGATGGCTATTGGCTGCAGAAGAAATACATGTGCAAGCATTTGTCATCTCATGTCGTGGTTGTCCAAGAAGCACCTACCTGCTCCTGACCCAACAGTGGACAAATGATTCCGTCCTGTTGTTTTTTAATTTCTTTTCTTACTTGCAATTTGTAACCACTGGTTTTGTAAGAAAAAGGCATGATAATTCAAACAACATAAAAATGCTTCCATAAACAATAAAGGAGACTTCTTTATAGATCCACCATACTGTTTACTGAGAATGCTGGCGATGTTGATGCCCACTTGCCTGTTAAGAGCCGTTGAAGAGGAGCATGTATGTTGTAGGCCCAATGTTCAGTTGCCCTATTTGTTCTTTTATGTTGAGGTAAGTGTAATGTGGGTGCTTCCAGCCAGTCCTCCTTTCTTCGCAACCCTTTGTGTTAATGACGGAGTGCAAGATGGTGCAGACATCTATGTAACTCCAGGTCTGCACTTGCAGCTATTGTGTAGTAGTTGAATCCACAGATATACCGAATTTATGTGGCAAGGTTTTGGTAGTTACATAGAAGACAGATCCAGCTGACTCCAAAAAGGACCTGCTGCTGGTTGGGCCTCTGAAAGAGTGGATTTAAGGAATGACCAGAGCTGCAGCCTGTGGAGGAGCCCCTGGTGGAGCAGGTGGATGTGGCCTGGAGGAGGCTGTGGCCCATGGAGAGCTCCTGCAGGTGCAGGCCCTGGGCCAGAGAGGCAGCCTGTGGAGAAGAGCCCACAGAGGAGCAGGGGGTCTGGGGAGAGCTGCCACCCATGGGGGACCTGTGCTGAGTCAGTTTGCTCCTGGGGGATGGATGGATCCCATGGTACAGAGCCATGTGGGAGCAGTTGCTGAAGTGCTGCTGCCTCTGGGCAGCCTCCGCAGGCTCAGTTTGGGAAGGACAGCATCCTTTGGGAGGGACCCTGTGTGGAGCAGGGGCAGAGAGTGACTGAAGGAGTGGCAGAGACGAAGTGTCAGGGACTGACCACAGCCCCTATTCCTGGTTCCCCTGTGCTACTTGGAGGGAGGAGGTGTGAGAGGTAGATGGGGGGAAGGTGATTTTATTTTTCTTTTAGTTCTCACTGCTCTAGTTTGTTATTAACTGTCAAGAATAATTTAATCTTCCCTACACTGAATCTGTTTTGTTTGTGATGGTAATTGGTGCTTGATTTCCCTTTCCTTATCTCAACCCACAAGTTTTTTTTCTTTTCTTTTCTTTTCTTTTCTTTTCTTTTCTTTTCTTTTCTTTTCTTTTCTTTTCTTTTCTTTTCTTTTCTTTTTCCCACTGTATTTTTTCCCCTTGTTCCGCTGAGAAGGGGAGATGAGAGAATGGCCTGGTGGTGCAGAGCTACCTACAGGTGTTAAGCCAACAGGCTCATGCATTATATGCATCAGATCTGGTACCAGATCAACACAAGTTAGTGCTTGGATAACAATCCTAGTTCTGTTTTTGGTGGTAAGGCTGGGACACTGTAGAACAATGCTCCGCAGTCTTCTCTCACTGACAAAAATCTGTGCTTTAATGCTACAAAATTTACTGGCCTTTTCTCACACATTCTTATTAATGTCCCCATACTATACTACAGTAGTAAAAGTGTACAACATGCATGACAGTGCTGCATGAAATGCTCACATGGCTGTGTGCTGCAGCAGGCTTTTCCCCATCACGATCTGAATTCCTGCTGGAAGAGAAAAATGCACAAACTTCTGCATTCATATGGCACTGTGAGTGACAGCTATTGGTAATGACCAGGAGCAGAGCTGGCATGGGCAGACACCAGTTTTTCCCTGCAGACTACCTGAGGGACAGGGGCAGGACAGGGGCACCAGTACTGCCTCACGCCCATCCCAGATCAGCTTTCAGCTGGGGGCTCATGGGCACAGTACTTCGTCTTATAGCATCCAAGCATCCAAGACTGTTCTCACTGTATTAACTGCACTCCTGACGAGCTGGGTGGCCTTTGAAAAGCCTCCTTACATGATCTCTACCTGTGAAGGACTGTGAGGGGTGGATGTCCCTACAAGCTTTAGGGGGTCAGCTGAAGCAATGGACACTCGCACAAGGTTTTATGCACCTCAGACAGGCAGCAAGATGAACGAGCCAACAGTTAAAGCTCAGCTGCAATCTGGAAAAAAACACAGTGGTGTTCTTTTAATCACTAACGGTGGAGGAAAAGCAGTTCCCCCTGTAGCTTAGAGAGGGAGGGAATGAATCCCCGGCTATTTTACGGAACCATGTAATGTGTTACCAAATGCAACGGAGTCTGTAAAAATCAATACCAAAAATATCTTTTCCTAGCTAGAAGATAGATAATAAATGCCATGAAAAGAGCTATCATTTAGGTCCCTCTAGTTTAACCCTGAATGGCAATACATCTGCTCAACCTCTTGCAATTTCTTGATTTTGGCAAGCTATAATTCATTATAATAATCTGCTTACTTTATGGAATTTTAAAGATATCTTTTCTCCTTTAACTTTTATTTCCTATGTAGCCATGCTACTTCACTGTGTCTCTTTTACTAAACAAACAGTAGAAAAGGTTTGTATATGTAAATTATAAAGACATTTTTGTTACTGTTTTTCACAGCACAAGTTTCATTATAGAGCAGACTTAAAAGCAATCTGATTTATTTAAGGTGAATCCAGTTTTGGTAGGATATATGCTGGATTTCTTTTTTTTTCTTTTTTTTTTTTTTTAATTATTATTTTTTATTTTATGTAAGGAAAGTATTAATGTACTGTACAGTTAAATACTGAACGTGATTGTCCTAGTTCAGTTAGGACAGAGTTAATTTTACTCCTAGTAGCTGGTAGGGTGCTGTCTTTTGGATTAGGATGAGAAGAGTGCTGATTACATGCTGATGTTTTAATTGTTTCAGAGCAATGCTTACACTAAGCCAAGGACTTTTCAGCTCCTCTCTCTGTCCTGCTAGTGGGCAGGCTAGGGGTGCAGCAAGAGCTGGGAAGGGACAGACCCAGGACAGCTGACCCAAACTGGCCAAAGAGGTATTCCATACCATCTGGTGTCATGCTAACCAATATATAGGGGTGGCTAGTTGGGGTGGAGGGTTGCGGCTGCTCGGGGATAGACTGGGCATCGGTCAGTGGGCGGTGAGCAATTGCATTGTGCATCACTTGTTTCGTACACATTATTATTATTATTATTATTATTGTTGTTATTATTATTATTATTATTTTCCTGTCTTAATAAACTGTCTTTATCTCAACTCACAGGGTTCAATTTCCCATTTCTCTCCCCCTTCCCGGAGAGGGAGGGAGGAGGTTGAGTGAACGGCTGTGTGGTGTTTAGCTGCCGGCTGAGTTAAACCACAAGGTCCTTTAGGAAAGGGAGAGAGGAAAATTAACTCTGTCCTAACTGAAACTAGGACAATGATGTACCCCTGCTTCTCCTTAAATCCAAAGCAGTGTTTCAAAGACTTATCAGCAGGGGGCATTAATGTGACATTAAATTCCAAATGCCAAACCAACAAACAACTCTTCATCTTGTGTATTATTTTATGTTTTCACTAAGTTAGGTTTCTCCCCTGTATTTTTTCACAATTTTATTTTATTTTATTTTATTTTAAAAAAGGTGTAGCTGTAATTCCAAGTCATTTGCTGACATTGGTAATCTGTTTACAAACCTACTGTAGGTTTTATCCTCATTGCAAAAAGAAAAAAAAAAAAAAAAAAAAAAAAAAAAAAAAAAACATTTTTTAATAGATTTATGCAGTTTAGAGGAAGAGAACCTGACAACTAAACATATAGGCAGCATTTTCAAAGTAGAAAAAATTAGTGGGTTTGACACATGCAGAGATTACATAGTCATAAGCATTGTTTAGTACTTGACATCCTTGACGTGTTGTCATACACGTTTGAGGAAATGACTGACAACAGCCCAATTTCCTAGGCTTGCACTCTGACAGAAGCTACAGACCTAACATTGCCTTCCATAAGGCAATTTTAAAATGTCACCATTTTCCCCTTGGAGTGCCCATTTTACTCTCCACTGACAACACGGAGATAATTTGCACACCAATAACTTAAATGATCAGTTACAGAAAATGAATTTAGGTGTTCATGTTAACAGGATTTTATCTTGCTTGTTTTCCCACACTAAGAAACAGCACAAAGAATATACCTTTTTCCCCAAATCTTATAGGAGATAATTCACAAAACTGCTCTGTAGAATGGCAATCTAGCTGTGAACTGATGGATGAAGTGTCCAAAGTTAAAAAGGAAAAGATAACTGGGGCATTGGCTCCTTTCACTGGTCCTTCACTCCAGGCTGATCCTTACTCCAGAGCATCACGATCTAGTTCTTGCTTTGTTTACATTACCTACCATTAACATAAAGTTATTGAATCTTGCCTGATCTTCCTGTATTAAACTCTATGCATCTTTTATAATAATGCATAGTATGTCCATATACATAGTGTAAAGAGCCAGCAATTTAAAATTTTAACATGAAGTACACTATCTGGGCTAAACACGTTTTTTTATTATTATTATTTTTATTTTTTTTATTTTTCTCCACAATAACAAGCAAGATGTTTAGCCGATGTTTTTAAATGAAAGTTGAGATTGTCACATCTTCACGTGAGTGGAAATTTTAAGAAAAAATAAAGAAGATACTTAAATACATAGTAACACTGGGTCTTTAAGCAACATTCAGATGGTACCCATATCAGTGTTCACGCATGCTGCATTATTTGTTAGGCCAAAATGTAGTTTTTTAATTGTGAAAGTGTTCCTCAAACAGTTGTAATAACAAAGGCCCTCTGGATTATGTGAAAATTAAAATTCCTCTCTTAGCAAAACTTGATGTTTATACTGTAATTTTCCTTTAAAATCTCAGAAACATGGAGTAATGTTGGGTCTGATAGCCCTCCTGATAAATGTCAGGATGTTTACAGAAGCAAGGAGATATGAAAATTAAACTTCCATCTGTCAAAAGGGATAATACATCACATTTTTATTTTTATTTTTTTTTGTACATGAAGAATGTTATCACTACTAGTAAGTATTACACTATGAAGTATTAGTAAAATCTCTGAACCCCAAGTCTGTAATAAGTATTTTCCTAAGCAGGTCCCATGAGGCTTTTCAGCAGGTGGCATTAATGCTCCATCCAATTCCAAATAACATACAGCCAGAAAACTCCTGCTTCCAGCAATTAACACCTTTTTAAAAATGATCAACAAACTATAGCGGAGAGTAAGTACTTTTCTTAGAAGAAAAAGCTTGTGTTAATATGGCATCTGTTCTAAATTTATTTATTTATTTATTTATTTTAGCAGCAGAAGTGGAACATAGATGTATTTTGACTACTCTGATGCTAAATTTGAAGAAGCTGAGGACATGTTTTCTTTACTTTTATTTTCCTTTGCCCATCAAGGCATCTGCAGAATCAGCATTTTCAAATGAAGAGAACATGACTAAACAATTTAGCCTTCAAGGGTGCACCGGTATCAGTAATACCTACACAGTCCTCTCCCAAATAAATAGCACATTTTTTCTAGCTTCCCCATACAGGTTTCCTCAAGTATAAAGACTTGCTCTTGCAACTAAGAAGAGAAAGACAAGAGAGGTAAAGAAGATATACTCCAGTGGCAAACATGTATGACCACTTAGGGCTGAGTTACACTCCTTGTCCAAAGCAAACAGTAGGAAATCCTGGGATCATTTTCAGGACTTGAAGAAACTCTTGACTACTGCATGAAATCCAGCATCAAACACACTACAAAAAGCTTTCATGTTTCAAGCATCATACAGCTGGCCACTGCTAAAAACAGATGTTTGAAAGAGCTTGTTTGGTTGGAATACTCAGAAGATTTGTTGCTTATTCTTCAAAAGGCAGGCCAAGTTCTATCCATACCATGAAACTGCCCAGAGAAGGGTTAAGAGAGATAGGAAATAGAAAACAGTCTGCCAGAATGTTCTCAAAGAAATATTCTCCAAATTATGTTTCAAAGGATTCTGGGTTTGATCCTCTAAAAAAATATATCTATTTTTTCTTCTAAAATATCCCCAAGCTCAGGTCAGAACTGACAAATGACTATAGCAGGAACAAGGCTGGTTCCTAGCAATTTAAGTTAAATTAAGTTTATACAAAAATAATTATTTTTTTTTTGTTGTTGTTGTTAGAAAGCAACAGAGGAAATCATCCTTAGTTTTCACTCTCTCTATAACATATAATGTTATGCTTTAAATACAGTAATTCAGATGTATAGCAAAGCTGTTAATTATTAAAATCAGTCTTTGGTTATAATATGAAGTGTTAACATTTTGGATTGAGTGAGCAACAATGAACATGAGCATGATTCAGCATGATTATGTCTTAAAGCATTCACACAATGGTGGAACTGAAGAGGGAGTGCCAAATGTAAGATACAATCGTCACATGTTGCAAAGTTCCTCTAACTGCAATCTGAGGCAAGCTGATACTCTCAAAAGCCCTAGACACTTGATTGAAGTACTGTTTTTTACTTAAGTCCTCACAAGATATAAAAATGCCCCAACACATGCAACTCGAAAGATACTTTTGAAAAATACCTCATGAATCCCCATGCCCTCCACAGAAAACATCTCATCCATCTTTCTCACTAACCACTTGAAACATACATAAGTAATTTATAAATCTCTAAGATAATAAAGTTTGGCTTTTACTAGTATGAAACATTATTGCTTAATATGTTAGTGGCTTGGTGAAAGTGACTGTTACAATTACAAAAGTGCTTATGATTAGCTTAAATACTAATTTAAAAAAAAGTCATAATAGGAAATACTCCTCTTAATATGAAAAAAAAAATAAATAAAATATGTTTTCAGACCCAGGACAGGTTCAGATCTGATCACATTCATAACTGCTACTTAAAACCATATAAAACTGCTTCAAAGAGCTACTGAATAACTGATATAGACCAATAGTTAAAAGGAGTCGGATCTTGAAACTAGACTACCAGGACATCTCAGACTGAAAAGAACAGCTAACACAATTGCTTAACTTACCTTTATGTCTTCATAAAAAGAACCTGATTATAATTGTACTTTTGCAACACAACCCACCCATGAAAAGCAAAAGTTTTGATTATATTCTGTACTTTATTCAGTGCCTGAGAATTTCAGTGCTGGATCTAATAATAAAGTTATGTCCTTGATCACATCAGATAATCCAATCTATTTGGATTTTTCATACAGTTTCTCTGTTATATTTTTGTGATCTCAGTTCAAACAAGTACCAAAGTGTGTTTTAGGATATTATTAACCAAAGTCTTACTCAACAAAACATTTAAATATATACTTAAAACAAATAAGCACATGCTTAAATTGATAGGTACTTTAGTGCTTTGTTAGCAGAGCCTATATTTGTATAAAATTATACCTTCTTTTTTCCTATGTTAACCGGAACTCCCCAGCTCCCTTGTAAAATCACTCTCTATATCTAGAAAATCCACTAGTGGTTGTCTTAATCTTAACTGTTCATGTTCCTTTTTTCTTGAATTGCCCTCAGTCCTCTTTCCTTACATCTTCTACGTCTGCTACAACTCCTTCTTCTTTACAAAATGTCTTTTTTTTTTTTTTCTCTATACTTTATAATTTTATTTATAATTAACTGTAAAAAACTATCGTGCTTTCCACGATTTTGTATTGGTTTTCACAAATAAAACACCTTTCTCCTCAGCCACCTCTGGCATCTACTCAAATGTAAACCACTTTTTATATGCAAACACCTATACATGTAAATATTCCACATCTATTTCACTTAAGACAATACCTGTTTCATTGAATAGGGCCTTTAAAAAAAAATCTTGCATTTTATTCAGAAATTATCCCTATCATTGCAATGTAAATACTTATGATACAATGATTACAGCTAACTCCTTACTGTACAGTTACTTCAGCCTCTGTATCTATCTTATTTCACAATACTGAACTTAAAATTTTGCCACTTGGCTGTCCCTAGCACCGATAATAGTGATTTAAAGAGTCTGACCTAAAGTAAAACAAAAAAATTTCTCTCTGCTTTCATAACCCAACACTAGAATATTCCAGTCTATCTCTGCCACATTGAAATTCCCCATTAAGCTTGTGGTTGTTACACAGAAAGGCAAGATACTCCCTTCAACACCTTTGGTTTCACTGCTCATCACCCAATAACTTAAAAATTCTTCACAGAGAGACAAAAGTTGGATATGCCATTGCCTTAAGCCATTCCTATGCTGACAAGATCACCAAGAAGAGGTCTTGTGAGATGCAAAAATCCTTTTTCCAAAACAAAGAGCTCAGAAGACAGCAACTTGCTGTGCATAGCACCTTAGGGTGCAGTGCATCAAAGGCTAACAATGCGCCTGTGATTATGAAGATCACCTACAGCAACACCCAAACGAGGTATGCACACGGTGGAGCATTGGGAGAGTTGTCCTCTCATGCTGTCTTTGCACTGTGTGAAGTGTTTTTATGAAAGAGGTGCTTTAGTCATGAATGAGGTATTGCATTCAAAAAATGGGTTTCTGGATAAAGCTCTGCCGTTTGGTTTTCACTGGAGATCAGTCTGGATCAGTCTAATGCTCTGTTCCAGCCTCAGAAATCTCTGAATTTATTAAACTTGTTGGAATACTTAAATATTGCAATATAGCAACACAACAAAACTCTTGTAGAATTCAGAGCAACTGCCAAAAGATTTAATGAGAATTTGTCTTGAATTTTGTCCTTCTAGTTTGAAGCGGGATTTGTCCTTTTGTGAAAAGGCTGTTTTTTTTTTTTTTTTTTTTTTTTTTTTGTTTGTTTGTTTGTTTTTTTTTAATTTGATTCTTTTTGACAGCAGACCTTAACCTGGACTATGCTGATGTGACTCATCCTGTGCATTAGAAATACTGGAATATCTTGTTATAATTTATTGCCTACCTAATTTCAGTAACCCAACAGAAGACTGTGGCTTACTTAGTTTTGAAGTAGCACAATGATACCACACAAAATAAAGATTTGATTGGCACACACACATTATTTGCATAAGGCTGTGTGCTTCAGAATTGTCCAATACAAGGTCTCTCCCTTGAAAGCTGAAACCCTGCCCTTGGCTAAAACAATTTCTGAGGTGCTGTACAAAACTGAGTCTGGTTCACTGACTGATGGTATTTCACTGTACAAATGGCTCATAAAAGCTGTTAAATTTGTCATGTACTCTAAAGGCATTTTAGTCTAACGACTATTTTCACCTACATAGGAGCTGTTGGGAAAATCCATTCCTTGCATGACAAGAAACATCAGATCCTGGCAAGACACAGGATTCTGGTATATCATACTAATAAATCTTTTCAGAAAGCTTTTCTTGACTGCTCAATGGTATCTTTAAGGTGAGCTTTTCACTGAGAGATGCAGAGGTGTATGCTGGTTTTTGAGGTGTCCTTGCAGGTAGGAAAGCAAGCATCTTTCTGCAGAATGAAGAGACTGGCAGTGGGAGTATGAGATAAAAAAGGAAAATTAGGATAATGTAAAATACAAAGGAAGAAAAGACCTGAAGGAAGTGAGAACCAAACCACACCAAACCACAGTCATTTACCTTAACCACACCGAAACACAACCATTTATCTTATGCTTGTTTTCATACCATAAAACTTATACATTAATGATGGATCAAGTGACATTCTAAAACAAAACAAAACCAAACCACATCTGAGTAAAGTTTGAGGGAAAACACAGTCACAAAGTGACTTTTGTCAAACCTGGCTTCTAGATGCCAAGGTACACTATAGCAGAACAGCTTTCTGCACTGGAGTAAATATACTCCTCTTGATGAATAAGAATTTGTGTCCAATGTGCATCTTTCTTTTCCTCAAAATCATTCACAGCTTTTCTGCACTCAGAGGGAAGAAGCCACCTTCCCACAGACAGCTGCCATGGGGTTGGTGGGCCGCTGCCTCATCCACATACTTATTCTTCTGGCATTATTCTTCTACCAGAGAAGCTATAAAAAGGCTCCCAATTACGCAGACCAACTGAAAAGCTGCTGGGATTATGTCAGGCCAAAGGACAGGAAAGCTATTTTCAAATCCCCAGCACTCCTGCTTTGTAGGTCCAGAGAAGTACCTGCCCAGGGAGGGTGACCTGACCTTACAGAAGAACCACAGAATAGCTGCACGGTTAGGAAGAGCAGCTCTTTAGAGATCCTGTCCTCTTAGCTTCCTCACACTGAGAGCACTCTCCAAATATGCATTCTCCTGAGACATTTTTCCCCATGCTTTCATCTCTTTTGTTCTGGAAATGCAGAATAGCCTTCTGTTCATCATTCATCAATCTGCCTGCTAGGAGACAATCTCAAGCGCAGACTGATCCCATGAGGTCCTGAAAATGTATCCCTTTGGGCAATGCAAATTGGAATAGAAAGAGAGCTTAGCTCCAAAGCAAAGCAGCACATATCCCCACCTTTATCTTTTAGTGAGCACTGCAGGTAGAACAGAAAAATGAAGACCTGCAAGGTTTTGAGGAGCAGCAATAACTTCTGTTTAGCTCTTAGACAAAATAGAATTAATGTTCCACTGTATTTCTCAGCCCAGAAAATCCGAAGGTAAATGTAAAGACTCAGGGAAACCAAACACCTGCACATTACATATTTTTTGGCCTATTTCTACTGCCTTTGAAAGAAATGCCAACTTTGATTTCAAAAGGTGTTAAAAGCAGACCTTTTTCTCTGACAGTTTTATTAATCATAGAAGTGTTGTGGACCAGTGTTTTTGGTTAGAAAGGACTACATTTCTCAGAAGTGAATGTGTGCGCAGTGACAAGAGGTGTCTTTCCACAGATGGGGCTTTCCCTTCAACACTCTGGTGGCCACTCCACAAACCACCTTGGGACTATACCAAAAAGGAGCACATTTTACTGCTCTTTGCTAGGAATCAAGCTATGATGCACTAGCAGGAAGATTATGACAGGCATTCGGTTCTTTACATTCCTCATCCTCAGAGTGCTTACTCCTGCCTGCCTGGACTGTTCCTTTCCTTCATAAATGAGGCTCTGATAGTTTCATCAATTACAACAAATGATAGTTTTAAATTTTGTGCCCTGATGTCAAGTTCTTCATTTATTATTATTAATTACTTCTTGCAGCAGTCTAATATTCTCTTTTATTTCTTTCCTATAGTGGCACGGTGCTCTGACATTTTAAGCATCTACTTAATCCCCCTTCTTTTCCATATACATAAAAACACTTTATCACATTTTTAAATGACTAATACTTCAATATTCCCATTCTGCTACCTGCTGAGGAAAAGAAAGGGAAAGGCTGAGTAATTGTGTTTCTGAGACAGCAGCCCTCAGATGACTGAATTTACTTATTACTAAAATATGTTTTAAAATATGGCACCAGTGCAATGGAGATATAATTTGATAAATGTTTAGTTCTATGAGAAAAAATATTTCTTTACCTTTCAAAAATTCTGTTGAGAGTTCAAGGCCTTTAAAGAAAGAAGAGACTAATAAAGAAGGTAAGGAATATTTGACTAGCAGCTGCTGAAATGCACTTGCAAATCTGAGAGTCGTGTCTCAAACCAAAGCAGAAATCACAATTAAAACTTTATATGTAGATGCTGAGATCCTGACACTAGCCTAAGGAATCACTGTAGGAAAGTGTCTCTGCCTTGATTTTCCCAGCTTTAGAACTGAAATACAGCTACAACTGAAATATAACCCAGGTCTCACAGCATTTATTTCAGCACCAAGGAGACCCAGCAAATAAGAGAACAACTACTTGGGGCCACCACCAGCTACAAACAAGCCTGGATGAGATGCCAGGCTGTGGTCTGTAGTTCAGATAATTGCTGTGGTTGACATGCACAGGATCCATCCAGTCCTCCTCAAGCCCTTTCCTCCTTACTGGCAGTATGGAGAACACCACTGAGTGAGCTCTCATGACCTACAGTCCTGCACCAGGAACCATGTAATACAAATCGTGCTTCTTATTCTCCAGTCACCCCTGGCAATATCATCAGTGTCTGGGTGGAAGAGCAGCATGGACCCTGAGGATTGGAACAGCCTTTCCACAATGTCCCACTCCTGGGCCCCTAGCAAGCAGCAAAATTCCCCAGTCAGCAGTTAGGTTGGCAGTGGGGGCCTTCATTCCTCAGAAGCAGGGAGTCTCCTACCACCACCACTCACCTTTTCCTCTAGCCTCTTGGTTCAGGTTCAGCTGGCTGGTGTGCTCCAGTGGACAGAGCTCCAGCCACATGGGAAATATAAATCTACTCCATAGTTGCATGTCTGCAGCTATGGACTTGAGTAATTTTATGGGTTTTGTGCCAGGTAAAAAGCTGTCCCACAACAGTGAATCATAAAAATCCAGCATCTCCAGTTTCATCCTAAGTGAGCAAGTGGCACAACATGGGATCTATTAGAAGAGTGAACACACCAAATTAGAAAAGACAAGAAAAACCTCAGTCCCAAACAATCAGTGTCTTCTGGTACTAGTTTTCTGACATGTACTGTATTTAGTTATCTTGTGTTCCAATATCCTTATACTGGACTGCCGTGCCTAGTAAAGTCACCAAGTCCACCTGTATTATGGCAGGCTGGAATTTGTCATTCCAAAACTGTCTGCAGAAGATGGAAAATCAAATTTAGCTTTAGTCTAACAACATTGACCTTATCACCTTCTTAGTTGCCATTTCTGTTGCCTATTTCTTCCACGTATAAAGATTTTCCCTGTAAGGTGACAACCTGGGCAGTGGCTGGAGCACTGAATCTTTGTCATTAATGGAACAGCTCTCATTAAAATTCATAGAACATGCCTGTGCTTCCAGATTGATGTTATTAAATAGAGCAACGCAGGTTTACAGTAGTTAGGCGATGAAGAATGCAGCAGTTGCTGCCAAAAGGAATGGTCTGCTGACACCACGAGTGCAGCATGCTTAGATCAGTCACAAAAACCAAAGAGAGACAATGCTTTAAATTAAGTAGGAAACTATCAAAGACACTTTACTTCACCTAAATGGACACAGTCTTATTAATATGTATACTGCATTATAAAATCCATTTTATTTGCTTCCACTATTTTTCCAGCTGATTGGGGAAAATTTACAAAACAAAAACCAAACAAACAAAAAACAAAATACCCCCCCCAAAATTACCTTATCACTTTGAATCTCATTTGCTGCTTACAAATCATGCTGTGTCTGAGACAACCACTTTTAATCACAATTTATAATCTGATAATAACAGTAATAAATAATCTGATAGTAGGGGTAATAAAAATAGCATAAAAATAGTGGTAATAAAAGTAGTGGTAATAAAAATAGTATAAAAAAATTAACAGTGGCTATTTCTATTTTCAGAATCTGGAATCATCTTGCTACATAATTGTGAACGCAGGGGATGGAAGAAGGGAAAACTTGGGTTTTGAAAATTTGCATAAAATCACTAGGTTCTGGTGCTCACTCATGTTTCTTTCTCTTAAAGGTCCCATTTTCTTTTCAACTGTTAGCCCTATCAAAATAAGTAGAAATATTCACCACTATTTGCTATGGCTATTTATCATGAAGGAGTTTGGTTTTACTCCAAGAATAGTCAGTCTGTTTGAACCTGAATTTAACAGTACTTCTGTTCCTCTAGAGTCTCTTTTAACAAGTCTCCACATGAAAGAATGGCACACCTTTATCTTCTTCAGAGTCTTTCTAAACCTGGGCAGCAGGAGCACTAAGATGTACATTTGTTTTTTGTAAGAATCTGAACAGTAGATAGTAAGGAGAGTAGTCCGATGGAGGCTACCTGGGGACGTAGAGGTTGGGAAGAAGCTGTGCACTGCCACCACAGCTCATTGATTTACAAAGCAGACTGATGGAGCAAGGCTTGGAATAGGAAGCTTTATCTTCTGTTAGTGACTACAGCACACAATTTGGGTAAGAAAATCAACAGACCGACTATCTGTAATCAGTGGTCATTTTCATATCAGGCATGTAAATACCTAGGGCAAGTTATTGAATGAAATGTGGTTGGGCAGACAAAACTGTCTTGCACAACAATTGCACATACCTCTACAATTTGGGAGGATTTTTACACAGTTCATTTGTTTTACTGCTTTCCTTTGCCCATCCTCAATGTGCTGCATCCTACCTTTTCTTTTCACTGCCATTGAGCCTGCATTCTTTTTCATTCACATCAGGTTACATCACTTTGTTGGAAAGAACATTGGGACAAATGTTTGTTTTATTGTGAGGATGGCCAAAACCCAAACGGGTTGCCTAGTAATGCAATAGGAAAGATCAACTGGACAAGGCCCAGAGGAACTTAACCAGCTGCTATTCCTCTGAACTATGCTGTGAATAGGGACCTCCAGAAATTTCTTCCTATCTGAATTTTCCTGTGAGTCTATGACTTTTCTTTTAACTCTCAGAAGTGTATACTCGGGTCTCTGCCCCACCTGGTTGACCCTGGCTGTTGTCCTTATACAAATTACAGCAACTCCAAGTACTGCTAGTTTCTTCCAAGTCCCTCTGCTTTTTTCCCTTCATCTCTGCAGAAGAATTTTGCAGTAAGAATGAAAAGACTAAAACTGGTAATGATAAACCAATGCTGGTATTAATTCATATGAGACCAATCTAGTCAGGGCATTAAGCTAAAAGAAAATTTGTTAAGACCCATGAACTCTAAACCTGTGGGTCAGCCTCTAATCACTGCTGTAAGCAAACATCATAATGAGTAATGATTTAACGAGTAATGATATAATGTATGTTAGATTTCAGCGCCCATTTAGCATCATTTGCATGACATGCAACAAATTCCCAAACACTGATTCCAATTTATACCACTCTCTTACAGATTTCCTACAAATGCATCTGCATATGAAAGATTTTTGTACAGTCTCTGTCTCATGCTTCTGATTAATTTATCAAGTTCAGACTTGGAAAAATTTCAGATATCTGTGATTTTGGTATAAATATAAAATGATAAATTGTTTTAGCTCTTCCTTTAGCACTCCAGGCCTAACTTATATGTCAGGAATGAAGACTCATCTTCATCTTGAAGCAGAATGATTTAATGGAACACGTTTCTATTGTGGATAGATTTTTTGAAAGGACTGTTAGATAAATCAATAATCAATACTTTACTAAGCAGTTAGTCGATTGTTACAGAGTTGTTACACAGTCCAAGAAGTCAAGTGGAGATTGTTCACAGCTGGGAACAAAATACCGCCCATGCAAAATTACCCATGAGAGAAAGTATATGGCCAGGCTTCAGGAAGTCTGAGAGGTATATGAGAACTAGTTGTATTACAGAATTATAGAAGCTTTACTTCTTTTGTGAATGTTGTTTGCATGCTGGCAAACAGATTATCCCTTTGTGATTGTAAAGGAGAAGATAGCACATTTAACTAGAAGATACCACATCTTGGGGAAATGCCATGTTGGTGTCACATCTTAGGTTTGTAAAAGTACAAGCCTTAGCAGGCTTATTCTTCAAACAGTTATTTAAACTCTGTTGGAATGTCTGAAAGTATTGGGAAGGCTGGATAGTTGTATTTAAGGTTACTTATGATGGATTTCTGAGTTCCTATTCATTCCTTTCCACTCTTTTTAAAGAATCGTATAACATGTCAATTAAGTATCATGCTGCCAGGGATATCCCCCCCAGATTAAAGAAAACAAATATGCTCAGAGGTGCAGATCAGAAGAAAAAGTGCAAGTGTGTAATGGCAGAGTCAGTGATATGATATGTACTGCGTCTACAATGGTTGCCAAATTTTCATGCATCTGAGTAAAAAAAGAGCTCAACATTGTATGTTTGGGAGAGAAAATATGACAAATTCTCAGGTCTTTGGAGTATGCAGAAAAACGTAATGACAAATTCTGCCCTACCATAATCTGCAACCAACATTAACATCTAAACATATTTCTGAAAAAAAAGGGAAAAAAATCAGCATTAATTTTAATTGGCAATAACTCTTTATCCCCACGTTACATCTGCCCATGTTATGTACTATGCTATATTTATTTTCATGTTCATCTTGTTATCTGTTTTAACCTTAAAGTTTTCCAGTCATTGCTAGAAATACCCTCTAACTTAGAATGCTTCAGCACTGGTTTGCAGAGGTCTGCACATGTAATACAGGAAGCCTGATATAATGAACCCTGGTTTTCCAATTCATTTTCTTAAAACTTAGATACAAACTATTTTGATTAGTAGTTTTTCTACCAGTAATCTCCCAAAGCCGTGATTTTTAACTTAGAAATTTGCAATGTGCATCTCTACTTAAAAAGCAAAGAAAATTCAATCTCCCTAGCTTCTGCATGATTAAAAAATCACAATTCCTTCTCTTAGGAACCTCGTTATATAGAACAACATAGTATAAACTGAAATTGTCCTCAGAAAATATTGGTGATTTTCAGGATACAGTGAAACAGATAAAGCAGTGTGTCCAGTATGTTTTTCTCTATTACCTTTTTTTTTTTTTTTTTTTTTTTTTTTTTTTAAATCACTCACAAAGGGAAAGAATTTTTGGTATTTTTAGTCTACTGTTTGAAAACTGCACCACATTAATTGGTGTAAACTCCAAGACATTATTCAGGCTGTCAGAGGGATTATCTGCAGTGGGAAATTTTCAGGATAAAGACAGGGGGATATAAAATTGGGTTCATATGACTGTAAGCAAAAATACAGTCTTTTTTTTTTTTCTTTTTTTTTTTTTCAGACTCTTAATATTAATTTTAATATGTCCTGAAGAAGCTAAAGAGAATGAAATAGCTTTTTTTTTTTTTTTTTTTTTTTTTTCCCTGGGTGCCCATCTCAGCCATGAGTTTTCTGTCATAGAAGGTTTCATACTTTTTGCTTAATTGTGAAAGACCTGGAAGGAATATCTTTTCAGAAAACTAAGTTTCATTTTGCAGTCAGCTAACATTAGTTCTACCTAACAATTCAATAAAAACTAATCCAACGTTCAGCAGACACTTATTCACTGACATTAAGCCAATTCTACATTATGGAGTTGTCTCGTCATCTGGAACAAAGAAGTATGTGGTGAAGAGAGAAAGAAAGCAGACAATAAGGAATGACTGGTGAGTAGGGAACATACCATTTAGGCATTTAGGAATATCAACAAAGAAAAATGGATACATACGCTGAGGAAGTAAGAAAAGAAACAAGGAATCCCAAGAAACAGAAGTGACTGAAGCATAGGGATTATTCAGAAACATCACCCTGCTCCAAGAGATGTGCCTCCAATTTCACACAGCATCTGTCACCACCAATTCACACAGCCATCTAACTAGATAATTTAATGATGGGGAGTTTATACGACACCAGCACACGACACGTCCCTTAGGGTATTTTGTCCTCCTGGCATCCCAGTGTAGCAGTCTACTATTTAATCCTTCATGCAATGAACAAACGGAGAAACAAGGCACTGGGATTGAAATAGTGATGTGCAGGACCACGACAGACACTGATGGCAAGGGATGCCTTGAGCCCACACAGGTGAACCCCTGGAACATCTTTCCTGGCTGCCTCAGTAGGAAACAAAACCAAGAAGCCCCACATGGTGAGTACTAGATACCATTACAGGATACAGTTGCTGAACATTGCAATGATTTGGAGTTAATTAAATTCAAGGTACCTCTTTAGATGGCCATCAAACATCTGCTTGGAATTTTTTCGTGCTTTCTACGAGAACTGAACACTACCTTGCCAAAATTGAAAACTGTATTTCAACTATCCAAAACTGTGATCCTATGATCATATGTCCTTTAAATACTGTTAATCGTGTCATTAAATCTATGATTTATTAAAGATAAATCTTTATTAAAGATAAATCTTATTATAATATCAGTAAGCTGTTCTAAGGGGAGGTTCAAATTTTATTTTTAT
Source organism: Nettapus auritus (assembly GCA_011076525.1). Taxonomy (NCBI): domain Eukaryota; kingdom Metazoa; phylum Chordata; class Aves; order Anseriformes; family Anatidae; genus Nettapus; species Nettapus auritus. The sequence continues at coordinate 72,854,998 of CM021797.1, forward strand.
TTTTAAAGAACACATTTTATCTGATGCTTCTTACAAATGTTGCTTCGAGGACCACAGCACACAGCACAAGACCCTTCACAGTGCACTGGTAAATTCTGGCAGAACTTCCATATCGTCCCAAAACACTCTGCTCAAAAATAGAGAGCACCAGCTGGTACACCCAAATGGACAAAAATATTTTGAGTTTTCAGAATACCTAAACAAAAAATTAGAATTAAGAAATGTGCCTTGTATGTCATGACGGTTTTAATTTCAGTGTTTTTTTGTTTGTTTGTTTGCTTTGTTTTGTTTTTATATAGCTTCCAAATCCCTGCTGTGATACTGATGACAAACAGGAGTTCAAAAGGCACTTGTCTCACTTACACAAATGATCTCAGTATTGAAGGCTTTCTTCTGCTAAAGAGTAGTTTAGCTGTTGGCTTGACCATACTGTCAGGAAAATGCAGGGAGGCAGAGAAAGAGATTTTTTTCCCTCTATGTCTCAGTAATTTAAAACTCTCTCTCTCTTTTTTTTTTTCTTTTTTTTTTTTTTTTAAATGAAGTAAGTTTGAACTGGTATTTGAAGGTGATTCAATCTGTCCAAAAATAAAATTACAAAAAATGTAAAGGAAAATTTACTCCACTGGCTGTGGAAACAAAGATCCTATGAGGCTGTAACACACTGGTCAAGTCAAATTTTGCATCAGAATACATACAAGACTAGAGCTTTGTATTTCACAATATTTTTCCTTTTCTTCATGATGAGAGAGAGAGAAGAGATTTTTTCTTATAAAATCTTCAGTTCTTTCCAAAGCACCATATATTGAGTTGTCAAGAAGAAACAGTTTCTACTTTGCCTGCAAAAGTTTCCTGAGGGCAGAACTGATTTAGCATGAAAAGGCAGGGTCTTCAGATTAGATTCCAGTGTTTCAAGTTGTGATGGTTTTGATTACTTGAGTCTGCCCTAACGTACCTTGTCAATGTCAGGATTACAATAATCCACAAAAAGCACAATGTGACACATACATCAGTCATATGAAAGTAACTTGGTATTTGGTAACTCTTTGATCATTCTAAGACAATTTAATTAAATCTGGTGCTGGAAAATTGCTCTGTTTTCATGTGTGAAGACACACCCCAGATGCACCCTTTAGAAGTAACTGGTAATTTAGAAAATTAATTTTCATATTACTCCCACCCTAAAACAACTCAAGCCCTCAAACCATTGAGAGAAGGAAGAGGAAAAAGGAAGCAGAAAGTTCCACAACAGCAGAAATTCCTGAATACATTTCTTCTTTTATTATCTAGAGAGCCATTATAATCACAGCCATTGGCGACTCACAAGAGATGAGACGGTTTTATTTAAAGAAAACAACATCAAGGTGCTGCTTGCTTACTGCTTATTTAAAAACTACCATTCGCACAGACATGTCTGTAAAGTCTTTTGCATGCCTAGTCACATAAAGTTGTGAGGATGATGTTTACTCACAGTGTCTAACTATATCCCTCCAACATGTACTAGGAGATACACTTGTCACACTGCATTACACTCCGTCACTTATGATGAGCTTCAAATATGCTGTAGAAGTATAAAAATGTCACTTTAACCTCACCAAATTCAAAGCCATGCTAAGAGCTCAGCTCTCCTATACCCATCTAGCATGAGTAGAAAGCTAACACCCTAGAAAGCTAACACCCAAAATGAGAAGGAAAAGAGAAAGACCAGAAAGCATAGAAAGCACTGCTAGATCAGGATCTCCTGTCAGCTCACCAACCCCCAGGAATAGAATTGGAATTTGCCAGGTCCTGCATTTCTCCCACCTCAACTCTCCTTCTCTCTGCTCACTGATGTGCTGCCTACATCCGAGAGTAGATTGGTTGTTCTGATGATGCATTTCCTGCCTCCAGAGAATTAGGGCACTGAAAACAAACCTGCCAGTTGTGATTTTACCTTTCTCCACCAGCATCCACCTGTACCCAGGTGTACAAATGCCTGCTCTGAGCTCTGTGGAAGGTGTGTAACAGCAATCTTTGGACCAAGCCCTGCAAGGTGGGGTTGTGAAATTATGAGACAGCTATGCTGAAGCATCATTAAAGATGTTTCTGACACAACTTTGTCACTCATGTCCCAGGGGGGGAAGGAGGGAGGTACCCTACAAAGAGCTTTGGCAACAATTGCCCCTGTAAATTAAAAGCATGTGAAAAAGAATAGTTTGAGGGAGATTTTTTCCTAGCTTTCTGGGTACTGCCTCTGCTACTTTCTTTTACACTCGTCTACAACTCCTTAGATCACTTCAGAGATTAGTTCTGGCCATCAATAAATCCTCAGATGAGCTACTGTGCACTATTTGCACTTGCTGGGATAGATCCATGGCCTACACCCAGCTAAGTGCTCTTCAGCCTTTGCAGCATGCTCTGAGTCTATCATTAACCCCAAAGGGCTCTTGAAGCTACTGGAGTAGGGCATCATGGAGTAGCACTCTTGTATTTAACAGCCTTCAGCAGCTACCAGCATTGGTCCTCATGGAGCAGATTCTCAGCAGTCTGTACACCACAGAAAGCAGTGACGTGTCAGCTGAGTGAGGGACAAAATTGGTCTGATTTTGTTGCAGCATCTTACATGGAAACCGTGGCTGGACGAGGAGGACTTCTTGAAGTCTCCCTTCACTGCTGCTAGCTGCAAACAATGCTCCAAAGGGAGGGGAGAACATCTGTCTCTAGCACTTCCTCATCAATTGCTTCTACATTTAACAAAACATAATAAAAAAACTCATCATGGACATTTGGTGACAAATGTCAGACTGCAATGATATTTCTTATGGTACAATAAAGGACCATCCAGAAAACTGCCTGCACTATTTGGGAGAGGGACTCAGACCTACTAAGTGGCTAAAAATTAGTTTAATGATTCTGTATTTAGCCTTTAAATCTATACTTAATGTGACATTGTATTTCTAATTAGGGACTGAAAGTGTTCATTTACCATTTCTATCATTACAGATCAGACATCACAAGCTATTATTAAAAAGTTGATATTTTGAATATAAAAAGGAATTTGTAGACTCAGACATGGACTGTAAATTCTTATAATGAGCCATTCGTCTTCAGGTCAGTTTTTATAAGTAACTGCTACAAGTTAGTTGGGAGTGAGGAAAATGGAAAGGAAAAAAATGGAAATCACAGAATGGCTTGGTTGGAAGGGACCTTAAAGACCACCTACTTCCAACCCCAATCTGAATAAACACTAAAATTCTAAGTGTTACATTTAAACAGATTGAAGCCTAATTGTATTTAAAATGCCCAAACTGATTGTGACACCCTGTTTCCACCTCTGCCATCACAACTTATTTAAAGGCACGCTGCATATTGGGTAGTTAGCAAATATATACTGGCAGGGCATCGGATATCTCAGCTAAGAAAATGCCACGTTTTCTTAAGAGCAAATATCTCAAAATTTTTAATCAAAGGACCATGCCCTATGGAATATAGTAGGGGAAGCAGGATATTCTGGGAAACAGGCCTAGAAAAAATATTTCCTGGCCACCTCCTTTCTTACTCATGATCACCTAATAGGTCTGCTGCCAGATTGTTTTCCATTGTTTTCACCACGGAAAAATGTTATGAGGAAAGCAGGCAACATATTTTTAGCTGTCCCTCATTCACCTTTAGCCACGGCAGCCAAGCAATTTAGAGCATATTAATTCTCATGGTGGCTTTAGACCAACAAAAATGGGGCCTATCCTAGCTCAGGTAATCCTGTACAGGGCTTTGTGTTTGGCATAGCCCCTCCCAGATGAATTCCTATTAGTCCCAGGCATGTGGAAGAATGAAAAGAAAAGTGCTTTCAGTGCAGATTTACAGGGGCCTTTCAGACAGAATGGCTACTATCAATCATCTCTGCATTCCCTGTAGGAAATTAGATTTCCTGTTGTTTAATGCTACAATGTCCGATAAAAGTCTATGAATGTGTAGTTCCAACAGTGCTACATTAAAAATCTATTCTGTGGACAAAAAGGCAGGGAAAACACATTTTCACCCAATATAGCAGATTGAACATCTTTTTGGACACTATCTCTATGATTCTGACTGATTTTTCATTTTAAATTACACTTTAATAAACAATAAACAAATACTCAAATATATGAAAGGACAAAGAAAGTATACTTGGAGGGTGAAGAATTCTTTTCCTCCTGTCAAATGATTTATTCTGTTCATGTCAGTCTTGTCTACAGGAAGGACAATTTATAGTTCTGTCAGACACTGTCAACCGGGCTCAACATTCTTACACTTAGAGGACTAAAAATCTTCAGAACAGCTTGCTTGAGGCAATGAATTTGAGAGATCTTATACCTGGTGGTGTTCATTGTGTTTCTTCTGAGTTTATCGCTGTTTGTTTGCCATTTTTAACCTTTCTTCCTCTAGCTGATAGGATGAAGTAGTGACCGATTTCTCAGTAAGAAGAGCCTTTCAATTTCTTCAGGAAAGGGAGGCAGAGATTTCCCCAGAAAGCTGGACATTATATCAGTGACAAATCCTTGTGAAGCACTGAAAGGCTCAGCCAGTGTGATCGGTACCAACTGCTCCTTGACGCCTGGCGGTATGGTCAGCACAACCAGCAAAAAGCCAAATATCCACAATATGTATGCAGGCTGTCAGTGAGCACCTCTGCCCACTTCTCTCTTCCCCTTTCTGGCACCTACTGTGTGTGGGGACACCTACAGTCATGGTGATAAAGAGACCAAGATCCAAGTGCTGAGCCACTGAGAGGGTATGGGGAGTACTGATTGACAGAGTGGTTAAGCCCATCAGCATTATCAATACCCAGGGGCTGGGTGGCCAGGGGATGGTGACACCCATCCTGAAACAGGGAAGTGCAATGGCACAGGAAGCACTGTCTGTAAAATCAAGCAGCTACAGACTCTGAGTGGTGCTTAGACTGTAACTGCGGCTGGATGGCAAAACATGATTTCCCAGTGGCCATGGACACCTCCACTGTTGTTTTCTTCCTCTGGGGTGTGAGTGAGTGACTCACATTTTTTCTGTAAAGTCTTACTCTAGGTTATGATCATATTGTGTGCTGTGATTCTAACACTTCTAATTTGACCCAATCTGCAGAGAGTCTATCTAAGTGTAACTGAAAAGACTGTGTAACTATCCTGATTTTTCCTGATTTTTTTTTTTTTTTTTTTTTTTTTTTTTTTTTTTTTTTAAATGTGTGCAATAGTAAATCTGTAATTATAACAACAAAGCCATGGTCAGTCTTCATTCGTCCAAGAATCCCTAAAGATCTTACGTAGTGTTGGGTGACAGCCACTTTCACACAACAGCATCTGCCATAGCTGCATTTGGCAAGTCGTGCCAAGCTTTACCACACTTTTTGTTATGCTTTTCCTCCATCTTCATCTTCCAGTCAGTCAGATTCCTACTTCAAGGGAGGACTGACCACAGCCCTTTCAGGTCAAAAAGAAAACCACTACTGACTCCAGGCTAAACACCCATGGATCTTCTGACTGTTTGGGGGGCTAAGCTGGTAGTAGAGAAAGTAGAGAACATGTGTAAGGAAACTTTATCTGCTGTCTGGATAAGATCCTACAAGAAGGGGACTCCAGGTGGGTAGGGGTTAGAGAGGTCCTGGATATCAGTGCATGCTTTTTCCATGTCCCTGAGGTAAGATCAGCATTCAGGAGCTCTGAAAAGCAGCCATTTTCGATGCCCATTGCACCTGCTGCAGCAGCACACAAGAAACTTTTCAAGATTTCAGTGGGCATGAGATAAATCTTACAGGACATCCAGCATTACTGTTAGTCTTTTGACTGTTCTTAGTGGTTCTCTTGTCAATAAGCATGAGTCACACCATAATTATGACCAAAAAGAGAGTGTTGCATCTGATCTATGTCAGAGAGGTAGTTCTATGGACAGGCAGTCACAAGCAGGTATGTCAATCTCACTATCAAAATCTGGCACAAGTTTTCACCTTCCCTGAAAACCCAGAGGTACACCCTTGCTAAGAAAGCCCACAATGCCTTTTATATACCAGTTGAATATTTATTGGTTTCAATATTGATTTTAGTCAGTCTGGCAGTGTTAGGATAACTAAAAGAAACACAAAAAAGTCGATGCAACAGAGCAAAATAATGAGCTAATTTGAAAAGAAAACATTTACACCTAACAAAGATGTAGAGCCATATTCCATTGTGGAAACATTCACTCCTGTAACTTCATTGATCATCAATTCACAGACCTTGTGCTAGGTGGCTCCTTCATCAAGCTTGAAGGATTTCTGTGTCTCACCTACATTTTATGTTGCAGCTGAACTAAAAATGGAGCTGAGCATTGCTTCCTAAGCCTACGAACCATTAGACTGTGAGATCTGACATTTGTCTAAATGTCTAGTCCTTGTGCTACCTTAAGGTACCAGGTCTGAAGAAAACTGAGAAGATTTGAGTAGTCAGTCGCTGACCTACACCCACAGCTACTTCTCCTTCTCCACCAAATCACCACAGGAATAGTCAGCAAATTGGATGGAGGCAAGTTGAAAACATGGCATCTACTTCAGACCTAACCTCATCTTCATCTGCGAAAGATCAGACCTATGTCATACCTATGTTATACAGGCCAGTTTTCAGGGGGATTCGATGCTACTGAGCATGATGTTGGGTATTAAGGTTATCAAATAAGAAAGCATTTATCCTGACAAACAATATGGCCAACAAGTGACTCAATTACTGCAGGGCAGAGCTGCCTTCTGTGTAGGCCTTTCTCTGCCCAGTGTTTATTTTTCGAGTCAACTGAGTGCTGCACTCACCTCAACAAAGACGAAACAGGGGATGATGGAGTAACTTCTCTGGGTGTTGTTTCCTAAAGCCATTTCTCATCACACTTCTTGGGGAGGCACCTTTCAAAAATTTATTATCCTGAAAAAAAAAAAAAAAAAGACAAAGATATTTCAGTATGTTTTGCCTTTTTGCAAACTCCACATTTAACATAACAAGGTTCATAACATGGAACACTAATGTACCAGACCACAGATATAGACAACACAGAGCACAAAGGTCTAACTTGTGGCAGTACAAAATAATGTGAGAAGGCATTCTGTCTGCAGCAACAAACAAACAAACAAACAAACAAACAAACAAAAAACAAAAAACAAACAAGTACCAGACAGGTCACAAATACATTATCTACAGAGCAAAGAGCAACAAGGGGTACAACAGTTTTCCTGAATGACAATACTCTTTCAAGCAAAGGCTTCACCAGAACATATTTTAAACCACATTTACAGCCTACTAACCTGCCTACAGGGTATTTTGAATCCAGAGATGCTGACAACTGAGTTGAGATGTTGCACTTTAAAAGACACGCTTATCGTACATTCACTGTACACATGAACAATGTTCATCTGCGTGAAATGTGAACTACTCAAGAAGGCATCACAGTTCATGTACCCCAAAAATAACATGCATATACAACAAGAATGCAGTGAAAGATTGGGTCCATACTACAAAGTCTTTCTGACCTGCTATAAATTAGCATATTAGCTCACAACCCCCCATCTATTTAGCATTACTTCAGGCTACTGGCTATGTTAATTAACATAATCTTATAACACTCTGCCAAGACATTTGATCTCTGCAGCACAAAAAGTAGGAAAGGAGAGAACAGAAGACTAACACAGAGAAGATTTATTGAGAATGTGTGTACTTTTGTGCATACATGAGGTAACACACCAAGAAGCTGGCATAAACTACTTAAGAGAGGAACAGGTAGTGACCTAGGCTAGCAGGGTTTAGGTCTAGAAAAGCAGTGTGTAGCTGCCAGGTGTGTGAGACACACATGAAGATGCAAATAATTTGATATCAGTTTGAACGTGAGTACATCAAGAAAGAGCACAGATTTCACAGAATCATAGAATGAGCTGGAAGAGACCCACAGGGATCGAGTCCAGCTCCTGGTTCTACACAAGGCAATCTGAGAGTTGAACTATATATCTAAGAATGTTGACCACACATTTCTCGACCACCAGCAGACTGGGGGCCATGACCACCACCCTCTCAGTGAAGAACCTCTTCCTAGTATCCGACTTGAACTTCCTCTGTCACAGCTCCTTGCCATTCCCTGGTGACCCACCTGTCACTAGAGAGAAGAGATCAGCACCAGTCTCTCTGCTCCCCCTCGTGAGGAAGCTGTAGGCAGCTGTGAGGTTACCCCTCAGAATCTTCTATTTAGGAAGGCTCAACCTCATTTCCAACAGAAATCAACACCCAACAGACCCAATGAGAATCTGCATGGGTCAGGGCTGTTGGGGAGGAAGAAGGTGAAAGCTGGTGCGTTTTCCTGAATATGCACATATGCACAATATGCTCATATGCACAATATGCACAGCATCTTGGTCCAGCTCTTTGGCCTCACTGGTGTCAGTGTGTCACATATGCCTCAGCATATGAAGCCTGTGAGGCTCACAATGGGTGTCAGTGCTTTCCCACCAGCTCTCAGCAAGGGAACTGGAAAAAAACAGCAATTAGCAGAGCATGCAGTTCAGCAGAGGCTATGAACTGACAAGCTAGATGAGCTGCCACTGGGTTGCTACCAGCACCAAACTCCATGTCACCACGATGCAGGCTCTAGTTTTGCTGCCTGTGAACTACTTAGTATATTTTTCATCTCACCTCTCCATAATTTGACTCAGAGCTGTGACTATACGATATAATGTTTTGGTGATGTGGTTCTAGGCTCGGCACAGCTATACTCCTGTGGCTGTGAAGCCACACTGTGTGCTAAGAGGGCTCCTTGAACTCTTAGCCATTGAAAAATGAAGTTCTGGGTTACACATAATACTCAGGACTTGTTACCTCTGACAGGCTTCAGACTCCTATGCTAAACCATATCCCAGTTCTTAAAATACAAATATTCTGAATTTCAAAGTGACTGTTTTTCGAAACATACCAGCTTTACTTACAAGATAAAATGGGTTTTATCTTAGAGATTTGTGTCATTTTTTTAAAAAAAAAAAAAAAAAAAAAAAAAGACAAGCTAATCCAACTCTATTTGAGTTGTAGAAAAAAAATCCAATCATTATTTATTTTTTTAAACACTTTTCATGCCGATGGCTCTTGTGCCACATGCCTCTGCCTTTAACCCAGCAAACACATGATGCCTGGTAGAATAGTAGGTTAAACAGTTAGAGCTGCTTACAGAGCATTACAGTACTAAACTCTTTTTGTGCCCTGGGGATAGACTGTCAGCAACTTTTTGCAAATCCTGTTTTTCAAATGGCTTAATGTAAAGATGTTAATGCCATAGCACCTTCATGAACGCCTTCCCAGACCAAGCTTTGAAATAAACAAGATTTTCTATAACATTGTTGGAGACATAAAGCCCTGCCTTCATTCAGTTCCAATGGCTGTGATTGCTGTGTGTTCCTAACAAAAGCAGAGGGTTGCAAGTAACCCAAAAATTTAAGAAATTTTCTCAACAGTTGCAAGAAGCAAATACACAGACTGGCAGAGAAACTCAGGGTTCTTAGTAGGCATATAAAATTGCCAAACTGAATGCTAGAGGGCTCCTGATGTCATAAATACGTACTACCATGTCTGTTCTTTCATGCTTATTGTGAAAAACTGGTTTAAAAACTGCATTTCCTACGGGAAAGTGTTTTGCATGTCAGCTTTTCTGTGATGACACATTTGTGTCAGACATGAGCAGTACAAAACCAAACAGTAGTCTGATCAGGCCAGTTAACTCCCACGTTGTGGGAAGACTCCCAGCCAGCCTGTGCTTGTCGTAGCAGGTCTTTTCATCAGCTGTCTCCAGAAGGACAAGGGGGAGGAGCAGTGGCATTTTAGTGGGAGCACATTACCTTTTGTCTCTCTCCAGCTAGCAATGAGTCCTCTAGGGATGCAGAGGACTGTGAAACACAGACCACAGCAATCCCTAGCTGCTTCAGTCCGCAGGCAGTCAGAGATAATGCACTTTTGCTGAAAGAATGGGGGAATCATAGTAAGATGTAAAACAAGTGTTCAGGTATAATCCATTACTATCTCTGCATTGAACACATTTTCACAGTACAAAGTGTCTCACCAAAGCAAAAGGAAATAACAGCTATAATACCAGCATCAGGTATTGACTTCTCATTTTTATCTTCATATTTTTTATTTTTAAATCAATTTGACTCAATTGCTAAGGAAATCACACTAACAAATCTATAGAAGGCTTTTTAGATCCACACTCTGTGACCTTTTAACACCTGACATGTGAGCACTGCAAAGAGAAGAGAACTGGTTAAATATAATCCAGCTAATTAGGGACCCCAGTATAGGCAATATTAATAGTCTGGAGCTCTGGTATTATGAGGTGTTTCTACTCTTTAAATAATGTATTAGATATTACATCTGTGAATTAATTAGCATTAGGTAGTTCTCATCTTTCTCCATTTACCCTACATGCATTTTCAGAAAGCCCCTGAACTACAGCGCAGGAGGTTATTGTCTGACATTTCCTGGCAGAGCAAGCAGAGACATGGAATATACATAAGTGAATTGAAAATTAACTAAAAAAGACAGCAAAGAAAGAAGAACTCATGCTGAATCCTGATAGCCTCCGGGATCCATCCACGGGAAAAAAAAGAAAAGAAAAGAAAAGAAAAGAAAAGAAAAGAAAA
>CM021797.1:72866033-72889996 GCA_011076525.1 Nettapus auritus
AAAAGAAAAGAAAAGAAAATAAAAGAAAAGAAAAGAAAAGAAAAGAAAAGAAAAGAAAAGAAAAGAAAAGAAAAGAAAAGAAAAGAAAAGAAAAGAAAAGAAAAGAAAAGAAAAGAAAAGAAAAAAGAAAGGAGAAAAGAGAAAAAAAAAAAAAAGAAAGAAAGTCAAACAGCAGAGGAAGGAAAAATATTCTAAAAAAGCCTTTTCCTACAGGTTACTAACCAGCAGAAGAATTTCTAAAAGCCCAATTCAGGTATGCTCAAAAGCTTTTTATCTGTGCATGTGGCACATAGCAAAAAGAACATATCTAGGATAAATGATCATTTGCTGAGTCTTTATGGTTAAGCTCCTGCAGCAGACACAGCACCCCTCATCATTGTTCCGTGTTACTAGCGCTCAAAACAACAAATTGCAAGTCCGTTCCTCAGAAGCCAGTGGTTACCATAGGTTTTTAAAGTTTTGTCCTGTGCAGGTGAGAATTAATATTATGGCCTTATGTACTGTTATGTGCATGTGAGTACCTGGGCAACATTGGAAAACAAAAAAATCAAAAATCCAGGAGAGCTAAATCCCGGAACAGGTACCACTTATTACAGTTTTCGACCTCTGTCTTGTTTTATCAATACCATTCATGTTTCTTTTGACATTATCTCAGACTGCCAGCCTGAAATGCAGGACATGCTTGCTCTGCAAGCTAAGACAGCAGTGTAGCTACAGGCACATGTTTGACATCACTTCGCTGCAGAAACCCAAATCTGATCAGACCAGAGTTGAGGAGAGCTACCACTGATCCACCTTTCACTTGATCCCAGGATGTGGCCATGCACTAAAAACTAAAGTGGATTTCCTGTCCTTAATCTAGACTATTTCATGATCTTTTCAGCAGCAGCTAACACTGTTTTAAAATAAAATTAAAATGTTTTATAAGAATACAGATCTGGTATTTCCATAACAAAATTAGAGACACTTAAAATGCAAGCATTTAGTGGTTTGTAAATTAATTTAACCTTGCATTAACAATGTGGTGGTTTTACCATACTGGGCAGCTGAACACCACAACCACTCTCTCACTCCCCCTCCTCAAATGAGGAGGGGAAGAAGTAAAGGAAAGAACAACTCAAGGGTTGAGATAAGGATAATTTAATTAAAGAGAAAAATATATATATATTAAGGAAATATTATTAATTAACAATTCAACTAAAGGGAAAAAGGGAAAGGGTAAAGGGAGGGGGAAAGGGAACAGCAAAACAAAACAAGTAGAGGCTATGTGGAAATGCAGAGGAAAGAAATTATTCTCTACTTCCCGCAAATGCCTGATGCCTGACCACGACCTGGAAGCAGGGCCTCAACGCACGTAGCCGGTGTTCGTGAGGAGGAGAGACGTTTTCGCAACGAAAGCCCACCCCTCCCCTCTTCCTCCTTTTTCCACCTTTTATTGTTGAGTGTGACATCATATGGCATGAAATATCTCTTTGGTTGGTTTAGGTCAGCTGCCCTGGTGATGTTTCTTTCTCACTTTTTTGCCCACCCCCCAGGAGGGTTAGAGAAAGTCCTGATACTGTGCCAGCACTTCTCAGCAGCAGACACAACACTGGTGTGATAACACTGCTGTTCTAGCTACAAATGCAGAGCGTGACACTGTATGGGCTGCTGCAGGGAAAGTTAACATCCCAGCCAGACCCAGTACAAAAAATTAGCAGCCCTCTGTGGGTAATTGGATTCAAATTATAAACATCTTCATTCTCATAAAATAAGGATTCTGTTTACAAATAAAAAAAAAAAAAAATCACTAAAACTTCTGCGCCAGTCCATCAACGATCAATTTGTACAACTGAAACATGAAACCATATATGTAAAACCCCCATTCAATTAAGAAAAAATATTCAAATTAATGCCACTGCTCAAGATGATTACCCAAGCCTTTGCAGAGCACTGTATCATTGTAAGCATTACTTATTACACTGACTCATACAGACCTTATTCTAAAGCAGAGTCCTCTGTTTCCTGTGGGGCAGCAGAGCCAGAGAGGGTTGAAGCATTTTCTCAAAAGTCACATAATGACTCAATGTCTAGGTTGAAAAAAGACATTAATCTCAGACTCCTGTCAAGCACTCCATCCACTTGACTGTGGACACTTCAAATGTATTTGATAGTTCCTGCACAAAAACTTTGTAGTTCTGATTGGACATTTAAACAGTACAGGTTTCCCTTGGCTTGCTACTGAAACCAGACTGAGGTTTGTGACTCAAAACACGACAGAAAGAACATCATGACTGAAGCACTGACCAAACATCCAGTCTGTGGCAGCCTCACGTCCATTCTACCCAGCTTCACTCCAGACATGTCCAAAGGCACCTCACTGTCCCCAGTAAAACCTTGGCAGGAACATGCATGTAATTTGTCAGGTTGCAACAGGATAACAGAGGGTTAAAATATCATTCCCAAAGCTCTTTTCAACATAAACTTAATGAATGAATACAAAAGGGCTTAAAGAATTAACAGTAAGATCTTTCTCCATAAGACAGTCATGGCTGTCCAATGTTTTCTTGGGCAAAGTATAGCCATTTTTAGTGTTTACAGAATCACAGAATCGTCTAGGTTGGAAGACACCTCCAAGATCACCTAGTTCAACCTCTGACCTCCTAAGACCTCCATGAAACCATATCCCTAAGCTCCACATCTAAACGTCTTTTAAAGATCTCCAGGGTTGGTGACTCCACCACTTCCCTGGGCAGCCCGTTCCAATGCCTAACAACCCTTTCAGTAAAGTTCTTCCTCATATCCAACCTAAACCTCCCCTGGCACAACCTTAGCCCATTCCCCCTCGTCCTGTCACCAGGCACGTGGGAGAACAGACCAGCTCCCACCTCACTACAGCCTCCTTTCAGGTACCTGTAGAGTGCAATAAGGTTGCCCCTGAGCCTCCTCTTCTCCAGACTGAACAGTCCCAGCTCCCTCAGCCGCTCCTCGTAAGACTTGTTCTCCAGACCCCTCACCAGCTTCATAGCCCTTTTCTGGACTCTCTTGAAAACCTCGATAACCTTCTTGTAGCGAAGTGCCCAAAACTGAACACAGTACTCGAGGTGTGGCCTCACCAGAGATGAGATGAGTACAGGGGTACAATCACTTCCTTGGACCTGCTGTCCACACTGTTTCTTATACAAGCCAGGATGCTGTTGGCTTTCTTGGCCACCTGAGCACACTGCTGGCTCATATTCAGCCGACTGTCAACCACAACTCCCAGGTCCTTCTCTGCCAGACAGCTTTCTAACCACTTATCTCCCAGCCTGTAGCTCTGCTTGGGATTGTTGTGCCCCAGGTGCAGGACCTAGCACTTGGCCTTGTTGAACTTCGTACAGTTGACCTCAGCCCATCGATGCAGCCTATCCAGATCCTCCTGCAGAGCCTTCCTACCCTCGAGCAGATGGACACCCACACCTAACTTGGTGTCATCTGCAAACTTACTGAGGGTGCACTCGATCCCCTCATCCAGATCATCGATAAAGATATTAAAGAGAACTGGCCCCAGTACTGAGCCCTGGGGGACTCCACTAGTGACCGGCCTCCAACTGGATTTAACTCCATCCACCATTACTCTTTGGGCCCAGCTACCCAGCCAGTTTCTAACCCAACGAAGCATATGTCAGTCCAAGAGAAGAGCAGCCAGTTTCTTGAGGAGAATGTTGTGGGAAACAGTGCCAAAAGCCTTACTGAAGTCAAAGTAAACCACATCCACAGACCTTCCCTCATCATCAAGAGTGTCACTTTCTCATAGAAGGAGATCAGGTTTGTCAAGCAGGTCCTGCCTTTCATAACCCCATGCTCACTGGGCCTAATCACCTGGTTGCCCTGCAAGTACCACGTGTTAACACTGAAGATAATCTGCTCCATGAGCTTCCCTGGCACTGAGGTCAGACTAACAGTTTCCCAGATCTACCTTGCAGCCCTTCTGATTACTTTAAAAGCACTTTTTAAAACTGCTTTTAAAGTAATCAGAAACACTCTGTGGTGGCATGAACCATCCCCAAATCCAGACTCTGTGAGGATAAAGGCCTGCTTGTGATTTGGTTTGGAGGCAAGGCAGACAAGCATACTACAAGATTGCTGGCTTGGTATCGGTACATAAAAATAGCAAAACTAAGGTAATAGTACCACAACTGCAACTATTAGAAGGTACCAGACAACCAGCACTAAATTTGCCATCTTGGAGAGCCAGAACACACTGCTTTTGACCTACAAAGAGGAAACCAATCACTGGGATCAGACTGCACTCAGTCTGTGGAAAAGTGCATGTAAACACTGATGATGCACAGTGGAGCCTGGGCAAAAGGGAAGACATACTGAGCTCTGGCTTTGCATCATCAAGGAGCTCTTAAGAGGCAAAGAGCCACCAGAAGCAGTAACCTGCTGTCAGGCTGCTGACAGTGTATGGCCACAGCCTGTCTAACAGAGAGATTGCCTACTAGCTGATCATAAATGAACATGTGTTTTATGTTTAAAGATTACTTAGTGCTTGCATCCCAGAGCACTCCCAGTTTCTTAGTTTGCAAGAGTGCTGAGAAGATTAGTCGAACAAATAAAACAAGAGCTCAGTGTATAGGATCTAAATCTCATCATAGAATAAAAAATGATTTTAAACTTTCATAAGGGAATAAATGCCTAGTTTACACTTAAGCTACTGCCATTCAAAGAAAATGGCATGTCAATGAAAAAGTGCTCTTACCTATTTCTCTACAGAATCGATAAGAAACTGATACCTTATCACTAAAGAAAGCAGGTAAAAGAACAAAAAACTTGCTACCAATACACAAAATAAACCCACACGTTCACCATCACTGTAGACAATTTTGCAGCATTTGGGTTATTAAACCAGAGGAACACTTTCTCTGGTGACCTTTTTCTGCTTTGCAGAGGTAACATTTTAAGATATGCACACTCGTATTAGCAAAACTTTTTACACCGAACAGTATCACCTACATATTTAAACCGATGATCAGAGAATACCTGGCTATGAAGACAGCTACAGGAACAGCCATTGGGATTCATAAACTACTAATATGTTAAAAACATGCTGCTGAAACCCAAAGCAGGGTTTGATCCACAAAAGGAAGTAATGCCAGAGGTTTTAAGAATTCCTTCAGGGGTAATTTCCCTTGCTACAAGGTTCATGTGGAAAATTGTCCAGTGCCTAAGTGATAAGCAGCAGTATAAACTCGATAGGCAGGCAGACTGATAAGGGATCTGCACCACTTACATCTTCAAGACAGTTCAAGTGGTATGTCAGCAAGGCAGAGCTCAAAAGAACTTCCCACTGCAGGCACGCAAGTGAAATCCCAAATAAGGACAAAATTTAAATCCATGCCACAGGGCTGGAATTTCATGCAGGGAGGGATATGCTTCACCCCAGAACAGTTGCTGCCTATGTAGAACCCAACACTTAGTTGTGTAAATAGCAGGTACATGTGTTCTAATATCCGGAAGGCCAAACAAAATGACCATAAGTCTTATTTTCAACTATCACACCTTTCCTTGCCCTGCAGGTCTGCAAGCGTCATCACAGTTGATCTGTTTCATTTGGTGAATTCCCTGCCAAAATGCTCAGTGTATCATTTACTCGGTGTTACTTTGAATAATACCTACTAAAATGTGATATCACATCAGCAAACCACATGAATAAAACTTTTATCCTGCTGCAGCTGATAACACTTCTGCCTTCCTTGTGGAAGGATTAGCAATGTATGATAAATGAAGTAGAAACCTGATGACAAGATTCATTAGGAAATTCTTTTCAAATATTGAGCAGTCTGCAAAAAAAAAAAAACTCACAAAAAAAAAAAACTCACTGAATTTATCCATGCAATTAACAAGACTGATCCTACTCCTAACTTTCAATTAATCAAAAAATGCTAATTTTCTAGATCTCACTTCATCCCTTCAGACTTTTGAGTGAATCTAAATGAAACAGCCATGCATTATCTTGAGCAAAATAAAAATACTATTTCTGGCTTTTACCCATCCTCCTGCAGGCACTTCATCTTGATTCACGCTAACTGGACTTGTAAATTCCTCTAAATAAATGCAAAATGTAATTGATAATTTCTTGTACTTCTAACTGGCTAAAGTTCCATGAATTTCTAAGGACATTTATAGCAATAAAATGGCAGGTGTTGTCAGCAATAAGATAACAGTTTGCAGATATAAGGAACTCTGAATTCCAAAGATAAGTAGTATGATTTTTTAAATGAAAATATAGCAGTCAAAATTAATATGTTAATTACAAAATTAACATATTCAAGACCCAGAACTGCAGTTGATTGATTTCATTAATAATGGGAACAAGACGTGGGTACTCTACTTAGATCTATGCTAATCACTGGTTTTGATATGTTGTACAGAGTTCTAATTTCAGTGTCTCATTCATACAACCTGCAAAGAAAATTGTCAAGAACACTTTTTGTCTACAGCTGACAGTCTTGCAAAGACTCAGGCTGGAAAGCAAATATAAAAATGACCTCCCAGATCCTTGGGATAATACATGAAGGGTTTGTGATGAAATTTCAGCCTACAAAAACGATTCCATTACATTTGGTGCCTCTCCCTAGAAAGCACTGAAAGGCACTTAGGAAATCCAGGACAGTTTCATTGGAAATAATGACAGATCAGCCTGCTCCTCAGGCTTTTGTCATAATGGGTGGAAAAAAGAGGAAGAATTTGAAGAGAAAGAATAAAGCAAAAGAAAACAAGTTTGTTGAATACAGACGGTAACAATGCAAAAGTAGGGGACAATTGAATGAGCTACAGAGAACTGCTACAGGTAGGAGTGCAGAGAGGGAAACCAATCACGAATTCTGCGGTGATGTGAAACCACAAGACTGAAAATCCTGTCTACTATAATAAAGGGATATCAGTGTTACAGGTTCTAGAAAACATTTCTCATTTCCCCTCCCAGATTTCTCAGGATTTTGCAGAAGAGATTTTAATATGAAGAAAAAATTATCCGAAGAAACTTCCCTTATTCAGATAAACACTCATAATTTTACTCCAGAAAACATCTACTGTTTGTTTTTTGTTTGTTTGTTTGTTTTTCCTTTCTGCAACACCATTTGTCAAGAGTCCCACTGAAATTTATTTAACTACTCAAAAAAAACATTGGTTGCTTATGAGCCAGTAAAATCACAAAAAAATGGTCTTTAATTTGTAAGAGGGTTTCACAGCTATGCACAGAAATAATTTCGGGAATCATGATATTAAAAACATATTTCAAAAATAGATGCTCCATAGTCTTTTTATATGCCATCCCTGCTGAGCCTAAGTCCAAGTAAGCCCCTGCTTCACGTCTTCATTGTGTTTTAATTGGGTTGTTTTAGTAAATGATGCAACTCATTCTCTTATTTGCAGGGTTTCATGCTGTGCTAAACAAATCAGGTCACCAAAGATTACAGTGTCACCCACAGAAGAAGGACCAGAACCATACTGAAACCTGAAAACAACAACAACAACAACAAAATACACACTTTCCTCAGTCCCAAATATGGATGGAAAGTAAGTACTTAAAAATAACTGCCCAGTGAAATTCAAGTAGAACACAGATAAATATTTCACTTCAAGCTCTAGAAAAGAAAAATGTGTACAAGAAAAATGTGTAAATTACACTTGGGCAGGGGAATGAGAAGGATCAGGGTGAGGATGAGACTTAAAAGTCTGAATAGCTTCAATTTTTATTTACTTTTTAATCAAAGCTTAAAAACATGGCCCATTGACAGAAAAACATGATGATGTGAAAGAAGAGCTCCTTCCTCAAATGTTTTGGGATCACTTCTAATTTCCTCAGCTCTGAATTTCTGCTTGAGTGTAGGGTAACAAAATACAGTTTCACACAGAGGTAGTTTTATTCCCTAGCATTAAGAAGTGCCTCTTTCCCCCTCTACTCTCACCTGCTCCACACCACACAGTTCAGCACACATCTGAGTGCAATCACAGAGTTATGTCCTGGTTTTGCAGATTTTCAGTTGCAGGAGGAAGCAAACTGGTTAGCAGGGACTTCCCTGCTGCCTCAGACAGATGCACTGGAACTGATATAAGGCAACCAGTCCCAGTACTGATCTGCCCGTATCCCTGCTACCTGGCACCACTGCACCTCGGCTTCCTTCCCAAGCAGTCCAACCAATCCAGCTGGCAGACGTGAAAGAGAAGTCTACAGGATGCTCTGACAGACACTTGAAGAGAGAAGAAACAAATGTCCCTTTCACATCTCTCCATGAAGAGCAAGTGATGGCATATCCATCTCCTTTGTTTGAAGAAGAGGCTTCTGCAAGACGCTAGCGACTCTCTGGCTTCAGATGGAGATCTCCAAGAAAATATCCAGACCCCTCTATCTCTCCTCCCACTTTCCTACTACAAGAGTTGAGGAAGCCAGTGTTTTTGGAGTATTCACACAGGTCACAGTGTAAGTATGAAACAGTGGGAATATCTATGAGCACAGGAGTGAACAGAGGGCACCTAAGGCTGATAGTCTGGAGGGAAGAAAAATCAGGTGAATCACATGTTTTGATTCAATTCCAAGCCTTTTTTTTTTTTTTTTTTTTTTTTTTTTTTTTTTTACCAGATGAATGCTGCATTGAAAATTTCAACCCAAAATTGTAGTGAGCTAGCAGTAAACACCAGGCATCTAATAAGCACAAGAGAGTGCGCTCTATGGAGAAAAAAATGCATTCATTTTCACCCCTCAGGGCCAAGACAGCAAGACTAAGCAAGTATTGTAAAACATCAGTTCCTGTAGCCGATACCACAATGTTACTTCTTAGAGTCTGGTGTGGTTAAAATTGCATTCAGTTAAACTGTACGTAGTAATTTAGTTTGTTGTATACTTTGTGGACACTTACAAGCAAGTAAATTGGTATGCACTTGAAAACAACTTGAACCTACAAAGTGTATCACAGATGACGACTGGAAATAAGCAGAACAGATTCACAATTGCATGTAGTCAAATTATGATTAAACAGTCATCTAAACACTAAAAGCTGACAATTGCATATAAACATGCCTATCCTGCCTTCTGTTGTTTGCTGGCATCCCTTTAAAGACACTACAAAGAACACAGTGTCTTCTTTAATAGCCTTTCATTGTTGATGCACTTTTAAAATACTGCTATTCTAATTTACTAAGATCACTTCATCAACCCTTTAAAAATGAAAGAATCCTTTCCAGCAAATTGGAACACTGCATATAGAGCATTTTGATTGGAAATGAACCAGTTTCTACCATCTGTTATTTTTTGTCCAAGAGCCATCAATTTTTGCATTCCTGTTTAGAAAAATCCCAAATATGATATCATAAAAAGACGCAGTCAACCCAATCACAATGTTGTAAAGCTATGTTACACAATCCATTGAAAAATCAAGTTTACCATAGGAAACACTTCTAGACCTAGCTGATTTACTATTGCTGCTTGCAGTGATCTAAATGTCATGTTTTATAAATGCACAAAACTTCTTTTCTCTACAGATATGTATACACAAGGTCTCGCACACTTTTTTTTTTTTTTTTTTTTTGTTTTTGTTTAGATCACATCTGATACATTGCACTAGTATCTTAATAAACTACTAATAATGATGACTATTAACAATAGTCATTATACCTATTCTCACAAAAAAAAAGCTTTTCTCCCAGTTTTGGGATCAAGATGCTTTTAAATTATACATTATTTTCTGTCTTCCTTCAGTTTGTTCATGTTTATCTCTTGCTGTCACTTCAGCCATGACGACTGACCTATCCAAAAACTATTGCACTACTCTCTTCAAATATATTTATACATGATAATACAAACAAAACAAAACAAGTCAAAGCAAAGCTAAGAAGTGACAAGTTAACAATATCCATAGTGTTGGAGTGGGTTACGTATTTTTCTGTGCTATGGAAGACAGCAAAGACTGTAAAGAACGTAAGCTATTTTCATACGTCTATCATTTACACTTGCTCCACTTGACTCCTTTCATAGAATCATAGAATCATAGAATATTCTGAGTTGGAAGGGACCCATAAGGATCACCACGTCCAACTCCTTGCATAGCACAGGTCTACTACCCAAAACTTTAGACCATGTGACTAAGTGCACAGTCCAAATGTTTCTTAAATTCATACAGGCTTGGTGCAGTGACTACTTCACTGGGGAGCCTGTTCCAGTGCGCAACCACCCTCTCAGTGAAAAATCTCCTCCTGATATCTAGTCTAAACTTCCCCTGCCTCAGTTTCACCCTGTTCCTGCGGGTCCTATCACTGGTGTTTATGGAGAATAAATCACCCGCCTCTCCACTCCCCCTAGCAAGGAAGTTGTAGACCGTGTAATGAGGTCTCCCCTCAGCCTCTTCTTCTCTAGGCTGAACAGGCCCAGTGACCTCAGCCGCTCTTCATACATCATCCCCTCCAGGCCCTCCACCATTTTTGTTGCCCTCCTCTGGACACTCTCCAACAGTTGAATGTCCTTTTTGTACTGTGGTGCCCAGAACTGCACACAGTCCTTGAGGTGAGGCTGCACCAGCGCAGAGTAGAGCGGGATGATCACTTCCCTTGTCCTACTAGCGATGCTGTGCTTGATGCACCCCAGGATACAGTTGGCCCTCCTGGCTGTCAGGGCACACTGCTGGCTCGTATTCAATTTGCTGTCGACCATGACCCCCAGATCCCTCTCTGCGGGGCTGCTCTCCAGCGTCTCGTCGCCCAGTCTGTACATACAACCAGGGTTGCCTCATCCCAGGTGCAGGACCCGCCACTTGCTTTTGTTAGACTTCATGTGGTTGGTGATCGCCCAGTTCTCCAACCTGTTCAGATCTCTCTGCAAGGCCTTTCCACCCTCATCCGAGTCTACAACTCCTCCAAGTTCGGTGTTGTCGGCAAATTTGCTCAAAACACCTTCTAGTCCAACATCCAATCATTTATAAAGACATTGAAGAGGACTGGCCCTAAAATAGAGCCTTGAGGGACCCCACTAGTGACCTTCCACCAGCCTGATGTGGCCCGATTTACCACAACCCTTTGAGCCCTGCCCGTCAGCCAATTGCTCACCCATCATATGATGTTTTTGTTAAGTTGTATGCTGGACATTTTGTCCAGTAGGATCCTATGGGAAACCATGTCGAAAGCCTTGCTGAAGTCCAAAAAGATCACATCAGCTGGTTTCCCTTGGTCGACTAGACGGGTGATCTTATCGTAAAAGGAAATCAAATTTGTTAGGCAGTACCTACCCCTCACAAACCCATGTTGGTTGGGACCAATGACTGCATTGTCCCCCAGGTGTGCTTCAATAGCTTCAAGGATTATCCTCTCCCTAATTTTACCAGGCACTGACGTGAGACTGACAGGCCTGTAATTGCCAAGGTCTTCTTTCTTACCCTTCTTGAAAATTGGCACATTTGCCAGCTTCCAGTCTACCGGGACCTCTCCAGATTCCCAAGATCGTTGAAAAATAATTGAGAGAGGTCCCTCAATGACGTCAGCCAGCTCTTTAAGCACCCTGGGATGAATCCCATCTGGACCCATGGACTTGTATGGATCCAGGTGGAGCAGCAAATCCTGCACACGTTCAGGGTCGGTTGGGAGTTTGTTATTCCCACCATCAAGGTCCTCCAGCACAGGACACCCTGGGTCTCAAAGCCCATCATCAGCGTTGAAGACAGAGGTGAAGAAGGCATTAAACATCTCTGCTTTGTCTATGTCATTGTCTGTGAGTTGACCTTCCCCATCAAGCAGCGGACCTATATTTTCTTTGGTTCTCCTTTTTCTATTCACATATCTGAAAAAAACTTTTTTATTGTCTCCGACAGACACGTCCAGCTTCAACTCTAGTTGGGCTTTGGCCACACAGATTTTCTCCCTACATACACAAACAGCATCACTGTATGTCTTCCTCATCACCCAACCTTCCTTCCAGCAGCCATACACTTTATTTTTTCGCCTAAGCTCCAGTAGAAGATCCCTGGTCAGCCAGGGATCTCCTGCCCTGCCTGCCTGACTTCTGATATTTTGGAATTGCCCGATCTTGTGCTTTTAGGAGGCAGTGCTTAATGACTGACCAGCACTGATGGACACCCATGCCTTCAAATGTAGTTTCCCAGGGGACCTTGCCAACTAGTTCCCTGAGCAGCCTGAAGTCCGCTCTCCCCATATCCAGGGCCAAAGTTTTGGTGGCAGTTTTCCTTCTGTCACCATAAATTCTAAATTCAACCACTTCATGGTCACTATGACCGAGACAGCCGCCAATTGCCACGTCTCCCATAAGACCCTCTCTGTTCTCCAGCAACAGATCTAGGAGGCACCTTTCCTAGTTGGCTCCCTTAGCACCTGCACCAGGAAGTTATCATCGAGGTGCTTTATGAACCTCCTGGACTTGCTCATGCCAGCCGTGTGGTGATCCCAGTTGACATCTGGCAAGTTGAAGTCCCCCATCAGGACAAGGGGAGTTGATCTTGAGGCATCTCCCTGTTATGCAAAGAATAATTCATTGGCGTTGTCGTCCTGGCCAGGTGGTCTGTAATAGACTCCCACAACGACATCCCCTTTATTTGTTCGTCCCTTAATCCTTACCCAGAGGCTCTCAACTTTGCCATCGCCAACCTGCAGTTCCACACAGTCCAGCCCATGCTTCACATACATCGCCACCCTGCCACCTCGCCTACGCTGCCTGTCCCTCCTGAAGAGCCTGTAACCATCTATTGCAGCACACCAGCCACAGATCCCACTCATCCCACCAGGTTTCTGTTAGGCCGATGATGTTGTAGCTGTGGGACTGGGCCAAGACTTCTAGCTCATCCATTTTATTCCTCATACTGCGTGTGTTTGTGCAGAAGCACTTAAGATGAGCCTCCCTACATGCAGCATCTTGTGGAGCTGACCGAAGAACCTCACTAGCACACAGTCCCTCTGATTCTAGCGCACCATTCATAGCGCACCATTCATAGCGCTCGTCACCGCATGCCTGGTTTTATCCCCTTCTTTATTCACTTTTGTTTTAGTCAAATTGATTCCCCTCTGAAAACAATCAGATATTCTTTGTAAAAAATTTATACCTTTTCTTCCAAAACTTTCCAGAGGACATGCTGGGGATGTTAGAGAGGTACAAACTCTACATTTCTATTCCTTGTTTCCCTGCCTTGGGGTTCACACCAGGCTGGAGGCTCCTGCTGTCATGCTGTGTTTCACGCACCCTCTCTGCAGCAGCCCACTCTGCTGCAAGCCCCCAGTTAGGGCTAAGGCAGTTCCAGTGTATATTGTCCACTGCCTGCCCTGCAGCTGCTCCCAGGCTGTTCCTCACAGCCTGTGAGATCAGCCCCAGAAGCACCTCAGTAATCACAGCACCCTGGCTTCTGCTGCTTGTACAAGCATCACTTCTTTCTCTGTTTGCTCCTGGCGTAATCTTTACCTCTCATCGTGTTTCACTATCTGCTTCCCTGGAAGAGCTCTCCTAATTGCAGATAGCATGGTCTACACCTGATTAACCAGTATTTTCTGTTGTATCAATGGCCATAGCAGCACACAATACCTTCTAAGAACTTACTGGCCAATGCCTACTTCTACCAGAACTGTAGGCTTTCCCCAGTGTCCAGATGCTAATTTTGCACGAGCCCCAGAAATATTAGAGAGATGGCAGTAGGATGAGACCCAAAGCCTGGGTGTACTTGATGTTACTTCTTTTCATGCACAAATCTCTGCCAAAATGCCCACTTTGACACTGAGGCACTGCCCCAGCGAGGCAGTTCCCCCCACAAACACCATGCTGAGCCCAGGCATCATTTTGTACTGACATGCTGCACCCCTCCAACTATTATGTGCATTTATTTGTAAATTATATGTTTGGACTACTGCAATGATACATGCATATTATGCAGAAAAACAAAATAAAAAAGAATGAGGTAAAGATTAAATAAGCACTCTCTCTTTTTTTTATTTTTTTATTTTTTTATTTTTTCCCTCCGAAGTTCTGTGTATTAATTGCAGAAAATATTTTCTTCCTACACCTCAGGAGACTGCCTTATGCATCCCTTGGGGTGTCTACACCCTGCTTTAGAGACCTCTGACAATCTTTTCTGACCCAAATACACTTGCATTTGGCATACTCTTTCTTCCAAAATAACTTCTCAGCTTTTTGTATTACTTTTAAAGCTTACATAAGTCAATGCACCTCCTCAGAATGATGATTTGTGGCTGCAGGGGACACATCTGACCCAGCTCTTACAGCCACCCACCGAGAAGCTGCAGTGGAAGCTTGCACAGCATTTTTTCATGCAGAAATGGTAAAGCAAAATAGTTTCTTGCTATTTAAAAAGTCATTCAGTGAACTTTTTTTTAATTTAAAATACTTAATTTTGGGGTCAAGCCTGTTTACAGTCGTGGGATCAGAGTGACAGTTTCATAACAACTTGATCTGTTTCCCTTTCATCCCTTCTTTTTCTTCAGCCTTCAATTTTACAGCAGCAAAGGGTGCTGCAAAATTCACTTTAAAGATTCCCAATAACTTATTAACAGGAGCATTGCGGCTTGTGATGATCTGGGTAGAGGATGGGGTAGAACTAAGTCAGACCTCAGGATTCGGTCCAATCCCACACCCCCCAAAAATCCCTTTTCAAATGTGTTATAAAACCCGAGTGCTGCTTTTGACATTTTCATGTCAGCTTCACAGACTGAGCAGACTACACCCTTCTCTCTCAGGACTGGCAATGCCCAGACCAGTGTTCATACTGCTGCTTGAGCCTCTTCTGTAGCTGCTGTCTCGATGCATGTGTGCATAGGTGGGGTGTTGCAGGAAGGTATGCTCAGTCCCTAATTTTCCATCCTAACTGCCTTTTCTCCTGTCAGGTATCCTTTAGTGTCTCTTCCAACTTTAGTTATAGACTGCCGAACCAGCATGAGGAGATGGATGAGGAGTTCTACAGGCAGCTGACAGAAGTTGCGAAATCTTCAGCGCTTGTTCTTGTGGGGGACTTCAACTTCCCTGACATATCCTGGAAGCACAACACAGCCCAGAGAAAGCAGTCTAGGAGGTTTCTGGAGAGCGTGGAAGATAACTTCCTGACGCAGCTGGTTAGTGAGCCCACCAGGGGTGGCGCCCCGCTAGACCTTCTCTTCACAAACAGAGAAGGATGTGATTGTCGGGAGCTGTCTTGGGCAGAGTGACCACAAAATGGTGGAGTTCTCTATTCTTGGCGAGGCCAGGAAGGGGACCAGTAGAACCGCTGTATTGGACTTCCGGAGGGCTGACTTTGTGCTGCTGAGGACACTGGTTGGTAGAGTCCCCTGGGAGGTGGTTCTGAAGGGCAGAGGAGTCCAGGAAGGCTGGGCGCTCTTCAAGAGGGAAATCTTAATGGCGCAGGAACGGTCTGTCCCCACGTGCCCAAAGATGAGCTGGCGGGGAAGAACAGCAGCCTGGCTGAACAGAGAATTGTGGCTTGAGCTTAGGAGAAAAAAGAGGGTTTATAATCTTTGGAAAAGTGGGCTGGCCACTAAGGAGGACTATAAGGATGTTGCGAGGCTGTGCAGGGACAAAATTAGAAAAGCCAAAGCTCATCTGGAGCTCAATCTGGCTACTGCCTTTAAAGATAACAGAAAATGTTTTTATAAATACATCAACACAAAAAGGAGGACTAAGGAGAATCTCCATCCTTTACTGGATGCGGGGGGAAACTTAGTTACAAGAGACGAGGAAAAGGTGGAGGTGCTTAATGCCTTCTTCGCCTCAGTCTTCAGCGGCAATACCCGTTGTTCTCTGGATACCCAGTTCCCTGAACTGGTGGAAGGGGATGGGGAGCAGGATGTGGCCCTCACTATACATGAAGAAATGGTTGGTGACCTGGTACGGCACTTGGATGTGCACAAGTCGATGGGGCCAGATGGGATCCACCCGAGGGTACTGAGAGAACTGGCAGAGGAGCTGGCCAAGCCGCTTACCATCATTTATCAACAGTCCTGGCTACTGGGGGATATCCCAGTTGACTGGCGGCTAGCAAATGTGATGCCCATCTACAAGAAGGGCCGGAGGACTGACCCGGGAAACTACAGGCCTGTCAGTTTGACCTCAGTGCCAGGGAAGCTCATGGAGCAGATTATCTTGAGAGTCATCACGCAGCACTTGCGGGGCAAGCAGGCGATCAGGCCCAGTCAGCATGGGTTTATGAAGGGCAGGTCCTGCTTGACGAACCTGATCTCCTTCTATGACAAAGTGACGTGCTGGGTGGATGAGGGAAAGGCTGTGGATGTGTTCTACCTTGACTTCAGCAAGGCTTTTGACACCGTTTCCCACAGCATTCTCCTCAGGAAACTGGCTGCTCTTGGCTTGGACTGGCGCACGCTTCGTTGGGTTAGAAACTGGCTGGATGGCCGGGCCCAAAGAGTCGTGGTAAATGGAGTCAAATCCAGTTGGAGGCCGGTCACTAGTGGTGTTCCCCAGGGCTCGGTGCTGGGACCGGTCCTCTTTAATATCTTCATCGATGATCTGGACGACGGCATTGAGTGCACCCTCAGTAAGTTTGCAGATGACACCAAGTTAGGCGCGTGTGTCGACCTGCTCGAGGGTAGGAAGACTCTGCAGGAGGATCTGGATAGGCTGCACCGATGGGCTGAGGTCAACTGCATGAAGTTCAACAAGGCCAAGTGCCGGGTCCTCCACCTGGGGCGCAATAACCCCAAGCAGAGCTACAGGCTGGGAGATGAGTGGTTGGAGAGCTGCCAGGCAGAGAAGGACCTGGGAGTGATGGTTGGTAGTCGGCTGAATATGAGCCAGCAGTGTGCTCAGGCAGCCAAGAAGGCCAACAGCATCCTGGCCTGTATAAGAAACAGTGTGACCAGCAGGGCTAGGGAGGTGATTGTCCCCCTGTACTCGGCTCTGGTGAGGCCGCACCTCGAATACTGTGTTCAGTTTTGGGCCCCTCGCTACAACAAGGACATTGAGGTGCTTGAGTGAGTCCAGAGAAGGGCGACGAAGCTGGTGAGGGGCCTGGAGAACAAGTCCTACGAGGAGCGGCTGAGGGAGCTGGGACTGTTCAGCCTGGAGAAAAGGAGGCTCAGGGGTGACCTTATCGCTCTCTACAGGTACCTCAAAGGAGGCTGTAGCGAGGTGGCGGTTGGTCTGTTCTCCCACGTGCCTGGTGACAGGACGAGGGGGAATGGGCTTAAATTGTGCCAGGGGAATTTTAGGTTGGATCTTAGGAAGAACTTCTTTACCGAAAGGGTTGTTAGACATTGGAACGGGCTGCCCAGGGAAGTGGTGGAGTCACCATCCCTGGAGGTCTTTAAAAGACGTTTAAATGTAGAGCTTAGGGAGATGGTTTATTGGGGACTGTTAGTGTTAGGTCAGAGGTTGGACTCGATGATCTTGAGGTCTCTTCCAACCTAGAAATTCTGTGATTCTGTGATTCTGTAAAGACGTTTAGTTCCAACTCTTCCATCCTTAGTGCTCTTCCAACATTTCCTTCCTTAGAGTACATGCTTACAGGCTTTAGGGAACTGCACAGGACTTTTAATTATTTCACTGAAAAAAAAGCATTCTTAAGTTTTATCCTCTCCCTATTTACATTCATTTCTTTCTTCTTTCTCTCTCTTTCTCCCTTTTTTTTTTTTTTTTTTTTTTTTTTTATTGTGTGTTTGTGTGTGTGTGTGTCCTTTTTTTCTTTTTTTTTTGGAAGTTCCTTACCCTATTTCTTCATCTTCTGCACATCTGACCTCTTCACAGGAAGATTTTTATTGTGACTTTTTCTTCCAGTTTTGAAAGCTCTTGGTCGATATCCAAGATAGTCCTACAAGAATCTGGATCTGAAGAGTCAGTACATCACTTTATAACCTGTGTCCGCAGGTGGGTCATGTTTTCCAATGAAAACCAAGGAAGTGGACATTTAGGAAGCTCAGTGAGCAAGCTTCCAAATCCGAGGTACAAAGGTCTTCCTGGAGCTGCCAGTGTGGCCAGGCAGTGTTGCACCATCCCAGATATAAATCCAGGCATCAATCAAGATATGGCCAGTGCTCAGCTTACAAGCCACTGTTACCTATCTGCTTATATCTTTATATGTTACCTATTTGCCTGAGAAAGAAGCAACTACCATCCATGTGAAGGCTGGCACCTTGGCCAACAGACCAGGCACTGACCCTTGTTCCTCCAAAATCTGAAAGCTGCTTTAGCCCACATCCACTTCTCCACAGAAGTGTTGCAAAAACACACCCAAGCCCTGCAGATCAGGCACAGAAGAGGCCTGTGACACCTTCCTTTCACAGCCGGTCCCTACAGCTCATTGTTTAAAAGCAGTCAAACACAGATCAACTCCTTGCCCTCCACTGCCTGTGGCAGGTACATCCCCAGGAAGATGATTCTGCTCCTCTTGCAGCTGGAGGCATTAATGACATCTGCAGAGAGCACACCTGCCATAAAAATGGTCAGGGATGAATGTTTGAAAGCACTAATGAGCTAACTGCTCAGTTACTGAAGGGAGGGGTAAAGCTGCCATAAAGAACAGAGTTCATCAACAGCTAGGACTGTGTCTCAGTGTCACTACAAATTCACATTTCAGCGTGCCAATTCCTGGATCAGAGCTGTGTGCCTCGATGCATTGTTCAGGTATTAAGCATGGCTATAATTGAAAATTACTCAAAAGATCACTTTTTAAGTCTATGTTTGCAAGCTGTGTGCTGAATGGAGTATTGTCTGACTTCTTGCAGCTTCCAAAAAGCCATGTAAAAGCCAGACTGTGCATCCAGTGAATTCAGCAGAATCAGAGTCATAGGCCCACCATCCCACCCTGATGATTTTACCACTGCTTGCCAGCACACAGTGCACTGATCTGGTATTAATGAGTGTGCACCCATGCTGTCAGTTCTGACAAATAAAAACTGGACCCTGAGGACCCCTGCTTGTATGAAGCAGTTGAACTTTTTTACCTGTTCCTCTTAGTAAAGCTGGAACGTCTCCAAACCCCACCTCCCTGCACATCCTGGCATAAAGGAAATAAATCAGCAGGAAATTGACACAGAGATGGATGACAGTGGGGAGGATGAGATCCACTGTAATGAGTTTGGTCCCATGGAGCAAAGCTCACAATAATACTGATTGGCATAAAAGAGTCCCAAGATAAGCAATACAATGATTATCACAACAGGAGGTATTTGCTCATAAGAGAATGACTGTTTTGGCTAAATATAGCTGGCTTCCCCAAGCAGTGAGGAACTATGACACTGTTATTCGAGTACCTCAGAAGTATAAATTACTTCAGAGCTCCGCTCTTGAGAGTTACTTGCAAAAAGATCTTTTCATTTCAGGACTCATTTGCAAAGACATACTTGAGCCCTAAGATGAAAAGTGGTGATGAGCCTCCTCACAAAAGCAAGGAAGTATTTAGTGTGCTGATAATAAAAACAGGTAGCAGGATGGAATGCAAGGCAGGGAAGTTGTGAAGTATCAGGTTTAATATATCATAGATTTCTAGCAAGTAAAGGTTTAGACTTCAGCACACTTGCAACCACTGCATCTAGACAACCATACTAAACTTACAGCACTAAGGCAATGGCTGCTTATATGTACAAGCTAATACCTTTTCCCATCTTTAACTTGAGTGATGCGGTGTATAGAGGGACATCTCTTCAACTCTCAGTGTACATACCAATAAATGGCTGAAAAGTAACCATGTTCTCATCAATCTTAGAAAGCTGAAAGGAGTGTAAGAAATATCATCTTATCTAACCCAAAGGTAAAGGGCCTACCCTGCCCCAAACACTCTACCTAGTATATTATAGCATTACAGATTTTTTGAAAGGTGAATAGAGAGATATATGGTGTTTAAGAATCCAGAGTTAATGCAGATGATGATAAAAACTTTATGGGGGTTGGTAAGACTTCTGCTTCGGAATTTTAGCCTGCTTCTTGCAACGAGAGATCAGGATGAGAGCCAGTGGCAGAAAAACTGAAAAAGGGACCCACAGACTACCAACATTTGCCTAATAAGAATTCCTTCACCTTTCTCAAGCATCTCCTGCTGGCAACTGTTCAACATGGGAGACCAGATGAAAAAACCTTTCTGCATAATGCTTTCACCATGGCAGTATCCACATAAACTGCAAGACAAAATGAGCACCATGACCATTACAAGCCACCTACAGATTCACTGTCCAAATATAACACTTGAGACTGCTTTTGCAAATGATCCTATCCCTATCAGTTGTGGATGTAGTAGAACTTAGAGAAACCCAGAAAAACCTGTTGGAATAAGGAGTTCCACAACTTCTGCACCTGTTTTGCGACAGTCTGGCCACTGCCAGTGACTGCCAGAGACTTAGCTGTGTGATTTCCTATTTGCTTTTTATCAAGTCATTGTTGTCAGAAGACTGAATGAATTCATTCCACTGTTAAATTGCCATGCTTTCTATCACCAGGTAAGTTTTTATAAGAGATAGAAAAAGACAACTGGATTTATATTTCTCTCAGTTCAGGACTCTTCTTCTAGGAAGTTCCCACTCTGTACAGTCTAAAAAGCAATAGTTTAGGGAAAACATTTGCTTACATATAACTGCCTTAGACGACCTCCTAAGAGGTGCTCCAAGACAATTTTTGCTGAGCATTCTCATATGAAAATACCATTATAAAAATCAACACAAATGATACCAGCAGGCTGTCTTTGAACAAAGCCTCAGCCTCTAAGTTTGCAGTCTGAATCTGCCAGACACCAAAGGTATGCACAACTTCACTCTTAGAGTGTGTCTAAATTATCCTTCATGGTACCATTTGTATGGTCACAGCAATGAAAATGATTTTGTACTGATACAAATATGCCAGAATAGTTACACAGCATATTCAGCTGTATACATTGCCATATCTGTGTTTCTGCCAGCACACTTGAATTTGCACGTAGGCCATAGGAATGAACTATAACCAACAGAAGAATGGATTTATCCGCGTACTTTGGGTAGCTTGAATTAATCTAGCAGATTGTTGCCAGTCAAGGTAATCTGACAAAATAATTCACTACCACTAACCCAAATCAAATTAAGAGCACTCAGGGCAGCACAGGAAACAACTGCACATTTTTACTGAAGACAGAAGCGAGTCTTGTAGCCAAACCACGAGTGAACTCCAGGTTAACACACTGACTAATGGATTTAACAAAGTTATTCTGAGTGCTTGGATTGGTTTGACTCTTGTGATGTTGATTTCATCTCTGAAGGCATCAAGGTCAAGTAGAGACCTGTCAGCAGAGAACATTCACACAAAGCTAGAGATTTGCAACAGAACTTTTAAGATTTGCATAAAGAAAAGTATGAATGGAAGCAAGTGGGGTGTGGAGGAGGCAGGCAGGCAGGGAAAGCACCAGAAGAAATAACAGAACAAGGGCTGAAAAGAAAGGTATGCATTAACTGCCACAGAGCACTGCAGGCATGGTTTCATTTGAATAGAAAAGGTAAGCTGCTGAGAAGGTGAAGAACCTATCTGGAGCCACAAAATACCCAGAAAAGGAAACACAAGAACTGTGAAATTCAGTACCTTTGCCCAAGACTTACAATAAGGTTTAAAAGGGTAAAACAAAAATATTGAAGTGAAAAATTTTAAACTGCTACCTGGTCCAAAAAATTTCAGGAGCAAATCAGGTCCCAAACCCTTTCACCATTGCCATTAAACAGAACCCCAGAAATGCAATGGGACTCAGCAGCCAGCATCCCAGCCAGGCTCTGTGCCTGGCTGACATAGACCTATGCTGCTTAATGCATCCATCAACATGACACAAACATCTTAGCCATCACGGAGAAAGGTCTCTCCCATTAAATGAGGTAAAAACACACACAGTTTTAATAAACACTGCTGATTCTTGTACAAGTTATAACACGCATGTAATGCACCTGCAGAATTTTTCAATAAATCCATGAGCTTTGAGGAATTTGGTAAATACAGAACTATAAATGTAACAGGCAGCTTGAAGAATAAATTCAGGGGGGTAGAATAACAGAACTGAAGGGAGAAGTGTAGCCTTATAAATCTGATATTGCCAACACCAGTGACAGGCCATGGGCTTTGTATGAACAGTGCAAAGGCCTCAAGACCTGTTTGTCATCTTGGCTGGCCTGCAGTTTTGATTTAGCTCATGTAGCTGTTGCAGCAGTTGTTATGGCAACCAGGTAACTGTTCCCCTGATCCACTTCAGCTCAGCTTTGTGCACTTGTGTGATGACATGCTTATTGCTACAATACTTTTTATGTATTTCTGCAACTAAGTGTCACAGTATATAATTATCCGTGAAGCTGGGATACAACCACTGCACACAGTATCGATCCAAAATTATATTGAAGGTGCCAGGGCTGTGAATAATTCACTAATAATCAAGTATTGGCCACAAAAGCAATACTGGGGAAAAAAAAGAAAAAAGAAAAAAGGAAAAAGGAAAAAGGAAAAAGGAAAAAGGAAAAAGGAAAAAAGAAAAAAGAAAAAAGAAAAGAGTTTACCAGAATTACAAGGAAACAAAGAAGAAACACATCGCAGACTGAAATAAGATGTGGAATTGTGGACCAATAAAGAAAGGATAAGTATTTGCCTACATCTGGACAAATATGAAACTAACCCCAACTAAGCCCAAGACATACAAGAAAGAAAACCCCACAATCAACATCAGTGTCCCCCTTTCAGCAGAGCCCAGAGATGTGGGTGGCTTGCCATCATTCTCCCTTCTAGTTGATGAAGACCAATACCATTTACCAAAGGACTCAAGGGCAGCACTGGATGGGCCAATATAACACCGGGGAAGGGACAGGTACTGGGATGTGTTCAGCAGTTTTACCTCTGTTATTAAAGGGAATTACTTTAAAAAAACAAACAAACAAAAAACCAATTAACTCGGCCTGCTATTATAATTTCAACCAGAGCAGTAACAGTTCGGTGCATTGTGACTAAACTTTTAAGACACTGATTAGAAAATAAATCTTGGCTCTGCATAGAAGTTACGTTTCTTTAGCCTACATAAACAGGCTAACAAAAGAAAGCATCCCATTATTTAATGAATTAAAAAAAAAAAAAAAATCCTATCACTCTGATATGGTTATTTCTTTCAAACTTTTTTTTCTGAGTTACTAGTCAGAGTATTTCTTTAAGAGGTGCTAGGGTTTGATGCTATACAGTGCTTTGTATTTTTTCCCAAGATACTTTAACATTTTATCTCCTCAGTAATTTCCATTTTTGATTTAATTTCCTCAACTCTCCAATATATTTTCCACACCAATTTCTGTATTATTTCTTGATTTCTGTTTGTAAGTCACAAAGCCTAACCATTATACAGAAATCAAACTATTTGAGAACAATTTTGAAATGAGATAAAGCAAACTGGGTCCAGTTTCAGGACCCTTAGGTATGAAATGACAAATTACAAACAAGCATTCTAAAATCACAAGTCAGGTACTCACGATTTACTATACTTACTTGAAAGTAAATTTATTTATTTTTTTAACTATGTTAACCTTTTATTTTTCTTTTGGTTTTGGAGCTTTTGGAAGTTTTGTCTCTAGGACTTAAAAAGCAAGGGGGAGAGAGAGATTATGTAACCATTGGATGCTGGCATCAAAGGCTTTAAGACAAGCATGAAGTATAATTCTACAAATGCACGCTGTATAACCTTATCATCAATACAACATGTTACATACATAACTGTTGGAGGCTGAAGGATGACTGGAAATGCCTGTGTTTTCTTGTGGAGGCTAGTAGATCTCTTCCTGTCTTTCAGTGGATGTGATGGGGGGAAGGCATTTCGTTTTCCAGGCATAGTAAAACAATCAGAAATATTTCTGTTGGAGGTCATTGGCTCCACCAGACCCACAGGTTCGGTGGCGGTGCACTCACAGATGAATGGCTCTGTTCAACATCACTCTTTCACAAATGACTTTTTTTTTTTTTTTTTTTTTTTTTTTTTTTTTTTCTGAGACATGGCAGAAGCCAGCTCATATCCTGAGCTGTCTTCTGC
>CM021797.1:72901315-72923056 GCA_011076525.1 Nettapus auritus
TAAGATATTTTTTTTCCCTCTCCAAGTTATATCAGTAACAAATGTCAACAATGCTATTGCACCACATGGCTTCTCATGACCTAAGGTGACACTGCTGAGAAACAAAAACAGTGGAGGAAGCAAGTTCTTTGCAGCCCTGTTTATGTGACTGCTTCTATCTTGTCTGACACACTGGAGACAACTGCCAAAGTTAAAAGGCTAAGTTGTGACAGAACGAAGAGAAACTCTCACTCAACTGAGAGAAGTTCATACCACACTGAGAAAAAACATGAATGTGCAGCATACACTTTGTACTGTACTAGCCTCTTAAGTTGCAGTCAGATTTTTTATTTAAATGCATAGACTAGCTTCTATCCAATACCCTTGAAAAAGACCCTCAAAACCACCTTCTGAGAGAGACAGGAAAGGGATGGAAAGGAAGGAATCCCAAATAAAAGCCCATACCACACAGTTACTTGCACTTCCCTGGTACAGCTAAATTTATCTCTCTACTTGTGTCAGTAACGTGTTTGCCCATCTCATGGAACCGCACTCTTTTCTCTGTTTTTCTCCTCATAGTTACACGACCAGGACACATCTTGCTCCTCATCTGAGCCACTGAACTACAGCCGAACAACAGCGCAGGGTAGGTTACACTGGCATCAAAAAGGTGTCAAATGCAAATCTCACTGTGGTCTTAAATTATTGTAAATATTCAGGTCAAAACAGGTAATGGCCAGATTGTGACATCCTCCACAGAAGATCTTGATGGAACCACTCCTTGCGTAAGATACTGCCAAAAGTGACTAAGAGACATAATGTCAATAAGTTTTCTTAAATCACTTTGGATTATTTTTTCCAAAGACACCTTGCCATGTATTAGAACAAAACACAGTTTCTTCCTTCTCTGTTACAGTTACATTGTTGTTTTCCCCAACAAATGAAGGACAAAAAATCCTCACAAAGTATACACTACATAAGGGCACTGCCACAGAAAGTTTATTTTTCAACCAGACAAGAGTTCAGATTAAATGTGACTGGCAGTTGCCGTTAATTGTTAAAGGTCAGCAACTTTCTGCACTTAAAAAAAAAGTAATCCCGTAATTAATAAAGAACGTAAAGCTTGATTTGAGTTAAGAACAAGAACAAACCACACTGCCTCATAGCTATTTTATTAACCAAGTGAAACTGCTGGATTTCAATTGATGTATTCTAATCTGTCCTGTTCGAGATCATGGCCTTTTAAAACACCTGATAGTTCACTGGTGTCAGATGTTTTGTTGCGTTTCTTTTTTACTTCTTCTATACGGACCCATTGTTAAAGATAGACTTTTTTTTTTTTTTTTTTTTTTTTTTTCTCCATTAAGGCGTTTTGGAGAAAGTCTTCAATAACAGCATCATCTGCTAGTGTTTTTGCACAATTTAATACCATGAACCGTACTACTACATTCAAATAACAACACATTAAATTTCATTTGGCATGTGGGAAAATAAAATGAAAGGACGAGTTCTGAAACATAAGCAGGATCAATAGATAGGATTCGACTTCATCATACTGAATAATTACATCCTGGCATGGTGCCCAAAGCATATTCATTGTGAAGAGACTACAGTGTACAGTGTACTGCTGAAGTCTGACTTCTTGAGACAAAGGCTGTAAGACTCTGACAAAGTAGCAGGTCTTACAGATTTTCTTGCTATTGCTGCACCTTAGGTTCCTGGAAATTCTTAAACCAAAGCACTGCAGTTCATTAGCAAGGTCCATAAATGCAAGAACTTTTAATTACACATTGTGTAAGAGCTCACATTGCACTGACTGCATTCCCCACATCTCATAGCTTGCAGTGGGTTGTTTCCCTTTCAGGGCTGCTCCCCTGCCTGGGTTAAGGGCTGAGGAAGTCTATCCCCAGCATTTGCACCATAATGAAACACCATATTGTTCCCACCCTGCTGCTGATGTGAGGCTGGGCCATATGTTCAGCTCAAAAAAAAAAAAAAAAAAAAAAAAAAAAAAAAAAAAAAAAAAAAAATTACACTTGGAGACCTGCGTCTTCTGTTGCTTTTTTACTTTGGAAGTATGCTTTACTTCTGTCATTGCTTAAACTACTTTATTCTGGTATACAGGAAGAATTTCCAACACGTTACCTTATTAACAAAACAAAACAAAACATAAAAGACACAAACATCCAATGCACAAACCGTGAAAGAGAAGGTTTCACTTCCTGGTTGTGAGAGTTGCATAGTCAGTACTGCAGCAGATGTTACAGATGTTGTTTTTGGCTGCATTTGCTTCCCTTGAAGAGGTTGCCAGAGAGGAAATAAAATTTGTCATTTGCAAAACTCAAAATTTTTGCTTTTCTCAGAACCATCACCCTGCTGTATGTTATCCTCCTGCCATAATACCATTTATCCACCCTGTCAAAGGTATTTTACCCAACTGTCAAAGTTAATCCCCATGGAGTACCAATCACAAACTCTACTGTACAATGCCCATACTAAACATAAAGAGTTTATAATCCACATAAAGACATTGCATTAGAATATGCTTCCATCCAAATCAACAAGATATGATACTACATCTTTTTTTTTTTTCTTTTTTTTCATACTGAAGTGAAACACAAAGACTGAACTAATTATACGTAACTATACTATTTTCACTTTTTTTGTGTTCATGGCATTACCCCAGGCAGTTACCAAGGTACTGCACTGGCCTGCATGAATCCACCCCTAACTAGGGGCCAAGAGCCAACAAGGAGTTCACAGGAAAGGAAGGGGCTTGCACTGCCTTTTCCCGGGGAATAGGGTTATTACAGAGGAGTGCATTTTGGTATGTTCTTTCTCTTTGTGGCACTCCAGCCAGGGGTGGCACTCATGAAAAGCTGTATAGGATACGAGAAGGAGCCATGGGGCAGCTGGCTCTGAGTCAAAGAACAGTGGAATGCCATGAAATGGGATTTCATATGGCAGAAGTGAGGACAAACCTCATGCCTATGCATTATTCGTTTCTTAGTAGACCTTGGAGAGATTTCTTATCCAAGGCCTTCCCAACAGGCAGCTAGCAGAGGTGATCTGCTGTCCAGTTGTCGCACTTCCAAAGGGAAGATGAAAAACTTTTTCAGTCTAGCACCACAGTATCATAGAATCATGAAGGTTGGAAAAGACCTCCAAGATCATCTGGTCCAACCATCCCCCTACCACCAATGTCACCCACTAAACCATGCCCTTAAGCACCATGTCCAACCTTTCCTTGAACACCCCCAGGGACGGTGACCACACCACCTCCCTGGGCAACCCGTTCCAATGCCTGACTGCTCTTTCTGAGAAGAAATGTCTCCTCATTTCCAACATAAACCTCTCCTGGTGCAACTTGAGGCCATTTCCTCTAGTCCTATCACTAGTTACCTGTGAGAATAGATAAACCCACACTTCCTCTTTCTCTGTCAAAAACAATTTATTCTTTATGGAAGGCAACAAAGCATGTAGCTTTACTCTTTCTTCCTGCTGATACTCAAGGACTTTTCCACTGTGATTGCCTGTTCTGAAGTTTACCAATGTAAGCAGTTCTGAAAATTAAGTAGCCAGCTTGGACAAAATGAGTGTTTCCTTCCTGACAACACATACACACACAGAGAGCAGCTCAAAATTGCTCATTCACATTACAGGAACTGCATATTGAGAAAACACAAAGACCGAATAATCAGTCAAAGATCTCACTCTTTCTTGCCTCATCTAGGTACTTGACTGGAAAAATATTTGAGCTACAAGTGCAACCCTATGCTAGTTGCACTGCATCTCCCGTGATACAGAATAAGGCGGCTTTGGTTTTATGTAAGAGGAAGAGACTCATCAAAGGCATGGCACTCTGAAGAGCTAGAAGGCATAGCTTTGTTATTTCAGAGATCCATTCTTTTATAACTGAGATTTTTAAGTTCAAAAGCTTGTCCCCATTACTAATTCTTTATGTGACAGACCTGAACAAGACAAAAATGTTCTGCCTATTTAAGGTAAAGTGAAGAAAAAGGCAAATTTCTCTTGTCCAAAGCACATGAACTAAGTGGTTATTTACAATATTTTGGTTTACTTTGATGGGACAGTAACTTGAACTAATCATAGTCAATTACTGTTCTGACATAAGACAAGATTAACAGGACTGGTGCTGGGCTTTTTGCAGGCAGCCATCTGCACCTCCACATAGCAAGACTATAAACTCATTCTTCCCAGGTCGCATACCTATCAGTTGCTGTATGAAACACCCACTAAAATCAGTGACAGTTTCACAAAAATAACCAGGGTTATACCTGGATCTCTTAGCACATGTAGTAAAGGCTGAAGCTCTGTTTGGTTCAGTTTAACACATATCCAATATGTAGCAGTGTTCACTGAAAGGAAAATAAAATGTTAAAGGTAACACAGAATTTTTAAAAAGCTTTTGGCAAGGGCAGACTGATCTTAAAACTGTTTGTATATTAATGCTCTAATGGAGGATTTGAAAGTGTGCTTTTTTTTTTTTTTTTTTTTTTTTTTTCCCTTGTCAAACTCTGAACAAAAGCAATGCAACATGAGTACTATCCCGTGGACATTATGTGTATGGACTCACAAATTCCTCAAAGCTTGAAATGTCTCTTTTGAACACAGACAAAACTAGAAAGAAGAAAGGCTAATGCTCTAGTTACAAACATGCTGAAGTACTACTAATTATCAGAATAAAAATATTCAGTTCTCTAGCCCTTTGAAAACATAATAATGCTTTGTTCCTAACCTGGCATTATATATTACTCCTTCCCAATAGAAACAAAGAAACAATCAAACAAAAAATACCAGAAAACTGTGTATCTAACTATAATGGCAGTTGACTATAACTATTTCCTGTTGCCATTTAGAAATCATGGGAATTTTAAAAACAATCATACTTTCATAACATTCTGAACTTCGCTGCAGCATTGTTGAAAAGAATGGAATATGAACACAAAGAGACCTTTTAAGGTGCTCTGCTAGTTTCCCAAATATAAAACTAAAAAAAAATACATAATTTTACATCCTTGTCTGATTTTACCTTCTCAAACAGGCAAAAGCATGGAGTCAAACTTTCCTTGAACAGCAGAAGGGTAGGGTAGGGACAGGTGCCTTGGCATTTGAAGGCAAGTGAAGTCTGAAGATGAAGAGTGACCCATTTAAAGCATGTTCCATTTTAGGTCTAAGAAAGCATTACCCCCATCTGACAGCAGGGGATCTGTTTTGAAATTTGAAACGGCTTCATCTTTTGCTCAGCAAGGGTGATGAGATTAAAGGGATTAGAAACCTGAACTGCGACTGAGACTAGAATCAGTTTCTATTTTCTAGCAGCTTAAGAAGACAGCATCATCCTGTTGCTATTCCTTTACAACATCTGCAATTTACAGCAGTGCTGCTCGTCTTTTTGTCTCTCAGTGAAAAGACTTCTATCACTATTGTGTTTAAAGAGCATTTGCTGAGAGATGTTTTTAACAGTCGCATTTGAACTCTCTGGACTGAAACACTCTATTATTGTCATCAGCTATCAAGAAACTTTGTACCTTTTCTGGAAATTCACACTTTGATAGAGGCTGTCAGCAGATTTGTGTGTATATGTGCAATGTGAGGAATGAGATGTTTCACAGGTTTACACAACAGCAATGTAGAGTATGTCAGCAACTTGTAGCTGACTATACAGGCAGGCAGGCTGGCAGAGAACCCACACCTCTCACTAGGATTACGTACTGCATCTACTTCCACCTGCAAGTTCTGAGACTGCCTGTAACTGACATTGCAAAACGACACTCCATACAGTCAAAGGGTAAATGGGAGAGACCACAAAGCCTGCATTTAGACATGCATCACTGCCTAAATCAAGATCTATTTACAGGCCTCCTATGGGTGCAGAGTAACATTATCATTAGTGTCTGTCTGTTGTTCTCCAGCACAGGTAAGAGGTTGACCTCTAACCAGGACGCAGCCTCAATGACAGATCCAGGTAGGCAAGAATTAATTGCTCTGAGCAAGTATATCTTTAAAAGGTCACTGCTCACTTTGTGTCTAACCATGTATTGTAGAAAGGAAAAATCCACATTTAAAACTCTTTTCTTATTTCAGTGTGTTTATCTTGTTAGTTGGAATATTAAACAGACACATAGAAAAGTGTTATTTTTCTAAAAAAAAAAAAGAAAA
Source organism: Nettapus auritus (assembly GCA_011076525.1). Lineage (NCBI taxonomy): Eukaryota > Metazoa > Chordata > Aves > Anseriformes > Anatidae > Nettapus > Nettapus auritus. Next base: position 72,907,478 of record CM021797.1, read on the forward strand.
TCAGTAGCAAATATACTATGAATCAGTCACACAAGTGTTACTCCCCAGAGTAATAGCAGAGTGCTGGAAGATATCATATGGGGTTGCATGGGGCCATGGCCAACCTGGTCTAGTGGGTGGCATCCCTGCCCATGGCAGGGGGGTTTGGACTGGGTGATATTTAAGGTCCCTTCCAACCCAAACCATTCTGTGATTCTATAATTGGGATGCACCTGGTCAGCAAGTCCAGCCTGTTCCTGAAAGTGACCTTCTGACCAGAAAACATATCTGTCTCTCTAACCCCAAAACTTGCATTATCCTTAAGCACTTTTGAAGAACAGTTTCACATAAACCAATAAAAAAAAAAGTAATTTTTGCCTAGAGACATGGTTAGCCTTTAGTCACATGCGTTTTTCACAGCAGTTACTTGTTTTATAGTTTTGTTTTCAAAGGCCAGGCTAGATTACTGAGATCAGCTACTCTGACTTTCCTCATTCAGCCAATGAGAAAACTATATTCTCTGGGTCTTGACTAATGACTGAGCAGTGTTATGCTTTGTTAAATTAGTATGTGTTTTTCCTGTTAAAGAGCATTAGAAATCATATTTTTGTAGTACCCAGATGAATGGAAGGGGTTTTATGTGGTTTTATGTGTTCATGTGTTTTGTTTTGTTTTTTGAAGAGAACAAGCTGCTTCCTTTGTAGAATATGGTGGAGAGTTAACCTTGGCTCAGGGGCAGACTCCTGCCCAGCTCCTCAATCAGTGCTGGAGAGCAGGAGAAAATCAGACAAGAAAGAGTTGAGACAAAGGGAGATTGCTTAGCAATTACTGACACAGGCAAAATGGCCTCAACTTGGGGAAAATTAATTTCACTGACAGGTAGAAGAAACCTAGATAGTAAGAAACAAATAAACCTCCACCTGCCCTCCTTTGCCCAGGCCCAGCTCCATGCCTTCAGTCCAGAGCCTGCTTTGCCTGGATCAGTGAGGAGAAGTCGGTCAGGTCCATGGTGGTTCCTCTCTGCACTCCTTCCCTATCCATTCCCCTCTGGTTCTCCCCACCACTGCAGCTCCTGTCAGGAAGGCTCTGAGCCCACCTGGGCTCTCCACACATACCGCAATGGGTGCCAGCTCCAGGGCCACACAGCTGCTCCAACTCTGGCTCCCTCCATGCTCTTCCATCTGCTGTGTTGCACACTTTTCTCCTCACTCCTTCACCTGTCCAGCATTTCTGCCATGTCCTCAGTATGCTTTAACAGAGGCACCACAGCTGTGGCTGACTGGCCTGAGGCATCTGGAACCAGCCATGACCAGCACAGGGCAGCCTCTGGCCGCTGCTCATGGAGCTCTGCAGCCCCTGGGCAGGGCACGGACATTTTATGTTGCTCCCACTTCAGGCTTTACACACAGCTGATATAGAGAAGCCACACTGAAACCTGTAATTTGTTTAGAATGTGATGACTGTGGGAGGAAAAAAAAAAAAAAATCAAGCTGTTTCAAAGATTTGTTTGCAAGGGATTTAAACTTTTTTTTTTTTTTCCCCAGCTACAACACATCACGCTTTGTGCTTCGGCCAGATTCCAACAGGTACAGAGGGGGCAAGTCTCATATATATGTATTGCAGTCTTAGATTTCAAGGGCAGCAAACTGAATTGACTCATTTTGATTTTCCCCATCTAGGCAAGGGAAGGACAGACAGAAACCTGAGCTGGGGAGCTGGCCTGGCCCAGCTACCTTCACCTCTGCTCATGGGCAAGGACCTCTAGAAACATAGATATTGTTATTATTATTATTATTAATAATAATTATTATTACAGAAAGGAAACTGCAGTAAAACATGACATTCATACTGTTTCGCTGTGAATTCCCTTCCCCTGTTTCCCCCATCAGCTGTGCCCAGGAGGTCCCTGGAAATCTTCCCCCAAAACTGAAGATTTTACAGTTTGACAGCCTTGCTCTTCTGGAGCTCAGCAAAGAGAGAAATAGCAATACCCTTCCATAAGGTCTTTGGAGAACCAGGTGAAATGTCTGGAAAGCACAGAGATAACAATAATTATCTTTCTGTTTACACTGAAGATTCAACATGTTAAATTTCATCTGTATTTGGCAAGAAAACAAAAACAAACAAAAGAATTGAAAAGTTATATCTCTGTTAGTTAAAGAAGAGACAGTTCCTGAGATCACTGAACTGCTGTTGGATTTGACAAAGTGATTCCAGCATAAGTGGGCTGGTAAACAAAAGCTACAGATTCACAAAAGAAGGTAGAAGTGGCCAAAGTAAGGGCTGCAGCCATAAGGTAGCTGCTGCATCTGACTCCTACAATGCCTGTGCTGCCCCAGTGAGCACTGCAAAGGTGCCTGGAAGCCTTTTTGCCCTTGATTTTATTCACTGACATCCAGGGAATGGGGGTCTCCTACTCAGAATTCACACTGCAGCAGGCAGCTTCTTCACCTTCTAACAAGCATTTACTTTAAAAGACAAGGAATAGATTAACACTGTAGCTTTATTCACAAAAGACTCTCATGCAGTGTTAAAGACAAAGATGATTCATAAAATAATCTCATGGAGCACCTGGACTGATCCCAATAGCAAGACTAGCACTACCCGAGTGAGTGGGGTTTGACCTGAAGAACTCTTCATTCAAACCACATCCAATTTTCAGCCACAGCTTGGGAAGATTAATATAAATAAAGTATCTCAAAGTTACTGTCATAAACAAAGGGCATTTAGAACTAACAGAAAGTGATAGCACTGTCCTGGCGCTTTGCTAAATCTCCATTAACAAATTGGGATTTGTTATTCAAGAAACTAACATTCTTTTGTTCTACTTACTTGAATTCATTCTTTTGTTGTACTTAAGTTCTGTGACACTATCACAAAGCTTAAAGTTAGGATGTGTTAAAGCATTTTGTTAAAATGCATAGATCATTTGCATTTCAATATGCTGTACTCCAAACACCACAATATTTATGCTATTACTTGACAGTGAATAGCTTTTGCTGAAGGTCTTTCTTCTGACAATACCTTGTTGCCATTGCATTTAACATGCAGGGATTTCGGATCTCTCTCTCTCTCTACTCGTTATTGTGATGTCTAAGTGCATGGTTCAGTCTTCCTTTACAAATGGTAAAGAATCAGATAGTCTAATACGACAGTGACTACACTCCACTATTGTGACAATATTTCTCTATATAGGATTTTCTGCAACACTCAGCATATACTCAGACCCTTCTTTCACTGTCATCCATACAGTTTTACCATCGGTTGCTATGGGAGGAAGGTTAGGCCAAGGCTGAATGCTTCAGAAAACCTTGTCCACAAAGCACCAGCCCATGTTCAAGTGACATCGTTTTAAGTAGCAGCATGTACTCCAAAGCATTTTTTTGCTACTCTACAGCTGAGGTGAAATACTGCTTCTGATGTTATAGGCCAGCTTCTGCATTCTCGTGTGGCTGCTAATCTGCAATAAACAGTGCTTCTAAATAGATTTTGGTTCTTATAATTTATCTGAAGAGACTGGCTTTATACACACGTGGCTTACTGGTGTTTGAATAAAGGACAAAAAACTTTTTTTGTCACCCCATTACTACTGCAAACACAAACCAGAAACTGGTTAGACATAAAAACAGAATAAATGGTGCTCTATTCTGGGGCTTTGGTCTTGGGCTATAAATCAGGCTGGTGCCAAATCATTTGGGGTTTGTTTCAGAGACTATCATGTTAGAGGTGCTTACATACTCCTGGCTTAAAATGACAGGCATATTGTGGTCTGGAGAGCAAGGTGAGTACAGCAATTAGATCTACATTGAACTCAAGCTCCACATGTAAGCACACAAAACCCCTGAAAACAAAATCACCCTAATACATGCAATTGTATTTCCACAGACCTTTATGGATCACCACTCCTAAAGAACAATTCACCCAGCCATGCATCCACATAAACCCATAATGGATATTTTGGTCTCCCTGTGATTCCTGGACAGTGCTGTCCTCCTCCTCACCTGGTATACCAGAGGGGTAAGCAGCATGCCCTGTGACATGAGGCAAAGGACATCCAATTACTGTTGGTCTTGCTGTGCTATCATACAGCCGCCATGTGAAGCCACAGTTCTAATTGTTGGATTTTTCACACAGGGTTTCTCTTCTTTAACCTAGTTTCTAGTTAAGAGCATGGTCAGGTCCTTTGGTTACATGTTGGGACATTTGTAACATCTGCCTCTTCTGCCACTGCAAATGTTAGCTGTTGCCAATCTCATGCTTAACAGCAAGGGAATATAAGTATCTTCTGAGCTGGAGATGCTCTCCTCCTCTCCAGGGTTCAGACCCTCTGCTGACAGCCTTCTTTCCCCAGCTGCAGCAAGCATACCGTTTGAAGAGAGAGAAAATATTAAGTCCACATCCTCATTAGTATTTCTTAACACAGAGCAAAAGGTTTCCCACAGAACCTTTTAGTTGTGATTAATGCTGTGAAGACATTGGTAGGCAAAGCCTGGCCAGACAAAAAAGCACAGATCATTTTTCATGGATGTCACCTCCCATTCTAAGATATATTTGCTTCAGCTATCTCTCTGTCTCTCCCTGTTCATATGGCTCTCTCTCTAGTGAATTTAAGCCTAGTGAAAATATTCTTGCTTTTTTCTTCTGAGCAAAGTACACAAAAATTGCATTCAATTCAGGAAGTCCATGGATTGAAATGGTTGGAGGTGAAAGATTATTATAAAGAAGTACTGCATATGTGTCATTCCAAGGCAGTGTGGTACCCCTTCTTGGATGCCTGACTGGATTAAATGAATGTGGTCTTACTAAAAACCCAGACCACCAAAGAAAATAAATGCAGCTCCAGATGGAAATAATTTTTCAGATGGTCAGTCTTTAAACAATAGAATACTTTAGAAAGAAAGCAAAAACCTTTTTTTTCTAAAAGCCATTAAAAAAAAATATTTGTTTATTTCTTTAAATATTTCTTTAAAGTACAAAGACCTACTTTGTACTTTTGAACAATCCTAGAATATTCATTAGTGTTCATTGAAAAAACAACAAACAAAACCCTGAAGCCCTAAACAAAGAAGCAAACAAAACCAAATCAAAACAAAACAAAGTTTGCGTATAGCATTCTCAAATTCTGACAACAGCAGAGTGTGTGTTTTGTATATGTGCTTGCCTGAAGACAGAAATAGAGAGAAGAAGGCAAAATAATACATTGCAGAATCATCAACAGGAACAATCCTTGGGGGATGAGCCAGCAGAAGGAGTTAGAGAGCTCTAATTTGAATCTTGTGCATCTGTTTGCTAGAAGAAAATGATCAACCAGGAGAAAATCCAAAGTCCAACACGTGCCTTCCAGTCTGTGCAAGTGTCCATCAGTGGAATTGGGCTGATTAGACTTCTAACCTCCCCTTCTGCCACTACTGTTTAAATTACCTTACAATTTCATATGCTCTACCCTCCTTAACAACCTGGTTTCTTTTTAAAGCCACAGACGTTGAACTCATTTTAGGACAATCAAATTAAGTAAGGTTTTTAACTCACAGTTACAGGGAAAATGCTCAGTAACAGAAACCTTGGAGAATTTGAAACAGAAAGCCAAAGAAAAGACAGCCTAGAAGAACAGATCTCCATTCTAACTCTTTTTCCACTGCAGTATCAAGCAGATATGAGAGATAGCTAACAAGCATACCCAGATAAAGTCAATAGCCTCATCTTCCCTGTTGTCCATTGAGTGTGATGACTTTCTTCAGTTTGTCCTCATGATTTCTTGCAAGGGAACAGTATCAACTTTTTTTTTTTTTCTTTTTTTTCTTTTTTTTTTTTTTTCCCATGTGCATGGTAGCCTATGGGAGTTCACCTATGAGAGGCATCAACAGATTAACATGGCATTTAACAGACTTAAAAATTTTATTTACTTCATCACAGGCATAATGCAGAATATGTAATTTAGATGAAATTCAGCCCTGCTGGAAACAAGATGCAGCCCAAATCCAGCCAATATAAAACAAATTTCAGCAGCACAGATCTGGAATAAAGACTATAAAATAACTGGACCAGAGAACAAGACAATTCAGTTCAGTGGATCTAATAAGTCTGGTGGATAGCTAGAGGAATAAAGAGGATAATAGGAGAGGCAGCAAGATACTGAAGCTCAGAAATGAAATTTCTATTAAAACATGGAATAGACCAAGTGCATCCACCTGAGTGAAGAAATCAATGGATGAAATATTAGGTCCCAGGTGTCAGCCTGTACTGATGAGTGAACAGCCTAATCTCAAATTACCTTAGATCTTCATGGATCAAATCCTTGCTTTCCTCTCCATTGGTTCGCTACTGCATCTTATACACCAGAATGCTTCATATAACACAAATGCTTACACTTAGTATTGAAACAGGAGCTTTTCTTTCACCTCTTGCCATCTGGACCTACAAAACATGCTACTCAGTCAACAACAAACAGCAATTTTGGTTTAAACCACACCACTCTGTTATCCCATGAACTATAGGAAATGGCTGAATATGGGGCAGCAGCTTGCAGAAAGTCACCACAAATTTCTGACAAGCACAATGCTAAGTGACATTCAAAGGCAATATTCAGATAAAATATTTTATTCTCTATATACAACTTAGCAACATGCTGCATATCTCTGTCTCATGTGAAACTTCCAAAATAGTTAGCCAAATGAACAGCCTCTTGCAAGAAATAAAACATTTAAAGAACTGATTAAATCAGTTATCCCTTGGAGACTAGTGAGAAACTGGATAGTAATTTACCCTACACTATGAGCATTCCCTGAAAACTTCTCCCACCAAACCATTATCACACCTGCTTTCTTCTTCACAAACTGATTATGGACAAAATACAGCAAAGCCAGGACTTTGCTCCTGACTGAGATTTGGGTGTTTATCAATTAAAAATAAATTTTTGAGTCCGCCGCAAGGCAAAAAGTAACTACATTTCATTTAGTAGCAAATTACCTGCTTTCCTATTTGCTAGCTTGCAAAACAATGCTAGTTATGAAGCTTGCCAAGAAGAAGGAAACATTTCTTTTAAAGAAGCATAATTAGGGTTCAAGGCTCCACCAGAGTCCAAGGTGAACTCTGCTGTGGTCTCTGACATCCAGTGGTGCCAGCAAAAAAGAAAGCAAGCAAACTTCATATGAAGAAGTTACCCAGAAGTGGTATTCAGATGACCTGCAGATACTGTTGTACCCTGTTGCTGATTGCTTAAATCGTGATAGGGAGTGACAAATTTCAACATCAGGTGATTGCCTTCAGTGCTCACTGTACTTTTAGTCTCGTGCTCCCTCCCTTCGAGACTTTGGGGTCTATTTCTTCACTTTGACACTTCAGAAATTCTGCTCAGCTATCACCCTGCCTGGGGGGCTCCGTTTCCTACAAACATCTCAATTTCCCAGGTGGATGTATTTACAGCTGCTGTACGCTTGGGGCTGTTTCAAGCAGAGCCAATTATCTGTTCGCCTGCATGATGAAGGGCCTGTTCGCAGCACCCCACGGCCACAATGGGAGCTGACGCACTGTTCTGGAGATGTGTCTGCTCTGTATTTCCACCTCAAATCCCGTGCTACATGCAGCTTTTGCTCAAAGTGGTCTGCATTCAAGGCAGCAACAGGCAGATGATATTAAACTCAGCGCTTCCACCTTCCAGACAAAGGTTCCCACCACCGTTGTATGTGGATGTTGAATAGCAGTGATGGAAAAAGGCCACTGGCAGAGGTCAGCCATCAGTGTTATCATCTGTCCAGGGAAAAGTAACTACAGTGGCCTTCTGCTACTATTCTAAGTGGCTGATTCCACTTGAGCTAGGTGGGTGGAAGCTGGGGTGAAGCGGGAGGCTTTGTATCCCCAGAGACTTTGCCTGGACAGCAGTCACAAAGTAACAGAGCTCAGCAATATTAAAGAAAAGGAAGAGGAGAGGCGTAAAAGTACCGCCTATATATACTACTCTTTGTGCATGCTGAGTATAACCAAGCACACAGAAATGAAGAGAAACTGGATCTGAGAAACTTGGACTCTGAAAAACTGCATTTCTAAATAAAAATAAAAATTTTCACTCTAAGCTCCTTGCTGGCTGCAGTACTATTTCCTGTGAAATGTGCATCACCAGAACAGTCATCGCTGGCTCCACTTCCATTCTTTAAGTTATAGGTAAGCCATGGGCACCCAGGCTTTGCTTTGTCTGGCTCCTATAGATCACCCCACTAGGACTCTGGTGATATACAAAACATTTCACAGTTAAGCGGCTGTTCTGGAGATAAGTTGTAGATGTTAGTTTTGTCATCACTCTTAAAAGAGTACAATGCAAATAAATGTATATGGTGGAGCAAGAAGGAGAGAAAAGATTAGTTTTTTCTGTGCTTTCAGGGGGAATCAAAGTAAGAGGGTAGCAGGTAAGAGCAGTAAGAGGGTTCAGGATGAGGCTGCAATAAAGACAAAACAAATCCCATAGCACAGACAAGTGAAATCCATTAGAGAACGCAAAGGTCTAAGTTCTGCTCGTCTTTACAACCCTTTAAATAGATTACACAGATGTAAGCGTCAGCAGAGCACGGCCCTGTGTGTTCAGCTGGCCTTGCATGCAGCTATGGTTGTAGAAGGTAGTAAGACTGGCAGCAGAAAACAACACTGACAGAGCTAACCGTCGTGGGGCTGCCAGAGAAGGGTCAAAGAGCAGGCATTCAGACTAAAAGGAAAACACATCCTCACAAGGAATAGCAGCAATGATTAAAAAAAAAAAAAAAAAAAAAAAGATAAGTGTCAACATGATCTCCCACATTTAATTCAAAGATCACAGGCCCTCAAAAGGAGAAGCAATTTAACTGCCACTGCTTAATACTTCCACTTGAAATATTTGTTCATGTGAAGAGTGGTGTGACAATCATGTCCTCTGTTATAACAGCCTTATGATAAAAAAGGAAATCTGCTACTTAGGAACACACTCTTGTGTTAGGGAAATATATATATATATATAAAACAGCCTGTAAAATATGGCATATCATCAAATTTCATGTCATACCAATTATTTCCTAAAATTTCAAAGTCTTATCCTTTTTCCTCTACATCAGGCTCAGAAAGGAATTGTATTTCAGTTTAATGTATGGAGTTTAAAAATACACACATTAAAAGAATATTAGAGTTGGTTTAAAAATATACACATTAAAAGAATATTAGTTGGCTTCCCCCCCCCGCCTTTTTTTGACCACAGTAATTGTCCTTTCCTCATAACCTATTTTTCAAAACCATTTTAAACAGGAGTATAGCTTTTTTTTAAAAAAAGAGAAAATGATTGACCTTGAAAATCTTTTCCTTTTCTATTTTTTTTTTTTTTAGAAAGAAAATATCTATAATTTGCATATCTCATTAACAAACTCAGCTATGCTATCATAGTAATAAGTGGTTAGTTAAGTGAAACTAACATTTTAATTAAGTTCTTTTAATTTCTAGGCTAATTTTCATTGTATTATGTGAACATTTTAGGGTTACAGAAGCCTGTCCTATGCTCAAAGTCATGCTAAAAAACACCGTTCCTCAACAAAATCTCTTTCAGTTGCATGCCCACTTCTTTTGCTTAGAGCATTTTAACTTTTTACTTTTTTTTTTTTTTTTTTTTTTTAATCCAGTCTCTCACTTTATATCTAGTTGAAACAGTTCTCTTTTAGCAACCCATCTCAAGGTCCTCACTTCTTAAAGCTCAGAAAGACTACATTATGGTTGACCTTCCCAGGTACCCTCTTCAGGATGATGCTTATTAGGCACGGAGTTAATGGAAATTGTAGTAGCTGATCTATGTTCACTCAGCAGTGGATAAGCCGTGCTTGCAGCCACAGATACTGGCACTGGTGTGAAGGAATCAGAGCAGTCACGTATCATGCTCAACACCCGGCCTGGCAGTGGCAGCCTCCAGGCTCCAGGTGTTCAGTGAGTAGCAGCAGACAGTAAGGTAACAAACCTACACACCTCTTCTTCCTAGTCTCTGGACAGACAGATGACCTAAATGCATGGCTTGTGACCTAAATGCATCAGAGCATCCATCCCTTCCACCTCTGCCAAACTATTTTATACCTACTCATTTTCCTTTCTGGCCAAATCACCATAATGTGTAACTTTCTGAAAAAGTATGTCAGTGTTCTGAGTTCTTCAATAGCAGACTAAACATTTGAGCAAGCACTGGGGTCTTTTTCTTGTCAGAGGGGCTAATTTGATTTGATTGTCTTCCAGCAAGGTTGTGAGACCAATACACAAAACCAGCAAAACAAACTAAAAGGCAGCAGGGGAAAAAAAAAAAAAAAAAAAAAAAAAAAAAAAAAAGATGAGCGATGAGCACATGCTGAGGGCTGAGTTTATAGAGCTAAACACGTTTGCCTGGAAAAGAAATGCCTTAATAAATTGATGTTTATTGTACATCAATGTGTACAGCATAAATGCTTATAATATAATAATGCTTATAATATAATTAATAATGCTTATAATATAACACAGGAACTATGCTGTCCCCTGGAAAACATATGAAATTCAGGTGAGATATCCAATTTATTTAACTTTTTTTATGTTAAGCAAAAATAAACTTACGTTCTTTTTCACCAGCAAACACTGAATCAAACCTTGATCCCATTGATCCCATCTATAAAGCTGTGCCATTAAATTCAAGACAATAAAAGATTTGTCAAATTCCATCAAAAGCACTTCAACAGTAGGGGGAAAGGTGGTATGAGAAATCTCTGGCAGCATAACTTCTGCAGAATATGAAAGAGTTGACATCAGAAGGTCTAGCATATATCTTGAAACGTGGACACCCACAGTTTTCAGTTTGCAAATTATTTTTGGCTTTGTTTCATTTTAGAGCTGTAAGAATGACCCAGATGTGAGCTGAGACTTCATCAGCAGAATCAAGACTTCTAAGAAACAAAAATCTTTAAATTAATACTGCAATTAGAAGAAGATTGAACATCTGCATTACTTACTACTTAACTTGAGGAAGCTGGAAATGAAAGCAAAACTCAAGGAATATTCTATTTGACTTGATTTCACCCAATGCTGTATAGTGCATAGAGCTAGACTGCCTGACCATGGTTGTATTTATTACACTTTCACAAGGCATAGGTTATCTTCTATATCTATAAAATTGTATGACTCTACTGGATGCAACACACTCAGCTATCATCAAAGGATCAACATTGTAAACTTTAACTTTGTGTACAGATGGAAAGAAAGAGGAGGTTAATATTTTCTTGAAGGTACTTGCCCAGCTTAGTTGCCTTTTCAGAGGATGCACCTAAGACAAACGTGCAGTAAAGTGATTAAAAGATCAGCAAATGAAATTGAAATTCCCTTCCTATTTGCATGAGATGTCAAACCACGTGCATATTCCAAGGGCAAAAGTAGAGAAGAGGAGAGCTAAGAGGGCTGTTGAAACACTAATAAGAACAGCAGCTCTGCGGTATAAGACTGGTCTGGAGAAGTGAAGGTTTGTATTAACACATACGTGAGCACAGACCCCTGAACCAGCTGTGTGGACCCCATCTTCTCATCAGCCTGAAAGATATACAGCAAATTGGAATGAAACAGTGACAAAACCTCATTCCTACAACACCCTTCAACAACTCCTGATGCTCACAGAACCACTACCACTTACACCACGTCATTCCCTTCTTTCTCCACCCCGCTTTTATTTATCTACTGCCTTCTGCCCTTTCTCTCACTGAAAGTCCAGCTGTATCTAGAGTAACTCACATTTGCTGTATACGGATGCATTGTGCACACATCACGTGGATTTTTGTGTGACTTTCAAGATAACAGCTACACACTCCCAGCACCCCAGCATTTCTTTGCAAGCTGTCACTGCTTGACTGTTCAGCTACTGTTTACAGCAAACTGATAAACAGGGCATGAACTCTTTCTGCTACATTAAGGCAGAGGGAGAGAGAAGTTCTGAAAATTAGTTTCTAATTCCCATCTGTCACTCAACTGAACTGAAATATTTCAATTACCTCCTGCACTCCACAATTCATCAGCAAAACCTTCCAGCAGCAGAATTGTTTGAAGGCTTAAAAGCAAATAATTTTTAAAAGTATCAATCCTGAATCACTGATGATTTGACTGAAAATTGGACTCTCTCAATAAGGCTGTTCAGATCTGTTCAGACTTAAAACACATGCAGCATTGCAGTTACTACCAAGAATACCTTAACCAATTCTTACATGGAATCCCAGTTTATACTTCTGCCATAATGCAGTTACTGAGGAAACATCAGTTTCCTCCTGCTGTCATCATCACATGAAGACCAAATCAAAGCTATAAGATACAAAAATAAATGAGGATTGAGCAGACCAGTAAAGAAAGGAAGGCCAACTGGATGTGCAAGCATCCATGTTCATCTGGAAGCTAAGCTGAGGACCAACATGAAAAGAACTTGACTCCTGACAGGCTGTCGAAGGCTTTGCTATTGAATACACACACATAAACAAACTTAGAACAGCTGTGTGGCTTGGACAGTCACACCAAACCAGTCACAGAAAGCAGAAGCTTGCAGGTATGGAATGACACTTTGTAAACAAAGGATATGTTAAATGTTGTTGAGGAAGATGGGGGAGATGAACATCACTGTGTCCTGAGATGGACACACACATCTGGTTTAAGAGCAAGGAAGGTCAAGGTCACACACAGAGGAGACAAAGTTTTTTTTTTTTGTTGTGGTTGTGTTTTTTTCTTTATTTTTTTTTTTTTTTTTTTTTTGGAGGGCAGGGAGGATGGAGGAGCTGGCAAGGCATAAAGCACCAAGTAAAGGAAATACCCTGGGCCAAGGTCTAGGACAATGTGGGTATCCTGACCTCACATCACCCCTCTTTCCTCTCTTTCTCTCTGACCACGGAGCCAGTCAGTGCCAATGAAAACACCTCCACCAAGGCAGAGTGCAAAATCTCAAAATGTACTTTTCTGTCCCGTGGTTTGATATGAGCTGTACTCTAAACTTGCATGGTGCTCTCTCTGCTTTCATTAGTAGACCATTTACTGCCTGACTCACCTCTCTTTCACAAAGCACTGTAGATTTTTTCCTTTCTGTTTCCCCTATTGAACATTTTATAACAAATACTTACCCCTTTTCCCTTTTGTTTATTACCTGCGTCATTGACTGGTTTCTGCTGAAGATCACACAACTAAATGAAACTCTACAAGCAGAAATTCTTAGTATTTTGCTACGGCTACCTATCCCTATCTTAAACAACAAGTAAGAGGAATGGGAGTTTTAAGATAATTGTTCTCATTTGTATAGTATGACTTTTAAAAGTCATTCTACCTCACATAATAGCTAGCACTCCATGGTAAAATTCAATGTGAAACCTAGTCCCCTAAATGAGGGCAAACTTCCTGGAATCAGGAAAGGAAAGTTGCCTCTACTCAACGAACCTTTTTTTTTTTTTTTATGATTACAAGTTTCAAAGTCATCTTGTCTTTGGAATTTATGTTGCTCACACTTAAAAGTGTATTTTCCTGCTCAGTAAAAGCAATAATGCAGCTAAACATTAACTTTATCCTTAACATCCTTAACATTAACATTAAGGATGGAAACATTGATAATGTAAGAAGGTATTATGAAGATGTTTGTTTCCCAGAAGAAATGATTGAGGGAAGACAGAGTTGTATGCTAACCAGCGTAAGTTCTGGTAATCAAATGAAGGCTTGCAGGAAAAAAAAAAAAAATAGTATTTCCTAAAACATTAGTTAAGTAGCTATTAAAAATTACTTCTGAAAATACTTTAAAAAATCAAATTGCAAATTTAGTCAAAAGTTTCCTTCCTGATAATGCTGAACTGCAGCCCACAGTTGAAAACGTCTGTCACTGAGGGCACTGACATTACAGACAAACATCTTCATATCCTGCCAGGAGTGCAGCAACATACAGTTCCCTCACTTGGCACAAACACTTTCAAGCAGGAATCTGACACAGCACAGCTCAGCAGTTTAAGTTAAACTAATGGTAATCTATGCCTTGATGGTGGCATAGATGAGTAATACAAATTCCAAAGTCATATGTTGAAGGAACAGCATACACCACCTTTTGTTTTGATTCCAGACTACCAGGAAAGGTACTAACATCCATCTCTAAGTTAACTTTGTCTAACTTGAGACAGAATACAGTTTATATCAAATATTAGTTAACACTATTAATGTTAATTACTTTCAAACAACATTAATTGTTTGACAATAATTATGATTATTCTGAGTGCAGACAGAATACTTATGGGGCTGCTGGGCTGAAAGTCATTGCATGGTGAGCTCCTTCTTGAAATGGATTAGTTGATCTTTTAGAGTTTTGTTTTTCCTTTGAGCTCCCTTGTGGTGTTGATTCCAAAGACATGAGCATTAGATAGGATAAATGACTGCAGACTAATTGCAGAGCTTTATAGACTGGAAAATACTGACTGTCAGGAGAGGAAATGCAGATCTATCGGTATTGAAAAAATGTCAGCAAGTTCATTTACCATTTCCTTGACCTGTATCTTCATATTTAGTGAACAAAGCCAACAGGAGCAAAGGAAGGTCAATGATATTTACTCATTTTTTGGAGTTCCATGTAGGACCTCTTTCGTGCTACTCTTTGTTTATCTCAACATTAATATTTCTTAACACAAGTTGCTTATTGATGACTCGTGGTGAAAGGAAAAAAGGTCTGATGAAAGAAAAAAAAAAAAGGAGCATCACAAACTTTTAGATGAAGAGCTGTTACTGTGGCAGGAAAAATCTCTTTGGTGTTCCCTTTTCTGTATGGACAACCATAGTCACTTGCAAGGGACAGAAGTAATATTAGTAATATTAAATAAATGCAATCAGTCCTATTTATACAAGTGCTACTCTGTTGAACACCAGCTGCTTGCCCTCACTTCTTTTAAGAGAACTGATAAATCTGAAGAAAAGACCAGGCAAGCTGAAGGTCAGCTCGTTGTAGGGGCCTGAGGACATACTTCTAGCCAATAACTCCACCATTTGGTTTCAAAATTGATTTTTTTTTTTTTTTTTTTTAAAAGAAACTACATACCATAAAGATATAGCGCAAAGCAAACAGAATACTTCATTCTATCTGAAATTACACCACATTTTCTTCATGTTAGCAAAAAAAAAAACAAAAAACAAAAAACAAAACAGCTTATGTTTACAGTCACCCCAAAACAATTTCCTCCATGGTTCCCTGCTCCCCTACTTTACCTCTTATGTCCATCATACATCCACAAACCAAGAAAATATCTGTAAAAATCCACTTGAAGAAAAGAAATACATACAAAAGCAGAATTGTAGAGGTAGGGTTCATTGACTGCATCCTTAATCTCTTTTTGTTACTTCAAGCCACAACCTTTCTCTTATTCTAGATAAATACAAAAGTAGTGTTGTCTCTACCAAACTGAAGACAGTTAAACAAAATTGAAAAAAGGATAAATCCTCACGTGCTCCTTTGGAAATAAACAAAGAAATAAAAACAAACAAAGAAAAACCAAACCAACCAAACAACCAACCCAAACCCAACACTACTGCAACTCAAAATGGTTGTTTATGTTTGCAAATTAAAGTAAAAAGAAAAAAAACCTCCAAAAAACAGTT
>CM021797.1:72923156-72957070 GCA_011076525.1 Nettapus auritus
TTGTATTTCTTCTCACTGTTTTGGGTCAAAACTTTTCAGTTGCGAGTAATTTTTGGCAGAATTCTGTGTTCCAGAATTTTATTTTGCTATGGAAACTGCCTGCATAAGAGAAGCAAAGTTATAAACCTGCCAGTTCTAGTCACAACTTCCTCCACTTTTGTACAAGTCATACAAGTGAATTATTGGCACGTAGTCTTTCAACAGCTTATCTTGGAAGACCTTTTTTTTTGTAGCAAAGACAGTAGTTTTCCTGCTGAACACCTGTGAATTATATTCTGCAACTACCTTGCATAATAAACTGTTAGCTGACGCAAGCTGCATGCAGTCCAGCTCCAATACTCTAGGTGAGCAGAACTCATTGACAGCCCATGGGTGGTTGGCCAGGTGCTGTTGTGCTTACATGAACTGCATATCCCCTAGAAGGGGGTGGCGCGACATGTTGATGTGGCATTATGCTATCTCTGCATTGTCAATACAGTTTCCATATGAAGTTCAGGTTGAGTTGCACTAAACCTCTCATTGCCTTTCGTTTCAGTTGCCTCTGTCCTTATCTAACATCAGAGACTTGAATATTTCCAAGTTGTTTCTCAGATTTGTGGGTCACCGGCTTGCACAAGAGCAGAAGCAAATGTATTTGGCACCCCCCCATAAATAATGGCCTCTCTCTATTCACTGCTGCAGTGGTGCCTGAAATTATGATATACCAATGATTTTCTACTTGTGGTTTTGTCAGTTTCATCGCAGCAATGTGATTGCAGTGCACAACCCCATGACCTACCTCTAGTTTTCCCAATACCACAGGCTGCTACAAAAGGCTGACCTCTGTTCTGTTCCCATCTCAATAAAAGTTTCAGGAATCTGGGTATATCTTGAGTGGTATTTAATTTTAGTGGTATTTTATTTGCTGAAAGACATTACCTGCTCCTAATGGTTATCATGAGTGACAAATCGTGGTATATTGTCTCATGTCTTTCCAAATAACATTCTCTGTATTCTCAAGATAACAGATTAATTTGCCTAAGTGATGCAAGGATGTGAAACCTCTGTAGGTTTCTGGCTTACATTTGCACAAGGGAGACCTGAAATTCCCTTGACTCAGCCTAGTGTTAGAAACATACCACTGGAGACTGGTGTCTTCTGACTGACTTTGTCCTGCTGTTGAGAAACATACCAGCTATCGCCATATAGTTCACAGGGTAA
The DNA here is from genome assembly GCA_011076525.1 of Nettapus auritus. Lineage (NCBI taxonomy): Eukaryota > Metazoa > Chordata > Aves > Anseriformes > Anatidae > Nettapus > Nettapus auritus. Next base: position 72,924,357 of record CM021797.1, read on the forward strand.
ATCCCTTACTATTAACAGCTCAAATCTCAAAATGCCCCACTTCCAACAGTGATTCACCATCAGGTAGGTTTTCACACCCAATTCCTTAAAATCTGTTCCACTTTCAGCCTGGTAGGTTACAGCCAACAGTTTTGCAGCCTATTAAAGGTTTTGAGCTCTGTGATGTATCTCTAAGTCACACTAAGAAGATGTGTAAACACTCCTGCTTGACCCACAAGTCTATTTTCCCTCCAGCATTGATGCTGGTAAGACACTTCCCCACCTCTTCATGAGAAGCACAGTAGTGCTCAGAGCTGCCAGCAAACATGGTCTTTACAAAGACACAAATGGCATTAGGGGTCATATTTAATTCTTTTAGGGCAATAGTATCACACCCCTGCACTTTGTAGGCTGTCCTCCTTTGCTTGCCCTCTGGTCTGCTTGCTGAAGCTGCAGTGGTGACTTCTCAGCACAGCTAACGTCAGTCTGACAAGTGGGAAAGATTTTAAGCATATAAGAAATTGAGTATGTAGAGAAGGTCTGTTCTGTGAGAGAGCGAGATTCCTGCATGAGGCTGTGTAAACAGTTATTTTGACTTCATTTACCCACATACAGTACTGCCATCAGAACTGCATTATTCTCACAGGTTACTAAATGTTTCATTGGTATAGTAAGTAAGCTTCTAGCACAAAGTATGATTTAGGTGCTAGAGGGAAGAAAAGAGTTTTATAATGACTTTTCATTCTTCCAGCACTTTTCCTTTCTTCTTTAAATTGTTCTCATGGGATTATCCAGAAATCCTAGCTGTGTTTTGCAAAATATATTTTTCAAGTTTCTACCTGAGTGTCTCAGTCAATTTAAAAACAAATAGCTAATACAAACTGACTTGCTTTTCAGTTTATTAGTTGATAACTGTCCCATGCACAATGAATGGAAGAAGTAGAAAAATAAGTTACTGCATAAAAGGCACCAGTAATTACTCAGCAAATACAATAAATTATTGTATGTGGGGAAATTAAATGTACTTCATTTTGTTTCCAGTGAGTATGTTACAAGTGTGGGTGATAGCAGCATGCAGCAGAATATAAATGTGATACAACTGCCTTCCGCAGTATGTGTGTTTCCATCAAAGTTGGATTTTTTTCCTCCTTCTCTTCTTTTGATTGATTTAAATTGATGGGTTGTGAAGCAGGGTTCTGAACTCACTGGTGCCTCAGCAAAGCAGGAAAAAAAAAAAAAAAAAAAAAAAAAAAAAAAGAGGAATGAGAAACAACTATGAAAATGCACATTGAAATCTCATGTTCCCATTTGAGTTACTGAAGAGGCAGCTACTCCAAGGGGATGAGACCCTGAGTTTCTCTAGAAACCCATTAGCTCTGACAAACTCCAAGCAGGCACTGAAGTTAGCTCCAATCAATCTGTATGTGGAGGACATTAGGCATGAGATTCAGATATGTTTACTGAGACTTGTACAAAATCCATCCTCAGAGAGGATTAGGAATGAGGTTCAGTTTTTCAAGTTGTGCAGAGCTCAACTCCAGTTTTAAAATCAGTGTGCATCTTGAAACTGAAATAGTAGGCTTGGCTTGGCAGTCAGTGTCTTATGGATATTTGCCATTTCTACCCTGTGAATTCAGCAAACTCTTTATCATCAATAAGATACATTCACTTTAAATGTTGCCATTCCACTTTTTTGAGCAAAGAATCAGCCCTTCACTTACAAAAGTGTAACAAAAAGAAAATGAAAATCAAAGGAAAGGTACATCTTCAAGGCTATTTAAACAACTAGATTAAAGGAATTGAAGAGATGTGGTAACAAAACCACCCTATCATGTTGTGAATAAAAGTGACACCATTTAAAAAAGTAAAGAAGAAAACTTACTCCAAATACAAAGAATGGCCAAATCCATGGGTGACTTTAAACCAAGATCTTGCAGATACAATCCTGTTAGTTGGCAACAAGCAGCATACCTTTACATACTTCCAGGTCCTTAGATCCCTAGAGGACATATTAAATCAATGATTAGCACATCTGTGCACTTGGATCTGCCTTGGAGCTGATTCTAGTTGTGGTTAAGATATGAGGCAGACATGTGGTTAAGATAAGCAGCATGAAGCTTTCAGAAAAATGGATCAAAATGCTATCTTATACATGTAAGCCCATTCTGTTCCCACTCTGCTGCCTGTGGCCACCCCTCTCCAACTAATTATATTCTCATACACTTGTGTATGATTTTCAGTATAATCAGAAAGACGGCAGCTGCACAAGACAAACCAGACATTGTAACGGGATGGCTTGCACCTGGCACTAGCAAAGCTTTACACTTTGCTAATAAAAGCACAGGCACCCACCTAGGGAAGGGAAATTACTTTGTATTTCAAGAGGATGGACAGACTATGATATTTAGGAAAAAAATCATGTAGCACAACAAAGATTAACATATGCATGAGGCTACCCTCCATTCCCCACAGCAGTGTAATTGCCCATGAGTATTTCAGGTAATCAAGGGAAAGAAAAACTGAGAAGCCTAAATTTACATCCTTCATTCAGGACTTAAAATGAGAGGGCCAGGGAGAGATCCAGGCAGTGATTCTAAGGAGCTCTGACTGCTAATAGCATAGCTCTATTTTGGCAATGCATAGGTAGGGTACAGACTGCCAAAAGAACAGGTATCCCAAAAAAGGGAGGAATGGGTGAATGCTGACATCCAATCTAACAAACAAATGATTCCTCAGAGTACCTACTGATTGTCACCTCTGCTTTTCATCCCTAGTTTATGTCATTGAGTTGGCACTAGTGGTAACGTGACTTTAACAATAGCACGTGATCTTCAGAATCAGTGCATGCATAGCAACAACAGTGCCACTCAGACTGCTATCTGAGCTGCTGCCACACAAGCATTTCTGAAAAGCATCACTGAAGAGCAAGTTTTCACCCTGGATATGCAAAAAATAGCAAGCAGTGCCTAAATAGGTATGAGTAAGGGAAACATAAACTAGTTGCAACACCAATTTCACACAGTAGTAGCAATAAACACGTTTATATGTATGCCCCATCCAGGTATCTACCTATTAAAAACACCAAAAGCTTTGGGTGTTCCCCAGAGAACTGGGTTTTCAGATGTGATGTTTGCACACGGTCTTTTCTATCTGTGAAAAGCCAATTTTTATTTATTTTTTATTTTTTAAGTTCACCCAGCAGCCCAAGAAATCATGACTCATGAATAGTACCAGGCTAAATCTGCATAACTCAGTCTCACATGATGTATCATGTGAGATGGGGTATCAGAAAATACTGGATTTGCTCCAAAGCTTAAAAATTCAAAGCAGAGAGCATCACAGACCACCATTTAAACCCACAACAGACACTATGTGCCAACTCTTGAAGAATAAGCTCTGGGCTGCCAGTGAAGTTAACAGAGCAAATCTGAATCTGATTAATTAAAATGGGATTTTCACCCAGCAAAGAATAGCTATAAGCTATACAAGCAAAAGACTGAAAAGAAGCAAAGGCTTCAACATAAAGACTACTTATCATGGCTTGTAGTGGCAGAGCAAGAGGCCATGGTTTTAAATTCAAACAAGATGGATCTTGACTGAATATAAAGCTGGGCAATTGCTGAAGGGTTCAAAGTCAGGATGGACAGGGCTTTGTGCGACCTGACCTAGTGAAAGATGTCCCTGCTTGGGGCAACTGGATGAGACGATCTTTAAAACTGTTCTCTCCAGCCCAAGCCATTCTATGAATCTGTGATTTAAGCAATAGTAAGTAAGGCTGTTTTCACTTCCTATGGAACAACCACATGATTTCAGTAACTCAGTTATATCACACAGTTGATTTCAGTAAGCTTGTGTGAAAACATATACAGAACTGACCATGTATCACAGATTTCTTTGGCGGAAACCAGAAGAAAGAGAAGAGAGACGCCAACAAGGGCTTCTGTCATTGGAACCACCTTTGTTTGACCTTCATTTTCAGCAATGAAGGGGAAAAATAATCTCGAAGGCATATATTTTGAGAGATATTAAGAAAATGAAAAAACCTATTTGCTTTCCCACAGAAAGAGCAATATAAGCCTTTATTAGTGTTTTACATTTTCTACCCCTTTTAAAACTATATCTGGACTTTTGCTGATACATCTACAACTATTTAGCTGATACTCCATCAGGAGTTTCAGATCCTTTATGAATAAGTCACCAACTTCAAAAAGTTAGTCTTTTGGTATCGATTCAGCCAGTAGAAGTTGTTGCTGGAGTATTTTCTGTAGGCAAGCATTATTGGATTAATTAAAAAACAAAACAAAAAACTAACAACAACAAAAAACAACTCTTTTGTGCATTAATGGTATGTGTTTTTCATTAGATCAGCTTAAACACCTTGAAGGCCCAGTTCTACAATTAAGTGACAATCCCACGATGAAATCTCAATCAAAATGATATTCAGAATAGATCCAGTTGAACAGAATTGGACAAACACACATCTTCCATGCTGTTGTATCATCTGCAGAGCAGTGGCTGCAGAGAGTATTAAGAGGAAAATTAGAGCGCTATGAAGTCGGCTAATCAGTTCAACTTACTGTCTGATGAAATAACAATTACAGAAACATTTTTAAATTTAAAAAAAAATCCTTCAAAACCACAAAGTGTATCTAGACTCTTGCCAGTGAACAATGAGGAAAAGAAGAGTAAGCAAAGAAATGAAAAAAATTACATGATTATCAAAGCTGTCAGAGAAAATGAAGATACAACAGAACAAAACTAAACTGGAAGCTAGGATCCAACTGAAAATTCAAAAATCTCCTTCTTCTGCTGCTGAACTTTCTCAATTCAGTGAAAATATGTCCAAATACTACAAGAAACCCACCAAAAGGTTCTGTAACTGAGCAGAAGTTGTTGCATGCATAAGGAATTGTGGGTACAGCTCCCCACCAATTCTTTCTCTCTTCTGCTGTCTCACCAAGCAGAAAGAAAAAGCCCAGTCTTTGGTGTTTTTAACCTGTTTCAATGCACAAAATAACAACAAGCACAATTTTGCCCAGTTAAGTCAGAACATTCTGACACAAGCTCACATCCACCACCAAAGGAGAAACAGCACTGATTATCATTCTGATTTTTAAAAAAATAAAACATATGGTTTAGCAGGTTTTTCATCATCGCTGTTTTTCCACCCAGGATGGGCATAGCCTACTACTGAAATATGCCATGAAAGCTGAAAAGGAGATGAAGGAATATAAGTAAATAAAGGGAACTAGTAGGAATTTGTTGTCATGGCTCCCAGTACTTGACAGACCCCCAGCTGATTTAAATTTTGTCCTTTTCTTCCCGGGGCAAATCTCCTAATCAGGTTCTCATCCTGTACAGTACCTTCACAGTTATCTATGGATAAATGCAGAAAAGGTGCGGGCTTTCAGAGCTCACTCTTTTCTATTTCTAGAAATAGCCAAAAATATCGCACATGAAAGAAATGGAATGACTTTAAAGAAAGGGGGAGCTCCACAGGAATGTCCTCAGACTAAACTGAACCTTTAAGTTCAGAGGCTGAGGGCAGCCACCCAGAGCAGCCTCTGGCTTAGAGATAACCTATCCTGGAGTAACTCCCATGGAAGTATCTGTCCCAGCTCAAGCACAAGAACACATTGTACAAACTGTACAACGCTTGAAACAAACAAACAAACAAGCAGACAAGCAGCCTTCCTTGTGCTCAGGTAGAAACACAGGCAGAAATCTGAGCTCCGAGCCATGAATGCCTCTTTTTCCTCACTGTACCCATCTCACTTCCAGCAGGCGGAATGCAGCCTGACGTCCTTGCTCTGCCCCTGGGGTCTTCACCTACCCGCTCCCAGCAATAAGCATGTTATGCTGCTATGCTTACCAATATATCTCTCAAAAACTCACCCAGAGTCAACACGAGAACTATTGTATAACCTCACACGCAAGCTAGCAAACCTTGCCTCGCCACCTGCAAGCTTTAAACGACACCCGACCCAATCCCCAGCACCTTTTCTCTTTTGCACCATTCAGGTTTTCCACACACTCAAAAATATTCGGGACCAGGTTTCCCCAAACAACACGGCATTTTTACATCTCAGCTCCGCAGTCTATTTTCCCGCATCCAATTCAACACAGCAGCACGCAGCTTTACCCCCCAAATACCCAACACACAACTCCGTAACGCTGCAGGAGAGGGGACGTAGTAGCAACGACATGGCGCGACGTGGTGTTATATGGCGCGATATGGTGCCCGCCTGTGCTCACAACCCGACAGCTCCCCGGGGACGGGATGTGGGGCTCCAACCCCTCTCTGGGGGTGACCTCCACGTTGTGTCCAAGGGGGGCAGCGGGGCCGGGGGGATGCGGGACTCCCAGGGGACCCCAGTCGGGGACCGGTGATATGGTGAAGAGCGGGGGGGGGGGGGGCAGGGGGATGCGGGGAAAACCCCCCTTCCCAGAAGGGGGTGGGGATGCGGGGTGGTGGGTCCCCTCCTCCCGGCAGGGGGGTTTCTGCGGGGAACCGGCAGAGGGGCAGGGGCAAGGGGAAGCCCGGAGACCTGCTGCTGGATTCGAGCATCTCCATAAAGCACCCGCGGTGCGCAACGGCGCCTTCTGCGAGCACGCTCCTAGCCCCGAGCCTGTTACAATCCCTCCTCCTCTTCCTCTTAAAGCACCGGCCCCGCAGCGCTCCCCTTTCGCTCTCCGGGCGCTCCCCTCTCCTCTGACTCTCCGCTGCTTTCGGAGCACGTAAGGGAATCACAGGTGCACAAAAATAATAAATAATAATAACAATAACAATGAAACACCAAAAAACCCGCAACCTCCCGCACCGAACCCCGCATCGCCTCGCAGACAGTAGCGGGGGTGCTCGTCCTCCCGGCTTCCGCTGCCGAAACGCGGCTCCCCCGGTCACCCCCCGCCCCCGCCCCGGTTCCCCCCCGGCCCCGCTCACCCCGCGGTGCGGTGCGGAAGCCCCGCTACGGGCTGCAGCGTCCATGCGGGCAGGAGGGTAGCGCCCGCAAGCCGGGCATCGTGGTCTGCCCCTGCCTCCTCTGCTCCGCTGGAGAGGGGCGGAGGACACACATACACACGGGGATGTCTTCCCTATAAATATATATTTATTTATTTATTTTCTTGCACCACTCCTCCCGACCTGCCTTATTTATTTATTTGTGCCTTTATAATTTATTTATTTTAATGATGCCAAGAGGATAATCGGCACAGCTCCTTCCCCATCTCCCGCCTGTCCTCCTCTGCCTCCCAGTGCTCAGGAGCCCGGGAGGAGGAGGGAGGGGAAAGGGTCCGACTGCGGAGGGGCGGGCGGAGAGGAGAGCAGGGAGAGCGCACCCCCGCATCCTCAGCTCCCCCCTTCCCAGCCGTGAGCCCCGGAGCCCTCTTTTGTGCCGGATCGCTCGTCCCCTGGGGGTTCCCTGGTCCGAAAGGATCGCAGGAGAGTGGGGAAGGGGCCGGGAGGGGGGATGGTGGAGGAGGGGGTAGAGACAAAAAACGCCCCTCATTGCAGCGGGGGAATTCTTACCTCCCATTTGCAACTGCCAGCCAGAGGCTGGATGTGGCCTGGCTATTCCTCCCAGAGCACCAGCTGCTGAGAGCTTACAGCTCCACTGTCTTCATCCAACATCACCGCAGGGTGGACTGCCCCATCCCTTCAAAAAGAAGGGGGGAGGAAAAACATGGGTACAGTGAGCAAAGCAAACAGACAGGCTGGGGTCTGGGTGAGCTGTAACAGTGCAGGTGTCCCCGAGCTCCAGAGGAGCTCAGGGTTAGGTGGCAGGCACAGCATGGAGCACAGCCCCAAGAGGTAAGGCAATGCCAGGAGGCTGGGATCTGGGAACCAGTTCAGGCACTGGCATCAGTGTTGTACCTCGGTTCCCCACACCTCACCTGCAGGTGACATGAAGCGGGCAGGATGGCTGAGCAGTGCTGCTGCACACCTTTACATGTCACACTCAAAAAATATGCATTGCCTTCCTTGCCTGAGCAGCCTTGCTCTCGTTCCAAAGCTGCTGGGCCAGTCTGAATTACTGGAACTGAAAACCTTTTCTCAGCAAACTATCACTAAAGAGGCTCAGTGAGGACACAAGCAGTGGCTCGCATCTTCTCTGTGTTAAATTCCAATTTGACTTCAAGTCACAGATATGTTATAATAAGTGAGAATGTTAACATCCCAACTGCTTGTATGCAAGCCAAATTCCTAACTGGCAGGGCAAAGACAAGGTGACCCAGTAGTTATTCTACTGAAAATGAGCAGAGAGTCCTGGCTTCCCACAAGTGTGTGAAGTCCTCCTGCCAATACGGTTTATCAGAAAAAATAATAATAATAATAAAAAAAAAATAGCTAAAGTAAAGCAAGAAAACAAAATTTGTGTCTGTGGAGAAATGGAGCTTCATTTCTCAGTTACCAAGGTATCTGCAGAAGCTTTTCTGAATGCTTCTTTGTCCCCTCACCTCAAAGAGTGGGAGCACAGTGTCACAGGTCTGTGACTTGTCCAAGATCACCAGAAGCCCCAGACTTTGTCTGGCCTGTGTGCACAAAGCCACATTGACCGAGACAAGCAGTGTAAAGTTGCCCACTCAGGGGTGAGAAGTGTTAATTGTCTGCTGCAATGTAGAGAAAAACACTTTTCATGTATATAGAGCCTTTTTCCCTCGTAAGAGTTCAGGAGCACAGACACAGCCTGATGAATATGTCTCAGTCAAGGTATTCCTGGTTGTTTAAGCAGTGTGACAGCATGGGAAGCATTCACCTGATCATACGCAAACACCGATACCCAAAAGATTTACCAAAGTTAAAGAACAACCCCTTGGAAACTAAACATGAAACTCTCCAATTTGCGGTTTGACATCACTGCAGTTTCACCTTTTCTTTCACTTCTCTCCATGAAAGAATGGCATCTACAGACCTTGGTTGGATGTGGGAGGAGGCAGAGGGAAACCAAAACAATAAGATGCCTTTCTGCTGTTTTCCCACCTTGCGCCATCAGCAAGCCCTGTAAGAACAGAGCAGGAAGGTGGGATTTGTTTTCTTCCTGCTTTTTCTTGGTGTGCATTTCTGACCCGCTTGTTGTTTCAGGGAAGCTCAGCAGGGCATGAGGTTGTCTTTCCTAGTATGGGAGTTGTGTGGCTTGAATGGAGCTACAGCAGCAGCAAAAATGGCTATTTTTAGCCTAAAGTCAGTCAAGCACTTCTAGAAGGCATATTAATAGGAGAAACATTTGAGAACAAAACAAGTAAACAAAAATGAAACAAACTGAGAAACATAAACAATAATGATCTTTTACCAGAGGCACTTAATGAATGACAAAAATGTAGAAAACTGCATGCTGCATCTCAGGCAACATGACTCAACACCAAGAAAAAAAAAACAAAGGCAACATTTCAACAGTACCTGTTGCATTTAGGACAATCAGAGCATCTTATAGCACTGTACATCTGGACTAGGATTTTTAGAGATGCCCAATTCATCAGTTTTCATTAAATATGCTTATCCCAGATAAAGCATACCCAAGCTGGTAGTTTAAATAGACGTTAATCACCTTCTTAGGCACATCTAAGTTTTGAATGAAACATAGCTGGTACCCAAAATGCAATGAGATTCGGTGAGAACTGTGTGCCTAATTTGCTTGGAGAGTAGCTGCCCAATTTTGCTAGTGAAATCATGTGGACAAGCTGTTGCTCTCTATGTACTACACTATAAAGTAGACAGAAAAAAGAGATAAGGATATATGTAATAGTAGAAAGATTCATTGTTTACTGCTAAAAGCAACAAATTTTAGTTTCAGATCGATAATTCAGTGGGGGCATGGATATCTGTCAGCTCCTTCATTTGGTATTGGATTTGGAGGAATTGATTGCAATAATTCAGCAGTCTATAAATTTTCATGGAAGAATGAATGCAACAACATTCACCACCGCCAATTCAGGTACTTCACTTAGCTGTTTGTTGTTGTTGTTGTTGTTTTTTGTTTGTTTGTTTTTTACCAGTATTAGCTCCTGGCAGCAGTTTCTCCTTCTTCCAGAAGAGTTCCTATTTAGGGTATCTCATGCTATGACTCATCTCTAGGAGTGAATAATTGCATTGAAGCCCATTGCAGCACACATTCAAAGTGGTTTGCTTGCATGAGTGTTTGGCTAGATCCAATCCAGAAATTTGGAACAATTTGTTACCACCAGCCATTAAGAGGTTGCGTAGTGCAGTGTATAGGTTGGAAGCAGTTTGCTCTTCACACAGGGGAACATCACAATGAAACTTCATGTTCTGAGTCGTGATAAGTCTGTCATGAAAGAGATGCTACTGAAGTCATGCGATTATATACATTATTCTCTCACATCTTGCAGCAGGATGATCATAATGACAACAAAAGTATTCACTATGTTTAACATGCATTTGCTTGCAGCTAATTTCGTGGGTTGATTTCCTTAAAAAGACGAATCAGAATCTTAAGAATTGCTGCTTTATCCCTCTCATCCAAAACCACCTCATTGTTGACCCCGTCTGACTTTTCTCCACATCAGTAATAAAAAGTTTCAGATGAAGTGACCTCAGAGTTTAGTGCATAAGAACCCAGCATGAGGCCTTACTAGTAACATCTGTTAAAAGATTTATCCCAGTTCTTTCTTCAGTGTGTGAAAGGGTAGACTTTCAGTGGACATTTTTTATTCCAGTTAGAATTCTTATTCTCCTAGTGACCAGAATATTTGCATTTGATTCATGCACCCACCTATCTCTGCAGAGAGCAAGATGACAAGAATCCTACACACAGAACAAGCTGCATCTGTAGGACTTATGTGTAAAACATGGAGATCAAATGTTTGCAACCAATACTGCATAAATAATTTTAGGATTTATTTGGGGATTTTGTTTAAGCTAACTATCTTCTATCTAAGAACATTGCATTTACTTAATTGTCTTTGATGAAATGACATTACACAGCCCTCTACACTAGCAAGAGACTTGACCATACTATTTGTTATAATATCAGAAGCTTTTCACTGAAAATTCAGTGCATTTGTCCATGTCAGTCTTAGTAGTCTCAATACCAGGGCAACTGTTGTGGTACTGCTATCTGTTAAAATCTACATTAACACATCTTGAGATCACAGCTTGAAGACTCATCTTCTTTAAATCTGAGAGGCCTCAATAGGCAGTCATTTTATCCAAGGGTTTTCTGATGGGAAAATAAGCTGTGCTGACCACACACCATGCACAGTAGAGGTGCCATAAGCCCATCTTCACAGCAGTCAGCCTGAGACACCATCCATCTCATATGCGCTGAGCTGAGCTGTGGCCAAAGTAAGCCTCTTATATGAGTGATCCACCAGATCATCAAAGCCCTGCAATAAGTCAGGACCGATTTGTGCTGGTCAATGTCTCACCAACAGTTTGTCGGCCACTGAGGTCTGCAGAGGTGTGCTGTGCAGACAGGAGGCCTGGGGAGGAAGAGAAAGCAGCAGACAGGTGTCAAGGATTTCCTGTCAGTCTTTGCAGACTATACACTGCATGGCTAATTACTCATAGGAAAACATACCATCTGTGTAGCCAACATAAGATAGCAGTGTTCCACTTCAGTTTCAGGGGAGACAAGTTTCATAAACAATCTCAGTACTCAAGTCTCTTGTGGATGAAGGATATTTTTGTCCGCAGCAAGATATGATTGAAGTTTCTATTTCTTATTACACGCTAAATACAAAGCCTAGTTTCCTACCAAAGAACAAAGGATTGAAGTGTAAATTTTGCACTAATTAAAGGAGTAACTCCATGGAGAAGGAGTAACAGATTTTTAACATCTTACATTGCTACTTACAGTTGCAAAAATCTTTTAGCTGCCAGCAATACAGAAGAAATCTTAACTGTGGAAGAACATGGACAGGGAAGGGCAGCAAAGCAACCTGGGAGGAGGGTTGTGAATGCAGTGAGCAACCTGCCTTGCAACACTGCCACTAAAATTATTCAATCTTCAGGGAGTGGGGAACCATTGCTCTGCTTTGCAACAGCAGATTGATGCTTTCTACCAAAACACCTCTATACACAGACAAACACACACATAAGGCTGCTGATAGAAGGCGATACAACTATGATCATGAAAATCACCTCCTAGCTTTTCATATGTTGTGATAACAAATTACATTTACATAATGAAGTCTACTGGCAGTCAAGCCCATGCTAAGTGGGTGTAAGCAGGTAGCATGTTTCAGCCATAACTCAGAAGGCTGTCTTTGACATATGGGGGAGTTCCATGCACCACACGTTCTGTTTGTTGTTTGTTTATTTGTTTTTGTTTTCTTTAATTTTCTGGCATCTCTCTACTGAGAAGAGAGAAGATTCTCTTTCCATATTGTTAACAGCAAATTCCTAGTTGAAGAGACAATTTTTTTTTTATTTTTTATTTTTGACAAGAATAAAGGCAAGAAATCCACCTGTATGACAACAGTGAAGACAGAGTATTTCAGTATACCTTGAAAATTTAAGCAATTTAAAAATATAAGCTCAAGGCATGAGTTAAAATGTAGTGAACTTTTAGTTTTGTTGAAATGGAGTCTCAACTTTAAGCTTTCTGGACACCATCCATTGTACTAAACAGAGCAGTGATTTTAACCTCATAAGTGGGACGGTTCCTGCTAGACCTAATGCCCAGAACAGTTGACTGGGCAGGAGAAAAGCCCTACAAGCTCTTCATATTCTTGGGCATGAAGCTTTAGGGAGGTTCAAAGAAGTAAAATGTGATGTCTCTACACACAAGAGAAAAGGCATTAGCAAAATTAGTAGATTTATGCTTTCAGAAAAAAATAAAATAAAATAAATAAAATCTGTACAGACTACATCTACAGCCCATCTCATAAGCAAGTAAATGAGTCAGTGTAGCATGCAGCATTTTGCTCTCAAGTGTTTAAATTTCAGAAACAAGGGCAATTCCATAAGTTTCAGGTTCTGGAGAAGTTTTTTGTGATATTTGAATAAGCCATCTCAAAGCACAAGGAAGGCTCAACACTCCTAAAAATGAATCTCCTCCTAATTTTCTGTGAGTAGTAGTTCAGATTTGTCTGAGTAGCAGCCCTCAGAAATAAGAAGGTCTGTCCTATTCAAAGATGTACCAATCTAGATATGTTGGTAACTCATCTGTTTATATATTATTGTATCAACTCATAGTTACTTAGCTTGTCTGCCTTATCTTGCTGAACTGGACTTTACCTTCTAGTTTCTAACCAAGCAACCTGAGGTTTTCCTTGTTATAACTTTATGTATTTCCATTTTTCATTAGGTTTTATTATTATAGTACAAACACGTCAAGCTGCAATTTCACTTCATCTAACATTCACACTCAATATGATCCCATTTTAGCATTTAAAGCCAGGCACTCCTTTTCCATCACTGTTTGCTTTTGAGTATTGTTTTAAAAAGCCCATTCCATTTTGAGGGGTTGAACATCCCCTGTGCCAAACAGTAGACAATTACGTTCAAAGTATGAATGAAATTTTAAAACAAAAGGGCCCTAATCTTGTGGCTTACCCCATACACTGTTTGTGCTTTGGTATTTTTTGCTTGACTGGATTTGTGCTGCAATTACACCTCAAGTCACAGTCCAGCAGCAGTCATGTCCAGCAAGTCTTTCTGATTACAAAATCCACAGATTTATGGATTTTCCCCCAGATTTCCCACATATTTTTCTCTAGACCTCTTCATTCTTTAGGAGAGGCAAAACCAGCAGATCTTCTAAGTGTATTTGGGTTTGGTCTCTTACGGCAAGCCTTTGAGCACACTTACTAAGCTGTTTTGACTTGTGCATTAAGATCTTCACTTAAATTCACTGGTGAGCTGCAGGCAAATGACTAGAGCACTAGCTTGGCTCTGGCCTGAGGTTAACCAGGATGAACAGGGCATGGAAAAATATCAGACGTGACACAAGAAAATTGCTGAACACAAAAAATAATAGCAGGAGGTGATGATAGAAATTACAGCAAGTGTCAGGAAGAATGGCTATGAATCACAGGTGGCTAATGGTGAGTTGGATGAGGCATGGCCAAACTGCACATGTAACTGGGGGAGAACTAGGGGCCTTCGGAGGTGTACAGCCTTGAAAAAAAAGCCACTGTACCCAGGTAACTGTGTCAGGAATAGCACATCAGATGAAGATTGCCTAGGTAAAAGTACCATAAATGACAAGTTTAGTGTCTGTGGGTAAAAAACAAGTAGACATGGTTTGTGAGATGGAGGTTGACAAAAGAAAGTTCCAGGATGGTGAAAGGGGAGACAAGAAATGGGAAAAGAGGTAACAAGGTATGCAGGCCATGGGAGTGCAGCTGTCCAGAGGCAGCCCAGCACCTGATCCCTGCCGCTGGAGCAGGACGGTGAACAAAATCCCATAGCTTCACCTGCACCATATGAGCAGGGTCAGCCCACAGCCTTGGGAGAAGTGTGTGGGAACAGGACAGGGTGATTTTCCTGTATAGGGATGGACCACACTGAGCATCCATTTAACACCTTGTTGGTGCCTGTTCCTGGTTCAGCAGCATCAGCAACTATGCATCACCTCCTAGCAGAGGTCTCACCTGTCTGTATTTGCTCTCTGAAGCTGCCCCAGAGAATAGCCAAGAGATGAGCACCACTTCCATTGCTCTACCCATGTCCTTGCCTCCTAAATGTTTCCAGCTCCTGCTGCCTCATTGTGCGATATCCCAGCTGTTGGTCGTTTGCAGCACTAATAAAACAAGAAAATTTTAAGGAGAACATTTGGAAAGCCTGGCTTACCAACATTATGGTCAAAAGGATCTGTTGTATCAGCCAGTACCTATTGTTATTTCCCTTTTCATCAGTGTAGGTGTGATTTTAAAGGATTTTAGCAGGGAGATCATTTGCCATCAATTTAAACAGTGTTGCCTTTATAAAAATAGAGAACATGATCTCCCTCTGCTCTCTTTTACAAAATGGAGCTTCTCCTTCTGTGCCCATTTTTCTACTCATGGGTCCCCAGCAGATCTCAAAAGCAAGCATGGTACCTCTGTGCAACCAGCGTTGCATCATATCAAATGCCAGCGTGAATATGTTTCCACGTGCTTGGCCTAACAGCAAGATTAGCATGCAATGTCACAGTGCCTGAAGATCAAAACCAATCTGAAGTTTGCAGAACAGCTCTAGAGAAAGGAAATTATTAAGAAGGAAAGCAGCTATTGAGTTTAATTACATTGTCATCTGATATTTTTGTTAAGTCTAACTACATCTGTATGCAGCAGCTGAGAATCAGTTTCTCAAGTTGTAACTACCATTTTGGTGGATCAGAAAGCTGGGACCTGAAGTACGTTGGCAGCTGGACACTGCTTACCTCAAAGAGGTTGTGTAGCTCTGCTAGGAAACCTGGTGTCATGCACACAAATATATTCAGGGTTGCTGCTTCATTTTACAAGGCTTGGTATTAACCTGCTTATACTTCTGGTAAAGCAGATTTTTCCATTGTGCTTGAGGAATGAAGCTCCAGAAAGGCTGCTTGTGAAATCTGTATGCTTAGCAATTGGAAATGCAGCCTGAACAATAACTTCTTTAAAGGTACTACTTGAGAATAACCTCATTCTGTCAGCCTGGGCCCATCATGACACGAGAGCAGAAAAGACAGCCTGTATGTTTCTTTCCCACTTCATGAAGTTATCTATGACTGAGCTGGCACTGACTCTTCTTATTTATTTTCATTAAAACATTACAACAAAGGAAAGGCCCCGAACAGGATCTCCTACAGGCCCTTCCAGATATACTGTTAAGTGCATTGCTACTGGCAGCTGTGATTTAGGAGGTTTCTATTCAAAACTTTGCATTATATCAGTGCAATCTGGTCACACAACCCCTCCAGCTCTAGAGCCAGCCATAGTCAGGCTAAGATCCAGGCACACATATATTTTCTGGAAGGACAGAAAAACATACTGGGTCTTCACAATGCAGGGTTCTCATGGGACTGCCTACAGTCATGACAACCATGTAAATGCCATACTGAGAATTTATAGCTGCTGTTTTCTCTTCCCTTCAAATAAAATTGTACATTTTTGATGTAAAAAACAAAACAAAACAGATTTTTTTTTTTGAATTAATTTTTTTTTTTGTAGAATTGAAAAGCAACAAAATGAAGATGTATGCCTGCTTTCTTTTGTACATACAAGAAAGGAGGACAGTCAGTGACTTTTAACTCTGATCTGATTCATTATATTAAAGCAACTCATTAAATAAAGAATATGCATTTGACTGTCTCCCTTTTTGGGAAAAAGTAGACCAGTCCTCTTATCACCACACAAAAATTGTGTGGCATCCTGAACAAAAATAAGATGATTAATGAAATCTTTAAAAAAAAATAGAAGTCCTTATATAGTCACGTCATTTGTGTTGATGTGACAAGCCACCGCCAGTCAAATCAAAGCCTAGGCAGAGTAAGAAATGTCATTGCAGCTGCAGAGTACTTTGGACAGCAGCCAACGACCACTTACTACCACATAAAGGTGGCTAATGCAGTCTAACTATCAAGAAGAGGGTAAATTGTAAAGGTTTGATTGGTTTGTTAGCTATCAGCCAACCAAAAAAAAGAATCTTTCATAGCAGACCCAAGGTACTAACAAGAAGCAGGGAAGCCATTTACCCTTTGAGAAGAGTTTCACAAATAAGGCTCCTTTAGTTTTCTTCTGATGTGTTTGATTGTGCTGGGACTTGACAAGGTGTGCGCTCAAGAACAAGGAGGATGCACCATTAACTTGACCACAGAGACTTCTAGGGCTGTTTCTGAATTGTGACTAAATTCAGTTGATTTAAAAGGGTCATTCACAATGTTTGGAGGTAGAGGGGAGGAAACAAAGGGATTTTGGCTCCTCTGAAGTTTGGTTTCTCAGTTTAAAAATACTTCCTGTGTGAAAAAAACATGGTTACTTATGCCCCTGAAATGTCTCTTTGATGAGGGAGGTGGTAGAAGTCAGAGGAAAGTGTGGAAGAACCTACGGGTCTTTTATATCTGCCTTGTTCTCTTCCAGATTTAATAGAAGGTATAGGAGCATTGAATAGCACAGAATAAATAAATATTTATTTATTTATTTTAATCAGATAAAAACACTTTCAGTTTGAATTAATTGCATTACATTTAGAATTTCTAAAGCATATCAGAAATATTAGCAAAAATATTTGGATTATGTAATTTTTGTACTGATGTTATTCCTTTATTTTCAAGAGGCTCATGTGTAGCTATCAAAGCACCATGATACTGCTTACTTATATGTCAAAGGCAGCACAGTCTGTTTTGAGATCAATGACTATTGTGCTCCTAAGGTGTAGATGCACAGTTTGCTCCAGAGGAAATGTTTCCCTGTACACAGGCAGATGTTTTATAAGGGTGTGAAAATCTCCTTTGATAGCTTGGAAATACATACACTGCTTATCCTGGAAGCAGGGCCCTGCAGACCTGTCACAAAAGGGGCTGATTCAGCCTTAATGATCAGAAATTCAACATCCTTTACTCATCAGTCTGAGCATAGTGACTTTCAGAACACAGATGCTTCCAGCTGTTTTAGGATATGAACCAAAACATTATACCCTCGTGCTTTATAATACACCAGGGTTTTCAAAGACAGTGTCTTCTTTAAGTCATTGCAATTAGATTTATCTGTGGATCTTCTGGAGACCTCAGCCATGACCTGATTAAGAGACACCAAACCAGGACAGGGCTTGAGATTATTAGATCAGGGGATCAACATAAGCTCTACAGCAACTATAGATGAAGCCATTTACATAGAAATTGTTTTCTGCCACTAAAACAAACAAACAAACAAACAAAAAGTCAAATCAAGACTTGTTTCTAGATTTCAAACTATGAAAAGCCTAGAGATGTTTTACAATTTTTGACTGGGAGAGGAAAGCCAGAGTCTTGGGAGGGTTAAAAGAAAGTTGCAATTAGAGACATTGTAGTGGTATTTCTGGTAAATTGTAGTGAGGATAAGAAGTTATGTTGTGCATTTTGGCCCTGAATTTGTTGCTGTCCTAAACTGAATGTATATTAAATGTCTGTTAAAAGTAATTAAAAAGAAAAAAAAAAAGGAAAATGGAACAAAAAAATAAAAGTTAATACACAGTATCCACTAAGTAATGTCCCCTCAGATATGGATTCCCAGAAGCAGGGCTTGCTTTGAAAGAGCACTAAAACCCAATTTGTGTAATGGCATGTTCAATTCTTGTAGCTCTTCCAGCATAAGAAGATCAATTTAGAAATGATGAATATAAAGAATGTGGATGCTGAGCTGTTGCACATGATCTTAGCCCCAGTAACTATTAAATTTATTCACCCACAGTAGAGATACTCTGATTTCCAATAAAAGAAGGGGAAATTAAGATAGGGAATGAGACATAAAACACAGAGCTCTCTGCTAAGGGAGCAGGCAGAGTAGAAGTACGTAGTACAGCTCCAGCCCATCTGTTCTTCCCAGACCTCACTGATGAGCAAAGTTGAGCTTTTACCATGACTTAGAATAGCCTCACATTTGTACAAGCTTCAGGAGCTTTCTAGATGTTGGGCAGCTCACTGACACCTGAAGACTTTCTCCGGTTTTCTACTGTGCAGCAACAGGATTGTCCTAGGAGCACCAAACTCCTACCAAGCATCTGGCTTGTTAAACCTGAGAACAGGATGAGGAAGGAAAGGGGACAGGTAGTAACAGACCACTTGAGCTGCTTCAGGACTGGTGGAGCAGATTTTCTCCTAGGGTAGCATTAGCTCCTGTCACTGGGGTGAGTCCTTAACTCTTGACAGAAATTATTAATTTTTGAAGACAAGGTGTGCTGTAGCTCACAGACCTCTGTGAAACCAATTCATTTCTTTATCTCTGCCTGGCGGGGGGGGGGGGCCCCCCGTAACAGCACCATTAGGGACCACCATATTGTAAAGGAAAGAGACATTGCCATGCAACCTTTCCACATCTCCGCTGTGAGATTTTGGGCATATGTTGACCTCTATCCAAAACTGAAATTCACCATTTTTTAACAAAACATGGAAATTGAGAATGGCAAAAGCACACACTCTGCTTGTTTTGGGAAGGTGAAGACTGCAGCTATTGCAGAAGACTCTTGCTTAAACTAAACTGTGGCACTGTCTCCCAGAAAGACAAATGCCTCTCTTGTCCTCTTGCAACTTAGATGAAAATGTGAAGATATGCCAGAGAGGAAAACAGCTCAACAGCAAAGAAGCAACTGTATAACAAATGAGAATTTTCTAACACTGACATTTTAATTGTGCCCCAACATGATAAGCACCACCTTCTTCTGATACCAAAGGGAAATGGGGTGGGCAGGAAAGAAAGGTTCATTGAAACAGTTTCTTGTCCGAAAAACAGAAAAATAAAATAAAAATAATAAATAAATAAATAAATAAATAAAATAGCACTAGCACGATTGCACCTGAATTTTCTTAAAGAAAACAAATAGTGTAATCAGCTAGTTCAGCACTTTCAGAGGAGGGTAAAATGGATTGAAACAGAAATATTTTTTTTTTCTCCAAGAATACCATGTCACTTACCCAGAATCTTTTTTACTGGGAAGGAATAGGAAAGATCTTCCTGTCTCTCTGCTCTTAATGACTGTCTCTGCAAGCTGAGATACTGAGCACAATGAACCTGCCAAGTTAGATCTATTATTAGGACATGAATGCTAGGTACATTTTCTCTATAAAAATGCACCGTTATTAAACAATAAGACATGTTAGGCATGTGGTGTGTTTCTGCAGGATCTCCAGGACACTTGTGAGGCACCACTGCTTTCCCTGCATTAAAATCTGAGAAGAAAGTAAAGAATTTATTTTTTATCAGTGGTAGAAAATGAGGAAAATGCATTAATCTGGACTTCAGGCACTTCTTTGTCTGCTTCTCTTCAAACATTTAGAATTTGAGTTTAACACTCACTACAAAATAGAGTTATTTGCAAGATGCAGACTTAGAATTTGTTAAAAATGCAGTGAATTAAATTTTTCTCCACAATATCAGGTTTTGGAGAAATGGAATTTCAGTGGTTTTAAGAGAAAAAAGTCACTACCCAGGTTGGTGAGAATCTATTTTCTTATCTGCTTGTCAGCAAACAATCATAGCTAATATCTATCTAAACAAACACAGAATTTAAGTCATAGCAAAAGATTTATTTTCTTTGTAAATTCTTACATTGAAACTATTTCAAATGTTAGGGCCTTGTCACATCCTTTGTCATGTCCTTAAATCTAGATACCTCAAATATTATTTGAACTTGCTTAGTAAGGAAAGATGCTCCGGAGAAAATAGAATTATTAGTGTATTGTTCATTTGGACTGCACATGTGAGTTGATTGATAAAAGCAGATACATTCTGCAAGGTATGCTGTTAAAAGATGAAATAAATCCATAGTATTGTTCTGAATTCAGCAAAGCCACCCCTCTGTTTTGTTGTTGTTGTTGTTGTTTTTGTTTGTCTGTTTGTTTTTAATTCTATTTTTTTAGCTCTGCTTTGTCAGTTATGATTGTATATTTTCTTGCCTGAACCATGAAGTGAATGATATATTATTAAATTTGCTCTTTCTACTATAAATGTTTTGCACTTTGAATATATGCCATTAACAGGTCTCAACATTTATTACAGTTATCAGTATTATTCCCATTCTTCAAATACAGGGGAAAAAATAAAACACCACCACACACACCCACCACAAAATAACAGCAACAACAACAACAAAACACCAAAAAACAAAGAGAGGTGCAGAAACATGCTTAACATCACCCTATGTACATAGTAGACGTGTTTCCCTGTCCCAGGCAATTCTTACAGTATCCATTACATTAAAATCATTACTGAACATTTAATATGATGAAACAGACAGTTTCAGGGAAGAGGATTTATTTTGATAATTTATTTCCATTAAATGATCAGGGTCTCTCAGGAAGAGACCCTGAAAGCAGTTATGAAGCTGAAGTGCCTTGGGGACTCAAACAATGCCAAACACAGCATGCAAACCAGGATCCACCTGTCATAGAAAAAAGTCAAATGCCAAATAGAGTTCATACAAAGCCGATGTCTTAATTGTTACAAGTTATGGATATGCAAATAGATTTGTGTGGCAAGAAAACATTTACAAAATGTGCACAAAAGGCACTAGCAGGGGGCTCTTTTCCACTTCATCCTGTTCTTTCCCCTACATGCCCAACAGTCAGTCTAGATGGGTGATGAATTGACTACCTTTGATGTGAATGGTAAATACTTCATATCCGACTCTACAAAGTCTGTTAGTTAATATTTATAGGAATTTAGGAATATTAAGTTATTTGAGAAGGATCATATGTATTCCAACAAATACAGGGGAGGAAGGGAAAAGATTGTCAGTTTACAAAGACATCAGATCATGAAGAGCCTTGTGAAGACATTAACTGCTGAAGGAGCTAGTTATTTAAGAGGAACTCAATCATTTTAATGAACACATTTCATGAAAGTTTAATGTTGTCTTATGTTGTGAATCTTAAATCCTGGGCTCCTGAAACAGGGTGATTAAATGTGAATCTCCACTTTAATTTTTCTTACATCATTGTTGTTAAAAGCATTAACCCTAATGAATCAAGGTAAAGGGAACATAGGGAGTTTTCAGATGTATTGTTTCCAAACTTTACTTTTTTATTAAAATGTATCTAATTTAGAAAGTTTTTCTGCATCTTTGAAAGTGTTGACACTGGGCCTCTGTTGCAGCTCTGACTGTGATATGATAAATAATGAAGCTTATTAGAGTTCTGGGATTTTTTTCCTACAAAAACATTATGTAAGAATCATGCAGACAGAGAGAGGAATTAAAGTGCCTAAAATAAAGTGCCTAAGCCTGTCTGATGAAGCAAACTGAAAATTCTTTTGGGTCCACTTACTTTGACTACAGAGCAGAGATCAGGCACCAGGTCCTCCACTTTCACCAAAGGATGAAGGCCCTAAATTTGTATCCTTCCTCTCACCCTCAATTACTTTCTACTCCACAACCCCACAGCTATCCCTTATATTTCAGATCTACCCCCACAGGGGTCTCTGGTCTTACTCTTCACCTTTCCATTTTTTCCTCTTTGTTCTTGCACAGGGTTTGTTTTCATCTGTTCTCCGACATGCCAAGAAGAGATGTTGTTCAGCCTAATACTCTTCCTGTAATATCTCACTGCTTAACGCTACAATTTGTACTCAAATTCGTAAGAGGGAAAAAAGAATTCTTTCTTACAGCCTCTCTCTTCCCATATCTTTACTAGATACCTACTGCTTTAAGGTCAGCAAGCCTGCAAGGAAGCCTGGATCTCTTCCTTCTTTTTTGCTAAGGAGATCTGAACCTGGGGGACACATGGTAGAGAAGTTCAGAAAGCTTTTCATTGGAACCGCTCCCAATGGCACAAGGCAATAAATCCTGCACTAGAGGGGCCAAAGCTCACTAACCTCATGATCAGCTCCTCAGGTATGATGTACAGGACATACATAGGAGCCCAGGAGTCCTTCTTGGGCTGGACCCCAGCTGCATTTTGGTCAGTCACATGCGCAGGTGTTCCCAATATTCCAATTTCTGTCATAAGGAAGAAAATCCACAAAGGCCATCAGAGAACTTTAACTCCAAAGGGCCCCAAGATTTTGGTTTTACCCCAGAAATCACCCTTGTGCACGCCCAATGATTTAAGCACAATCAAAGAGACTTGAGGAGGGAGATAAGGTCTAGAGAAAATAAAGCATAGGCTTCCTGCTTTTATTTGTTTATTTTTTTGTTCCTACAGATTTTAACTTCTTCCATGCCACATTCAGAGTTGGGTTTACAGCATTCCTACCGAGCTATTCATGCTGAAAGACCTCAAATACAGATGAAGGCACATCCTCTTTTAACTAAATAAAACCATATTTTCAATCACACCTTTCTGAAGCCATACACAGACCTCTGTGGGAAATCACTCTGTATGGAAGTGCCTTGTGGTGATGTGACCACAGTTCTAGATTGTTGATCCTTTTATCCAGCTGGTTGTTCATCACTAGTATTTTCTCTAGGCAAATGGTACTGCATTTGTGCTTTTTCAGTGGAGAGGAGAGAGGCAAATCAGTTTGTTCCCCTCTCTCCTGACGCTCATTCAGTTTCCAATGTTGTCTTTAAGACTAGTAGTCAGGTTACTGTTTTCTTTGTCATTGTCACCATTATTGTTGCTGTTTTTTCTTTTTTGTTTTCTCTAACACCCAAGGCCCTGCTAACTTTTTGAAAAGCTCATAGGCTGGTGCTAATGTTGTCGGACACCAAAGGCTGTATGCAAAGCCTGTATTGCCGCTGACGCTTATCCATCAGAGAGCTAACTGAAAGGGGCAGTGCAGCTTCTCTGGGGCAATCAAGAAATACATGCTTTGTTTTGTTTGTGGCTATTTTAATGTAGCTAATACAGAAAAATCTGTACATTATACAAGCTCTATATTAAGGCATCAAGGGAAAAAATAGTTTATGTTGAAGACTAATAAGGTAGAATGAAAATGCTTATGGCACTCTGAAATAAAAAAAAATCCAGAATCAGAAGGGTTTATACAGTAATAAGGATATAAAGAAGAGAAGCTATGAAATAATGAAGAAGCTCTGGTGATGAAACACTTCCCAGCTGGCTACATATCTTTAAGGATAAGATGTGAGAGGAAAACAGTTATTTTCTTCACAGGAAGCATCAGAAGAAAGTAGCTGACTATGCTACGTGTTTAAAGGCTCTCTCCAGCTCAGCACATAGTCTTCCCTATAAACACTCAGCATCATTTCTTCAAGGAAATGTAATCACCGTATCAAATCCCTTTCATCAGCACACACAGTGGAAACCTGCCTTCTCAACCAGCACCCACTCCACAGGAAATGTCACATTGACCAACATCTCTATTTTTCTGAATTGTCTCCATGAAAGACCCTCCAAACATCTCCCCTGCCTGGCTCCCAGGAAGATGAAATGATCTTCTCCCCATCATCTGGCTGTTCACACCGGAAGGAAGAAAAGTAGTTGCTGTCTGACTGAGCAAAGCACAGTGGATCTGCCTGGGCCAGTTGTTTTGTGATGGGCTCTTGTCTAAACACCAGACATCTTCCCAGATATTAGATCTTCTCTACTCAGAAAAGGGAATGACGTACTTTGAAGAAAACATATTATGCTAAATCTTAAATCTTCAAGCAGTCACAGAAAACAAACAAACAAACAACAACAAAACCAAGAGGCATCATAAATACATCTGATCTGTAAAGATAATGTCTAGTGATTGAAAGGCAGACAAGAAAAAATGCAGATGTTATTTTCAAGTAATATCTTCCTATTGTTTTCCAACTACAGATAGAAAATCACTTGTCTGGGCTTTTTCATATATATTGTCACCCCTACAGCAGAACTGCATTTCTGTTGTCAAATGGATGTTTCTGATTTGCTGAATGGACATTTTCTTATATGTTTGTCTTCTTCTGCCTTCATAATTAATTTGTTGCCATGGGCTAGATTGAATAGAGAAAGGTTTTGAATATTTGTGCTTGGATTTGACCTAGCAAGCTACCTAAAAATATGCATACTATGAAATCTCTGAACAGTCCCTCTGAATTAGAGTTATCTGGTTATAGTGAAACAAAAATTTTGTATCCTTGTTGACGGTAAGAATATGGTTATTCCAGTCAGTGTAAGTTATTCTACTTAAGGAACAAGGTGTTGACATGAATGTGAGTGTCCTCTTATATAGATTAAAACCAATATTTTTAGAAACAAAGGGAGATTTTTGTTGCTGAGCATGAAACAGTTGAAGGGGACTGATTTCTTTTTCTTTTAATTAAATTATAAAATACCAGCCTCTGGAAAACCAGAGACTTTGAAATTAAAAGCCTGACATAATGAATTACTTCTAGAAAAGATGATCTGACGATGCTAAAAATACTAGACCTGGAATCTCAAGCACTTTATACCAACATTATCTGTTTTGTTATTGTGGTGGTTTTACTCGGGTGGGCAGCTGAGCTCCACCACAACCACTCTCTCACTCCTTCTCCTCAAAGAGGAATGGGGAGAAAATATAATGAAAAGGGCTCAAGGGTTGAGACAAGGATGAGGCGATCGCACAGTAATTATCGTGATGGGCAAAACAGACTCAGCACAGGGACATAGTAAGATTTATTACCTATTACTAACAAGTTAGAGAAGTGAGAAACAAAAGAAACCAAAAGCACCTTCTCCCCCCCTCATGCACCCTCTTCCACCTCCTCCCTGTGAGCAGTACAGGGGAATGGGGAAATGGGGGTTGTAGTCAGTCTATAGCACTTCTTCTCTGCTGCTCCTTCTTGGTCACTCTCATCCCCTGTGCTGTGTCCCCAAGGGATGCAGTCCTTGCTGAACTGATCCAACATGGGCTGCCCATAGGCAGCAGCTCCTGCCAGGTCACCTGCTCCTGCGTGGTACCCTCTCCACAGCTAGAGGTCTGGCCCAGAAACTGCTCCGACAGGGCTCTTCCACAGACCGCAGTCTCTGTTGGTGCAGGTCCACCTGCTCCACCATGGTCTCCTCCACGGGCTGCAGCATGGAACCCTGCTCCACTGTGACACTCCATGGGCTGCAGGGGGAAAACTTGCTTCACCATGGTCCTCACCACAGACCACAGGGGACTTCTGCTCCAGCACGTGGAGCACCTCTCCTCCTCCTTCTTCACTGACCTTGGTGCCTGCAAGGCTGTTCCTCTCACTCCTCTCACTCTCCCAGATGCTGTGTGGTGCAGCGTTTTTTTTCCCTGTCTTAAATATGCTCTCACAGAGGCACAAAACAACATCACTTATTGGCGCAGGTCTGTTCAGCAGTGGGGCCCTTACCAAACATGGGGCAGCCTCTAGATCCTTCTCACAGAAGCCACCCTTATGGCCCCCTCCTACCAAAACCTTGCCATGTAAACCCACCACAGTTATGCAGCTCACATTTATAAAGTCCAGTTTTATTGACTCTGTACATAGGCCATAGGACAAATGATGAATTACATTGTTGTTTAGAAAGCTGCAGAAGGGGACCAAAGTGAAAGGTTGTTTCTGGCTCAGTCTTGGAGCTGACTCCCCAGGAAGCTGTCTGACACCAGGGATGGAGTGACCATTTCCGTCCAGGTTGCACTTGGAAAAAACTCATGAAGGACAACGAACATTTGGCATGGAGAAGGCAAATATCCTCCACTGCCTGTGGAGGAAAATGTCTTTCCCAGACTGCCCGGGCAGGCCAGGCAGCACTCCCGGGAGCCTGGCCATGAGCTGGGGTTTGCCGAGCCCTCAGAGGCACCTTGCAGACCATGGTAGGTTGGGAGAGCTCAGGGGTCTGCAAGTGCTTATCATAGCCATTGCACAATGCTGCTACTAAATGCAATGATTTTATTCTTCTAAGCTTATTATACCTATCTACTGCCAATTATCATAGTTAATCATATCATTGCTATATTGTACCAGTACACTGGCAAAATTAAAAACAAAACCGAAAACCCACAGCTAACATAATTACATCTGCTAGTGCTATGTGTTATCTATTCTACTTGCAGGCTACAGACCATATAAGCTATTAAAGATCACTCTATATGTACTTCACACAGTTACAGTTTTATTCCTGGCTAGATAACACCACTACACAATTTTCCCCACTTTAACACTGACCTTGCATTGCTTGTTGATCCATTGCTATCACCATGTCATCACTGCTGCAAAAGATAGCAGATAGATGACTTCAGTATTTTACTTTCTATTCCTATGCAAAGATAAATTAGAAAAATACAGGTTTTCCTTGGATTTTTGTCCACTGGTGTGCAGTCATGCAATATTCTCCAAGTGCAAGAGGAAAGTAGTAACTCATGAATGTGTCTGAACAGAAGGACTGTCAGAGAATGAACTTTGGGTGGGGGAGGAGAGCGTGTATTGCTGCTCATTGCTGTTTTCTGAGCTGAGCACAAATACGTTTTAACTACGTAAGTAACTGGGTATATTAGAAATTTCATGTACAACTACTCTCACTTTTTTTGGTCTCAGAACCTGTCAAAAACAGATGGATCTGCACTGCTTTATAGCAGCTAAAATTTTGCCCTAGGAATGCAGTCCTACTGGTAACTTTCTATTGATCATGTTTCAGAGAAAGGCCTGGAAATCAAAGACAAATCACTCCTGAGTTGTTTGAAGTTGTATTTTCTAGCCTTCTCAAACCTGTCATTATAAGACTTTTTAAAAATTGTTGTTGACACAACTGTAACTGGGAAGTTTTACATGCTTCCTTTTGCTTTTAAACTAAAATATACTCAAATCTTCGTAACTTTTCTTGATTAACTTCTTGTTATGCTTTGCACGTGAGGGAGAAGGCTCAAACATTTTTCATTGGTATGTTTTTCCATTTTTCAATGACATGTGACTGCACATTGTAAGCATTTTTTTTTTAATCAACACACAAAAATATCAGCCTAATTTTTATTTTTATTTTTATTTTATTTTTTCCTAAAGGGTGTTCATAGATCAGTGATCAGGTAGATATCCTGGACTACCAATTTATTAATGAATGTACTGTTGGTTTCTCACTCACCAGGTTAGAAATAACTATTTTCGTAAATGAAATAAGGTATCTGCATAGTAAATTTATGGACTCTTCATTTTAATAAATAGGAATACACAGCACCGTAATTACAGTAGAAAAGAGGGACTGAAAATAGATTTGGGATTTAGAGGTATATTATTTGAATGATAACAAAATAAAAAGTTCACTTGTTTTGATTTAAAGACTGTAACAAAATAAATCAATAATCTTTCATTTAATCGATTACTGATTCTTATTACCAGGATTTTATCAGCCCATTTTTTTGTGTGTAACAGCATGGAAGTGTGTCCATGGAAGCAGTGTACCTCTATAGCCCAGGCTTATGCCCAGAGGTGAGCAATTACATACTAATTTACCCAGGAAGAGACAGTTTTGGATAAGAAGAATTAATCTTCTGTGTCTGCTGAAATCAGCAAATGGCATATACTTAATTTAAAAAGTCAGGTAGGAGCAAAAATGCCTGATTGTATGGCAAAAGTCACCTGAACTCATACTATGTATGTTTTCGGTGAGAAAATGACTATTTTGTTAAAACTGTGATTACAGCAATAGGACATTTTTATCCAAGCTTTATTTATTTATTTATTTATTGTGTGATCATTTATCTATTCTGCTTACCTGTCATCCTTCTGTCTGATCATCATCTGTCACCATCTATCTGATCAGCATTCAGCACAATGAAACCCTGTTTGAGTGGGGAGTCCTACATATGTCTAGGCAAATACTTGACCTTGAAACCAGATGGTAAAGGGGCATTATCAATTAAGGCAGGGATAGTATGCACACTTTAAATTAATAAATACAGTGTTCTAGCTTCCTTCAAGAGAACTTAAAACAGAAGAGAGGTGAGGTGTAAATGAAATCCATAACTGATGTGAATTTTCCAAAGATGAGTTGTAATGCCTTAAAATATCTCAACAACAGGACAAGAGCACTTTTGGTGTCGGTGCTTTGTTAGCAAATACCATGCCAGACCTAAACGTGTGGCAAAGAAGAATAATGAAGGTGTTAAACTGAATAGGTTTTGACCAAGAACCATTCACTAGCTTCATTACTTGAATTTCCTAATTGTGGTGTGATCACCAATGGCAATGCTATATACACTCCTTTGCCTTTTGTAGGAAGCAATGAAGACCACTACACTGATACCAAGCAGTTGACAATGTAAGCTCAGATGCTGATGTAACTGAAAGAGGGAAGCTTTGATGTTGATATGACTTTTTACCTTGCCACACGTTACCAAAACAGAGCTCACTGATGATTTTCTTTGACTGCTCTTTTCCTAGCTGATCTTTCCCCAGCTAATGATGTAAATTCCAGTCTGCTTTTTTTTTTTTTTTTTTTTTTTTTTTTTTTTTTCTCATCCTGCTCTGACACTTGAAAGGTCAAAGCTGCAAAGGATGTGTAGACATAGGGCTGGATCCAAAGCTCCCTAAAATCAGTGAAGAGTCTCTCAGCCTCATTGTGGTTGTTGGATGAAGCTGAAGCTCAGCTTTTCTTTGCCTGCAGGATGTGCTTTGCCGTCTAAAACATCAGTGAAAAGTCCTCTGCCTACAACATGTTTTAATTTCTCCAGGTTGGGTGTTCTTTGGTCCAGCAGACTTCGGTCTCAATGCATGGTATCTGGATGAGTCTGGTGCTTAGAAGTCTGGTCTGGTAGTCCCTTCTGGCTTGAAGCTCTGTGAAACTGAGATAATGAAGTGTTGGTCTGCTTGGCATTACAGAGTCAGATATTGCTGTGGTGGAGAGACTGAGAAAGCTTCTGCACAAACTCACTACTGCCAGTCCTACTTATACTTGCCACAACCCATCTGAAGTACTGTCACTAGGGATTTGTGTTTCTATTGGAATATGACTCATGAAATACAAAATGGCTTAGACACGCATATGTATATTCCTGGAGCAATATCTGCAACCTAAACTCTTTCTCTCACTAATTTTCTAGAATGGCCAAATACAGGACACCTGAGAGTCCCAAAGCTTCTCACAGTTTTCTTATGTTATGTGCAATGCTATATCTGATTATTAGCCAGTTGTGGTGTCCCAGATAACAACACAAAAGTCTAGGAAAAATTTGATGAAGGTATATGACCAATGTTTTTGGCCTGCATGGTAGAGCTTCAGGGATTTTTAAGGCATTCCAGAAGAGGTACAGAATAGGTACTGTGATACTCTGTAAAGCCACTATAATCTCATGGAACAAGAATCAGATTGTCTGTATTAGGAGGGTCAGAATATCAACAGACCTGTTAAAATAGAAAGCTAGGTCCCTGAAGTTCATGAAGTCCCTACCTCCTTCAGATGCTTCTTGTTTCAAAAACAGTACCGATAGCCTGTGAGCAAAGAGTAAAACATCAAGGCGGTTTGTTCTTTTTACTCTTGCTGCTGATAGGATATGACTTCCAGCTCCAATTCAGGAGAGCACTGCCTTAGTCAAATCACCTAGTCTTCTCTGATAATGTTGTGGCTGGATAAGAACTTTACTTCATAGATTAAATACATTATACATAAATATATAGATTAAATGCATAAATACATAAATACATTAATATAAATTAATTTCATGTATCCTTGGGTGGAAATGTCATCTCTCATGCATCTCACCTGTGTGAAGAATCATTCTCTGGGAACCCTTGAGAGATGAAGTGGAGAAACCAGGGTCCAGCAGGAATGGGGGTTTTGCTGGTCCCACATAGAGAAAAAGTGCTCCCCTTAGGTGAAGCAGGACAGGCATCTTTCTGAAGGAACGATTGATATTGCAACATGGCAATGTTAGCTTTGCCATAAATATAATTGCATAGAGTGTTAACTGTCTGAGAAACATTTTTTTTGAGATGAGATGTAACTTTCCTGCTGGCGGTTTGTTGTTTGCCCTGTACAATTCCCTGTGCAGTGAATGGTGTTTGGAGAAGAGCTACTAAACTCACTCATTTGTTTATATTGTCAATGTGATGATTTCTTTTTGTTTCCTGGAGAGTTGGGAGTAAATGCAAACACAAACAAAACAGTCCTCCTTTCAGCAAAATACACATAATGCACAGCTGGGGTGGTGGCTCGAAAACTTCATAATGGTATTCAGTGATGCTGAAACAGGAAATATATTTCCATTTTCTAAGAAATATTAATTACATATTCTGTAACTCTATATTTTTTGTGCTTCTTCCATGTCACAGCACAGAGAATGAAGCCCCACTGTAAATGATCCTTCACAAATGGAACTGTCCTTGTAACAAGGATTTTACCACCTCAGAAAAGAGCTGCAAAATATTGCTATATTTTATTTTTGAAATTGTGATCATATTTTCCTAGTAACAAGCAAAGCAAAACCTTTTTGCTTTTTCTAGAATCACTTTAGATCAAAGAATAAAACATATTTCTCCAGTAATATGTTTATGTATACATGGAGAGGCTTGACAAACATATAATAAAAGCTGTCAGGAAATGTCAAGGGTTGTGTTGCAAAAGACAAACCTAAAAACTGATTGGTAATCATAGACATTATATCTTTGAAATTAATAAATTGAACAGAAGAACAGAATAAACGTCAGTGGCTCACCATAATCAAGTTTGTTTGTTTGTTTGTTTGTTTGTTTGTTTGTTTCACTGAATATTCTTGCCCAATTTGTTAAAAGTCAAAATGAAATAAAAGATGTCCATAAATTTTTCACCAATGCCAAAGGCTCTGGATCCCCAAAGAAACTATAAGATTTTTCAAGTAGAAGTTGCTTTGCAATGAAAGCTCTTAAACATTGCTTTCAAGCTTTTATCCAAATGTCACATGTAAATTCTCTACACATTTTTTTCCTGAACACCAGCGAAGTTTGTAAGGCAGAAAGAAGAAATTAAAAATCTTTCTCTGTTGTACTTACACATATGCAAACTAATCTCAGTCTTGAATTTTACACTCTGTAGTGGCAAAAGCAAACTCTAATAAGAACTAAAAGCTCCAGACCAGAATATTCTATTTCCTCAAATCTCGCAGTGTTAGAACTTGGTTTAGTGAGGATGGGAGAGATCTATAGCCATTAACAGCGTATTAAATTATCCCATTAGGTGAAAGTGTAGAAACGTGACCTGTTACACTTCTATTTTTATTATGTCCTTCCTTACAACTGAGAGGATGATATTTGAGCTGCAGAAATACCAGTGAATGTGCTGTAAAAATTATGGCAAATAAAGGGGCTTCTGTAGACCTAAGAAAGCTCTTAATGACAGCTTCTTCTCTAAACTGGAATCAGGATTCTGTTGGGTGTCATCAGTATGACTGAACAGTGGCTTTTTGGTGTTGATCTACAGACAGCATTAGAAACATCCTGAGGTCTGTGTCAAGGCTACTATTTTTGTAAAGCGCTGATCAATAATAATCAACATTCCTCTCTACTACAGTTTATGAAAAAGTCACAAAAAGGCTGAAGTACAACTCCTGCTTCCTGCCAAGATGCAAATGCACAAAATCTTGGCATCAGCTGTATGGGCCAGGATAAGTGCCCTCCATTAGTCCTAATGTGAAAAGAAAGGGAGACTCCTAAAGCTTTCTAGGCCATTCTCCTGCCCAGTTCCCATTATTTTTAACAGAAGAAAGGGCACTTGAATGGCACTGAAAATCTTAACAAATAAACATTTCAACCTTATGAGGCATGTCTGGACATCTTAATTATACCATGATGTTACATCTGATTAATAGCTATTATTCTGTGTTGTTTGTCTTTTTTGTAAGAACAGGTCACATATATCTTCGGTACTTCTGAAGCACTGCTTTTCAAGGATCTTGAAAATATCAAAGAAAAAATGAACCCAATGTTATTAATCAAAATGTTTTATTTTGTATATACAGTAGCAATATCAAATTGTGCAGCCCATCTTTTGTTGTTGTTACTGAGGTACGCTTATTCTTGGGAAAAAAAAACAAAGCATTTCTACAGTTGAAGACAGCTTGTTCTGTATTTGTAGCATTAAAATAGCACATAAAGGTTCCAAACAGATCTCACGATCTCACTGCCCCTTTTGTTCTGATCTGTAGTGCTGTAAGTAGGATTGGAAATATTTTTTCTAGTTTGTGAACATTACTGAGATTACAAATATCTTTCCTGTTTTGCAACGGGTTCTAATTGAGTTATATGTCGTTTCCATTTTTTTTTTTTTTTTTTTTTTTTTTTTTTTTTTTTTTTT
>CM021797.1:72957170-72971168 GCA_011076525.1 Nettapus auritus
TTAACTTTCAGCTTTTAAATTATGTTTTGTGTTTTTTAACGGGTTTTATTTTTTTTTATTTGTTTTTTATGTTTTTTTTTTTTTTTTTTTTTTTTTTTTTTTTTCATTTGTGTTGGACATTACCCTCCAGAAATGGATTCTTTTTATACATTTCTCTGCTTTGTAAAAGACAACGTCTCTACACAGAAATTACTTCTTATGAAGGCACTCTTCCACAGCAATCATGTCATATATCAGTTTCCTTTTGGGTAAGTGAAACAGACAGACTCCTGTAAATATCTCATCTCAATAGATTTTTTGTAACCCCTAAATGATGTCTGATGGGTCCTTGACATGACCTCTCCAACTCCTCTACAAAATTTTTAATGAAAGTATAGATACCAGTATTCAAACTTCATCTCACAGCACCACATGTGGGGAAGAAAGCAACGTGTGTCCAAAGAGGCAGAATGACCCTGTCTGATCACTGAACACATTTCACATCTGCCTTACTACAGAGACTGATGGAGAACAACACACCCATAAAAGAAAGTAGAGACTGGTGTTCTCAGTAGATCCTAACTTCTACGCACCAAAAGCAAGGCAAAAAGCAAGGTGAGCTTTGTGATGGCATGGAGTTGGACTGCAGTATGCACTTGCTGAAGGATAAGAAAAGGAGCTCCCTGTGTACAGCAATATCTCTACCAGGATAGGGGCTTATCATGGGCAAGACTGGCTAGTCATGTCCAACAATGCAACGCAAAGCAGAAACTCTCCATTCTTCTTCCTGCCACATTCTACTGCAGCTTTGAGATATGGATCACACTTGAGGATTTACAAGTGTCATCTGTGACTTTAAGTCTTATAGGATGGGGACACAAATCTTCCAATACTACTGGAAAAAGATGGTGAGAAGAAAACGATTCTACAGCATGGTTCTACAGCAGCAGCACCCGGGAATGGCAGAATGAGGAAGTGATAAAATGAATCAGTGATGAAAGGAAGATGAGGGAAACTGTGGGCCTCTCTGGAAGGAAACAGGAGAACTAGTCACCTGGGATATGGAGAAGGCTGATGTCCTCAATGATTTTTTTTGCCTCAGTCTTCAATGACAAGAGCTCTAGCCACACAGCCAAAGCCCCAGAATGCAAAGGCAGGGACTGGGAGAATGAAGAACTGCCTGCTGTAGGTGATGATCAGGTTCAAGCCCCTCTGAGGAACGTAAAAGCACACAAGTACATGGAACCTGAAAAGATGCGTCCACGAGTCCTGAGGGAACTGGTGGAGGTAATTGCTAAGCCACTGTCCATCATGTTTGAGAAGCTGTGGCAGTCTGGTGAAGTGCCCACTGTCTGGAAGAGGGCAAACATAACCCCTATTTTTAAAGAAAGAAAAAAAGGAAGACTGGGGGAATTGCAGGCCAGTCAGTCTCACCTCTGTGCCTGGCAAGATCATGGAGGAGATCCTCCTGGAAACTCAGCTAAGGCACACGGTAAATAAGGAGGTGACTGAGGACAGCCAAGATGGTTTCATTAAGGGCAAATTGTGCCTGGCAAATCTGGTGGCCTTCTACAATGGGATTACAGCACTAGTGGTTAAGGGAAGAGCAACTAATGTCATATACCTGGAATTGTGCAAAGCATATCACACTGTCCCCCATGATATCCTTGTCTCTAAGTTGGAAAGACATGGATTTGATGAATGGACCACTTAGTGGGTAAGAAATTGGCTGGATGGTTGCACTCAAAGTGTTGCAGTCAACAGCTCCATGTCCAGGTAGAGATCAGTGACCAATGGCATTCCTCTGGGATCAGTACTGGGCCCAGAGCTGTTTAATATCGATGTTGGTGACATGGACAGTGGGACTGGGAGCACCCTCAGAAAGTTTGCCAATGACACCAAGCTCTGTGGTGTGGTTGACATGCTGGAGGGAAGGGATGCCATCTAGAGGGACCTGGACAGGCCTGAGAGGTGAGCCTGTGCAAATCTCATGGAGTTCAACAAAGCCAAGTGCAAGGTCCTGCATCGGGGCTGGGGCAATCCCAAGCACAGATAAAGGCTGGGTAGAGAACGGATTGAGAGCAGCCCTGAGGAGAAGGAGCTGGGGCTGTCAGTGGATGAGAAGCTCAACATGAGCCAGCAATGCGTGTCTGCAGAACAGAGAGCCATGTCCTAGGCTGCAACAAAAGTGTGACCAGTAGGCTGAGGGAGGTGATTGTCCCTCACCACTCTGTTTTTGTTATACTCCACCTGGAGTCCTGCATTCAACTGTGGAATCCACAGCACAAGAGGTACATGGTCATTTTAGAAGACATCCAGAGGAGGGTCACGAGGACGACCATGATGAGGCTCGAGCACCTCTCCTATGAAGACAGACTGAGGGAGTTGGGGTTGTTCAGCCTGGAGAAGAGAAGGCTCTGGAGAGACCTTCCAGTGGCTTTCCAGTCCTAAAGAGTTTCTATGGGAAAGATGGGGAGGGACTCTTTGTCAGGAAGTGTAGTGATAGGAAAAGCAGTAATGGATTTAAATTAAAAAGGGTAGATTTAGATTAGCTACAAAGAAGAAATTCTTCACTCAGAGGGTGGTGAGGTACTAGAACAGGCTGCCCAGAGAAGTTATGGATGCCCCATCCCTGGAAGTGTTCAAGACCAGGCTGGATGAGCAACATGGTCTGGTGGGAGTTGTCTCTGCCCTGGGCAGGGGGGTTGGAATTAAATGATCTTTAAGCCTCCTCCAATCCAAACCATTCTGTAATTATATGATTTTATGAATGGACCCACCCTCTTCTGTGGGAAGGCATCTAGAGACGAAAACAGGAGATCTCTAGAACAGCTAAAGCGCATTCCAAGTGCTGTGGAGGCCTACAGTTAAGTCCATCATGACCTACAAAATTGCTGTTCTGTATTGCTGGTTGGTAATTTTCAAACAATAATAATAATAATAATTATTATTATTATTATTTTGAAAGCACAACCTGCCAAAAATCAAAACTTTCTAAGAAAAATGGCTTTGATACACCTTCCAGTTCCCCTGCAGCTGAAAGAGGTTTTGCAATTCCTAAAATACATATATATTTTTGTTCCAGTTGAATAAGCCTTGCCATTATAGATAGTAAATAAATTCATACAGAAAGATTAGAAAGATTTTGGTTTTGTTTGGAGGTTTAAAAGGTCAAAATCAATGCCACCTTTTGCTGTGGATGTTTTTATTTAAGTCCATCATGACCCCAGGTTTGGTAATCCATGTAACAAAACAAAACACCAAAGAGAAAACAAATAACATTTCAAGACTGAAATTTAAAAAATGTTTTAGAAAGAAGAACATTTCAAATTATTTTGTACAGTAAGTTCAGTGAACATCATGTGTCCAATTCTAATTTCTGCCCTCTCATTCTTTCCATCTTCTTCTCCTGCTACTTGCAATTTTTTTCAGTTTGTGTCTTCATCTTACAGTAATTATATCTAATGACCAGAGGTTATACTTCCCTGGGTTTCTGGTATAAAAAAAGTACAAGAAGAGTTTTCATCAGCTACTACTCACCCTTGTGTTTGTCAAGTAGCCTGAAGCAGGGACACCTAGATTTGTATTTTTCCTCAGCCACTGAGCAAATCATTTATTATCTGTGCAGAGCATAGCAGTGGCACATGGATATTAGACACACTGCAGTACTGCAGTTAAACTTTACTATAAATCTCAGACACCTGTCTCTACATCTTTCAGGGGTGACAGATGAGGAGGAACAAGGCTTGATGCTTCATTCATTGAAGTCAGCTGCAAAACTCTGATTAGTTTCAGTGGAGTTACAAGGATGCTAGGACAGATATGTTGCAGATATGGGTATGTAACATTGGTGACTAGACAACTTACCACAAAAAAAGAAATGAAATTCCTTCTTGGAATGATGCCTCCTATGATTCAGGTGAAGAATACCCATAGATGTATGGGCAGAGTTAAAAATAGAAACATACAGCAGTGATTCCCAAACTTTGTTAGACCTCAGGAGTCACCCTTAACTATGTAGCACACCGCAGCAGCAAGCAGTTTGACTCCTTCCCACATCAGTTTTAACTTCATTTCTGTGTCAAAACAAGATTTGATTGTTACTCCAGGAAGCATGCCATGAAGATGAGGCTCTGGAGGAGAGGGAAGAAAGAACAGATTTTCAGGTATAACCTCATATTCTTAATTCTCTTATTCAAAACAGACTATTTCATTGCCATTTAAAAAAAAAATACTTGGCATACTAAAGTAATCAAGTAATCACAGAATCACAGAATCACAGAATTTCTAGGTTGGAAGAGACCTCAGGATCATCTAGTCCAACCTCTGACCTAACACTAACAGTCCCCACTAAACCATATCCCTAAGCTCTACATCTAAACGTCTTTTAAAGACCTCCAGGGATGGGGACTCCACCACTTCCCTGGGCAGCCCGTTCCAATGTCTAACAACCCTTTCGGTAAAGAAGTTCTTCCTAAGATCCAACCTAAAACTCCCCTGGCACAACTTAAGCCCATTTCCCCTCGTCCTGTCACCAGGCATGTGGGAGAACAGACCAACCGCCACCTCGCTACAGCCTCCTTTGAGGTACCTGTAGAGAGCGATAAGGTCACCCCTGAGCCTCCTCTTCTCCAGGCTGAACAATCCCAGCTCCCTCAGCCGCTCCTCGTAGGACTTGTTCTCCAGGCCCCTCACCAGCTTTGTCGCTCTTCTCTGGACTCGCTCAAGCACCTCAATGTCCTTGTTGTAGCGAGGGGCCCAAAACTGAACACAGTATTCGAGGTGCGGCCTCACCAGAGCCGAGTACAGAGGGACAATCACTTCCCTAGCCCTGCTGGTCACACTGTTTCTTATACAGGCCAGGATGCTGTTGGCCTTCTTGGCTGCCTGAGCACACTGCTGGCTCATATTCAGCCGACTACCAACCATCACTCCCAGGTCCTTCTCTGCCTGGCAGCTCTCCAACCACTCATCTCCCAGCCTGTAGCTCTGCTTGGGGTTATTGCGCCCCAGGTGGAGGACCCAGCACTTGGCCTTGTTGAACTTCATGCAGTTGACCTCAGCCCATCGGTGCAGCCTATCCAGATCCTCCTGCAGAACCTTCCTACCCTCGAGCAGGTCGACACACACACCTAAATTGGTGTCATCTGCAAACTTACTGAGGGTGCACTCGATCCCCTCATCCAGATCATCGATGAAGATATTAAAGAGGACCGGCCCCAGCACCAAGCCCTGGGGAACACCACTAGTGACCGGCTTCCAACTGGATTTGACTCCATTTACCACGACTCTTTGGGCCCGGCCATCCAGCCAGTTTCTAACCCAACGAAACGTGCGCCAGTCCAAGCCAAGAGCAGCCAGTTTCCTGAGGAGAATGCTGTGGGAAACGGTGTCAAAAGCCTTGCTGAAGTCAAGGTAGAACACATCCACAGCCTTTCCCTCATCCACCCAGCGCGTCACTTTGTCATAGAAGGAGATCAGGTTCGTCAAGCAGGACCTGCCTTTCATAAACCCATGCTGACTGGGCCTGATCGCCTGCTTGCCCTGCAAGTGCTGTGTGATGACTCTCAAGATAATCTGCTCCATGAGCTTCCCTGGCACTGAGGTCAAACTGACAGGCCCGTAGTTTCCCGGGTCAGTCCTCCGGCCCTTCTTGTAGATGGGCATCACATTTGCTAGCCGCCAGTCAACTGGGATCTCCCCCGATAGCCAGGACTGTTGATAAATGATGGTAAGCGGCTTGGCCAGCTCCTCTGCCAGTTCTCTCAGTACCCTCGGGTGGATCCCGTCTGGCCCCATCGACTTGTGCACATCCAAGTGCCGTACCAGGTCACCAACCATTTCTTCATGTATAGTGAGGGCCACATCCTGCTCCCCATCCCCTTCCACCAGTTCAGGGAACTGGGTATCCAGAGAACAACCGGTATTGCTGCTAAAGACTGAGGCGAAGAAGGCATTAAGCACCTCCACCTTTTCCTCATCTCTTGTAACTAAGTTTCCCCCCGCATCCAGTAAAGGATGGAGATTCTCCTTAGTCCTCCTTTTTGTGTTGATGTATTTATAAAAACATTTTCTGTTATCTTTAACGGCAGTAGCCAGATTGAGCTCCAGATGGGCTTTGGCTTTTCTAATTTTGTCCCTGCACAGCCTCGCAACATCCTTATAGTCCTCCTTAGTGGCCAGCCCACTTTTCCAAAGATTATAAACCCTCTTTTTTCTCCTAAGCTCAAGCCACAATTCTCTGTTCAGCCAGGCTGCTGTTCTTCCCCGCCAGCTCATCTTTGGG
This sequence comes from Nettapus auritus, assembly GCA_011076525.1. Classification (NCBI taxonomy): domain Eukaryota; kingdom Metazoa; phylum Chordata; class Aves; order Anseriformes; family Anatidae; genus Nettapus; species Nettapus auritus. Next base: position 72,963,436 of record CM021797.1, read on the forward strand.
CACGTGGGGACAGACCGTTCCTGCACCATTAAGATTTCCCTCTTGAAGAGCGCCCAGCCTTCCTGGACTCCTCTGCCCTTCAGAACCACCTCCCAGGGGACTCTACCAACCAGTGTCCTCAGCAGCACAAAGTCAGCCCTCTGGAAGTCCAGTACAGCGGTTTTACTGGTCCCCTTCCTGGCCTCGCCAAGAATAGAGAACTCCACCATTTTGTGGTCACTCTGCCCAAGACAGCTCCCGACAATCACATCCTCCACCAGTCCATCTCTGTTTGTGAAGAGAAGGTCTAGTGGGGCGCCACCCCTGGTAGGCTCACTAACCAGCTGCGTCAGGAAGCAACGATAAAGCTAGATTCATAGACATATACCTTTGTTTTGGGCATTGCTTCTTCCATTATAATGATAAATGAATTGTAGCTGCAGTTCCAGGTGACAGAAGTCTGAATATGCCCCTCCTTATCTAATTGAACTACTGTATGTGTACTGGTGTTGAATGTTAAAATGCACACTTTCCTATACTTGCTTCCTGAAAACATAAATTCTGCAAACTGCAGCATAAGCATTCTTCCTTCTTCTCCTGATAACTGGTTTAATTGATACTAAGAGCTGGAGAAGCAATGTAGCATGTACTATTTATTGCTATAGCTAATTACTGAGAATGTACACGTGCAGCATGTTACAAAGAATGTAATGTATACAACTGCAAGCATGTCCAAAGCATCTATAAATCCACCTTCTAATGAAAGCTCCAAATGGAATTTCCTTAAGGGCTTCTAATCAAAGTCTTTGAAAAAGCATTCCTATCTTAATATAATTAGTACACTCACAGAGTAACCCTCTATGGCCGATTTAAAGATATTTAGCTAGATGTCAGAATTTGTTTTTAAATACTCTGAACATCCTTTAAATGAAATTGAAGATTAATATTCTAATTATTTGTTGTTGGAAAGAGAGGAACTTCACCAACTACTTGACAAAAAAGAATCGGCATTAGTTGTCAATCACATTGTTTGTGTCTCTATTGTTCCTTGCTCATGTACGGTATCTATTTCCTAAGGTTACGAAGCTTACCTTCTTCCATGGAAAATGATGAAACCTCATTGACAGCAAATATGCATTTCATCCTGATGCATTTTTTGACCACAGCCTGATGTTCCTTAATTAGCTTTTAAACACTTGCTTCCCCAATATTAACAGTTCTACAATAAGCAGAATTACACAAATTAATTAGTCAAATTGGCAACACACAAAATCATCGTGCTAAGACTTATACACTATTTACAGGCCCAGTCCAAAGCTGAATTAATTTAATTACCACCTTAGTATTTACTTCAGCATGCCTCAGTCTGTCCCTGTGTTCGGTTTAGGATCATTTTTCTCCCTGGGTTTTGTCACTGCTCTGTATGCCTGGCAGTTGTTGGACATTTAAGGGGATTACAAGGAGTGTCCCAGGCCTTGGGTTATTCGTGCTGAGGAGGTGCAATATGTACCCGTCTGCAACGTTCATGGACCTCTCAGTGAAAGTCCATGTGAATGCTGCAGGCCCTCCGCTCCCTGGTGAGGCCTCCTGGCCACCCTGTCATTGCGGTCACCTGCTGGGCTCAGCAGCGTGCTGGCAAGGGGACAATTGGCCAGGTGGGTGAGAATTCATGTGGAAAAACCACCAGTGTTGCTGCAGGGGGGTGGCAGAAGCTGGTGGCCATGGTGTTTTCACCACAGGTCTAGTAGGAGTTATTGGGCTCACCCCAGCACTTGCAGCTGGGCCATGACAGCTCCATACTGCCCCAGTCCCTCTAGGTTGTGAAGTAGTTGTGAGAGGTCATGAAGAGGGGGAGCTCTGATTATAGCAGACTGTTCATTTCAGAGCAATACTTTGGATCCTCTCTGTGCCAAATTCTGCTCAGCCTGCCAGGTGAAAGCCCTGTGAAGTCCCTTCTTCTGCTGTGAAACGTTCCCTCAGCCAAGAGCCATGTGTGAAATCCACTGGGCATCATCCAGACTCATCTGTTTGTTGAGATAAGCCCTACCCACTTCAAACTGTTCTTGATGTGGGACAGAAGTAATAGAATCTGCTGAAAAGACAATGCATTTACGTGACCATTGTTTGAGCTCCTCCAAATTCAGTTCAATGTCTTTGAGCTTCAGAGGGACTTGAGCCTAGGTAGGGAATACTTTTGTATCCACATGGCTCATCAACCTCCTGGGGCAAAGAAAAAGGACATATGTTCATATTTTCCAATTAACAGTTTCAGTATGGCTAAAAACAGCAAGTTATGTCTTTCAATATCTGGATTTCCACCCAAATGTGTGTTGCTTTTTGGTTGCATAGCTGGAAAGTTTTTTGACAGTGGCTTTCCTTTGCACAGGTAAGCCAAAGAACCCATCTCAGCATGCTTTGGGGACTGCATAATAGGGGAGCAAACCTGAAAGCAAGTTGCCAATCAGGGGTAGCGACTTTACAAACATGAGCAGGAAAAGTAAAACACAGACTGGAAGGAAAAGAGGGGATCAATACGTTTACTCTAAACTAATGAATTTCATCCACCATCTGCTTTTGCCCCCCTTCCAAACTATTCATCTGTGCGCCCTTTTTTATTTCTCTTCTCAGTTTCCCTTCCATCTGTCTTCCTAGATCAAGTCAGTTTATTATGAATATAATTGTTATCATCAATAAAGAAGCACTATGTCACCTACTAATCCTCCAAAAGAGACTGAAGCAGAAAGTAAAGAAGGAAAGGGGAAAGGTGCTGTGTGCAAATCACATGACAAAATTGAGCCCTGACAGAAATTACTTACAGCATTTAAGATCAGTCTTAGTGGAAAAATGGCAAGGATTAAAAGGATGAGGGGCAGGTGTTGGGTTGAACAAATTTAATAGGATCAGATCAGACCTCCTACCCCTTAGCAATGCCATACACTGCAATGGTCTGTATGAGCAGCTCATTAACATCAAAGGGAGCATTTTGCTTTTTTTGTGTAGTTGGACAACCTGGTTAGCAAACTGTGGAGGAAGCTCTGGGTCCCAAACCACAGAAACTGCTGCTCTTTTTGTGAAATCTTTACACTGAAAAATAAACAAAATTTGCTTTAAAAGACAGCCTTTGCAAGCTGCATGCCTCTGATGGTCTGCTCTTTGTAAACCTAGTATAGTTTTAGTATATTCATGCAGAAGCCATTTTAGACAGGCAAGTTGCTAGACAGATTTTTAGTTTACAGCCAGTTGCACAATGAAGCAGGAGCTGAAGGAATTGTGGATGAACCCAAGTTTCTACTCAGAATCTCTGGGAAGGAAAAGAAAGATGTCATGAATAATTATAATGCCTGACTGGAACCATAGAAATTGTGAGAGTAAAAGAAAAGATGCTCCACAACTGTTTTGTTATCTTTCCCATGCTATTTGCAACTTCTTTAACCTCAGCTAATGTAAAGTAGTGTCTTCTATTTTCTTCGATAGAGCTCGGTCATTTTAAAGAAACCAGGTCCGTTACTTAAGAGAAGTGAAAGTGCCTGCCTGAAGTTGCTTGGAAATGATTGTGTCCATCTTTGTCCAGGGGCTGCTTGCAGCACGAAACATTTCGCTGCTTTTGTGGGGTTCAAAACAAATGATGGCATTATTTCTCTCTAGCAGACAGGTCATCCTGGCAAAATCTGCGCTATAAAATTCAATGACATACTAGCATTTTCTCATAGATAAACTTCACCAATTTGGAGATGTGTTACTTGCCTCAGAATGGAAAAAAAGAAATGTGAGAGTCTGGTAGTTCAGTGCTAGCAACAAGTTTGACAGCTATCTGTCAAATAAGGTAAGTAAGGATAAATTTTCTTGATGTTTTAAGTCTAAACCCAGCAAGAGGCTCTGGATGCTTGACCAGCAAACACAGGGGCTGATACTGCAGACAAAGAGCCTTCCTTGCCTCAGAAATCCTGCTGGAGTGAAAGGGGAAAATGGATGCTTGTAATGCTACCCTGTGGCTACTTGTGAGATCAAGGCTCACCATCTGCACAGTGCAGCCTTAAAATCCCTATTGATCTGCTACGTCCTTGCCACCTTTCTGTGCCCTTGCCTGCAAAGGGGAGTGTAGCCATTTTAACACCCCAGTGCACTCTCACTGAAAATCTATGGCTATTGCCATGGGTCACCACGCTAATAAAACTCTTGCTTTGTGCTGTGAATCTCACCGGTGGCACTTCTGTCAGCTCAAGTGCTTGCTGCTGGCAGATGGAGCGCAGGTACCTGGGGTGGGCACTTCTGAGCCTGTCTCCTGCTAAGGCAGCAAAAATGGCAAAGATAACAGTTTTGTTAGAGGCAACAAGCATGCCTTGTGTACTGTTGGATGAGACAAACATTTCTGCGTTGTTTGTACGTACTTTTGGCAAGTCAGACCTTTGGCAAGAATACAGTGAGTGGAATGAAGTGGTCTAACTTATATTTCTTCCCCCCAGTGCTTCACATTTCATTCACAGACATGCTAAATAACTCATGTTCAATCAACATTTTCTAATTGGCCTGCACTTATTTCTGTTCACAAAAAAAAAGGTGACATTGTGGCATTATAGTAGAAAAACAAACAGTACAGAGCTTCAGGACTGACTCCAAACTACCCATCAAATCAGTGGGGAGGAACTTTCTGAAGTCCACTGGAGTTAGGGTCACCTTTCAATAACCTCTACTGACAAGTAGATTGAAAGGAATCAGCCTTTTACAGGAATTTCCTTCTGCTGCAAAGTCATTGTGAAGAACAGCCAAAACATCTGTACACTACGCATTGGTGTTTCATTCCCCAAATCCACCTCCAAATGGCTGCCAGAAACCCTGAAACCACCAGAGACTGATGCATTACTTTGTTTCCAAGATGCTGCTCCCAAGCCCTTCTGCAGACAACCACCCCATTGTGTAGGACATGTCTCTAAACTGTTCAAGCTGAATGATCCTTGGGATGGTGAAATCTTCCATTTTTCATTTGGTTTTGCGCTCCCACTTTCCCTGCTCTGGACGAGCTAATGACTACCTCTGTGGGGCACGAAGGCTTTCACACTCCTCTCTTATATAGGAATCCTATGGATGGGGACATCTGGCTTTTCCCAGAGGTTTTCCAGTGGTGTGATTTGTCAATGCTCAATGAACTTCACTGATCACTTTATTTATGTGTGAATATCTATCCTTACCTTGAAAAGCTTCAGGTCCCATGCTACTATTACCATTGTCCTCACTAATCAGGCAGAAAGCTGGGCCATTCCGTGCTGCTCCCAGGCACAACCCTGCAAACCTCGAGGGATGGATTTCTAATTTCCACGGGGCTGTTTGGCATATATTACCTGCAGAGGTAGCTTGTTGTGTGGCAGGTGCAGAAGGCCCTGGCTTACTCCCCCTGTAACTCAGTGCTTGGCTGCTGTCGATGGAGAGCATCCATTTGTGCATCGGTGCTTGTGCTCTGCAGGACTGCAAAGGTACCCAACCTTCTCCTCTGCACCATGTTTCATGAGTAAAAACTTCTCCTGGGGAGCTGAGTGGCACCCTTTTACAGTAAAACTCTTTATGGATCACAGTTAAGTCTTTGAATTTCAGTTACTGTGTTAATTTTTAATAAATTGAATCTTTGATTTTCTGCCTAGCATAAAAGATCAGAATGCCTCAATTTAATCCTTGCACCAAATTAGGTTATCCCTCAGAATGAAAGATGAGGCATAGCAGTTACAATGGATGGTGGGCAAAAATGGTTGCTCCCTTTATCTTAAAGGAAAAAGTTTTTTGAAATATCATTGCAATTAGCAGGCAAAGAAGGTGTCTATTTTCAGGCATTGTTTTCAACAACCATTTATTCTAAACTATAAATTATATATAAATCTCCAGTTCCTTCCTTCACTAAATAAAGAAAAAACAAAACAAAACAAACAACAACAACAAAAAACACACAATTTTTGTGTCAGGTGAGAAATCTTAATTCCAAGAAGTGTAATTTTAAAAAGGACAGATCATCTGAGTGTAAACTCAAGGGCAGCTTCCTATAAATCTCACACACATCAGTGTTTGAAGCCTATGGGTTGCCATGGTTACCATGACATTGCTAGTTTTACTTATAGCCCTGCGCTATATATATTGCTCTCCAGAAGGAATGAAAGGGATGTCTGACTGTGAAGGAACCTGGGAACTGCACATTAAAAAAGCAATGCAGAGGGAAAATAAATAAATAAATAAATTAAGGAGGGATTGCTGAGGTTACACACTGCTTTTGTAGTGCAGGTCTGTGACACCATCCTCACATCAGAGCAGCCAGGAAGGAAGCAGGCAGCTGTGCAGCTCCTTCACCCCCAGTCTGGTCCGGGGGATGCTGGGGCAGGATTTCCCAGTGCTGATTCATGCTCCTGAGGGGTGCTCCCACAGGGGCTCACAGGTAGCATGGCTGGTAGGGGCAGTGGGGGAAAAGGGATTGGGGCAGAAAGCAGCAGGCTCAGAAGTCAGTGCCCTCCAGCCCTGCATTCCCAGGGACAGGTGGCTGCAGACATCTGCATCAAAGCAGCACACTTTCCCCAGCATCAGCCAAGAGTGACACATTGGGCTGTCCTTCCTCTCTGAAGCTGACTGTAACATGCATGTATGTAGTCACACATGTTAAGTCATGCATGTTATAGAGCACATACATATATGTTATTTTATAGTGCACATATATATGTTATGAATAATATAATTTCTGTTATGATTTAAAAAAAAAAAAATAACAAAAAAAAAAAAAATGACGGTGTTTGCGAGGAGGACAGACATTTTCGCAACGAAAGCCCACCCCTCCTGTATTCTTCCCTTTTCCACATTTATTGCTGAGTGTGACATCATATGGTATGGAATATCTCTTTGGTTGGTTTAGATCAGCTGCCCTGGTGATGTTTCTTTCTCACTTTTTTGCCCACCACCCAGGAGGGTTGCAGAAAGTCCTGATGCTGTGCCAGCACTTCTCAGCAGCAGACACAACACTAGTGTGATACCACTGCTGTTCTAGCTACAAGTGCAGAGTGCAGCACTGTATGGGCTGCTGCAGGGAAAGTTAACATCCCAGCCAGATCCAGTACAGAAGGAAGGAAGAGAGGGAGGGAGGGAGGGAGGGAAGAGAGGGAGGGAGGGAGACAAAAAGGATGTAGGCAGGCTTTAGTGAGGAAAGCATGGGGGGAGGAGAAAAGAAGAGGGAGAGGGAAGGGGGAAGGGGAAGAAAAGAATTTTTAATTAAAATGTTTCTCTGGGTTTTAATTCAATTCCATTTCCCAGAGTGAGGTCACTGCCCAGGTCAGCTACCAGCCCAACGGTCAGTTCCAGCCACCCAAGGCAAGGCAGTGTTGGATTAGTAATATAGATATAGATATAAACAGAAAAGATAAATGGATTGAAAATGAGAAGCAAAAATCTTAACCCCTAAGAAAAATAATGAAAGAAAAATTATTAGAAATGGCTGACATTAGGGGCTTGTCTCCTAAATGCTGTCTCCTAAAAAATTTACAGGACTGGTAGTATGGGTGAGATTGCAAGGAGAGTTTCTGAGAAGAGGAAGGTCTGTTCAGACTGCAGCTGAGCTGAAGCCTCTTTGGGAAGGAGCTGCATATGAGGCCAGATCATTTTGCAGAAAGAGCAGACACCACAGTTTCAGCGCATTGTTTTAATGTTGAGTGTTTTGCTGATTAAAAACCTGTGGGAATGATTGGAAACAGATGCCTGCAGAAAAAAAAAAAAAAAAAAAAAAAAAAAAAAAC
>CM021797.1:72986257-73020379 GCA_011076525.1 Nettapus auritus
CTGGGGAGGAAGCCAGCTGTCTTGCTATCCCAAAAGATTAGCCAGAGAATATTGCCCTGTTGTTACACAGAGGCAATAAAATAGCAACTTTTAATAAAAGTAATGGTAAACTAAATGTTAAATTCTTTGAAAATGCAATCTGATACAGGCTGGTGCAAGTGCAGAGCCCATCTCTGAAATCTCCTTCTTTTGCCTCTAGTTAGACCTAGCTATCTTTGTTACTGCCAAACAGAGTAGCATCACGCAGAGCATCCTGGTCTCCTGACATTAAATGATGGCAAATCATACACACATTCAGGATTTACATTAGAAAAGGGGATGAAACATAAGTTTTTTTACAGGCTACAGTTTGTGCGTGCCTGATGGGAGTGTACTAAATAAAGCTAGCTTAAAAAGAGACCTAAACAAACATTAATTCCAACCTTCCCTCTTGCTTCTCTTAGAGGAAAATATGGCACAGATGCTGTGAGCTTGCATGTCAAGCCAAAAAGTGTGTCTACATTCTACTAAGACAAAGCTGTGAGGAGAAATGTGTTTACTACTCTTCTTCTTTATTTTTAATTTCATGCTCTAAGCATTTTCATACTTTTTTTTTTTGACCTGGGAGATATTTTATCATACAAACAAATTATTGCAGAGCAAAAATTAGCTGTTTCAGAGAACACAGCCTGCTATGTTACAAAATAAATCACATTAAAAGCAGTTTCTAACCAGATTATTTGGAGCACATTCTTCACACAGGTGGTAGTGGCTGGCATATGAATGAAGGGTGAAGTGCCCCAGGCTGCCTACTTATTATAATGTTGTTAGAATAAGAACTTTTTTCTTCTTTTCTGATGGAGTTAGGTAACAATAGGAGGAAACATTTAAATGCACAGACAAGGTTTAGGAATCTGAATCAGTATGGGATTAAGTTTTTTCATCGTGATCTCTACAGGGTTCTTCATCTCACCTGTCTTTCCAAATGTCCCATTCTAGTATGCAGGATCTGGTTTATGTAATCTAGCTAATCCAGTGTAAGGTGAGGTATCTTTCAGGCAATTACGACAATAATGACATTTTTTGTTCAGTCCTGTGGGACAGCAGCATCCAGAGGAGGACTAATGCTCAACCTGTGAGTTTGCTATTGCAGACACATCTTGCATTTTATGCCTGCTACTTCCGGCAGGAGCTGGTGAGATGTTAGCAGGTGATGAGCTCACACCATTGGTTTCAGTAGTAAATTTGTGAAGGGTCTGTAACAACCTGTTTTGAAAGGGAAGCTGCTGCTGGGGGATTTGATTGCCCTAAACCTGACTTATTGAAAAAGCTCCAGAATTATTACTCTCTTACTTGTACAGCAACAAACATGTTTTGAAGTTTAAACTCATTTTACATCTTGTTGCATAATGGTCATTTATAAACCCAAGCTGTCTTTAGAGTCCTGTCACCTTCTGTGTTTTATCAATGTCTCCCAAAGTCTTGTCCTGAGACTGGGGATTATCTTCTTGCTGGATAAAATTTAAGAGAAGAGAGACTTAACAGCTCTCTTTTTTAGTAAATGAAAAATAAGTGTATTGAGTGGAGAATGTAATGCACTGCTATGCCATTTCACATTGTTCTCTAGTGCCTAGTACAGCTCCAGCCAGTGGAGTGTGAAGAACATTACCATAAAAGACAAGAAATCTTATATCTGAATGTGTGCAGTTACAGCATGAGAGCTCTTGCAGCATGAGAGCTCTTCTGAATGTGCTCAGGTCTGCACATTCCTTATCTTCACAAAACAATGCCTGGGAGACAGGCTTGAGAAATGTGCCAAAACCACAAGGCAACATACGTCTATGGTAACTTCTTCAAAAGAACCTCCAAGAGTTTCACTAGACAGTATCAATGTCTGAGAAACTTTGGAAAAAGCCATCGTAAAAGTCAAGTTGATATTTGGTAAAAAAGGCATATAAAATAGCCAGGGAAATGTTAGATGAATGGAATGAAAGAGATGCAGATAAATTTGATTTCTTTAAAAAATAGTGTATCTTAACTCTAAATGCAGTATTTGAATAATACAACGCAGAAGTAAAAAATAACAGTTTATTTGGCCAAGGTCATATGGCCAATTTAAATTGGCTTAAGTTTCATTGATCTCAGCAGGGCTGCATCAATTTTTCCTTCTTGAGAATCTGGCCTACCAAGTTTGATCACATGCTCTACTTTTGAGGTTTATTACATATTTCACGTCTGCTGATTTTCAGTATTTTGAGAAAAAGTGAGAGTATAAATTGCCTTAAAGAATATCTCAGATTGCACTGGGCATTATTTTAGGTGGAAAGAAAGGCTTCAGGAAGGATGAGGAAAAGGAAAAGCTTTGTTTTTCAAGAGCAGTTTCTGTTTTAAGATACTCGAAGGTAGAGGCCAAAGTCTGTCCTGACAAGAAGAAGGAAGGAGACAGTCCTTCCGAGCAGAAGAGAACACTGCTCGTCCTAGTACTTTACTTAAGGGTTAATAAACTTGAAAGCATTTTATGTTTTTTTTTTTTTTTTTTTTTTTTTTTTCCGTGTCTGATTTTTTAATTGAGTTTACAGGCCTGGGGAGTCATCCAAACTCTTTTTTCATTTTTCTTCAACCTTGTCTCCACTGTTGCCTTCTGAAACAGAAAATATGTCACTTCTGCAGGTGGCAGAGGAATCTATTCTTTCCCTTGAATGCACTTCATAGGGCATAAAAATCTATTTTGGCCTTACTGCTCTTTAGATGTAAGCTCTTCTGATGCAGGTCTTTTTCAGACAGACTCTTTTGTTTTGTTTGTTTGTTTGTTTGTTTGTTTTTTGTTGTTTGCTTACCACATGCCAAAAAAGAAGATGTTCTTCATTACCCCAATCTCCTTCAAACAGTTGTCCATTTGTGCATAGTTCTTTGTATATACTTAGCTGAAGGTCCTGTGCTTTCCAGGAAGGACATCGAAAAGTGTGGAACATCCTACAGTTAGGACAGCTTGGGGGAGTAGTGAAGTATGCAGCTTTCAAATAATCAGTATTATTCTATGAAGTTTTTTCATAATATGTTTGAAGTGCTTTTTAAGAGTTATTGAAATTTTCTGGAGTAACCTGGTTTATTTTTGAGGAAATATAAAATTGCTTTCCCCCACCTCCTTTAAGCTGTACATATTGGTTCATCACCATTCGGGGAACCCAGGCTGAACCCAGGCAGCACCTCCAGTGAAGATGGCACTGAAGCATCCACCCTGGCCAAGAGGCTGTGGAAGTAATGAAGGCCCATTGCTGTAGGACTGTTTACCCCATACTGAACATCTCCATACTGTAGCAGTGAGAATGAGGTACAGCTTGAGATAAAGTGAATTATGAATCTTGAGATGAAGTGAATGATGAAGATTGAGATGAAGCTTGAGTACAGCAAATATCAAAAATGTCTGTGAGCATGAGACTGAAAGAGAAGAACCAGGGGGAAGAGAGAGAGATGGTAAATGGGACAATGTTTGCTCCTTCTGCTGCTGGTGGGGAGGTGGGGACAGGGAATAGCTTCTGCTGTGAGAAAGGGGAACTTCTCACACCAGCATTTCATGCATGCTCTGCCCATCTCTCTGCAGCAACACCATAACTGAATTTCCAGGGCTCTGGCACAGGCAAAGTAAGCAGTGAGACAATCTCTGTACAATGACCAACCCTATGGAGCAGCCAACTTTTTGAAGGTCATTGTTCAGTGTTGACAAAGGCATTGCTCAGCCTGATGAGATTTCTTCTGCTGCTTTTCTTTTTCTTTCTTTTTTATTTTTATTTTTCCCATCGGATGATTGAATGATTTAGACTGAAGTAATGGCAGCAATCATTGGCAAAAGTCAGAAATGGAATTGCTATGCAAAACAAACAAACTTTCAGCACAATACTACTTTTAATATACTCTGCAGCACATTTAGTAATGTAATTCTCCAGTGAACCTCAATGTTTAAATATACCGGTGAAGGAGAAAAGTCACTGGCTCATGCAAAATTGCTCTGAACTATATCATTAATTTTGATACACTGAAATTCAGCAGGCCTACTTTGAGTTATAATGTTGGGTTTTTATGTGTAATTTAATGCAAATTAGATTTTTTTTTTCTTTCATGTATGCAGATTTTATCTCGGGTGGTAACTCACTTTAGTGAGCATAAATTTCTTGCATTTTAAAAAGATTTTGTTAACAGTATGTGAGGTACAAGAGGAATTTTAAACACACACACAAAAGAATAAATACAAATTTTGGAACAAATAGCTCATTTTCTTGTCTGTTAGCAAAAAGTAAGTTTCCAGTACCTGAGCAGATTGCTTTTATATTCTCATAAACATTAATGTCCTTGCTTTGAAAGTTAAGAGTTTGGGATTTCTTCTTGACCTTTCATATTTATCTGTATTTCATCCTTCATGCTTGTGAGGCACCTCTGATATTATGAGGAAATATTAATTTCTCTTTCAGAAGCTGCTTTTTGCCCTTCATACAATATTGAACTGTGTACAGTCAAAGATCTGCTGTATATGAGACTTCACAGTAATTGCTTGTCCTCTGAGAAAGTTGTGCAGCTGCAAGAATTTGGGGTTTATCCCTTTCCCTATCAACTATATATGTGCCAGCACACCAAAATGTGGAAAATACATGGATGCATTCCAGGAGTAAATTATGGTTGATATGTAAGCATAATTTACGGGGGTTTAAAACCACATAGCCCAGCTTCCATTTGTGCCACTGCAGAGGATGGAGGAAAGCTTCATTCTGTTTGTTCTGTGTTGGGTGTGAATAGCCATGCAACATACAAGGTGGTGTAAGTCCTCATTTATAAAGCCCGACTTCACTGTGAAGAGCCATATTAAAGAAAAACAGGCTGACTAAATTAGAACTCATTCAGTGTATACTAGAAAAAGAGGGAATATAATATAATGATATTGAAGAATGAAATCTTTCCATGTGAAAATACTGTACACATGGAAAAATGGTGAGGGCAATACATGAATCAACACCAATGCTGAAGTTACAGTGCCATGCAATGTGGTAATACCACATTACTGGCTCATTACTGAGCCATAATGCTTCTGTCAGCAGCACAGAACATTAGCAAGAATTAAAAAAATGATTAATAGAAAACAACTTCTCTTTCAAGGCTATGTACCTGATCTCCAGTGCAAGAGAATCTACTGGGAGATAATAGCCAGAAGCTATGTACTACAGGCAGATTATAAAAGGGCAATGAACCATAATGGAGGGAAAACTGCATTTCCGTCTGGAGTTATCAATTGAAGGAACTATTTCAAAACAAACACATTTTACAGAAATATAGAGTACGACACCTAGAAATTAGACTTATATTTTTTCCACATTTTCAGACAATATGTTTCCAGTGGAGCCTGCAGAAATTATAGCCATTGATCAAATTAATATTGCTGTTTCCCACTGTATAAGTAGGTGTGTTTTTTTTTTTTTTTTTTTTTTCTCTAGAATGTTATTTTTTAAGGCAAGACTACTGTCCTCAAATACAGGAAGAATAACAGAAGACTTGTCCTTGAAATCATGTTACTGATCTCAGCAATATGCCAAGCTTTTGCTAATGGTGGAAGCTGAGCACTAAATCAAGGTCCCCTGTTGGATTCACTTTGGCAACTTAGAGGCCCCAGGTATGTAGCCCCTTTGGACCTGTTACACTGATGAAGAAGCCCTTAAAAACAACAACAACAACAACAACAACAACAAAAAAAACAGAAGAGGTGACTGTTTTCAGCTTTGCCTCTTTGGGGGAATTATCTGTTCAGATTCTTTCCTCACTTGCAGAATGGAGGATTGATTCTCTCCGTATCAAAGCTCTTTCATCAGCATAGAGAAGCAGCAGGTGAAACAGAAGAATACTTCTAGAGACTCCACAAGGTATTTTCCTCAGGAGGGCAGCAATAACTGCATCAGAATCTGAAGATTTGAAATCATGGGATGGAGTGAATGTGTTTGGCCATTGGAATCATACACTGCCCCCAAAAGTGCTGTGTTTACAACTGATCCCGATGCTGTATGGTAACCAAACTACAGCTGGAAAATATCCCTAAATAGCTAGTAAATGTTATTTTATCTGCCTGCAAGCTCATGGAAATATTTTCTTGGTGGATGCTCATCTCATTTTCAACAAGAAAGGAAGCAGCAGATGTAGCAAAGTTGTATACCACCTCTCCTTAAAGTTTGGTTGGGCTATCTCATGCTGGCAGAACAGCTTGGAGAATGTAAACTTCAACATCTGTCTGCACAGATACTGAATAGATACATAGAGGCTGAAACTTCTAAAACCAGGAGCAATCTTTGATTTTTATTTGTATGTCAGTAATATTTTATGCTCACATTACTTCCTCCTTTGATAGAGCAAAAGAAAATGAGATGTTGGACTGCAAACCATGAACAAAGGGCAGAAACGCACAGAAAAGTTGTGAAATGATTAATTTTTCCAGAGAGGGCATTCACTTTCATGCTGTGAAGTACTAATTTAGAATGAAGCCTGACTTCCTTTTCCTGGGTTGCTGTTAACACTATGTGAGGCTATATAGTGAAAGGTTTACATTAATTATGTCAAGGGATATCAATACATACAAAGAAAATAAAGATCAAATGTTAATCAAAGACTTTTATTTGGGACATCATGCCAAAGGAGTGGGAATGCTTATGTTCTTCCAAAACCATCCCCAAAACACACTGTTGAACCATAAAAATTGTGTCCTGCAGTATAAAATAATCTTCTGCTTACAGAAGATGTCCAGGGCAGATGCCCCAAAACTGTAAGGCTGGGGAACATGTCTCTGCATCTTGGGACAATGCAGATGAGAACCATGATAGCAAACACTACTTCTAGGTCTCACAGCAAACCAGTGAGTGGCAGGACCGTGGCCTGAAAGCCAGTCTGAAGAAGCAGAACCTTTCCAACAGGGGAGAGTTTGATTAAATGTGAACACCATCACTGGTGAGTAACAACTTCTGGTGATTCCGCATTTGTACTGACTCTAGATAACAGTAAAAGAATGTGCACACAAAAGTTGGATAGAAACAGTTTTTGTTGTTGTTTTTGTCGTTGTTGTTGTTGTTGTTGTTTTAGGACAAATGGATGACCTGGCCTACTTTGTCATGTTTTGGAGGTTCGGAATACCATGACAGCCATTTATGTATTAACATTAATTGAGCACACAGTTTTGTCTCTTGATGCATGGTCCTAGGATTTTACTCACAAAAATGTAAGTTTAGTGATATTAACATCACAGCCTTAGAGAAAGAATGTGTTAATGATTTAAATGGCACACGTAAAAATTGGCAGACCAAAGTTCCTGTTGCTTTTGTGATGGTAAGTAGGGAGTTTGGTTTTGTCTTACTCAGGTAAAGGAACAGTGTTGCTCAAGTACAAGAAAAATAGATGAAGGAGGTAGAATAGTTTAGCAGCACTGAATTATTCAGAAATGTTTATTCTGTTCTAGCAGCTTGTTAGCTCAATGCATTTTGAAAAACTACCATTTCCTCAAAAAATCTGTCATCATGGCATTCACCTGAGAAGAGATCTTTGAAAAGATCATTTTTATTTTATGTATATTTTAGGTAAAGACAGTTTCAGGTGGACTGATTCATTCCATGCAATAAGACAGCAGGGGAGGAAGAACAGACACTTGATATAGGAGCTATTTATACATTTTATTAAAGGATCCTGATGTTCACTGAATGCTGCTAAGTCAAAATCCTTGTGCTTAAAGCTGAGTTTTATAATAAAAAAGCTCTGATGGAATTATAGTCAATTCTAGCTTGATGGATGCCTGGATTCATTGACTGTAACAGGTAGAAATGGTAGACAAATTTAGTTTGGAGAGGACCTTGGGAGGTCTGTGGTCCAGCCCTCTCTTATAGGAGGGCCATTTTTTTCAAGTTGCCTGTGGTCATGTGCAGCTGGAGTCAAACATCTGCCAGGTTGAGAACTCCATAGGCTCTCTGGGCCCCTGTTCTGGTGTTGGACCGCCTTTGTGGCAACAAGACACCTCTATTTCTCTAAATGGGACAACTCTGGCTCTGCCTTCTCCATACCTCCTCATGAGGTAACAATAGAAGACAGTTTAAAGTCACCCTAATGACTATCCCCATTAACTGGACTTAGGCATTTTTTATTTATCTAGGTTTGCACAGTGAACTGGAATGCTCTTGGTTAACTGACTATGGATTTGTTCATTTGTTCATTTCTAAAGGGGAAAGCTAATGATTTTCAGAGAACGTAACCTGAAGATTTTGGTCCTATGAAACAGATGGTAAAATAATCTTAAGTCCTAATTTGCAGGTGCATTTTTTCTACTTTGTGCCAAAATCTGTTAGGTAAAGAATGGGAAAAAAAAAGAAAAAAAAAAAAGAAAAAAAAAAAAAGAAAAAAAAAAAAGAAAAAGGAATATCTTCTATCCAGGAAAAGTGGAACATTTTATGGTTCACTTGAGAAACCGGAGAATAAAAAAAATTCTCATTTCAGTTAAAATTTCTGTATAAACCTGCTTTACTCACTCAAGGTACTGCTGTCTCACTTCTCTATCAGTGCTGTTGCTTAGTGTTCTTAGCAGCTGATAACTGAGCTATTTCACAATTGGAGGGAATTCACCTTAGCTGTGACACTAAGCAGGCTGTGGCTTCCTCTGCAGCAAGGGGCCCCATGGATGGGCAAGGGAGTGGGGATGGTGGGGTTGCTGAAATTGTTTCTCTTCACAGTCTCCATCAGCAATATTTATTTATTTATTTATTTAATGTGTGTTATGATTGCAACAATGTCTGTGGAAGAAAACACTGTAAGTCATTACTTTACTCGGGGTGCTTTGCAAGCTGCCTCTGCAGCATCAGCACTAGTGGTCACTTTTTTTTTTTTTTTTTTTTTTTTTTTTTTTTAATGCTTATAGCAGCAGTCCTAAATAGAGATGTACATTTAGTTCCTCTATTATCTTTATCTCGGTCATGTAGCTTCTTCAACTTAAAATTAATCACATTGATCCAGGAAGAAATGGACTACTGTCTTCAAAGATGTGTCTGGTTGCTTTTCAGGATCTATAAAAGGCCCTTGGAATAGCTCATGTCTAGGGGCTCTTAGACAGACTAAATTTAGAGTTTCACTTCATAACGATGGGCAGGACATGGTTTGCCATTATTTTAAGAAAAGATCATTGATCATCTCATTCAGGCTGTATTACAGAGCTAGCCACGCTGGGGAGTTAACCCACCTGAAGTATATATAACAGCATGAAAGAAAAAAACATCAGTGAGAGGGACTGCCAAAATTGACAGGAGCACCAAAGAAAATAGTGTGTTACCACATCAAAGAAGACAACAACCAAAAACTCTAACTCCTTTCTGTTTTGTTTCTGTTTTAGCAGATCTAAGAAATAAAAAATGAAAAAAACAAGGTAGTTCCTTCTTGTTTCAAGCAATTTCTTTCCTTCTTCATACTTCGTATATTTTGAAAAAGTGTTTTTGCAAACTGTGAGAAAAAAAAAAAAAAAAAAAAAAAAAAAAAGAAATTAAAGTCATTTCCTCCTCCCCCCCCCCCCTCTTCACCCTCCAAAAAGCAAACAAAAAAAGATCAAAATAATTTGATGATAGTCAAACAAATCCTCATCAAACAATTATGAACTTGCGTTATTCTTCTTAGGAAGAACTGATGTTTTCATCAAGGTCTGGTAATTCCCACTAGTGCATGAATGCCACAGCTTCAGTGTGAAATATACATATTGTATCATTTTAAAATTTCATAGCTCTAAGTACACTTATATGTTTCAGTTTTTATTCATTCACCGAGATACATGCTGTGTATTGCCTCTAGCTTACACCTCTCTGTGATGCAGTTTATGTAGTGATTAGATTTCTACGATTCTGTCATAAATTTAACTCTTTTTTTTTTTAAGATTGTCATAAATTTAACTCTTTTTTTTTTTTTTTTTTTTTTTTTTTTTTCCCCAAAATTGTGAAGATTGTGTCGTAATAATTAGAAGTGTAATTGTTCTTTGGACAGAATTTCAGGTAATTGGTACCCAGTGAGCTGGAATAAAACAAATTTGATTAACCTGAGAGATTCAGTGAAAAACAAACAAACAAACAAACAACAACAACAACAACAACAAAACATTCTAAGAAAAATGAATGTTGTATTTTTGTGAAACATTACCTTGTTTTGTTAGTAGAACCAATGAATAACCTGTCAAAACTCTCTCATGCATTAGGATTTGGTTCCTAAAATAAGTAATTCTCTTACACAAAAAGGTATTCAAGCATAGCTCTGGCTTTTCAGAAAGCTAGAATTGTTTTCTGGTCTTCAGTGAAAATCTCTGAAATCCTTTTATCTAAATGATCCTCAGTTTTTTAGCAGACAGCCTGAAAATTACAAATCTGCAAAACTTTTATTTTGTGTTTCAATGCTCCAGGATGATTATTTTGTTATGTCAGGAGTGCCTGTGGCTTGTGACTCTGTCTCTTCAAAGACTGCTGTTGTTCTTAGGTGCAGTAATCCCTCCCCTGGACCTTCATATGACCATCTTCTTAGGAACAACCAGAAGGACTCGTTTTGTTTCAGAAACAGAAAATACTTGTTATAGCACAAATTAGAGGAACACACTCATCCTGAAAATTAAAATAGTGTGTAATTATTAATGTAACGAAAAATATGTGGATATCCAGTGATGTGCAGATACCTGTGTTTGATCCCACTGCTGTACATTTGAGTGCTAGGGACACAAAGACTGATACATGAGAAGCAATTCTCCTTTCACCAGGTATTTCAGTTATGCTGCTGTAGGTCAGTGTTGCTTTGCTGTTACCAACCTGAGGCCAGCACTAGGTGTGTAATGTGCTTCTTTACAACTGGTCATGTAACTAATGGGATCACTAACTATCTCCAAAAATAGCAAAAGCTACTACATGTTAGTCTGGGAGGAGGGGAAATAGAACTTCTGCAAAATAATGGAGTTCAAGGCAATACCTGTCATTCTTGTTTTCCTGAACTGTCCATACCTCACTCAGCATGTGAAATAACCTGTACTCAGGATGTCAGTGCCTTTAAATTTTGAACTTTTCTGGATCTGGCACATCTGAATCAGGTGAACTGTGTGTTTCCTGAATGTCATCTCTCTTGTCTCCTGCTGGTTACGTATAACTCCATGAAGTCTGTCTCGGAGTCTGCAGGTGGATGTATTGCTCTGCAGGTGTAAATGATGGATTCATCCTCTCCTGGCAAATCTTGATGGGTTTTAAAAATATTTTTATATCTTTGAATAAGTAGAATGGCAATAAATGACAAAAAGAAAATCAGTTATTTACTTCCCTGACAGAATAAATGATATTTCTCCTCTCCTCTCCTCTCCATTAAGCAAACCAAGATGCCAAAGCTTAAGTTTTGTAGTTGCTCTTGCAAATATGTGTAAGTTCATGATTTTTCTAAGAACCAGCTCTTTCCTGAGCCTGGGGTACAATGCTCATATGCAACTGCTTAGTTTTATAAAGTCAGCATGCTGAGGTCAGCAAGTCCATGCAGAATACAAAGTAAGCAGCCAAATACAAAAGCTTTTGTCAGTTCTTTTATATGTCAGTTTGGAATCACCTGGTTGCTTATTATATTCTGCTTCATACATTCTTTTACAGTTTAAGAAATATTTGATAAGCATTAATATTTTCATTGTTGAATTTCTATTACTTAATTATTATTTCTTTTTATTCACTTCTAAGCATAATCTAGTAACAACCAAAAAAGAAAATCTGTTAATTCGGTGATATATAAAGAGGTCAAGTTTTAGCCTCAAAATACCACTGTACTTCTGTTTTAATGGCACTGTAATTAAATATTAAGTAGTGTTTTGTATTGTATAGATAAAAACAGTATAGGAATAAGAAAGATTGCTTAAAAATCAGCAAATGTGTGGTCTCTGGAGGTAGAGACCTCCTGAGCCTCCACAGCCCCAAGGACCTGGCCAGTGAGCTCATGCTTAAACCACATTGGACTTCATCAAAAACCATACACTCTTGTAGCAGCTGCTTGGTCATGCTGTCCTTCAGCTACCTCAGGAGGATTACTTAAAATCCTTTAATATCAGGATCTTCATTTAGATTACACCCCAGCCTGCTGTAAAACATTGAGACAGAATTGTTTTGATCAAAATATCAAATGAAATCCCATGAGCCTCTGCTAAATCCAAGGTAGGATTACAGCTAAGCATGATTTTCCTCAAGATGATAAAGCAGGAAAAAGCGCTTCCCAGCATCCAAAAATGCAACTTACAAACAGAATGAAGCATTTCCCTTTGGTGTTTCTCCTATATGAGATTTCCAGTGCTAAAATTGCACCCAGCATTAAAATGATGGTGATAGTAATTTGGGGAAGGTCAAGAACATTAGACTGTATATTTAATTCATCTGCTCCTTTGCTACTGAAATAGGAGCAGGACTGATTAGTGACCTACGCTAGGTTCCAGCATTTACAGCATATTGCAGGTTCCTTTCTTTTTTCCCTTGTTAAGAAAAAGGAAAAAAAAAAAAAAAAAAAAAAAAACGTGTAAAGAATTTGATGGGTAACTTGGTGTCACAAAACTGTATTTCCAAAGACTGTGGACAAGCTGTCTCAGGTCCTATTGTCCAAGACAAGACAAAACACAGAAATACCACTGTTCAGACTTACTGGCTAGAAAGTGCATAAAAGTTTGTGCTGAGTTTTAAAGAATAAAATGAAAAGATACTCCTGGGGATAGGCCTCCAAGTCTTTGCAAACTGTCAAGGTTTGTAAGGTTACTAGCAGAGATAGTGACATTAAAAATAAAAATAATTGATTTTAACTTGTAGTGGGCTTACATGGCAAGGTTTTGGTAGCAGGGGGCCATAGGGGTGGCTTCTGTGAGAAGGATCTAGAAGCTGCCCCAAGTTTGGTAAGGGCCCCACTGCTGAACAGAGCTGCACCAATAAGTGATGTTGTTTTGCGCCTCTGTGAGAGCATATTTAAGACAGGGAAAAAAAAAATAATAAAATAAAATTAAAAAAAAATGCTGCACCACATAGCATCTGAGGGATTGAGAGGAGTGAGGAACAGCCTTGCAGGCACCAAGGTCAGTGAAGAAGGAGGGGGAGACGTGCTCCAGGCACTGGAGCAGAAGTCCCCTGCAGCCTGCAGTGAGGACCATGGTGAAGCAAGTTTTCCTCCTGCAGCCCATGGAGTACTACGGCAGAGCAGGGTTCCACACTGCAGCCCTTGTAGGAGACCATGGTGGAGCAGGTGGACCTGCACCAACAGAGACTGCGGCCTGTGGAAGACCCCTGTCGGAGCAGATTCCGGGCTGGACTTGTAGCCTGTGGAGAGGGTACCAAGCAGGAGCAGGTGACCTGGCAGGAGCTGCTGCCCGTGGGGATCCAGGTTGGAGCAATTTGCTCCTGAGGGATGGACCCCGTGGTACGGACCCATATATGGAGCAGTTCTTGAAGAGCTGCTGCCTGTGGGCAGCCCACATCGGATCAGTTCAGCAAGGACTGCATCCCTTGGGGACACAGCACAGGGGATGAGAGTGACCAAGAAGGAGCAGCAGAGAAGTGCTATAGACTGACTATAACCCCCATTCCCCCGTTCCCCTGCTGCTCAGGGGGAGGAGGTGGAAGAGGGTGCATGAGGGGGGGAGAAGGTGCTTTTGGTTTCTTTTGTTTCTCACTTCTCTAACTTGTTAGTAATAGGTAATAAATCTTACTATGTCCCTGTGCTGAGTCTGTTTTGCCCATCACGATAATTACTGTGCGATCTCCTCATCCTTATCTCAACCCTTGAGCCCTTTTCATCATATTTTCTCCCCATTCCTCTTTGAGGAGAAGGAGTGAGAGAGCGGTTGTGGTGGAGCTCAGCTGCCTACTCGAGTAAAACCACCACATAACTGGACAGCATGAATTCTGACAGAAAATGTTGCACTGAACTGTCAAGTAATGCTGTTGTCACTCCTTAAGCCTGGCATATATGTATTAACAGCCAGGTCTGCCAAATGCTTCATCTGAAACAGCTTCCTGTCTCAGTAGATGTTCTGAATTGCTTTTACTGTCTCTGGGATATAAGCACCATGCAAAGTTACTGCAACTTACTCACACTTAAAAATGCAAAGCTGGCTGTGTTTCACAGGGGTGAGGGGCTTAAACTGGTCCCTGAGGTAACAGAAGCTGTTGATGATGTTGCTTTAACATTGCATGATAAAATGTAATATTTTTGTGTGTTTGTCTTCTTTTCAAAGAATGGATAATTCTATTCTCATTTACACAAGAATAAGAAGGGAACTAATTAATTACATTTTAACATATGAAGATAAAACAAGAGAAGAGTTTGGGACACATTCTTTTGATAAAACTCATCTGAGCATTAGACTACAACAGTTACCTTATGAATTGGGATAGTCTGTAATAAAAATATTTTATGTATTTTATCTAAGAAGGGCAGATTTTTTTTTTTAATTCATGTAATTCCATTCAACTTTCCTGTTTGGATCACCATGTTTATAATTAGGGCTTTTCTTCTGCCTTGACTTTTTGTTACTAAGACCTTCTTTATTCACTGCTACAGAAGGGTTGAAATTGACCAAGTGTTTATATATCTACTCAGTCTGCACAAAGGAAGTTCAAACTCATTAATCATTCAGTTTTTCTGAAACTACTTTTTGCTATGCATCTCCCAGGGTGATGTGAATGCTAGCTAAGAAATAGCTTACTCTTTTCTAGCTGAGATGACCTTTCTCTCTCTTAAGTTTCCATGAGTGTCACAAGTCATACTTGTCCCTCTATTAAAACATGAAAGAATGCAACTCAGCAAAACACTTGTCTGGGCATCAAGTTGATATAGACCTGGGATTTGGGGTGCAACTGTTTGTTTCATCTCTAGCTGTGGCATCCACTATGCATGCAGATCCAATAAAGTCACTGTGGTGAAACAGCTATTCCGACGGGTCGCACCTTTTCCCATTAAAAGACTCCCATGATCCAGGCAGAAAGCGAGAGCTGGTCTAAATGATCTTAGAGAAATCTGTAATATTCAACAGCCTCATGCAAGCTTTGGTGAAGTGCAGATTTTGTAATGTTCTGTAGCAGGGAACTACGTTTAAACTGGAATGCTGGGCTAGTTGATCAAATATTTTGTATGACCAACAACAACTGTTCCATGCCATATCTGTGCCAGAGCCCCAGATGGGATTTCAAAAGATGTTACTGTTTTAAAGGTTGTCTTCTAACATAAACACTTGCATAATGGAGCACATTGGCTCTTCTGCTAATATCTGCCTTTCTTGTTAGACAAGGGACCTTCATTTCCCTAGCCATGAATTCAAAACAGTCACTAAGGCTTAGCTCAGTCTGATGAATATAATAAATTACAAAAAACTGGCTTATCGCTTGTCTAATATTTAAGGCTCCACGCATTTTTCCTTTGTTTTCAACATGCACTCCTTTGCAAATTTGTTTCAGTGTTTATTTACATATGTTCTGAATATACAGAGTAATCAGTACAGAACAGATATTTGGTGCGTTTGCAAGTAATTTCTAACTTAAGGATGTTATATTGCACAGCATTGCAGTTTAATTCCATTTGTTTCCTTCCCACCTAAAGCAACATTTTTGCTGAGGAAGAGGCATTAGGCTGTGCAACCCCAGAATGAGTGTGAAATGGTCAGATTTACATCCATGCCCAGGAACTGGGGTGCACTTCTGAGTTCTGCAGTTTAGATACAGCCTCCACATGCAATTTATTTTTTTTCTATTACTTAGCATTAATAATAATTTTAGCTTAGTGGAGGGCCTCTACAAGAGCTGACATCTGTTCCTTGCTGTGTCACATATAATTACTTATGGACAGCTATGTCCCAGCCCACAAAATTAAATAGAAAAGGGGAGGCTTCAGAAGTTTTGAAATACTTTCTGCGTTTATTGTTGAATCACTGGAGACTTCCGTCTGAAAAATCAGTGTCAGAAAACTACTAAAGTAGGACAAACCGCAGTTCCAAAGTTTTAGGTCTGAAGGTCCGTAGGTACAGTGTAATGAGCACACTCCTTGCTCATAAGAAGCCACTGTCTTTGACTAAGTTGCTTTTTGACTTGATTAATGTTGACTGTATTAACTTTCTGGCAACAAAATAAGAACTGCTGCTGTTGAGGTATTTCTGTGCCTTGCTTGTTAGGCAACACTGAAATGTGGCTAGCCAGACTGAATTCCATTGACACCACAATCTGCTCTGGCACTGATACATTAAGTTGCTCTGGCACTTGCCTGGTCACATTTCAACCCAAATTTTATATGTGTGTGTGAATAATTTTCTTTTAGAGGACATTCACTTTGTTTCCTTCTACTGCATGTTAGTACTGTTGGTGAGATTCACAGAATCACAGAATCACAGAACTGTAAGGGTTGGAAGGGACCTCGAAAGATCATGGGGTCCATTTATCACCAACATTAAAAGCACAGAAAAATATAATTAAATATTTGTTTTATTCTTCACATAGATAGTCTTCTAAGCATTTCTGCTTCATCTAGACGGTGGGATACAGCTTACTTCCCCCTCCAATTGCACTTACTCTTTTTGTTACATTTATTATTAAGCTATTTATTGTTTTAAGGAACAATGCTTTATAACTTTTATTTAAGAACTAACAAAACAAACAAGCAACAACAGCGAACTAGGAGGAAGGATACTACCAGTCTTTAGAAGGATATTTCCTCATTATTTATTCCAATGAATTTGTCTCCTGTGAGGAAACGTTTGGGGAGAGCCAGAAATGAAGATTGTCCTGTTATAATCTCTCTTGAGCAGGCTAATTTTATCCATGTGCATGGTGCAGAGAAACAGAAAGTCTAAAAAGCAACTGTGGACTCTGCTTTTCACTGCCTAGTTCAATTTTTCATCATGTGGGATTAAGTCGTTTCTTAGCTGGTACTGAATTGCTCTGCTAAGTAATGAGGGAATGCCAAGCTGGGGCTTGACGCAGCCACCCTTCATCCAAGGTTTGGAGTGATACTTCCACCGGGTTTGCGGGAAAAGGTATTTCCCTGATGCCCTCCTCTCCTTCTTTTGCTCTCAGTCTTTTTCTCAAGCGCATGCACTCTCATCTCAGTACAAATGCTTGCAGGCAGATTAAATTGGTTGTGGTTTGTGGTGCATAGAAATGATTAAAAAACCACCAACAACAAACCAACCAAAAAACAATAAAACTTGTTTATTGTTTGAAAGCGATCATGATTTATCCACCTGTCTAGACACTTTGTTTTGTAATAAATCAATATGCATTTGCACTACCTATCTGCACGTAGAACTGCTGCTTCAAAAGAAAAGTTGCACCCTGTATGCTCTCTTATTAGTACAACTCTTGATTTGGTATACTAGAAGGGTGTTAAATCTAAATTGTCTGACTAAAAGTTGATTTCCATGCCTGTGAAATTCCAGCGATTTGAGTTTAGAGCCCCTGAGTGTTGCCTTGTAGACACCCAGAGTTATTCTCGACTTTAGGCTTCACAAAACTCTAATTCTCACAAAAACTCACACTGGGGGGAAGGCAACATGAACATGGATAACGACACACAACCGCCTCTTTATCTCCACAAGGCTCCCTCATGACCAGAGTTGTGTGGCATTAGCAGACGCTCCATGAGTGTGGACATATACAGGCTTGTACATTCATGCAACAGTAAGCCCCCTGCTTCAGACCTGGCTTTTCTGGTGAGTAGTTTGCCTGATTGATGATATTAATGCCTTTGGGCAAATGCTGGTATTTGCACTTTTTTCAGTTACTATGAAAAAGCCTTTGAAATTATTATAAGTCTTTGGGATAGTAATGATCCTTATGCAAATTGAACTAAGGTGTCAAAATTCAGCAGAGCTGCACTCTTAGATACAGAAGTCTTGCAGAGTAACAAGAAACTACATATATATTCTCACTTAGTGGGCAAAGAGATGGATTTGCTTCGTGGCTCATCTCTCTAATACTGTCTTTGTTTGACATAATACCAGCGTTACTCAGGAATTTAACCTATCCCTCTGCTGCAACTCACCCTAAACATCTAATGCGAGGTACCAAGGGTGAAGTTGGTGGACATTAAGCTTGTAGCAATAAAATAATCTGTTATCCAAGAAATGTTGTAAAAGTAAGTCAAGAGGGAATGTCTGCAACTTGTAAGATTTAGGAGCTAGGTCAATGCTGACAGGAATTTAATTTAATTCTTCCACTGTAGGTGTTACATCATAAAAGACACTTCACTTGGTCCAAGATTAAAGATCTCATCTTCTATGTGAGATTTAGTTTGCATGTGGTATGTTGGAGGGAGATCAACAATGGGAGCTATAGGAGAGTGGGTGGAGACAGACCCATGTTGTTGTTGTTTTTGTTTGTTTTCAGAAACTTGCCTGGCAGTTGAAAACCGTGACCCAGACTTTCACGTGTGCATCATTAGGTTAAAATTATTACAATTCAGTACTGTGGTCCTACTTTTCTTTTTTGCTTCCTCTTCTGACTCAAAGGGCTCATCTCAGATACAGGCCACAAGTATTATTTGTGTCAAGGATTGTCTTATGTCCACATGTTTCGTAAAGCTGAATTTCAGCATTCTGCAAGTGAAAAGCAGAGCAACTTTCTCCACCTCAAGCCACTTCACTGGCTCAGTGTTTACTCAAAAAATAATTCCTACTTCCTACTAAGGCAATGCCTATAGCAGTAGTAGCATCAACAGAAACTAGTGCCTACTGAATGGTATACCTGGACAATGATTTAGTATTTCAGGTTCTCTCTCTTCACTTAGTTACCCAATGTACTTCCCTTCTTGTAATTATTCTGATAGTTTATTAGGCTAGGTTCAATACAATTAATCTTTAAGAGCCTATATAGTACTCATGTGGTTGTTTCCTCCCACTTCCTGAGCCCTTATAGTAGATTTTGTCAATAATATTCATAGTGGTATATAGAAGTATGTATAACTTATATAACTGTAACCTTAATTATACAGTCATATATTATAATATATATATATTATGTATATAAAATTTTATACATCATATAATATATTATATATATTACATTACTTATATAATATATATTTACTTATATAAATATATATAATTATATATGCATATAGATATATACACACATATTTACATATATGTATCTATACATACATAAACATGTAAAACAAGCCGGTGGACTCCCATTTATGAACACATATTTATGGTTTGATTACTTTTCTTTTTTCATTTTTTTTTGACACTGAGATTCACAGATATGAATTGTACAGACTCACAAGGAGGATTATACATGGCAACTGTCATGGTTTTATTTTGGGGAACCTTCATCTGTTTTCACTCTTCAGTCTTTACAGTTTTCAGTTAAGATTTGTTATACCAAAGACCTTGGTAAAAACCTTTGTTGTAACAGTTGTTATTTTCTTAATAGCGACCTTTTTAATAGGCTTTCCCACGTTTTCATCTCAGTAGTGAGAGCACTGCTGAACAGCTGAATAGCATTTTGATTTCTCTAGGAATAAACAAGAGGAAGTGAAAAGACAGAGATAATGCTTGGGAAATGAGAGTGCATCATTGATTCCAGTAGTATAAAGTGCTTGTGAAACAATTAAGGTTGCATCAACTTGTAAAGTTTTATTTGATGTTGCCTCTCCTGTTTGTTTGGAATTCTCAATTGATTAGGGAACTGGAAGTTTTTGTTTGTTTGTTTGTTTGTTTGTTTGTTTCATAGAAAAGAAAGAAAAAGAAACATACTAAGCCTACTAATGGCAAAATAATCTGGCATGAAAAATTTTGAAATAGTGGTCTGTTTGTCTTTTATCACTCCAGAGCAGAACTTGAGGTTCCACTTTTTATACTTCCTGCAATAATCTCCATTATGTTATACTTTGCTGAAACAGTAGCAGAACTTCATCTGGTTTAACTTGCCTTTGTGGATGGGTTCATTCTGCAGATATTTTGTGCAAGAGACAGAGAAAAATTGCACCCCATTAGCTCTTCCTCTTTCAGGCTTTGTTCCTGTACCCAGATGCATTGGGATGTGCTTCATCATACACTGCATGAAATTAAAGCTGTCTCAAATCACACTATAATGTCCTTTTCCACCGGAGTGTTGTTTTTCAGTACTTTTGGGAGTTTCTTGAATACTTTGGGATAATCCTGTTTCCACAGACTCTCTCTCCACTGAAGTAATTCTGAAATATTTCACTTACATGCTAAGGAAATAAAGATCTGTGAAAGAAATAAAAATAAGATAAGTTTCTAAGGGCAGGAGTTCAGTTCAGATAATATGTGACAGGGACTACACATGTTCTTAAATAAACAAAATTGCATATGGTTAACTCTCACCAGAAAAAGACACATTTTTCCTGTTATAATTTCATTATGCTAAAACCACTGATAAAAGATCTGCAGTGAAACATGCTGGGATGAATTAGTTCAATAATATCTACTCTTTCATTATGATGATTTAAGCTTTCTACAGATGTCATGGCATTAACATTTTATTCAGAGCCATAAAGAAATGGCTGCTGGAAGAATCAACAGCCTTTTTAAAAGTCAGCACTTTTTGCCTATCTTTACGAGAATACTGGTCACTCTGCAATATTAAATGACAACATTGCCATAAGAATTATGTATGTATGATGCTTGATTTGGGCATCTGGCCCTTACAGGAATGAAACGGCCAACAGATTCAACATCAATCTCCATCACAGTGCTTGGTCATAGTTCAGCTGTCCATTTGTATTTGGCAAATATTCCTAATAAGTCTCCCTAAGGGCAAATAACCTTTTAATAATATTTTCCATTTGAATTTGTTAAAGAGATACCTGTTCTAATATAGTGTTTGTGCAGCAATATGTTCTGAGTGATGGTTCCTTCGTGCTTGCACTCTTGACCTTCTTCAGCCCGTCGTTGACAAAGCTGTGGACAGCCTCTGTCCAGCGACCACTGGGCTCAGGTATGGCTTCTTACCAAAACCAGTCCAGATTTGTTGTGGGCATGCCAGTACTGCAAACGATTCCCCCTCCCCACACTGCTGCAAAGGCTACACCTTCCTCTTGTACCCACTTGTACTACAACATTTTAGTAGATCTTTGTTGTTAGTCTTTATTTCTGGGAAACAATGAAAATAGAAAGAGTTGATGCACTCGGGGTTTATTTCCAAAAAAAGCATGTCACTATTTTTAAAAATTCATTGGAAAAGGTTACCAAGCCATATATATCACATCAGATTATTGTAAACTGGTAAGTGAAATATAAACTTAAATGGCAGACTACAGACATGACAGGAGGAAGTTTTGTTGAGTCTTCAACTGTAAGGGATTTTGAACACAGAAACAATGGTTAAATGCCTTGCAGATAAACTCTTTAAACAAATTTACTCAATCAATATCTCTTCTATTATTTCTGTTTTATATCCAGGACAACACATTGAATGCCTGGAACACAGATTTAAATAAAAGTTTAGCAAAAATCTCTAGTACATCCCTGTCAAATATTCTTCTTCCTTTTCTTTTCTTTTCTTTCTTTTTTTTTTTTTAAATTTGCATTTATCATTAATCTATCCCTTGTACATTCCTGTCGATGGTGTGCCATGTGACTGTACTGCCAACCAGTTCATCTTTCTCTGCATGTCTGATAGTGACAGGCTCATTTTGAAGAAGCAACCGTACAGTTGAGTGCAACAAAATCTGAAGAAAATTAGTTTTCTTATTATTTTTGTTATTATTATTCTATCACCAGCATTAAAGTCAAACTGTCGGAGCTTTTTAAAGAAATTCATATGCCAAAAGACCAGAAAATTGCCACAGGTGACAGGAAGACAAGTCTGGGGATAATTTTGCTCTGATAGTTTAAGCAGAGCAGAGGTTGTTCCTGTTGAGCTCCCTGGAGGAGCAAGCAGAGCAATGATGCTGTGGCAAACACACACTTAACACCATGCTCATGAATAATGCAGCAACCAAAGGAAGATACACAGTTTTAATTCTGCTGCTGGGGTAACAAAGCCAATTATTAAAATGGGAAGCTGTGTTATAAAACATAAAACCAACCAACCAAACAAAAAAACATAACAACAACACATAAGTCTAATCGTTTAAGCAAGTATAATTGCAAGGACTGGTCTCATTTGCAACTCCCAGGTGTCTAAGCTGGAATTGTGGACTTCCAACCTGAACAATGCGTACAAAGAGGCTGCTAAGACGTGCTATCTGGGAAGGTCCTCACAGACCTTTTAGAAGGCATGCATGCTAGAAACATTCAAAATATGTTAACTCCTCCTAGCAGTGCTGGATATTTAGTGCTGAGAGCAAACGATGAAGCATTAAGTTCAGTTGTGTTTGTGGTATTTATTTTTTCTACACTTTATTACTCAGTGCTGTTTGGATAAATGCTTGTTATACCATAAAATATTATACTGCTTTGCCTACCTAGCTGAGTTGAATATTTACAGCTGAAAAACTCTAAGAACTGTCCTTCTTTTAAATAAAAATGCCAAGGGAAATTTAGGAAAGTACTTTCAGTATGGTCTTCCACTGGTAGAGTATCTTCCAACTCTAATTGATTTGATATTTTTTTTGGTAATTTTTAGGTTAAATTACTATTAATTTACATATGCCTGTGTCACATAACCATTAATGTATGTAACTATCTAGATGTCTGCTCTGAGACTTGAGCGGTTATTTAGTGCAATAATGGAGCTTGCATCTTTTATAATGCATAGCAGAAACTTGACAAATTTTTCACTTTACCTGACCACTTCTAGTTCAGCCGTTTCAAGATTGCCTGCCAATGTATTAAACATTGTGAAATAGGTATTCACTTTTTTTACTTTAAGACATTTTTATTTATACAGCCCTCCAGGGTTTTAAGCTAGTATTATTGCTATATTGAGGAAGTTTACCTAGAGCTGTGAAGGCTAGAAACTTATCACTTTTCTGGGTGAAAGCTGAGAGAGTAACACATTGTGAGTTGCTGTAATGTTGAGAGAAAAACAAAACAAAACAAAACAAAACAAAACACTAACAAACCTTTAAGTATTAATTAGGTGTAAGAATTGGAAACGAAAAACTTTAATAGTGAATTTACTCTTTGAAATGGGAAAGTTGAAATTAGTATTTCTGCTTGAAAGGGAAAAGAAAACATTGGCATCCGGAGTAAGAGTGAGTTCTGTGCAAAGAACGCTTTTATTGGAGTGCTGTCTCTGTGTAAGAGGGTTGTGAGACTCAAATGATTTTAAAACCTAGATTTATTTTTTTATTTTATTTTATTTTTTTTCCCATTATAACTATTCTACAATCCCCTTAAGTCCAAACAGAAATCTGCAAGGAAAATGGGGAGTTTTGGGAAAATTTCCACACCAATTTTTCATGTAGATTTAGTTGGAAAATAATTGAAAAATTGAAAGTAAGAAATTGTATCATGGGCCATGAAAAATACTGCCAGGCATCAATATACTAGTGATTGGTTATAGGCAGCCACCCTCCCTTTTCACTATACTGCTTTCGAATTTCTTTGCTACATATTATTTGCATAAGGTACATAGTCTGCATGTTTTGACCTCTTAGCTCTGCTAGCATTTTCCTCCTAGGGATTGCTGGTAAATGCTACTTGTAAGAAACTTAGACTGCAGCTAGTTTGAAATTCTAAATTCATCCTTTGAGCTGTAGGAGTGCATTTGGGGCCAAGGGAAAACTTTCTGAGTCTTTATTGCTCTCTAGTGTTGCATTATGGATACCTCTCCATGCATGAATGAGCACTGTGATAGAATGAGATATGATTAAAACCGTCCATCAGGTTCAGACAGAAGGAGTTTGGACTTTGGTATGTAAAAAATCCATAGAAAGATGGTTTCTCTGGAAAACATTTTGTAAAAAAAACATTTTACGTTAAAATAAAAAATACTTAGATTTAGTTCTGCTATGCAATAAGCTATTCATTACTTCTATATGTAGCTATCATTTTCATTGGTGTCCATTTCCAAAACAATAACATTGGATAGCACATGACTGGAATCATATAAGGCATTGACTAGATTTTCAATCATAAAATAAAATTATATACTGTATAGTTTTCAAAACTATTCAAAGAGCTGGTGAATTTTTTTTTTAAATCTGGTGGGAGGGGTGATTTTTACTATCTACGAATGGAGCTCTGTTACTTCTACCTTCAGGAATCCAATGTCATATTTTTCCAGTCATCTCTTGTTAGATTTTTCTTTTTTAAAAAATGAAGAGTAAAACTTTGTTTTAATGACTTTTTGAAGAACTTTTCAGAGACCAAATTACATTCGTCCTATTTAGTTGCAGTGCACTAATTTGATTTGTATTAGTTCTGTGCAGAGAGCTCTTCTCAGAGAGCTGTCTCTCCCAAAGAGTTTGGTGAGCTTCAAATGTTAAATATTTTGTGCATAAGAAATAACTTTTTCCAAGTGGCAGAAAGACAGCAATGTTTCAGTTTAAGGCCCTCAGACCACTTAAATCCTGTGCCTGTGGACTGCAATGTTCAGCTGTGTTACCTGTGGGGAAAGAAGCAAGATTATTCAGTAGAGCATCTATTAAATCATCTAGACTGTAAAAGGATTATATATTCACACTAGCTTAAACATAACTGAGTGCATTAGCTTTTACATATACTGCTCCTAATTGAATTTTGTCAATATACATTAAAATAAACTCAAGAGCCATTTGACTTTCATTTATCCAAAAGTGCATCCTCTGCAACAACTGCTTTTTGAGAAAATATGTTTTCTTTTAATCAGAAGGTTAAACAGTTTTCCGGAAAGAGCTCAGTGTGTGGTAAAGTGCTGTTTACTGCTTTCCTTTGATGGAAACTCCTGTGCCTTGCAACAGCCTGTATCTGGATTGCATGTATTTGACCCACAAATGCTGCCCAGAGCCCTCAAATGTTCCTTGTTTAAAAGCATCAGGGCTTTTAGTTGAGTGCACCACATAGCCTAACACAATGGAACAACTTTTAGAGATGAGAAGCCAATGTGTATCTTTGTTGTTCACAGTACTAATTATGCCACGCTGAACATTGCAAGAGCTGTGCAGAATTACCAGATTGGTTAAAAAATGGGTGTAGCATAGCTCTGTGCATATCTTCGTCTACCTTTAGAAGTGGCACTGGACTCCTGTGGTTGTAATGCTGGTGGGCACTTGCGTTTATTGTGGAGCTCTGCATGGTGAACTTGTGCCCTGACCCCATTGGCAGTCTCTGTCCTGTTTATCTTCCTGGTCTGATGTAAGACAGTGATGCTATTCATAACTGAGATACAGAGATTTGTCACAGGGAAATTTAGATCTTTTAGGTCTTAAGGCAGCATCTTAACATGGGTTTTGTGTTTTTATTAAAGTTGTGTTTGAATGTGAAAATGCAGAAGTACAAGAAGTACAAATAGGTTTGGTGGGATGCATTTCTCCTCTTAAAAATGGACATCTAAAACAAGTTTCAGTGTAAAGATTGTAAAAAAAAAAAAAAAAAAGTTGAAAGCTACAACCACTTTTAAGATATTGAGCTTTGATGAAAGTGATCTTTAAGTACAGTTTTGCATGAGAGATGATAATATACATTGTTAATGAAAGGTGATAGGATAATGCATTAGCGTCTGCAACAGAGTAATTGTGTAAGTGGTGTCCAGGTTACTTACCAAGTAGAACAATTAATTCCCCACCTAACTGGTTTCTGACAAATCTTTTAGTCTCACTTTGTGCTGGGAAATAATGACCAACTGTCAGACTTAAAGGGACTAGCCTATTCCATTTAAATCTTTCAGATGAATAAATGCCCCTATGCAAATAATTTGCAGATCTCCCACTGCTTCTGGGTACAGCATGTGGCCTGCTGCCTTTACCTGTATTTAACATGCAATAATGTTATGGATGGAGACACTGATACCAAAAAAAAAAACAAAAAAAAAAAACAAAAAACAAACAAAAAAAAAACAAAACAATGAAAGCTGAGAAATTGTCAGCTTCTCAGCAAGAGGTATAACAAAATGTCTCAACACACTGGTAGAAATATTGAGAATGCTGTTTTCTTGTATTATACAACCTGAAACACATTAATTGTCATCAATGAAGAAACAGGTTAGACCTTGAAGCATCTTTTAAGATAAAACAAGCATAAACCGTTTCACAGTACATGCATTCTGTTCTGGTTTTGTTTAAAATGTGTTGGCATGTACATTACTTCACATTGGGTGGCTGTGTCCTTGATAAGCTATGCTTTATACTGTTTTCCAAAATCAAGATTTATTGCTTCCATTTTATATCTTACAGACTCAGGTTGTAAAATGTTTTGTCTAGCTTTGTTTTCAGATGTAGAAAACCGAGGAGACTGGTACAGGTACTATGCAAGGACAAGCAGAGGGTGCCAGTTTGGTCTTGGTTTCCTGGTTCAAAGTGTCAGAAACCTCAGAGTACTGTTTGAGCATCACAGATGTAAATAGCACTGTGAATTCTGATGATGACTGGAAAAACATCACTGGCTCTGTACTGCTGAAGTGTGACCTTGAATTGTTTTTTGATGAGTGTTCTGGTTTAACCTGGCCAGCAGCTAAACACCACACAGCCGTTAGCTCACCCTCCCCCCTCCCTCTCTGGGATGGGGGAGAGAAATGGAAAAGTGAAACGAGAGTTGACATAGAGACAGTTTATTAAGATAGGAAACAATAATAATAATAATAATAATAATAATAGTGTGTATGAAACAAGTGATGCACAATGCAATTGCTCACTACCCGCTGACTGATGCCCAGTCTATCCTGAGCAGCCGGCCCCCCCAACCCGGCTAGCCACCCCTATCTATTGTTTAGCATGATGTCAGATGGTATGGAATACTCCTCTGGCCAGTTTGGGTCAGCTGTCCTGGGTCAGTCCCCTCCCAGCTCTTGCTGCACCCCTAGCCTGCCCGCTGGCAGGACAGAGCGAGGAGCTGAAAAGTCCTTGGCTTGGTACCAGCACTCCTCTGCAACAACCAAAACATCGGCATGTTATCAGCACTCTTCTCATCCTAATCCAAAACACAGCACTCTACCAGCAACTAGGAAGAAAATTAA
The DNA here is from genome assembly GCA_011076525.1 of Nettapus auritus. NCBI lineage: Eukaryota > Metazoa > Chordata > Aves > Anseriformes > Anatidae > Nettapus > Nettapus auritus. The sequence continues at coordinate 73,013,314 of CM021797.1, forward strand.
CCCTGTTCTAACTGAAATGAGGACAATGGGAATGACAAAATTTAGGTGTATAATTCTGTCTTCAGTTGCTGAGAGCTCTTGTTAAGCAAAGTTTTCAGTCTCAAAACTGTGCTTTCTGAATTGAGGACTGGAAGCACAAGTTGTGGTATGACAAAAAGACATGCTTTTAACATAATTGTGATTAAAATGGCAAAGTGATACTGGAGCCAGTCTTTTCTTCCCGCCATGTGTTTGGCTGTGTTCATAAATGTTGTTATAGTTTCTTGTACTAGGCTGTACAGGTATCATGCACGGGTAACAGAGAGGTCTAATGGAGCAGTTACTTGAATTCAGATCACACTATGTGCTCACATATTCCCTCTAAATTTGTTTTTTCTCCTCTCTAGATGTACAGAGAGCAAACCTAAGCTCTGTTTGAGCTTGAAAAGATAGAGTCCTGAAACAGTGTAAATTGTTCTCACATGATGGACAAAGCAGCAGAGCAATGCCAGACCTGTGTCCAAACTGTTTTAGTTTCAATAAGTTTAGCTTGAAATCTGAGCAATGAACCATGCTCAGATATTTCCTTTTTCAGATAGGCTTGGAATACCTTGCAAAAGAAAGATATTTGTCAATCCTTTTGCCAGTTAAAATCAAAAAATGAAGAAAACAGTAAAGAAAGACTGGACTATTTTTATTTAAGAAAATGGTTACTCTGCCTTTCCCCTCCTAAATTCTTGAATAAACCTCTGTGTAAGTTTTTCATTTGGTTCTCAGTGCTTCTATTTCTGACAATTGCTTATTTCATAGTGTTTTATTTATCTGTTGTGGGAATAAACTATGCATGGTAGCTGAAGTTTGAAAATGTAGAGAGATTCAAGAGTAGAAAAAATATATGGATTATAAAAAGTTCATTTATAAACTAGTGATGAGCCTAATTTTTTGTGCTTTAAGACAAATTGATCTTTGGTCTTTCAAGTATTTAAGACCATCCTCTACTAGCACAACCTTAGCCTTGAAAGTGCTCTCAGTTTTCTAATCCAATAAATAAATAAATAAATAAATAAATAAATAAATAAATAAATAAAATAAGTCATCAGCTTTGCAGCTTTCATTGTCACATGATACATCATAGATTTTCAGTTTTTCGTGGCCATAAACAGACTCAAAGTGTCTAGGCTATCTAAATGATTGGCCATGTGGCCATGTATGTGCAGTCTGTTACCAGCCTTCTATTGTGTGTAGTTACTGCAAAATTATCAATAATACTGCAGAACCTCATGATTGGAAGCAAGGTACACCGACATGTCCAGATCATGAAAGCAATTTTTAAATCTTTCAAATTCTGACCCAGCCATTCCATCTGTTTTCTAAAGAGAACATAAAGAAAGCCTACTAGCTGACTATCTAACTTCTGAACTCTCTTATGTTGTGTTTTACTTACAAGGACAGTGAAGAATGAAGTAAGGTCTTCTTTGTCTGCATCTGCACCAGAGACATTTCTACTCAACTCCTGAGCAGCAAGATGAAGTCCAGTTGTGAGACAGAGCTCTTCTCTTGTTATGATATGAGCCATGAGCAGTACTTGTGCAACTTAAAAATGAATAGCAGGATGTTTTATATAATCTGTTTTATTGGAGCATGCTGCACATGCTACATGTTCTACCAAGTCACCTAGCAGAGGTCCCAGGGAGCAGAAGTTGAGCCTCCTCCCATGCAACCCTCCCTGTACCATTCAACACCCCAGACCCTGTTCTCTCCATCTTTCTCTGGATTTTACAGTAGTCTGAATCACTGGGGAATAGCCATGATTATAACAAGGCCTGGAGGTCCAGCAAATTATGTTAACCTGGAGGGGGAGAGCAGGAGAAGCTGAAGCATGTTTGGAAATAATGACAGTTTTTCAAAACTGGTCTCACTGATGGTTGTGACATATACAGGACTGAGCTCTGCAAATTCCTTTTCAAAATGCTGGCTCCAAATCCCATAATGTTCAAGGCAATGCCCATCCTTTGTCCCCTGATGAATCCATTTTACCTCATTTTGACAGTTTCTTCTCTGCAGCTGTGTTGCTTAGTTGAGGATTGTGCATTGCTGCAGTGTATTCCCCACAGAGCAGGCTTATTTCATTTGTGAAAGCCACTGCTGAAAATTTCAAGATGATGGTACTGCACCACAGCCTGTCAGGACCTTTTTTCCTTTTTCTTGCTTGCATAAACTCATATTGAAGTTACACATTAGTGTCACAAATTGTGGTAGGAGTAAATGAGAAGTGGCTTTTTTCATCTTGCAATAAAAGCCGAGGGATTTTTAAAGTGAAATCAACACACTTTCTCCTAAGAAAATTAGTTGCCATAAAATAGAACACTTAGTTAGGCAGAGCAGGAGTGCAGGCCAAAAATCTCTACATGTTTTTTCCCACTTCAAACTTTGGTTTCTGTATTGAAGCTTTGATTTTCCCACAGACTTCTGCATTGGATCTGAAAAATCTTTCACATTAAAATGTTTATTTCTCATATCTCTAGTTTCTTTCCCTGACAGATTTTAATGAACATAATTTTGGTGAATTCTCAAATAAAATTATGTTTAGAACTTCTTAACGTGTATCAGCAACATATTATCTTACTCGTAAGTATTGCACAGTGGTGGATAACCTTTTAAAAAATCTTTTAAAATATAAAAACCTGGCTTTGTAACAGCTGTGCAAATAGAGTAGCCTGTAGCAGCACAGCTCCTGCTGTTCATTTTAAGATTTCTATCTGTGCCTTTGCTGTCTTTCAGGTTATCTGATAAAATAATGTTGATGTATACTTCTGCCATAATAGTCACCTGTTTATATTTGTCACCAGTTTCAAACACTTACCAAATAATACAATACAAAGCTCATGAAATATTTTGGTTGTTATCCTGTTATTATGGCTAATAGCCAGAGATATCTGACATCCTATAGCCATCACTATGTTTGGTTTTGATAAGGTAACAAGCAATGAAATAATTTGAGTTTTGTTGTACAGATAGAATCTCTTTAAAAACTGAATACATCCTACTTAAGTCCTGTCAAACTTAGAAGTATTAAGAACAAACTTAGCATTTGTAATGTCTCTATTATTCATCTGTGAAGGAAGAATATTTTGCAGTGATTCACAAATAGCTGTTGATACCCCTTCACAATAATTTAAAATCCATTCTTTCCATAAGAACAAATTTTTCTTAGCTTTCAAGAAGAAAATAACAGAATTCAGAGTGCAGTAATTCCTAAAATCTAATTCTTATTGAATCTCCCAACTCCGCACTGAAAGTAGACTTTTGATTGCTGTTTAGAAATGAGATAGCTGCCCCTGTTGTTTCTCCAATAACATATATAGTTTTTGGAAGTTCATGAAAACTGACGAATATCAGTCAGTGCAAGCTATTTTCTTGACTTTTGTTGAAATTATTGTGATTTTTCACATCAGCTGATCTTTTTTTTTCTTTTTTTTTTTTTTTTTTTTAAATTAATACCCATTTTGTCCATTCTCTGCATCCACTCCAGCAATTTAGTAAGTTACACGCCTGCATCACATTATCTCAGATATTCTCTCTTGCCTCTCAGCCTGTAGATTCAAACAGATGAAGCACAATAGCCCTAGATTACTATTCTCATATTTAGACTGTAGCATGCCTACAGTTTTCCTTTTGAGATCAAAGCCATGCTGTGTTAAATGCAGGTCATTTACGGTATATACTGCAATGCCATACCATTAATTATTCTTTAAAGATTCTTAGATGATTAAGTCCCATTAAAATCACTGAGAGCCAGGCTACTAATTATTGTTACAGAATATAGGCCCCATTTAGTAATCCACTCCATTAAAACATTTAATTCTGAGATATGAAACATTGAACTCTGAACATATATACAAATCTTTTTTCAGGCCCTTTTTCCCTCATGTACAAAAATTCACTTATAAGAGAGTTATCATACTGTGATATGAATTAATGATCATGTTTTAAAACAGCCTTTAAAGGAATGACTAGATAAAAGATGGGCAGGTGCTGGGTAGCCATTTATAAACCTATTTTGTTATACATAATCTGTCAAACGAAAGAGCACGTTTTTACTGACATATGTTTGCACGTCTTGAAGCTGTGTACATTCTGTAGTAACAATGTAAGTATGTTTCAAGACAAGATGTGATTGTTTAGCCAAGCACCTGGGAAGATAAGCCATGGTCAAATTGTTCTTTTTAAAGGCATTGTTTAAAAATAATAAAAAAAGCGTGTTTAAAAATAATATAAAAATGCATAGCCAAGACATTCTTTTCATTACAAGAAGACAAATGCCTACCCATTATCTTTTTCATGCATCCAGCTCAATGGCATTGTTAAAAATTAAAGATATAATGAACTGCACATGAACTAGATGGACAGCTACATTAGAAACTAATTACAGGAGAGAAATAGAGCATTTGATTGAAATAGAACTGCTGCTTGATACTCAAAAATATTTTGGTAGAAAAACAAGTCTAAGTATTCTATATAGATATTAATTTCTGTGGGTATCCATTTTGTGTTATTCACTAACAGGGAATAATTTTTTGAAAGCAAAAATGAAACTCAACATTTAAGGAAATCCATAAAAGCATGATTCCTAGGTGACACCTATGTCTTTGAAGACTACCTGTTATCTCTCCAGCTATATCTTTGTAGTACTGTTTTTAATGCTTTAGAAAAGGTAGGCAAGAGTTAAGGCATCTCCAGTAGACATATTCATAAAGGTTTACTATAATCTAGTAACTGATGATATGTATAAGAAACTGAAGCCCTGTTTCTCACATTCCCACATTCCTGTATATCTCATACAAAACCTCATAAAAAGTCTCTTAAAAAAAAAATATATATATATATATATATATACTTTTGGAACCATTTTGCTTCCTTAAATAGTTTTGCAAAATTGATTAGACACTGATCTTCAGGTTTTAAGCTCAACTCTAGCTATTGGCTTTAATCAGTTCTTATGCAAAAAATGAGGTTGATCCTATGTTTATGGGAGGATGCCTTTACATGGCTGCCCCACATTAGATAAGGGCCAGTTTCAGCCAGCTCCAAAAGGACCCACCACTGATCAGAGCTGAGCCAATAAGTGATGTTTGCACCTCTCTGAGCGTATTTAAGAAGAGGAAAAGAACTGCTGCGACACAGCAACTGAGATAGGTGAGAAATGTGAGAAGCAACCCTGCAGCCCCCAAGGGCAGTGCAGCAGGAGGTGCTCCAGGCATGCAGCAGCCATTCCCCTGCAGCCTGTGGAGAGGCCCCTGGTGGAGCAGGCTGTCCCCCTGCAGCCCATGGGTCCCACATGGAGTGGATCTCCATGTTGCAGCCCACGGAGGAGCCCCAGTGGATGGGCCTGGAGGAGGCTGCGGCCTATGGAGAGCCCCCACAGGAGCAGGCCCCGGGCCAGGGCTGCAACCTGCGGAGAGGAGCCCACGCAGGAGCAGGGTGTATGGGGGGAGCTGCTGCCCATGGGGGACCTGTGCTGGAGGAGTTTGCTGGTGGTACGGAGCCATCTGTGAGCAGTTCCTGAAGAGTTGCTGCCTCTGGGCAGCCCCCACAAGCTCAGTTCAGGAAGGACAGCATCCCATGGGAGGGACCCATGGGGGAGCAGGGGCAGAGTGGGACCATGAAGGAGCAGTGAAAACGAAGCTTCAGGGACTGACCACAACCCCCATTCCCCATTTCCCTGTGCTGCTTGGTGGCAGAATGTAAAAGAGGGTGGGTGGAGGGAAGTTGTTTTTAGTTTGTTTTTAGTTTCTCACTGCTCTAGCTTGTTACTAATAGGTAATAAATTATAGTAATCTCCCTATTCTAGGTCTGTTTTGTCAATGTCAGTAATTGTTGGGTGATCTCCCTGTGCTTATCTCAACCCTTGAGCCCTTTTCATTGCATTTTCTCTCCCTTTGAGGAGGGGGAGTGAGAGCGTGGTTGTGATGAAGCTCAGCTGTATAGCAAGGTAAAAGCACCATAACAGATTCCAATGATGCCCTCTCCAAGCCTAGAAAATAATTGTCTTTCTGATTTTGTTGAGAACATACAGAGCCAGGTTGTCATGAGTCTGCATTGTGCAACAAAAATATTACTGAGTATAGTTCTCCCTGTCTGGGGACAGGTTGACCTCCCTTAGAGATTAAGTTATTAAGGAAATATTTTCCTTCCAAAAACTTCTTCTGAATAGTATTCTCTCTATGCTACTGAGTGAAGCACAAAATAAACATAGACAAATACAATTAAGCATTTTGGAATGAAAATACAAAGCTTCCTTGAACTCTTCTGATCAAAATGTTTAAATGTGCAGAATTAAGTTTGCAGATGACACCAAGTTAGGTGCGTGTGTCGATCTGCTCGAGGGTAGGAAGGTTCTGCAGGAGGATCTGGATAGGCTGCACCGATGGGCTGAGGTCAACTGCATGAAGTTCAACAAGGCCAAGTGCCGGGTCCTCCACCTGGGGCGCAATAACCCCAAGCAGAGCTACAGGCTGGGAGATGAGTGGTTGGAGAGCTGCCAGGCAGAGAAGGACCTGGGAGTGATGGTTGATAGTCAGCTGAATATGAGCCAGCAGTGTGCTCAGGTGGCCATGAAGGCCAACAGCATCCTGGCCTGTATAAGAAACAGTGTGACCAGCAGGGCTAGGGAGGTGATTGTCCCCCTGTACTCGGCTCTGGTGAGGCCGCACCTCGAATACTGTGTTCAGTTTTGGGCCCCTCGCTACAACAAGGACATGGAGGTGCTTGAGCGAGTCCAGAGAAGAGCGACAAAGCTGGTGAGGGGCCTGGAGAACAAGTCCTACGAGGAGCGGCTGAGGGAGCTGGGATTGTTCAGCCTGGAGAAGAGGAGGCTCAGGGGTGACCTTATCGCTCTCTACAGGTACCTCAAAGGAGGCTGTAGCGAGGTGGGGGTTGGTCTGTTCTCCCACGTGCCTGGTGACAGGACGAGGGGGAATGGGCTTAAGTTGCACCAGGGGAAATTTAGGTTGGATCTTAGGAAGAACTTCTTTACCGAAAGGGTTGTTAGACATTGGAACGGGCTGCCCAGGGAAGTGGTGGAGTC